>CP106726.1:19488606-20097497 GCA_025506655.1 Gossypium rotundifolium
CCGCCATTTCGTGGTCCCAACAACCATGCATTATTCCATATGTTTACTGCGTTATCGTTCCCGATTCGCCATCCGACCCCCTCCTCAAGAAGTTGTCTAGCTCCCCAAATACTTCTCCAAGTATATGAAGGGTAAGAACCTAATCATACACTCATGAACTCCCATTTTGAAAAATATTTTGCTTTCATAATGTGTGCAAACAAACAATTAGGCTGCGTAATAATTTTCCAACCTTGTTTCACTAACAAGGCCAAATTAAACTTTGATAATTCTTTAAAACCTATACCTCCCTTCGCTTTAGGGATACACATATCACCCCACTTGCACCAATGAATGCCTTTGTTTATCTAAAAATTACGCCATCAAAATTTGCACTTAATGATCTCGAGCTCTTGACAAAAGGAAATCGGTAACTTCAAGCATTGCATCACATATATCAGTATCACTTGTAAAACGGATTTTAAAAATACCTCCTTACCCCCAGCCGATAAAAAATGCACACTCCAGTTATGCAACAATTTAACAAAGTGTTCTTTAATGTCAACAAAAGCATGCTTGTTTCGACGTCCTACCATAGTTGGCAATCCCAAATACCTTTCTGGGTTATTGGATATCCTTACCCCTAAAATTGTTTCCAGCTATTCCTGCATTTATGAATCAACATTACTGCTAAAATATATTAGGGATTTATCAAAGTTAACCAATTGTCCCAACACCTTTTCATACTCTTTAATCACATTCTTCATATTATTTGCTCCTTCAATAGATGCCTCTCCAAACAGCACACTGTCATCAGCAAAAAATAGATGTGACACCGAGACATTACCTCTTCCCACCCTTGTCGCAAAAAGCTGCCCCTCCTCTCTAGCAAGTGCGATTAATCGTGAAAAACCTTCAGCACAAATAAGGAACAAATACATGCTTAGTTGATCCCATTGTCTGATCGTTCTTTGAGGATAAAATTCTTTTCCATGCCTTCCATTGATCACCACTGTATAGTGTAGTGATACACCTCATTATGATTGAGATCTATTCTTCACAAAAGCCCATTCTGCGCATCATTTTTTCTAAAATACTTATTCAATCTTGTCATACGCTTTGCTCATATCATGCTTTCAAGAAAAACCTTTCTTCGATGTCCCTCTTTTTTTCTTGAATGAATATAATATTTCATAAGCCACAAAAATGTTGTCAGTAATTTGCCTTCCGGAAAAAAAGCCCCTTGGTTATCTTCAATACAATAGTTCACTACCTGGCTAAACCTGTGAACTAACACCTTCGAGATAATTTTATAGATTACTTTGCAAAGACTAATTGGTCAAAATTTGGTTCATTAACTTCAGCGAATTCACCTTAGGAATAAGAATAATACTCGTTTTGTTAATCTCCCCCATATCTCTTCGACCATTTAGAACATCTGAGCAGTACTTAGTAACTTTATCCCCAATAACATGCCAATATTTTTGATAAAATATTACCGAGAACCCATACTTGCTTAATGCTTTAAGAGGGGCTATAGATTTCATTGCCACAACAACCTCTTTTGCTTTAAATTCCGCCATTAATTTCCTATTAAGATATTCTGTAATACATGGTGAGAATGACATAAGTAATCTATCATAGTTACTGACCTCTTTCGATGGAAACAAGTCTTTAAAATAATTTGCTGCCATTTTGAAATTTCATCAAAATCTGTAATCAAATTCCTAGATTCGTTTTCCAACCCCTTTACCATATTTTTCTTCTTGCGGTATGAAGCACTTCTGTGAAAGAAAGTCGTATTTTTATCCCCCATTTAGAGCCAATTGACTCTTGCCCTTTGTTCCCAAAAGATCTCCTCTTTATCAGCTTCGAGATTTAGATCTAATTTAATCTCTGTAATATCCTCCAACGCCACATCACTTATCTCGCTAGCACTCAATTCAAATAATCTAACATTTAATTTTGCAGTTCGAGGTTCCCTTAGTTTTTTCTCCTTTCTGCCCAAGAATTCAAACTTGTTCCCAATTCCTTCAATTTCACCAAAATATATTGTTTATTTAAATTCCACTCACATTTTAATCATTGCTCAAAACCTGAATGCAATATCCAATCAACATTGAATTGAAATTGCCACTGTTGCTTCCCAGCTCGTGACCTTTCATCCCTATTTGTATCCATAACCACCAGGCAAATGATCTGAAAAACTATGTTGTAAGTGGCTCACTCTATAACCTGAAAAAAGATCCTACCACTCTGGATTTGCAACCCCTCTATCCAACCTTTCCCTAATATTATTACCAACCAGCCTACCCCTCTCCCATGTATACCATTGTCCAGAGAACCCCAAATCATTCATCTTACAATATTCTAATGCTTCCCTAAACGCAATCATCTGTCTTTCCTCTCTAATTATTCCCCTGTTTCTCAAAAGAAAATAGTATTTCATTAAAATCTGCGGTGATCAGCCATGGCTTATTATTTCCTTGCTTCAAGTATCTTAATAATTTTGATGACTCCTTTCTATCATGTTCCACCGGTGCTCCATAAAAACCTGTAAATCTCTAAGGAACCATCTCATTTTCTTCTACCACCTCCACATCAATATGAGATTTCAAAAAACTTTTTAAAGTTAAATTCAATCCCTCCTTCCAACCTAATGATAAACCCCCTCTCATCCCTTCCGCATCAACATCAATTCCATTAACGATCTCACATGTCCTTCTTGTTGTCTCCATTCGCCTACTTGTAATCTTTGTTTCCATAAGAAACAAAATTTGGGGTGTAATATCCTGAAAATGGGCCTATGCATTTTTGATTTAATTATACGAAATGGCATGTCTTATGTGTTATGAATGTATTATGAACATTTTTTTTGGAAACTTGGAAATGTAAGAAATGATTTAGAAATGTAAGTTTCAAAAGAGGAAAGTGAACATTTTAGAACCTTGGAAATGTAAGGAAATGTCACGGAAATGCTTTAGAAATGTTAAGTTAAAGAAGGAACTAAGGCAAGGTGGTCTTAAGAAAATTTATGGAGGAAATATGACATGAAATTGGGCTTGGAAAAGTGGCTGGAGATGCCACTTAGGGCCTCTGAAATGGCGCCCATGCGGTCAAGGAGGGCTTATGTTAGTCGTGTGGTAGCAAAATTTTAAGGATTTATTTTGCTAGGTGGCGTCAATGAGAGGAGTGGGAGGGCGGCACCAAGGCTAATTTTAGGAGTTTTATCCTTTTAAAATTCGGCAAATAGATAGATAATGATGGACTATTATTATTATTATTTTTATTAAGAGATAAGAGATAAATATTGGATTAAGTTTTATTAAATTGAATGGGTGATAATTAAAGTGATAAAGTTATCAAAATAAGGGTGATGGACAAGTAAAGGATTTTAAGTTAGTAATTTCGACTACTAGAGGAAAAGAGCCATCCATCATATCTTCTTTCAACTCTTCTCTCTAGAATTTCCTAGAGCATCTCTTCTTCTTCTTTTTTTTAGCCAAAGCCGAAAACTAAAGTAAGCCTAGCGAATTCTTCATAGCTTTTGTGATCTCCATTAAAACCGAATCCATAAACTACTCAAGATACCATCATTAGCCAATTTCTTTATACCAATCAAAAGCCAAAATCAAGATCCTTCTAGCCTACATAGCGAATATTGCTAAAGGTTCAAGCAAGGATTGCGAACTCTAAGGTAAGGGTAAGATCTCATTCAGTTTCATCCTTTTCTTTTAAGATTTGCGAAATCTAGGACTAACCCCATTAATATCTTGTTGCCGAAACTTTGAAGAGATCTTTCGAGATTTACTAAGTGTCGAGTACAAGGAAGGAGAAATTCTTTTCCCGAAGTTACACCATAGGCCGCGTGTTCCCTAGTTATTCGGTGAGTTTCGGGATTTAAAATCCACAAGGTAAGTATCTATAGCATTCGGCCAAGGCCATGTTGAGTAAATAGATTTGTTTCATTAATATTTAAAAGCTGAAACTAATCTATTCAAGTAATCTAGTGATTGCCGATTTCAAGAAAGAAGGATACAAAGTTTTCGGCATTTGATTAGACATCAATTGGCAGCAAGGTAAGGATTTAAGTGTACTAATCCTCTGGAATTGGTTTTATGGCGAATGGCTCTTTACTAAGTATTAAGTGATTGATTAAATGTAGAGATTTAAGATCTAAGGCATTAGATCAAGCTTTTGGGATTTGGAGTGAACTTGCTAAAGCGAATCAGGTGTGTACCCTACACTACTTTTAATAAGATTTATGGCAATAATTAATATGTGCATGTTTATAAGAATGTGAATATGGCTAAGATACCATGCTATGGTACAAAGTCCTCAGGTACGTTTCCTACTCCTACTAGGGTTATGTCAAATATCTGTTACGACACACATATGACATTATAAGAATGTGAAATAAGAATTTGGCATGTTAATGCATGATATGTATGATATGGGGCATATGGGTTATATGAAAAGGGGAAGTAAATGTGGTGACCTAAGACCATGATAACTGAATGTGGTAACCTAAGACCACGATATCTGAATGTGGTGACCTAAGACCACGATATCTGAATGTGGTGGCCTAAGACCACTTTTATAAGGGCGATGAGTAAGTCGACTGCAGCGACTGCCTTTGATGGTATGTAGCGGATGGAGGGTTGACTTAGTAGTCCCCACGGTGTGCAGGATGGTACGGGTGATGTGTAGCGGATGGCATATAGGTTTGGGTTCGGGTTGCATCATTATTTTATATCTGCTATATGATTATGTATGTGATGTGATAATATGCCTGAATCTTTTTTTTGGACATAGTGTTTGTGTACACATTGAGTCTGTTGACTCACCCCGTTGTGGGAACCTTTTTCAGGTGACGATCAGTAATGGACCGGGTCGGCAGGAGCTTAAAGGTGGCCATACACAGCAAGGAATTTATTTAATTTGGATTTTTATTTCATTAAGTACTTTGAATTTATTTTATTTTTGGGGAATTATTTGATGTAATAAGGCCATACTAG
Organism: Gossypium rotundifolium; assembly: GCA_025506655.1. Taxonomy (NCBI): domain Eukaryota; kingdom Viridiplantae; phylum Streptophyta; class Magnoliopsida; order Malvales; family Malvaceae; genus Gossypium; species Gossypium rotundifolium. The sequence continues at coordinate 19,493,604 of CP106726.1, forward strand.
AACTACTTTACTTTGCTTTTATTTATTAAGCTTACAAACTTTTATTTATTAAAAGATTAGTAAATTTATTTTAAAGCAAAGCTTAAACGTTGTCACCTAAAGTAAAGGATTTTAATAATGAAATAAACTTGTTTTCAACTTAAGCCCAACCCAAGACAATCTTTCTTTCAAAACAAACAAGTTTTCCTAAGTAACAAAAGAATTTGAAACAGTTTACACGGGGAACATACGAGATCCGGTCAAGGCTCGTGGGTCGGGTTTGGGGTGTTTCAATTTGGTACCAGAGCCAGTTTTAAACTCTCATTGGGGTTTAAGGCCCAAAACGTTTTCAAAGTTAAGCCCAAAAGAATTTTTGTGAATTAGCGGATTTTTGGCATGGCCCACTAAGTCTCAGGCAAAGTCCACCGTAAGTACTCAGATCTTTTGTGTGATTTATATTATGATTTGTAGAAGGGTAGAAATGGAATGGAACTTAGAATAAAGATTAAGTACTTGAACCCTAGGACTAGTGTACCAACAAAAACATAAGACTTAAATGCCCAACTAAACAAACCCATGATTAAGTCACCGGAGTTAGGGTGTGGCAACCATGGTGCATGTCTAGGATTGGTTTGGTGGGAGCTTGGTATTTAAGCGTCCTAGTGACTCACCTCCTCTCCACTCGAATCCTACAGTGCGTAGCCTCGGTTCACCCCAACCATGAGGACTTATACACAATGCTAAACCACAACTAAAACCCGAAAGGGACTAGCCAGTTTTTGTGGAAACCCTAGTTTTAAAATTTCTAATTACCCTCTTGATTTGAAAAAGATTATTTTATAAATTTTCCTGAAATATTTCGATTTACAAATTTACTACAATACCCCTAGTGGTAAAATTACAAAAATGCCTTGGTTTATGAAATTTCCAAATACCCACGTTCTTATCAAAATTTCACTACTTTGCTTAAAGGACCCTAAATTTACAAATATCAAAATACCTTGATTATGGAAATTTTTTTCTGAAATACCTCTACCCTGCAAATTACCGAAATACCCCCGAGTTATAAAATTACCAGAATGACCCCCGATCTTCAAAAATTTTTGCAACAACACTGATTTGGAAAACAAATTCTCAGAAACAACCTTCAAGTTTTGTAAATTCCAAAATATCCTTGATTTATTAAGATTTATAAATTTACCCTGGTTTATTACTGAAAAACCCCTGTAATTTCAAAATTTCTAAAATACCCCCGAGATTTCAAAAAAATTACCAAAATAACCTTATTGACAAAATCACCAAGGAACCTTATTTTGACAAATTACAAAAATACCCCTGTAGGGCAAATTACGAAAATACCCCTGGGTAGTGGAAAAACAACAACAATGAAAACTACAACATTTCTCGAATGAGCGAAAGTTCATAATTGATTGATGGATGTATGAATGTAAAGATGTGCATGTATGAATACAAAAGAACCACTCCTAAAATTCTTTTCATAAAACTTCTTCATGATTAATCGGTGGAATAAAGGCTAATTCATAAAATTTCTTAATCGATTAAAGCGCGTTGTTAGATATGAGTTCTAGAGGACCCGATCGTCATGGACGCGGTAGAGGAAGAATAACTGTGTCAAAACCCGTTAGATCGGGTCAAGGTCGACAATGAGTTACCACCGCCACCACCACCCCCAATTTGTTGGTGTCGAAAGCAAGCTTCAGACGGGGATGATCTTGTATCGCGGTCAGTCTTGCGAGTTCTTGAAATAGTGGCTAGTCTTTGGAGGGAATATGGGAGCTCAAAATCATGCCGGCGACTCGAGCCAACGAATTTGAGGTGTTTCGTGGAGTTTACGGTGTGGCACCCAGTCTGTTGAATCTTGGTTGGAAGCGGTGGCGCATTATGGATGAGCTCGATCGACCCCGAGGAGAAGTTGAAAGGAATGGTGGCGCTGCTTCTGCGATGAAGCGTGTCGGTGGTGGCTAACAATTCGGGATGGTGCCACGGTGATGATCTAACACAGGGAGTATGTTAAGACGGTGTATCGGAAGAAGTATGTCGGCACACATTATATTGATGAGCAGAGGAAGGCATTTTTGGGGCTAGTTCAAGGGAACAAGTCAGTAGCAGCGTATGAAGCTGAATTTCTAAGGTTAAGCCGATATGCTCGAGGAGTAGTGGCTACGGAGCATGAGCGGTGTGTTCGGTTTGAAGATGGTTTAAGGGATGACCTAAGGTTGTTGATAGCTCCACATCAGGAGTGGGAGTTTTCCGCGTTGGTAGAAAAGGCTAAGGTAGCCGAGGGAATCAAGGACTCGGTTAAGCAGAGCTCTGATAGGAATAGACCCAAGAGGGGTTATGGGTCGTTAGAATCATCAAAAAATGTGCAGAAAAGGCCCGAGAGTGATGGGCGCAGGGTCGACAAGTTGGTGCAGGAGGCGATGTCGTCCTTGTGATCAGTGTGGAAAGAAGCACTTAGGAGAATGCTAGAAGAAGGCAGTGGATGTTTGAGATGTGGGTCAAAGGACCATATGATCAAGGACTGCTGAGAAGCCGGATGAGAATCGGCCGCGATTCGAGAATGTTAGTCGGTGGTAGAGGTGAACAACTGACCTCAATGAGGTTGTGGTCCAACAACCGAGAAATGGTAACTGGCGGAGGGCGTGGAACATCGGTCGAGTGTCTTGCTAACATCGAGGCAAAGCGGTACCGAGTTTGGTTTATGTGGTTCATCGTAAGGAGGATGGAGACGCCGGACGTCATAACCGTTACGTTCCTCATTCATGGAAAGCCCTATTTTGCTCTTATTGATGTGGGCTCGACCCATTCTTATGTTACATGTAGTGTAGTAGAAACACTAGGCCTAGACTCTGAACTTTCTAATAGGGAGATGACTGTAGTAAGCCCATTAGGCCAAACTGTAGTGGGAGATAAGATCTTTTGGAGTGTATCCCTAGAAATTTAGGGAGTGAGCTTTCGGGCTGACTTAATGGAGTTACCCTTCGGAGAATTTGACCTCATACTTGGTATGGATTGGTTAGTAGAGCACCGGGCTGTGTTGGATTGTGCGGCTAAACGAATGGAACTAAGGACCCCGAAAGATGAAGTGGTAGTAATGATAGGAGAAAGAAGAAACTACTTGTCTAATGTAGTTTCGACGCTAAAGGTTGAAAAGATGGTTCGTAAAGAGTGCAAGGCGTTTTTAGCCTTTGTAAGTGTGCTAGATGGAAAGGAAGAAGGTGTTGGTGGAGTTAGAATGGTAAGGGATTTTGAAGATGTGTTTCCGGAGGAATTACCAGGAATACCCCCAGACAAGGAGGTGGAGTTTGGAACTGATTTGCTGCCGGGAACAGCTCATGTGTCAATTGCCCTTTATAGAATGGCACCAAAGGAGTTGGTGGAGCTCAAGGCTCAAATCCAAGAATTGCTGGATCGTGGGTTTATCCGACCCAGTGTGTCTCCATGGGGAGCACCGGTCCTGTTTGTGAAGAAGAAAGACGGAACTATGTGTATGTGCATAGACTATTGTCAATTGAATAAGCTGACCATTAAGAACAAGTATCCTTTGCCGAGGATTGATGACTTGTTCGATCAGCTTAAGGGGGCGACAGTGTTCTCAAAGATCGACTTAAGGTCAGGATATCATCAGTTGAAGGTAAGGGAGGCGGATATCCATAAGACAACCTTTAGGACAAGATACAGCCATTTTGAGTTTGTAGTAATGCCGTTTGGGTTGACCAATGCCCCAGCCGCATTCATGGATATGATGAACCGGGTTTTTCAACCTTACTTGGATAGGTTCGTCGTGGTATTCATCGACGACATCCTAGTGTACTCCAAGACTGAAGAGGAGCATGATGAGCATCTCCGGATTGTGCTGCAAGTGTTAAGGGAGAAGAAGCTCTATGCCAAATTTAGCAAGTGTGAATTTTGGCTTAGGGAAGTTGCTTTCTTAGGACATGTGGTGTCTGCCGAAGGAATAAGAGTGGATCCTAGGAAGGTTGAAGCAGTATTGAATTGGAAACCACCTAAGTCAGTGGCGGAGATTCATAGTTTCTTGGGACTGGCAGGCTATTACAGAAGGTTTGTGGAAGGATTTTCGTCAATAGCCGCGCCTTTGACAAAGTTGTTAAGGAAAGAAGTACCCTTTGTATGGACAGATATGCAGCAGAAGAGCTTTGAGAAGCTTAAGGAAGTGTTAACGGAAGCTCCAGTGTTGATTCAGCCTGAGGCAGGGAAAGATTTTACGGTGTTTTGTGACGCTTCCCATATAGGTTTGGGTTGCGTATTGATGCAAGATGGGAAGGTAGTCACATATGCGTCCCGACAGTTAAGGCCACACGAGGTTAACTATCCGACTGATGACTTGGAATTGGCGGCAGTGGTCTTCACTCTTAAGGTATGAAGGCACTATCTTTATGGCGAAAAGTCGACGATCTACACAGACAACAAGAGCCTTAAGTATTTGTTGACTCAGAAGGAGTTAAACTTAAGGCAGCGAAGATGGGTTGAATTATTGAAGGATTATGACTGTGCGATTGAGTATCACCCGGGCAAGGCGAATGTAGTGGCGGATGCCCTAAGCCGAAAAGTTGTGTCAGATCTGAGGGCATTATTCGCACACTTGAGTTTGTATGATGATGGGAGCCTGTTGGCAGAATTGCAAGTCAAGCCGACGTGGTTGAATGAGGTAAAAGAGGGACAATTGGCTGATGAGGACCTAAGTGTTAAGTTACAACAAGTGCTGAGCAGAATTAGAGGACTATGGTGTTAGTGATGAGGAGTATTGTGCTTCAAAGGAAAGGTCAGATGTCGAGGGCGAGGAGTTAAGACAGAGGATTCTTGGAAGTGCATGGTAGCCCTTATGCTATGCATCCGGAGGCACCAAGCTATCTGAGGATCTAAGGGAACAGTTTTGGTGGCCTGATCTTAAGTAAGAAGTTACTGAATTCGTGGGGAAATGTCTGACGTGTCAACAAGTTAAGGCTGAACACCAAGTTCCATCGGAATTGCTTCGGCCAATCGAGATTTCGCAGTGGAAGTGGGAAAGAATTACCATGGACTTCGTTAGTGGGCTTCCCCTTACGCCTACTAAGAAGGACTCGGTATGGGTAATAGTGGACCCCCTGACCAAGTTCGCGCACTTTATCCTGGTAAGGGTTGATTATTCTCTTTAGAAATTGGTCAAATTATATGTGGCGGAAATTGTGAGGTTACATGGAGTGCCGGTGTCTATCATTTCGGATAGAGACCCAAGATTTATGTCTCGATTTTGGAGGGCACTTCATCAAGCTTTAGGCACTAAGTTGGATTTCACTACGACCTTTCATCCACAGTCGAACGGGCAATCTGAACGGGTAATCCAAGTTTTAGAGGACATGTTGAGGGGCTGTGTGATGGATTTCAGAGGAAGTTGGGAGGAGTGTTTGCCCTTAGCAGAGTTTGCCTACAACAACAGCTATCAGGCAAGTATTCGAATGGCACCTTATGAAGCACTGTATGGTCGAATGTGTCGGACTCCTACATGTTGGACGGAATTGGGAGAACGTCAAGTTTTGGGTCCAGAGTTAGTGGCAGAATTCGAAGAAAAGGTTGAGATAATTCAGGCATGGTTAAAGGAAGCATCCGATAGAAAAAAGTCGTACACAGATCTCAAACGGAAGGAGATTGAATTTGATGTGGGAGACCAAGTATTTCTTAGGGTTTCGCCTTGGAAGAAGGTGATGAGATTTGGTCGGAAAGGGAAGTTAAGTCCAAGGTTTATAGGACCCTATCGAGTGTTGAAGCGAGTTGGACCAGTGGCATACCAGCTAGAGTTACCACCAGAGTTGTAGCAGATGCACGACGTATTCCATGTATCCATGCTATGTCGCTACCGATCGGATCCATCTCATGTGGTACCAGTTGAAGAAGTGGAGCTAAGGCCAGATTTATCCTATGAGGAAGAACCGATTCAGATCTTGGAACGAGACGTGAAAATATTACGGAGGAAGTCAGTTCCCCTAGTCAAAGTGTTGTGGCGCAATCATGGATCGGAGGAAGCTTCGTGGGAGCCAGAAGAGGCAATGCGACAGCAAGACCCTTATTTATTTTAGCCAGGCAATTTCGAGGACGAAATTATTTTAAGGGGGTAGAACTGTACTATCCTGAAAATGGGCCTATGCATTTTTGATTTAATTATACGAAATGGCATGTCTTATATGTTATGAATGTATTATGAATATTTTTTTTGGAAACTTGGAAATGTAAGAAATGATTTAGAAATGTTAAGTTTCAAAAAGAGGAAAGTGAACATTTTAGAACCTTGGAAATGTAAGGAAATGTCCTGGAAATGCTTTAGAAATGTTAAGTTAAAGGAAGGGAACTAAGGCAAGGTGGTCTTAAGAAAATTTATGGAGGAAATATGGCATGAAATTGGGCTTGGAAAAGTGGCCTGGAGATGCCACTTAGGGCCTCTGGAAATGACGCCCCATGCAGTGCAAGGAGGGCTTGTGTTCGAGTCGCGTGGGTAGCAAAATTTTAAGGATTTATTTTGCTAGGTGACGTCAATGAGAGGGAGTGGGGAGGACGGCACCAAGGCTAATTTTTAGGAGTTTTTATCCTTTTAAAATTCGGCTAATAGATAGATAATGATGGACTATTATTATTATTATTATTATTAAGAGATAAGAGATAAATATTGGATTAAGTTTTATTAAATTGAATGGGTGATAATTAAAGTGATAAAGTTATCAAAATAAGGGTGATGGACAAGTAAAGGATTTTAAGTTAGTAATTTCAGCTACTAGAGGAAAAGAGAGCCATCCATCATATCTTCTTTCAACTCTTCTCTCTTGAATTTCCTAGAGCATCTCTTCTTCTTCTTTTTTTAGCCAAAGCCAAAACTAAAGTAAGCCTAGTCAATTCTTCATAGCTTTTGTAATCTCCATTAAAACCGAATCCATAAACTACTCAAGATACCATCATTAGCCAATTTCTTTATACCAATCAAAAGTCAAATCAAGATCCTTCTAGCCTACATAGTGAATATTGCTAAAGGTTCAAGCAAGGATTGCGAACTCTAAAGTAAGGGTAAGATCTCATTCGGTTTCATCCTTTTCTTTTAAGATTTGCGAAATCTAGGACTAACCCCATTAATATCTTGTTGCCGAAACTTTGAAGAGATCTTTGGGATTTACTAAGTGTCGACTACAAGGAAGGAGAAATTCTTTTCCGAAGGTACACCATAGGCGCGTGTTCCTAGTTATTCGGTGAGTTTCGGATTTAAAATCCACAAGGTAAGTATCTATAGCATTCGCCAAGGCCATGTTGAGTAAATAGATGTGTTTCATTAATATTTAAAAGCGAAACTAATCTATTCAAGTAATCTAGTGATTGCCGATTTCAAGAAAGAAGGATACAAAGTTTCCAGCATTTGATTAGACATCAATCGATAGCAAGGTAAGGATTTAAGTGTACTAATCCTCTGAGAATTGGTTTTATGGCGAATGGCTCTTTACTAAGTATTAAGTGATTGATCAAATGTAGAGATTTAAGATCTAATGCATTAGATCAAGCTTTTGAGATTTGGAGTGAACTTGCTAAAGCGAATCGGTGTGTACCCTACTACTTTTAATAAGATTTATGGCAATAATTAATATGTGCATGTTTATAAGAATGTGAATATGGCTAAGATACCATGCTATGGTACAAAGTACTCAGCACGTTTCCTACTCCTACTAGGATTATGTTAAATATCATTCGACACACATATGACATTATAAGAATGTGAAATAAGAATTTGGCATGTTAATGCATGATATGTATGATATGGGGCATATGGGTTATATGAAAAGGGAAGTAAATGTGGTGACCTAAGACCACGATAATCGAATGTGGTGACCTAAGACCACGATATCCGAATGTGGTGACCTAAGACCACGATATCTTGAATGTGGTGACCTAAGACCACTTTTATAAGGGCGATGAGCACGTCGACTGCAGCGACTGCCTTCGATGGTGTGTAGCGGATGGAGGGTTGACTTAGTAGTCCCCACGGTGTGCAGGATGGTACGGGTGATGTGTAGTGGATGGCATATAGGTTTGGATTCGGGTTGCATCATTATTTTATATCTGCTATATGATTACGTATGTGATGTGATAATATGCCTGAATCTTTTTTTTGGACATAGTGTTTGTGTACACATTGAGTCATTGACTCACCCTGCTTGTGGGAGCCTTTTTCGTGTGACGATCGAGTAATGGACCGGTCGGCGGGAGCTTAAAGGTGGCCATGCACAGAAGGAATTTATTTAATTTGGATTTTTTTCATTAAGTACTTTGAATTTATTTTATTTTTTTGGGAATTATTTGGTGTAATAAGGCCATAGTAGAACTACTTTACTTTGCTTTTATTTATTAAGCTTACAAACTTTTATTTATTAAAAGATTAGTAAATTTATTTTAAAGCAAAGCTTAAACGTTTTGTCACCTAAAGTAAAAGATTTTAATAATGAAATAAACTTGTTTTCAACTTAAGCCCAACCCAAGACAATCTTTCTTTCAAAACACACAAGTTTTTTCTAAGTAACAAAAGAATTTGAAACGGTTTACACCGGGGAACATACCAGATCCGGTCAAGGCTCGTGGGCTGGGTTTGGGGTGTTTCATGGGGCCTGATGTGTCTCAACTTGTTTTGGAGACATCCAACTGTCCGTGGTTGCCCCAACCCACGAACATTCCAGCTGAGGATTTTCATTATGCCCAGTCGGCCAACATATTAGTGGTCGTCGATATTTCATTTTCCAATCCCAACTCCAATAGTCCTCTACCCATTTCTGGATTAGATCTCTGCCTTTTCTTTCCATCTATAAATTCCACAGGTATGTCTTCCACCTCTATTCTATCCCCCTTTACCTCAATTTGTTTCGATCTTACATTAGTGCTTATTTTCATAGTTTTCCGAGTCTTCCGAATTAAGCGTCCCACCAATCCCGTTCCTCCTCTAAAATCACCATTGTTTGTTACATTTGCTCCAAATTCCCTTTCCCTTCTTTCCCCATCAATGTCCATACTAACCCACTTATCAGTTCCTAGCTCCTCCCGCAACCATTTACTCACCAACTGACCTTCCTTTCTTGGCGCAACCCTTAACGACAAATCCCACCCAAACTCCACTTGCTGATTCCCTAATGTTAATCGGACCTGACAGAAGCTTTCCCCATGTCCAAGTCGTCCATAAAGAAAGCAAAACAGTGATAATCTTTCATATTGAAATAATGCATATGTGAATCTAGTCTATCCAATGCCAATTCGTTTCTTCCTTTTAAGCCGAAGTCAAGTATCAATTATAACTCTGATTCGCATAAATTTACTAACCCCTCTTGTCACCAAGGACGCGTCATACTCCACAAATTTTCCAATGAAATCCCCAAAATGTCGTGCCATCCCCTCTGTAATGAAGCCAATTGGTAGATTATGAATCTGTACCCAAAATACTGTATTCCAAGGGGGAACTGTATTTGGTTCCTCACCCCTTGTTAATCTGTGGAAAACAATAAAATGACGATTAAAAAACCATGGTATACCATCCATAACTCGCTTCAAATCGATCTCGCTATAAAATCTGAATAAGGTCTGCTTATCCTCCAACTCCGTGATAGACATCCCTTTCAATGGATGCCACAAGTCAGCTATACGTCAGAACTCGCCCCACCAAACATAAATCATAAAATTGCTCTACGGCAGCGTCGTCACCTATCACCACCAAGGGGTCTTCCTCTTCATCCATAATGTTGAGATTGGCGAAATCTTCATGCACCGTACTATTGTTAGCCATACTGCCCTTTTTGCCCTAGAGATCAAAATCCCTGAGATCAAAAGCAAAACCCTAGTAAAACTCTAAAAATTGAATTCGTATTACGAAGAAAACAAAGAAACTCTAATTCGTGCTATAAGGCAGACTAAATATGATTGTTTTCTATAATATTTGAGTTAATATTTAACATAATATTAGTGGAAATTTTCAATTCTATAATTTAAATGCTATCACATGTTCCATTAAATAAGGCATTTACTTTTTACTACACTCTAAAAGAGTACGAGTTGAATGAGTCTTAACTTCGGTTTGTATTGACATTATTGTATATGTGGGGATGTGGGTTCGAGTCGCTGAACGCATTTATGCTCCTATTGAGGATCGGAGACACACGTAAGTAGTTCTTATGTGTCACCATACTTATGTAGTTTTAAAATGTCACTAACAGGGGTATCGAAAAATATTTCAATATATTTTACAAAAATGTTTAAATAAAACAAATAAAATCACAATTTAAAAGAGAATAAAAAGCTCAAATGTCTAAGGGTTGAAGTTGAAATTGATGAGATTATTCATAAGTAATTTATCACTTTACTTATAATTTAATTGTTGAAATTTGTTTTATAAATATATTTTTTTTTTCTTTCACAAACATAGATACGTAATGGATGTTTCATAAGATATTAATATGTTGATATTTGTATTTGTATTTGTTTTTCTTGTTCTGTTTTGTATATGTGAGTAAAACTCGACTTAATTTGAAAAATCGAAAAAATTTCTAAATTTCGAGTTAATCGAATTGAGTTATTCGACTCGAATAATTTGATTCAAGTTTCGAGTTTGAGTCGAGTTGAATTTCACAAATCAAATAACTCGAATAAATTTCGCAAATCAAATAACTCGAATAAATTGAATAACAGATTGGTGTAATTACCCTTTTGGTCCCTATCAACTTTGAAAATAAGCAAATTGGTCTCTCTCAACAAAAATTACAAAATAATTCAAAATAATTTTTAAAATTCAAAATATTTATAAAAGTTCAAAATTTATATTTAAAATATATAAAAATTTAAAAATTTTAAAAATTTAAAATTGTAAAAATTTTATAAAATAATAATTTTGGGACCTAATTAATTATTCAAATTTATCATACTTAAGTATTTTTTTTATTTTGCTTTGAAAATATTTTCAAATATATATAGTTTCAAGTTTATGTGCTCTAGCATGGAATTAGTTATCTTGTGACAATATTTTTGTTTGCTATGTTTAATTTTTTTAATTTAACTCGAATAATTTCACTTAATTCGACTCGACTCGATTCGAAAAAAATTTCAAGTTAAGTTAAGATGTTAAAATAAAACTCGTGAACTCGAATTTTTTTTTTCAATTCGATCGAATACTCACCTCTAATATTTTGTATAGCATTATCAAATCTACTTAGAACAAAGTAAACGAAAATTCTAACCCATACGATACTTTATTACTTAATTGGCGCAGCAAATATTGACAAAGCTGGGTTTTCTCCAAATATTTTTCCTTAATTTCTATTGTGTGATTGGTACATAGATGGAAATGAACATAATTAATGCCATCCCACAATGCAATTGCAAGCCTAAAATATCTAAAGATGGTGACAATTCAAAATGGTAATAAATTGAAATAAGTTTTTATTTATTTTACCTTGCTCAATTTTATTAAATTTAGTTTTAATTCATGTGTTATCTCTGAATGATATCACAATATATTTTTAAATAATTAATATTAATAATATTTAATAACATAAAATAATTTATATGTATTAAAAATTTATTAACCATTTCATATTAGAATAATTCTGTCATTATTTCAAAAGGTAAAATGTTATTATTTCAACAATTTAAAAATATCATATGTTCGAATAATTAATTCATCATAATTTTAATAAAAATTCTCACATATAATAATGATAAATGTAAAATAATTTAATTTATATTTATGATATACGTGGCTCATTTATATCAATTAAAATAAATAATTACAAAAATAATGTATAAAATTAATGATAAATAGCAAAAATGATCATTTTGGTTCCAAAACTATTAAGTTATTTATAAACAGGGGCCTGCCCATTCCCCTAAAATAGAAAATTTTTATTTAGGTCCTTTAAAATTTTTAAAATTTTAAATTAGTAAAGGTAAAATTGCACTTTGACCCCTAAAAGGATAAAAATTTGATTCAAGATTTTAAAATTATAAAATAGAGGCTATTAAAATGGTAAATTTATATTTTATTATCTTAAAATTACAATTTAATTTCAACCCCATAAAATACTTTTTGGCTTCGCTCTATTTATAAACAAGGATCCGGGGTGGGGAGGCTAGCGGCCTATTGGATTCCTCAAAAATTCTGAAAAATTTATATACAAATTGTGAAAAATATAGCGTCGGTAATGACAAATATATCGCAAAGAAAAGAGAAATAAAAATAAAGAACACACAGATTTTACGTGAAAACCCTTTTGGGAAAAAAACCACGGGCAGAGGAGAAGAAAATTCACTATGTCGAATTCGAATCAATTACAAGAGAAATAGACCATGTCTATTTATAGGCTTGTAAAGCCATATTCTAATAGGAGTATAGTAAGATTGAAACTCCTTATTCTAATCAATATCAAATAGATGGAGTTTAATAAGGTTTAAAAAACCTTATTTAAAATAAAATAAAAGAAGTGTAGTTCTATAGGGATTCTTCTTTTATTTTATTTTACCATTGTATTTTATTTAAATAAGGATTCGGGTCACTTAATTTTAACAATCTCCACCTTGACACGAATTCTCAATAAACAAGTTCTTCATCGCGAACTCTCAACGAACAAGTTCTCCACCTCTTCCATAAAACCCCTTAAGGTTTAACTTCAACAATGAACACCAATCAAGTCTAAGCAATGCTCAAACTTGGTTATAGGAAGTGACTTAGTCATCATATCTGCAGGATTTTCATGAGTACTAATTTTGCTCACAACAATATCACCACGAGCAATAATATCACGAGCAAAATGATACCAAACATCAATGTGTTTTGTTCTCTCATTAACATTTGATCTTTTGTAAGAAAGATGACACTGACCGTCACAAAAAATCTTGCTGATTTGAAGGTCTTCATTGAGCTCACTAAAGAGTCCTTCAACCAAATAGCTTCTTTTCAAGCCTCAGTAATCGCCATATACTTAGCTTCAGTGGTAGACAAAGCAACTGTAGTTTGCAAAGTAGCTTTCCAACTGATTGCACAACCTCCGATTGTAAAGACATAACCAGTGAGAGATCTTATTCTATCAAGGTCTCCAAAAAATCAGCATCAACATACCCAATGACTCTATCTCTAGTTCTTCCAAGCGTAAGCAAACATCGGTAGTACCTCGTAAGTATCTTAAAATCCAATGAATCGCTTTCCAATGTTCTTTACCGGATTCGCCATGTATCTCGCTAACTGCACTGACTGCATATAATAAATCTGGACGTGAACAAACCATAGCATACATGAGAGATCCCACTGCACTAGAGTATGGAACATATGACATGTACTCAATCTCATCATCTGATTGTGGAGACAAAGCCGATGAAAGTTTAAAATGGGCTGCTAAAGGAGTACTAACAGGCTTAGCACTCTGCATATTGAACCTACAAAGAACTTTCTCAATGTACCCCTTCTGACTTAGGTACAATTTACTTTCTTTTCTATCTCTGAGAATTTCCATACCAAGTATCTTCTTTGCTGATCCCAAATCTTTCATCTCAAATTCTTCACTTAGTTGGGCTTTGACGTTTCTTATCTCTCCTTTATCTTTTGCTGCTATCAACATGTCATCAACATAAAGAAGTAGATACACAAAAGAACCATCACTTTTTTCTTAAAGTAAACACAATTTGTCAAAACTACTTCTTTTAAAATCATGAGAAGTCATAAAGGAATCAAACCTCTTGTACCACTGTCTTGGTGACTACTTCAAACCGTAAAGAGACTTTTTCAGCAAGCAAACATAGTCCTCTTTTTACGGGATCAGAAAGCCCTTTGGTTGTTGCATGTAAATATCTTCCTCAAGTTCTCCATGCAAAAATACAGTTTTTACATCTAACTACTCAAGCTCCAAATCATGCATGGCCACAATACCAAGCAAAGCTCGAATCGAACTATGCTTCACAACTGGGGAGAACACATCTGTGAATTCCACTCCTGGAATTTGACTGTAACCCTTTGTAACAAGCCTTGCTTTATATCTAGCTTCTTCAACTCCTGGAGTCCTTTCTTTCTTTTTAAACACCCATTTATAACGAATAGCCTTTTTACCTTTAGGAAGTTTCACAAGATCCCATGTTCTATTTTTGTGGAGTGATTCCATCTCCTCTTGCATAGTAAACATCCACTTTTTTGAGTCTTCATAGCTAACCGCCTCAGAATAATTAGACGGCTCTTGGCTTGCATCTATATCTTTAGCCACATTTAAAGCATAAGCAACTAGGTCAGCCTCAGCATACTTCTTTGGAGGTTTAATTTCTCTTCTAGTTTTGTTTTTGGCGATAGAGTATTGTGGTGAAGAAGCAACTCTATTCTCAATTTTTGTACTGGCTTGAGGAGACGACTCTGTATTAATCTGATGCTCCACCTGCTTTTGATTTTCTTTATTGGAAGAGTCTTTAAGAGATAAGTTAGGTAGCATAGCAGTTTCATCAAAAACAACATTTCTGCTAATCACAACTTTTCTATTTTTAGGACACCATAACCTATACCCTTTTACACCAGCTTTATAACCAAGAAAAACACATTTAATGAATCTCGGTTCCAATTTTCCATTATCAACATGAGCATCTATTGGACATCTAAAGATCTTTAAATCGAATAATTAGCGGGATTACTGTGCCATAACTCTTGTGGAGTCTTTTCTCAATGGCAATGGATGGAGATCAGTTGATCAAAAAACATGCGATGAGAGGTCGCTTGCCCAAAATGACTTTGGTAAGTTGGCATTGACAATATACATCAAACCTTCTCCATGATCGTTCTGTTCATTTGTTCTGCAATGCCGTTTTGCTGTGGAGTATGACGAACTGTCAAGTGTCTCACGATCCCTTCTAACTTGCATAGTTTATTAAACTCATCAGAACAAAACTCTAAGCCATTGTCTGTGCAGAGGTATTTTATTTATTTTCCTGTCTGTTTTTCAATCATAGTTTTCCAAGACTTAAATGCAGAAAACACATCGCTTTTCTACTTCAGGAATAATGCCCAAACTCTTCTGGAAAAATCATCAATAAAAGTTAGCATATAATTAGCTCCACCTCTCGAAGGCACTCTTGATGGCCCCCATAGATTAGAATGAATATACTCCAACGTTCCCTTCGTGTTATGGATTCCTCTGGTGAATCGAACTCTCTTTTGCTTCCCAAAAATGCAGTGATCAAAGAACTTCAGTTTGCAAATTCCTTGCCCATCAAGAAGTCCTCTTTTGCTCAATTCTGTCATACCATTCTCACTCATATGCCCTAGGCGCATATGCCAAATTTTAGTGATATCATCATCTGACAAGGAAGTGGAAGCTACAGCTGCATCACCAATAACAGTAGAACCCTGCAAAACATATAACTTGGCAGTCTTTCTCTGCCTTTTCATCACAACGAGGGAACCTTTGGAAATCTTCAAAATCCCACTTTCAGCTGTGTATTTGTACCCTCTTAAATCAAGAGAGCTCAACGAAATTAAATTTCTCTTCAATTCTGGAACATGCCGTATGTCACTTAGTGTTCTGACAACTCCATTAAACATCTTAACTTTAATTGTTCCAACACCTGCGATTTTACACGACGCATTATTTCCCATCAAAACAACACCTTTAGACACCGTTTTGTAATTTGTAAACCAGTCCTGATTACGACTCATGTGAAAGGTGCAGCCTGAATCAAGTATCCACTTCTCGCTCTCTTTAGAATTGTTGATAGAAGCGACTAGAAGTTCACCATCACTATAGTCTTCTACAACATCAGCTTCACCAAAATTTTCTAGTTGTTTTCCCTTTTGATTCGCAGCCTCCCTTTTAATCTTGTTCTATAGCTTATAGCACTCAGTTTTAATGTGCCCTTTCTTCTTGCAGAAGTTACAAGTTTTACCTCTGTTTGAAGACTTTGATCTACCCTTAGATTTACCGCGAGAATTTCTTCCTGTGTTCTTCCACGATCATCATCAGTATTCCGATCTTGTCTCTCACGAACAATGAGACCCTCTCCCTGAGAATCAGTTTTAGCCACAAGATGCTTTATCTTATCATACGAGGTCAAAGAATCATAAACATCATCAACTGTGAGAGGCTCGCGGCTATATAAAATCGTGTCTCTAAAGGTTGAATAAGATGGGGGCAACGAACAAAGTAGAATCAACCCTAGATCTTCCTTATCATACTAAACCTCCATGGCCTCCAAGTTTGAGAGAATTTTTTTAAACACTGTTAAGTGTTCGTGCACAGACGCACCTTCCTCCAAACGATAAGCATAAAGACGTTGCTTCATAAGCAACTTGCTATTTAGAGTTTTCGACATATATATTTTTTCTAGCCTCTTCCATAATGCTGCGACAGTCTTCTCCTTCATCACATCCTGCAAAATTTCGTTAGACAAATACAGATGTAACTGTGTTAACGCCTTTTGATCCTTGCGCTTCTTCTCTTCCTCCGTCAATGTCAAAGGCATCTTATCTACCCCTAATAGGGCTTCCTCTAAATCCATTTGTGCAAGAACCGCATGCATCTTTATCTGCCACAATGCGAATCTGGTGTTGCAGTCCAACAGTGAAATTTCATACTTCAAAGACGCCATTACCGTGATCGAGATGAAAAACTCGGAAGCTCTGATACCAATTTGTGAAAAAAATAGCGTCGGTAATGATAAATATATCGCAAAGAAAAGAGAAATAAAAATAAAGAACACACACACAGATTTTATGTGGAAACCCTTTCGGGAAAAAAACCACTGGCAGAGGAGAAGAAAATTCACTATGTCGAATTCGAATCAGTTACAAGAGGAATAGACCATGTATATTTATAGGCTTGTAAATCCATATTCTAATAGGAGTGTAGTAAGATTGAAACTCCTTATTCTAATCAATATCAAATAGATGGAGTTTAATAAGGTCTAAAAAACCTTATTTAAAATAAAATAAAAGAAGTGTAGTTCTATAGGGATTCTTCTTTATTTTATTTTACCATTGTATTTTATTTAAATAAGGATTCGGTCACTTAATTCTAACATAAATTGTAACCCCCTGTTTAAAGAAAACAATAGGAAGGTATAAAGAAAACTGTAAGTCATCCCCATAACTTTAAATGGCGTACGCATATAAAAGAAAATCTTAGAAGGCATCAACAATGAAAATAGGTAAATATTTGCAATTAATAGATAAAAATATTTTTCAACAGAAAGTTTCAATCAGTAATAAAAATTACATAGGTTTACTACAAAATACATGTATGCACCTCTCGCCCTTCAAAGCCATGCATGATACCAACAACAAAAGAACTAATAGCTCACAAATAACAGACAACATAGTCCCTTCGCAAAATCTTATGGAGATAAAATAACTAAATAAGTTCAATTAAATTTAGTGAATTCCATAGATATCTTGTATTGAAATACCTTTAATTAACAAACAGTAATACTCATAACAAAATAGACTTTCCATGATATTTGTCGCCGTGTGTAAAAGTAATCGTGAATTATGTGTAAGTGTACACAATCGTAACAAGTAATAAAGTAGTAAGTATTCGAGTATTGTCTCCTCAGGGACTAAACAGGTAGTCAAGATTTGTGAAAATAATTTAAATAACAATTTAGAAAGAAAACAATTATAAATGGGGTTATGCAATTAATTAAACTAAATGATTTTATCCTGCAAAATTTCAACAGAATAATGAGTACTTCAACAAATGAGTTACTCTATCAAATAATGCTAGAATAATTAATCCACTTTTGTCTCTGTTCAATTTAGTCTGGATGAAATTGTTACGAAAATCGTGGCATAATTGGCATGTAACACCCATAACCCGTTTCCGTCCCCAGAATAGGGTTATAGAGTATTACTGTCCAATTTGGAACATTCCATAACAATAGCATCTAGTTCATCAAATTAATTAATAATATTCATAAATAATTCAAAATCAAGCAAGACACACATTCATAGAACTTAAATCGAGCCTACAAGGCCCTAAAAATATCTTAGGAACAATCAGAGACCAATTCAAAACAAAACAGGAGATTTGGGACAAAAATGAAAAAAAATTCAAAATAGGGGTCACACGGCTGTTTTGTTTTGTTTTGTCCAGACCTTGTGACTCCAGACATGGCCCCTAAAAATAGCAAGGCCCAGACCGTGTGACTCCATACATGGCTGTGTGGCCATCCCACACGCTCGTGTGCATGGGTTGTGTAACTCTCTGACTTGGGTCACACGATTGTGTTGCAGCCCGTGTAAACCTTGCACCTAACATGCTAGGGGCACACCTCCATGTGTGACACATGACCGTGTGAGAACCCATGTCTCAGGCCGTGTGTACCCAAAAGTGACCAAAATCATGCTCATTTCTCATCCAATTACATAAGTACCTAAACCAATTTATAACAAATGATCATAAGACTATAACCACACCTAAAAGCAACCAAAACATGCCAATTTCAACCACCTAAGACTAAACCAAGGTGTCATACATGAAGTTACAAAATAATGCTTATAACCAACATTATCATTTCATATCACCTACAAGTCATAACATATACACCAACTAATCTATCTCAATCTCATCATACCATACTTAAACATGATATTTACTATTCCCTGGACAAAACACTCAAGCTCAACTTTGAGTTTAACAAGCATACCATATAAATTTACCATTCCACAACATCAAACATATCAAACACCACACATAGCTATGAAACATTACAAACATAAATCATCTGCCCTATTACATGCCATATAACCAAATTGTTTACAAAATCTACCAAGAGAGTCTTCAGGATAGTGTGATTTTGTGAGTTGATCTGATCTCCCCTCCACAAAATGTAATCTACAAGAAAAGGAACAAGACATGAGTAAGCTTACAGAAGCTTAGTAACTTCGATGATTAAACAATAATCTTACGGATTGAACATAAATAAACAATATATGAGATTTAAGAAATTACGTTCCTATCAATCACAGCTCACAACAGGTGAGTATTGCACAGTACAATAATTCAAATCATATTCCATATTACTATTATTTCAACTTTTCGAAAACACTTATACTTGGATAATTCACATCATTAAGATGCCATATGATAAATGATCATAAACCAGTCATAGTTCTAACAATATCTCATTTCAGATAATCAAAAGGGTATCACTTATTTGAGTTAACATTTATAACTTTAACGAACTCACGATGCAACTTACACAAACTGTAGAGAATCCGCAACACATGTAGGATCTCAATCCATTGCTACGGTCTATATCAACGGTACATAGTACCGCTAAATAATTAATAGCCCACAACCTACTATTCAGGTCCACCACGCACTCATTATACTCATTTATTATTTATTCTTTAAGCATTCAATGGATAATTACAACATTAGATTAAATTCTAATAAAACATGTAGTATGTAAGAAATCATTATAAAATAAAAATAATAGCACGAACTTACGGGACTGATGTGCTGTAATAGCCAAAGTATAGGGACTATTCAGTTACTTTGTCCTTTCCACGGTTATCAACACGTTCTTGATCTAAAATAATAATTCCATTCAATTAACCAACACCAACAAAAAGTTAACTTATCTTGTGCTAATAAGTCCTTTTTTATATTTTTATGAAATTACCCCAATATTTTACTTTTATGTAATTTAGTCTCTAAGCTCAAAACATGCAATTTAACCATATGATAGTTTACTTAACTTACCTTGACATTACACTAATTTAGAAATCAAAATACATTGGTACAAACATAACAATCCTTTGGCATCTTGCACATTCATGTACTTTTACAAATACATCAAATAGGTTAGTTTGATTACGAGCCATAAGCTTAAAACACATTCATATAGTGAAATAACAATTCATCTTATCACATATACTAACCAAATCAAATTCAATTTGTAACACATATGATTTCATTCATATACATATATATTCATTCCAAACATATTGATTTGGTGTGTCATTGGAAGCCCCAAAAATAACCTATCCCTATAAAATAACGGAAAAAATAGTATAAGGGAAGTAAGGTCAAATCCTCAGGGACTAGAATTGCACAACTTCTTGTTCCTTGAGATCCCGAGCATAGTCATGCCCAAGAAAAAGCAGTGTACCTAGAAAACAATAAAAAATAGAATTAAAAATATGGAGGGATTGAAATTGTATAAACTGAAATCAAAATTGTAAAAAGAAATAAAATTGAGAAAATAGATTCTTTGATTGAGAGATCCCAGCCTCCGATTATCTCGATCCTCCTTGGGTTCAATCCTAGGCTTTTAGATGATCATTCTCATGATAAAATAAGCCAGTTATAGTGGAAGAGGAGGCCTACGACCACTAGCTCCACTTAGATTTTAGACTTACATTATAGAGGAACCTGACTCTAGCCAACCGTCACTTTCATGGGACCGTCTAACACTAGATCATCAATTCTTAATGGCGAATGCCATGCCATTCTGTCTCTTGGACTCAACAACCACTGACGCAGTCAATTAACCAATCGACTGTGCAACCTTCCCAAAACATACAAAGTGACCACCTTTGCACAAGATAAAAAGATCACTTTTGAAAGGACATGGACGGAAGCGTCAGTCTCGTAATATGGAGAAACGATGAATACTAGTTGAAAAGGCCAAGTGAGGATTCTAAGCCTCATGAACCTTTTTTGAGGAATCTCAACAACCTTTGGCTAGATGAGTTTAGTGGCTCATGCTTTTGGGAAAAAGAAATAAATTTAATCAAATGAAATTTTATTGATAATAAAAGGAACAAAAGCTAAGAGCTTTAGGGAGACGGAGTTTTTTGTAGAAAAAATGAGTGTCTAATTGTGTCACTCCATCCTTTATTTATAGTACACAAAAACCTAATTTGTTCCTATTTTTAAACTCTAAAAGATAAATAAAGATAAATAAAGATAAAAGTGAAATTAAATCTAAATAATAATCCTAACAATAATCTTATTAAAATTTAAATTTAAATAGAGTCTTATGTTTATAAATCTCTTCTTTGAATTTTTCCCCAAATCTTTCACACATTGTATTTTTGGCACCACTTCTTTCCTATTTCGCATCTTTGGCCCATTTTGTCTTCAAATTCATGCTTTTTCCCCAAGATTTCCTTTTGGTTGCAATTTAGTCCCTGTAAGATAAAAAACCATAAAAGCACAATTTAGTAGAATCATACTCAAACTATATATATACAATTAATACATAAAAATATGTCATTTTAGATTATTATTAAATTCCCCCTACTTAGCCCATGCTTGTCCTCAAGTATGGTTCTTATCCACTGGGTAATTTAGATTTTACCATGAAAGAAGGATCACTCTAAAGTTTTATAAAAATTAGGCATAATGCGTATGAAAATAAAGAGAACCTTTAGCTTGCTTTAAGTAAAACTAAAAAAAGTATCCCAACTTAAACATATAAAAAATTAAATCTTCTTGGATTATTCATGAAAATTAGGTAATTTACTAAACTTACCAAGACACCCTATTTGTTTCCACCCTTAGTCCCCAAATGCAATTCTATATTATTATTATATTTACTTGTTTTTCCTTTTTTTTATTTTTTTATTTTTCTTTTTGTAAGAATATATTGAACCTTTTGACGCGAAGAGAGATGACAACCAAGCACCCCACCCCAGTTACTCAGCCCAACACATTCTTAAAAATTTTTGTTTAATTTCGGTTAGCTGAATATTACCTAACATGTCACACAACCTTTTGACATGAAGTACGATGACAACCCAAGCATCCTACCCTGTGTAACATCCTGAATTATTGGGCCTGTGCATTTTATGTGATGTATGCTTAAAATGTTAATTTAAGAGTTAGGGGTTGATTGGGCTCGGGAATGGGCTGAGGCCTTGATTAAATTTCTGTATAGGCACTCCAATGCTTTTAAGATAAGTATATGTGTTTAAAATATTAGGTTGGGCAGCCAGTGGCAAAATGGCGCCACCAAGAGGGAAGGGAGTTGGCGTCAAGGGCAAAGGAGGAGGCCCAAGTTTTGGCCACTTGGGGCCCATATTTTTGGGCCAAATTCGGCACTTATAAGGGGACTAAGGGGGGATGGCAACAAGGCTAAATTATAGGAGTTTTATTGTTTTAATATGTGGATAATTAAAGCTGATAAAGGAGGGGGAAGAGTTGGAGATAATTAAGCCTCTTTTGGATGGGTGTTTTTATAGGGATAAGGGATAGGATGAGGATCTATCAGGAAGGCTAGTGTTGGCAGAAAATCAAACACAGAAGAGGGGGGAAAATCGATTGAGTATAGGCTAAAAGTGTGCCGAAAATCTAAAGGCCGTCTCTTTTGTTTTCTTTCTTCATCTATTCTCTTCCAAAAGCCGAAAATCACCACCTCCCTCACCCTTTCTTCTTTCTTTGGAAATTTCCTTTCAGTCGAATCTTCTGATCTTCATTGTTATTCTTCTCCTATTCAATAAAAACTGAAACTACACTGTTGTTTGTTCTTGTAGCCGAAATCTCCCTCTTGTTCATCTTTTTCGAAATTTTCTTAAAAGCTGAAATCCCTAAATCTCTCTCTAGTGTTTGCCGAATCTTCCTGCAAGGGGTAGCCGAAATCTTCTGAACTGCAAGGGGTAGCCGAAATCTTCTGAAGTGGTAAGTGTCGATTATGTTATTCTTTCAATATTTTCCAGCTTTTAGAGACCATAGCCGAATGGCTAGATGGTTGACTAATCTCATCTTATCTTTCATGGGCGGCATTCCGAATTTGAAGGAGATCCAATCGCCTAGGTTTCTAAATCAGTAGCACACAAATCATACTACTTCTGGAATTTAATCGATCTAGGTAAGGAGATTTATTCAACTAAGCGTGTAAATCTAAGCAAATATTAAGTCTTGGCCGATTGTAGGAGGGAGCCTTACCTTCACGTTCTTTTGGTTTTTGAGCAGAGTCGTAGTCAGAGAGCGGTGGTTTCGATTAGCGAAGAGTATAGTACTGCGTGTTATCAGGTGTGTAACACTCTCACACCATTTAGATTGCTTGATTAGTATGCATATAAACCTGTTATACTCTGTATATTCTGTAAATGCCGAAATACCGACATGGCTGTTGAAAACCCTAGAAGGGTAAAGGCAAGTCACCAAGTTAGTAATCTCTTTCATTCTAAAGTGAATGTTTCCGTTGATTTGATGTAATAAACATGTATGCTGATTTCTATGTTGCACGGGGTTGGGTGATTGATTAAAGGGGAAGTGTTTTGTTGTAGTGGCTTTTGCCATGATCTGTTGTAGTGGCTAATGCCATGATCTGTTGTAGTAACTACTGCCATGATCTGACGATGAGCAGCTATCTGCAGCATGACTGCCATCGATGGTGTGTAGCGGTGTGGGTTGATTGTAGAAATCCCCAATGGTGTGATTAGCAGGTAAGGGTGGTGTGTAGCAGATGAAAACCTAGGATTGGGTTGGGCTTTGCAAATTTTCTGATATATTATACACTGATATCTGTTCTGTGGGGCTAAGGCCCAATCTGATGGTGCACGAGGGTTGCACACTGAGTCTCGTGACTCACCCCATTATTTACCATCTTTCAGGTAGCATCTAGTGCATCAGACCGGGCTAGAGAGGAACGCAAGGTGGCCATGCAAGGGATTATTTTGATTCAGCAAAAGACTTTACTAGTTTATTTATTTTTAATATTTTTAATTAGTGGGTTTAAATTTCGTTGTAATAAGGCCATGGGCCACTAGTTTCATAATTTCATCTGCTTTGGGCTTTTAATATTACTAGACATTTATATTTTACGTTTTAATTAAGTTAAAGCATGAAACAAATTTTGGTTTTTGATCCACTAAGGCGTGAATATAAAATGTATATCTTTACAAATTACCCAACCATTTAGTTTTCCGAATAAAATGTTAAACTCAAGAAAAATATTTTCCGTAATTGTGACATCTTTTAAAATCTCCCTAAGTGACATGCCAGATCTGGTCATGGTGTTTGGGCCGGGTTTGGGGTGTTACACCCCGATTACTCAGTCAGTCACGTTTTAAGCTGTGCTCATAACCACAAAGGCATCAAATTTTATTATTATCATGAAATAGAATTTTAATTTTGGTGGACTAGGAAAAAAACAAACAAGTGTCAAAAATAAGTTTCAGCAGCTACCTAACAGTCATGAAAATAAATTTAGCATATAATTGTATTAAGTGTCCTCTTTGTATTAAACTTAGTCGATTTTACTATAAGCAAGATAGGATTAACTTCATTAATCATAGTTATTTATCTAAAGAAATAAAACAGTGGAGATGAAATCAATATAGCAAAATCATAACTAACTCAGTAGATAAGAATCATGCTCTTAGGACAAACAGTGGGCAATTCCTGATTAAAATCTTGGGCATGAAAAGAGGCAGAATATTCTAAAAAAAATAAATATGTGCAGAAAAGAGCATAGCGTAGCAAAATAGTAACACAACAATAAAAGCAGCAAATAAAATGATAGAAATAATAAGGAATGCCTCCCTTTACTTAAAACACATTATCCTCGATGGGAAAGAAAAATAAAAAATATGTGAAACAAAAAGATTTTAGAAAAAATCTCCATGTAGTCACTGTTGTTCATGTATAGCTGCAAGGAGGGGAAGGTTTGGCATCATGTGAAGGAGAGAAAGGCTGCAATGCGACTCCTATTCCTAGCCATGGTGGTTTGAAAATCGTTAGTGAGGGTGAAGGAGAGGACTAACAGCGTCTTGAGAGAATTTATGGTGAATATGGGTGAAAAATTAGGGTTTGAAAGTGTAAGAGGAAGGGTGTTTGGGCGTAGGTTTTGGGTGAGTTTAAAGTAGGGGTGCTCTATTCCTACCTGGATTAGGTTAGAATATGGAATTTTGCTAAAACATACCCATTCCTTCAAGATGTCATTCCAATTTTAATTTTTCTTCTTATCGATTTTCCTAGCTATAAGAAGAGATAATACTGATTTATTAACATGAAAAAATAAAATATATATATAATAAAATAAAAATAAAATTGGGTTGCGTCCCAACAAGCGCTTGTTTAACGTCATTAGCTTGATGCCCCAACTAGTATTGGGGCTTTTCCAACTGAATTTTTTCGTTTGTATGGGCTTGGAAATTTTCCTTTTTTACCACATCCATCATATCTGGGTTCAATCATCCTTGTGCCTCTTGCTTTGATTTCGTATTTTCCTCCAAGAAAATCTTATGTGTGCAGTCAAGGGGTTAATCCCTTCTAAGTCAGCAATAGTCTCATCATTCTCCAAAAATGAGCGTTTGAGATACTCAGGAAGTGGTTTTAATTTTAGATCTGGTGCCTGCACAAAAGAAGGTTGAAGTTTAGTGTCCATAAGAGCCAATACCTGAATCAAAATTATCATCAAACTATGTTTCAAGTTTATCTTCATAAGGTGACTCAAAAGTTTCTTCCACCAATGAGTCAATTATGACGACACGTTTACATTCAAGATTTCACTCAAGTGACTAATAACATCATAAATGTTAAACTTCACGATCTCCCAATCAAACTCCATTGTGAGGGTTCCCCTACACACGTCAATCTTAGTATTTGCAGTACTAAGGAAAGGTCGCCCCAACAAGATGTCTGAAGACCCAGGAGCATTACCCTCTTCCATTTTTATCACAAAAAGTTTGCAAGAAAGATAAGTCCGCTGACTTTCACTAATACGTCATCAAGGACTCCTTCGGAATTTACAATTGACTTGTTTACTAATTAAATGATAACACTTGTTTTCATCAAAAAACCCGCGTTAAGTGATTCATAAATAGAAAAAGGCATTACATTTATGGAGGCCCCTAAATCACACATAGCTTTTTTAATTCCTAAGTGGCCTATTTTGCATGGTATTGGAAACATGCCCCTGTCTTTACATTTTATTGCAACACAGCAGATGCATTTTCACCAACATTTACTCTTTCATTTCCAATCAATTTTCGTTTGTTGGTGCAAAGCTCCTTAAGGAACTTGGCATATCGCGAAATTTGTTTGATGGCATCCAACAATGGTATGTTAATCTCGACATTTTTGAATGTTTCGAGGATCTCTTTTTCCTTAGTACCTCTCCGATTTTGGTTCAATTGTCCTAGAAATGAAGGTTGAATTATAGGCAATAGAGGTTTTTTTGAACCTGTTCATCGTTCTCCTGCTTTTTCTAGGCGGAATCTTGCTCAAGATTCTTGTGAGGATTTGGTTCCAGTACTTTTCCATTTCACAACGTCACTGTATGTACGTGTTGTCTTGGGTTAAGTTCCGTTTCTGATGATAGATTCCCTTATGAGTTCATTTTATCAATTTTTATGGCTAATTCTCTTATTGAAGCCTCGATTTTTTTGTAAAAAATCAAACATATTATCTGTTAATTTATTAACCATGGTTTTTAGATAGGTACTTAAATCTCACGATTGTTGTAGAAACTGGTTTTGGTATTGCTGGTAATACTGTAGGTTTGCCCCACAACTCAAGTTAGGATGGTCTTTCCATCCTGGGTTATATGTATTTGCATAGATATCATATCACCTTTGGGGTGGTCTAGGAAAGTCCCCCACAACATTTAAGTGGGCCATAGTATTGTCACACAAACTAGGGCATGCATCAGTTGTATGTTCGAGTGTTGCACAAATTTCACATAGTCGAGCTAGTCCTGTTTTTATTGCAAAAAGAGAATTCACGATATTAGTAAGTCTATCAACTTTATCTTCTAAAGTTGAATTACTTAGTTGGTGAACCCTTCTAGTGGGTTCAAAATTGGCTCGAAATTACTGTGTATTTGCAGCCATCGTGGAGATCAAGTCCCTTGCCTGTTGGGGGTCATGTTGACTAATGCCCTTCCACTGGCGGCATTTATCATATTCATTTCCATGTGATTCAAGCACTCATAGAAGTACTGGAGAAGAGACTGTTCTGTTATCCCATATTGTGGGCAACGTGCACACAACTTCTTAAATTACTCCCAATGGTCATAAAGAGACTCCACATCTTTTTTCCTTATCCCAACAATCTCCCTCCTTAATTCAGCTGCGTGTGATGCTGGAAAAGAATCTATTGAAAAACAAACGAGAAAGATTAGCCCATGTTGTAATAGATCCAGGAGGTAAATAAAATAACTATTCCCTAGCAAAGTCTGCTAGGGAAAAAGGAAAAGTACGTAATTTGATTTGATCCTCAGTTACGCCCTGAGGTTTCATACTAAGACAAAGCATATGAAACTCTTTTAGATGTTTGTATGGATTTTCATTTTGTAATCCATAAAAAGTCGGCAGCGACTGGATTTATCCTGAATTAAGTTCAAAAGTAGTATCCATAGTAGGATACGCACTGCATAACGACTGTTGTTCTACAAGAGCTTCTACCATTTGCCAAATCGTTTGAGCCATAGGTTCATGTGCTAGATTCAATTTTTTGTTAACCCTAATGTTAAACACTTCTTTTAGTGGATCGACTCCTGCTCTTTCATTTTTTAATGTTTAAGTAGGGTTTTCGTTAACCCTAGAACCAACTTTGTCGTCTGCTTCTGTTTTCGACGGTGGGTTACTCTGAGTCCCTACCGCCTCTGACTTTTTTTTTTTAACTTCATTTCTTTACGATTAGCTCTCCCAGTCTTCTCTATTTCTGAATCAAATGCAAGAATTCCTAGAGCAGATCTGGTCATAAGAAACAAAGGAACCAAGATTAGTACGTTACTAGTCCCCAGCAATAACACCAAAATTTAGTGTTTCGTTAGAAGTACCAAAAATAACCTATCCCTATAAAATAACAAAAAAGAATAGTATAAGGGAAGTAGGGTCAAATCATCAGGGACTAGAATTGCATAACTTCTTGTTGCTCCAATTGAAAAATGGACAAAAAATGGTTTTGGTGATAAAAAAACTGCTCACAATTTTCTTTTCTTTTTTCATTTTTTCATTTTGTTGCACTCTTTTTCTCTCACATATATATATAATTGAAACCACCCCTCATATATGTTTGAATTATTTAGTGTTTTTAAAGTTTTTTTCTGTTTCAATAAGTCCTATTCTTTAGGAACAACTTTCTACATTTATTTAAACTAGTGGTGATACTTGTTTATAGGTGATATACGTGTTAGTTGTGATTTTATATTTTTCATTTGTAAGGCTATAAAAGCCAGCTTTTTATCTTTAATAAAAGTGACACTTATTTCCAGATTCCACTTGATTTTATACTTAACATTCTGGTATTCAAACTAGGTTGTTGAGAAAATAAGTGGATATGAGTGAAGAAAAGAGTGAAGGTAGTCTTACAAAGATTCGTCATTTTGATGGTCTTCACTATGACCATTAGAGTGAGCTGATGGAGAACTGATTGAGGTCCAAGGACTGTGGAACCTAGTTGAGAAAGGTTTCGAGGAGCCTGGAGCAAAAACTGTGCAGACCATCACGTAATAGACATAGATGGATGAGATAAAGATGAAGGATCACAGGGTCAAACACTATCTATATCAAGCCATAGATCGTGTCATTTTTTAGCAGATTTTGGATAGACAAACCTCTAAAATTGTTTGGGATTCTTTGAAGAGCAACTTTGGTGGATATGAGAGAGTGAAAAGGTCTCTTCATAACACCTTAATAAGAGAATTTGAGGTGTCGAAACTGAAGAAAGGAGAAACGATCAAAGATTATTTTGCTAAAGTGATAGCTGTAGCAAACCAGATGATGAGTAATTGGGAGTGTCGAAACCATTTTAAAATCATGTTTTGAAAAAATGGGGATCGACTTTAAAACAAGAATGGAGTCGCCACCAATCCCTTTTTACTTAGGTGTGATTGGATCACCTTGTAAAACGTTTCATTTTAAAACATTTGATTTTGGTCTATAAAAAAAAAAAGAAAACGGGTTCGGGAGTCGGTTACGTACGAGGAAGGGTTAGCACCCTCGTAACGCCCAAAAATTGGTACCTGATCGATAGAATCATGTCCAAATGTTCAAAATTTTAAAAATTTTAAAATAAGGTCCATTTATTAGAAGGAAAACCAAGACTTATCTATTTCAGAGAAATAAAATACGACACCCAATAAGTTAGGATACAACATTTTATCTTCGAAGCTAGGTGCATCTTTATTTTAGAAAATTCTTACCTTGAGACACAAAACATCACACCCAATAAGTTAGGATACAACGTTTTGAATTCCCAAGAATAAGGTTTTTTATTTGACTTAAAACTTTGAGATTTCTTTGTTCCGAAAGAATATAAACATCACATCCAGCACGATTGGACACGATATTTTTAAAACCTCATAACTAAGATCATCTCATAAAAACTTCGAGCAATTTTGACTTAAAATTTGAGAGTTCTTCGATCCGAAAGAATATAAACATCACATCCAGCATGATTGGACACGATATTTTTAAACCCTCGTAACCAAGATCATCTCATAATTTATAAAACTTGTTAAAAGGATATTTAGTTATTTAGCCAAATGGAAAATCGAAACCCAACACGGTTGGGTACTATTTCCAATTTCTAAATACTAAAAATATTGCCTTATTTTAAAAACCTTTAAATAAAATAATAATTTTGCAAAATGTATTTTTATTTTAAACAATAACCATGTGTCAATATTATATTTATAAACTATTGAACAAAAATATTAAAAGCAATTATAATTCACTAACCTTTCATATGAACATATACAATAAACAAATACTAACAAAAAATAAAACTAAAAATAACTACAATAAAGTAATCATAAAATAATAAATAAATAAATAAAAGGGCACTCCATGGACAAACACAATATATAAAGTAATATACATAAAACAATAAAAAAATACTAAATAAATATGAACCTCTCATGCAAGATTAAATAATAAATAAATAAATATAAAAATTTACACATATATATACAATGTGAATAATTAAACAATATAAAAATATATAATGATTTTTAAATAAAGAAAATAATGTATATGGAATATATTATATAATATAAATAAATTTTAGTTAGAAATAATGTATGATATAACATAATATTTTATAGTGTACAAAATTAACATATATATATAAATATTAAAATAATATGTAATAAAAATTAAACAAAATAAAATAATAAATAATAATAATTATATGTAAGGATAAATATAAACAATATAAATAAAATAGATTAGATAATGTAAATAAATTTTATATAAAATGAAGCTTTAGAAATAATAGATAATGTAATATAATACTATATAATATACAAAATATAATATAATAAATAATATAAAAATATATATAAGAATATTTAAATTATTAAACAAGTAAAATAATATATATAATAATTAAATATAAAAATAATATATATATAAATTTATATTATTAATAAATTAATATACAAATAATTTAAAATAAAATAAAAATTTAAAATATTTCAATATAATAATATAATAATTTTAAAGAAAAACAAAAAAGGTTTGAAAACTAAAGAAACCAGGATCAAATAATAATAAAAACATATATAAAGGGGTCAAATTATAAATAAAAGGATATAAACGGACTTAATTACAAAACTGAAATAATGCGGAGGGACTAAAGGGATAAATTTCCCATTTTGTGAAAACACGCGGATCCTGTTCTGGTCTCTAGGTCAACGCGCGGGTTTCTCCTTCAAACGACGTCGTTTCAATGCCTATTGGTTTAGGCAAAAAATGGCACTGTTTTATTATTAATATATATAATCCAATTTAAACCCAAAAAAATTCATTTTTACTCTGTTTTGAAAAAAAAGTTTTGAAATTTTCTCTCGGGTTCCTTATTGCTTGTCCGGACTCGGTCACATCGATTCTAGGCCACGCCGTCCACGCGCCACCACGAGCGCTGGCCGGAGGCCAAACCTCCTCCTTTTAAGCCCGTCAAAAGGTAATTTCTTCTCCTTTATACCTTTTTACTAGTATTTATGAGGGCAAATGTTCGAAAAAAATAAAAAAAAAATATTATATAAAAGAAAATCACCTCTGTTAAAAGAACTGTATTCTTTTTTTTTTGGCCTGTTTTTTATTTCTTTCTGTTTGTGTGAATATCCATTTACATGTTTTTGTAAGGTTTATATAGCCTCAAAAATAAAAAGTGATAAAGGAAATAAAAGATTGGTTGCCATATTTTTTTCATTTCTGTTGCGATTCTTTCCTCTTTGTGCAGGTGACGAAAACACGGCGGCGATGGGGGTTTGTACACCGATTGCAGCATGACTGAAGGTGTGCACGAGAATTGCGGCACTTGCAGCATGATGATCGAGCTTTTGCTGGGGCGCGAGGGTAACCCTAGTGTCGAGGCTTGCGGCGCAAAGCAGAAACCCTAGTTTCGGGGTTTCCAAATTTTGAAACAGTATTTGGGCCATTGGGCCATGTAATTTTGGGTTTTAGGTATTGGGTCAGGTCTGTTTAGGAGGTTGGTTTAGTTTGGGTCTAGGTTAGTTCAGGTAATTGGTTAGTGGGCCATTTATTTGGGCTCGATTGGGTTTTTGTAAAAGGGTTATAAATGGACTATTTTAAAGACATTATTTTTGTTTTTTGTTTTTTGGTTTATTCAGATGGGCCCGGGCAAAATTGGGTACTTACAGGGAGATTATGTCTAACTCGGAGATCGTGGAGAATTTGGTTTTTTGGTTTATTCAACGCGCCGGTCTTCTCCTTCAAACGACGTCGTTTCAATGCCTATTGGTTTAGGCAAAAATAACGCCGTTTTTTTATTAATATATATAATCCAATTTAAACCAAAAAAAATTCATTTTTACTCGCTTTTGAAAAAAAAGTTTAGAAATTCTCTCTCGGGTTCCTCATTGCTCGTCTAGACTCTGGTCGCCAGCGTCTAGGCCACGTGCTCCACGCGTGTCAAGAGCGTCACGCGCCACCACGAGCGGTGGCCGGAGGCCAAACCTCCTCTTTCAAGCCCGTCAAAAGGTAATTTCTTCTCCTTTATACCTTTTTACTAGTATTTATGCGCGTAAATCTACGAAAAAAATAAAAAAACAAAATACTATATAAAAGAAAATCACCTCTGTTAAAAGAACTGTATTCTATTTTTTTTGGCCTGTTTTTTATTTCTTTCTGTTTATGTGAATATCGATTTACATGTTTTTGTGAGGTTTATATAGCCTCAAAAATAAAAAGTGAAAAAGGAAATAAAAGATTGGTTTCCATACTTTTCCATTTCTGTTAAGATTCTTTCCTCTTTGTGTAGGTGACGAAAACACAGTGGCAATAGGGGTTTGTACATCGATTGCGGCATGACCGAAGGTATGCGCGAGAATTACTAACACTTATGTGATGATCGGGCTTCTTTGGGCGAGGGTAACCTTAGTGTCGAGGCTTATACGCAGCGAAACCCTAGTTTTGGGGTTTCCAAATTCTGAAACAATATTTGGGCCATTGGGCCATGTAATTTTGGGTTTTAGGTATTGGGCCAGGTCTGTTTAGGAGGTTGGTTTAGTTTGGGTCTAGGTTAGTTCAGGAAAATGGTTAGTGGGCCATTTATTTGGGCTCGATTGGGTTTTTGTAAAAGGGTTGTATAAATGGACTGTTTTAAAGACATTATTTTTATTTTTTATTTTTTGGTTTATTTAGATGGGCCCGGGCAAAATTGGGTACTTACAGCTGCCCCTCTTTGCTCATTGTTGTGAAACAAGAATAGAGCAAAGACTATAAAAGGACCAATTTTGCCCGATCTTGGCCGAACTTCGATTTCTTGATCCTCGTCTTCTTCAAATGGCTTCCAATCCGAACTGCATCTTTAGGGGTATTGGAACTTCATCTTGAGTAAGTCTGCTAGCTTTATTCTGCTTCTTGCAATTTCAAGAATGCCAAATTAATGTCTTTGATCTGCTTCCTACAACTTCAGGAAGATAAGATCTGAAAGTGTCTTCGATCTACTTCCTACAACTTCAGGAAGATAAGATCTATTTTCTTCAGTTTGCTCCGCTGCAACTGCAGGTTAATATCTTTGATCTGCTTCCTACAACTTTAGGAAGATGAGATCTTAAAGTGTCTTCAACCTATTTCCTACAACTTCAGGATGAAAAGATTTGAAAGTTTCTTCGATCTACTTCCTACAACTTCAGGAAGATAAGATCTTCTGTCTTTGATCTACTTCCAACAACTTCAGGAAGTTAAGATCTTCTGTCTTTGATCTTCTTCCTACAACTTCAGGAAGATAAGATCTTAAAGTGTCTTCAATCTACTTCCTACAACGTCATGAAGAAAAGATCTAAAAGTTTCTTCGATCTACTTCCTACTACTTCAGGAAGATAAGATCTTCTGTCTTTGATCTACTTCCTACAACTTCAGGAAGATAAGATCTTCTGCCTTTGATCTTCTTCCTACAACTTCAGGAAGATAAGATCTTCTATCTTTGATCTACTTCCTACAACTTCAGGAAGATAAGAACTTCTGTTTTTGATCTACTTCCTACAACTTCAGGAAGATAAGATCTTCTGTCTTCAGTCTACTCCCTACAACTTCAGGGAGATAAGGCTGAAATTCTTTTTGATCTGTTTCCTACAACTTTAGGAAGATGAGATCTTCTGTCTTCAGTCTACTCCCTACAACTTCAGGGAGATAAGGCAGAAACTCTTTTCAATTTGCTTCCTACAACTTCAAGAAGATGAGATCGTCTATCTTCACCCTACTCCATACAACTTCAGGGATATAAGGCTAAAATTTTTTTAGAACTACTTCCTACAACTTCAGGAAGATGAGATCTTCTATCTTCAGTCTACTCCCTACAACTTCAGGGAGATAAGGCTGAAATTCTTTTCGATTTGCTTCCTACAACTTCAGGAAGATGAGATCTTCTATCTTCAGTCTACTCCCTACAACCTCAGGGAGATAAGGCTGAAATTCTTTTAGATCTGCTTCCTACAACTTTAAGGAGATAAGGCTGAAATTCTTTTTGATCTGCGTCCTACAATTTTAGGAAGATGAGATCTTCTATCTTCAGTCTAGTCCTTACAATTTTAGGGAGATAAGGCTAAAATTCTTTTCGATCTGCTTCCTACAACTTTAAAAAGATGAGATCTTCTATCTTCAGTCTACTGCCTACAACTTCAGGGAGATAAGGCTCAAATTCTTTTCGATCTGCTTTCTTCAACTTCAGGAAGATAAGATCTTTTATCTTCAGTCTACTACCTACAACTTTAGGGAGATAAGGCTGAAATTCTTTTCGATCTGCTTCCTACAACTTCAGGAAGATGAGATCTTCTGTCTTCAGTCTACACCCTACAACTTCAGGGAGTTAAGGTAAAAATTCTTTTCAATATGCTTCCTACAACTTCAAGAAGATGAGATCTTCAATCTTCAGTCTACTCCCTACAAC
The DNA here is from genome assembly GCA_025506655.1 of Gossypium rotundifolium. NCBI lineage: Eukaryota > Viridiplantae > Streptophyta > Magnoliopsida > Malvales > Malvaceae > Gossypium > Gossypium rotundifolium. The sequence continues at coordinate 19,527,944 of CP106726.1, forward strand.
TTCAGGGAGATAAGGCTGAAATTCTTTTTGATCTGTTTCCTACAAATTCTGGAAGATTAGATCTTCTATCTTCAGTCTACTCCCTACAACTTCAAGGAGATAAGGCTGAAATTCTTTTCGATCTGCTTCCTACAACTTCAGGAAGATGAGATCTTCTATCTTCAGTCTACTCCCTACAACTTCAGAGGGATAGGGCTGAAATTCTTTTCGATCTACTTCCTACAACTTCAGGAAGATGAGTTCTTCTATCTTCAGTCTACTCCCAACAACTTCAGGGAGATATGGCTAAAATTCTTTTCGATCTGCTTCTTACAACTTCAGGAAGATGAGATCTTTTATCTTCGATCTAGTCCTACAACTTTAGGGAGATAAGGTTGAAATTCTTTTCGATCCGCTTCTAGATGAGATCTTCTATCTTCAGTCTACTCCTTACAACTTTAAGGAGATAAGGCTGAAATTCTTTTCGATCTACTTCCTACAACTTCAGGAAGATGAGATCTTTTTATCTTCAGTTTACTCCCTACAACTTCAGGGAGATAAGGCTGAAATTCTTTTCGATCTGCTTCCTACAACTTCAAGAAGATAAGATCTTCTATCTTCAGTTTACTCCCTACAACTTCAGGGAGATAAGGCTAAAATTCTTTTCGATCTGCTTCCTACAACTTTAGGAAGATGAGATCTTCTATCTTTAGCCTATTCCCTATAACTTTAAGGAGATAAGGCTGGAATTCTTTTCGATCTACTTCTTACAACTTCAGGAAGATAAAATCTTTTATCTTCAGTCTACTCCCTACAACTTCAAGGAGATAAGGTTGAAAATTCATCGGCATTGCTACAACGTCCACTAAGGGACATGTCCTGTAGACTCGGTTTAGTATGTTTTTGTTACATGACTAAGATGCTATGATAAAAAAGGAATCAAATGCTTTAACTACATATAACATGTCATGAAGATGACTCATTTTAAAGGATTAGGATGGAATGACCAACATGAATCAAATACTCCTAATAAAATTTACTATAATACAGAAATGTTATGAGTATGATTCCTATTCTAGGTGTTATTATGATTCCTATTCTAGGTGTTATCACTCATTTGTTTTTCATTCTTGTTCATCAATCATATTCTGCTTAACTAGCTTGCCCCAATGTAATTTCTGAATCAGCCCTGCTTAGATCTTGAGTCATGAAGTTGGTACTTCCCACTGCAACTTCAGGGGAATAACATTCGGTTTCTTCCATCTTTCTATTACCACTCAGAGGTACAAAAATTGTATCACTTTCAATCTGTCATACCATTCCCTGGGTGCAATGACCAGATGTGTGTGTCTAAATGGATGCAGGGTATCCCTACAATGATCTTCTTTTACACTTGGATTGACCTTGTTCGTCATTTGCCGATGTGGTATCACCAAAGAACTTGTTTTTGCCCAATAAGAATCCGAAGAGATAATTATTTTCAATGTTTCCAGCCCTTAGGCTTGGTGAGTTCTGAACAATAGTCATGTTTCAGATTCCTCATATTATTTAGAAGCTTCTATAGTAATATGCGAAACTCGTTTTATGAAAGTATTATTAGTCCATAAATCATTATTTCAATATAAAATGCTTGAAAAATATCACAATAATGGACATGAAAGAAGCAAATAAGCTAATCAAATATAACCAAGACAATAAATGAAAATTGATTGGTGTATCTTAAAAAGAATAAAGTAAGCAAAGATAGCAAAGGTTAAAAAAAAAAGAGAATAAAGTAATCAAATATTTAATATGGGTAAAATGGGAAACTAGGTGCCCCAGATATTGCAGTCTGAGCTTCTCTGTTTTGATTTCTTGAGGACCATTTTAAGCTCAATATGTGTTTAGGGATCTGGAGTACTTTGTCAATGCCCCAAGACGTAACATACTTCCTTATTGTTAATTCAGACGTAGCAAGACTACTGTATGCCCTGCTTTTTGGTCAAAATTTGAGCTGTCCTTTTTGGGTTTTCAACTCAAATACCCTTTGGTCTCATCTGTTTAGGAGGTTTGTTTAGTTTGGGTCTAGGTTAGTTCAGGTAATTGGTTAGTGGGCCATTTATTTGGGCTCGGTTGGGTTTTTGTAAAAGTGTTGTATAAATGGACTATTTTAAAGACATTATTTTCATTTTTTGTTTTCTGGTTTATTTAGATGGGCCCGAGCAAAATTGGGTACTTACAGCTGCCCCTCTTTGCTCCTTGTTGTGAAACAAGAATAGAGCAAAGACTATAAAAGGACCAATTTGGCCCGATCTTGGCCGAACTTCGATTTCTTGATCCTCGTCGCCTTCAAATGACTTCTAATCCGAACTCCATCTTCAGAGGTATTGGAACTTCAGCTTGAGTAAGTCTGCTAGCTTTATTCTGCTTCTTACAATTTCAAGAATGCCAAATTGATGTCTTTGATCTGCATCCTACAACTTCAGGAAGATAAGATCTGAAAGTGTCTTCGATCTACTTCCTAAAACTTCAGGAAGATAAGATCTGTTGCCATCAGTTCACTCCGCTGCAACTGCGGGTTAATATCTTCGAACTGCTTCCTAAAACTTCAAGAAGATGAGATCTTAAAGTGTCTTCGATCTACTTCCTACAACTTCAGGAAGATAAGATTTGAAAGTTTCTTCGATCTACTTCCTACAACTTCAGGAAGATAAGATTTTCTATCTTCGATCTTCTTCCTACAATTCAGGAAGATAAGATCTTTTGTCTTTGATCTACTTCCTACAACTTCAGGAAGATAAGATCTTCTATTTTTGATCTACTTCCTACAACTTCAGGAAGATAAGATCTTTTGTCTTTAGTCTACTCCCTACAACTTCAGGGAGATAAGGCTGAAATTCTTTTCGATCTGCTTCCTACAACTTCACGAAGATGAGATCTTCTGTCTTCAGTCTACACCCTATAACTTCAGGGAGTTAAGGCAAAAATTCTTTTCAATATGCTTCCTACAACTTCAAGAAGATGAGATCTTCAATCTTCAGTCTACTCCCTACAGCTTTAGGGAGATAAGGCTGAAATTCTTTTCGATCTGTTTCCTACAACTTCAGGAAGATTAAATCTTCTATCTTCAGTCTACTCCCTACAACTTCAGGGAGATAAGGCTGAAATTCTTTTCGATCTGCTTCCTACAACTTCAAGGAGATGAGATCTTCTATCTTCAGTCTACTCCATACAACTTCAGGGGGATAGGGCTGAAATTCTTTTCGATCTGCTTCCTACAACTTTAGGAAGATGAGTTCTTCTTCTTCAGTCTACTCCCAACAACTTCAAGGAGATATGGCTGAAATTCTTTTCGATCTGCTTCTTACAACTTCAGGAAGATGAGATCTTCTATCTTCAGTCTAGTCCTTACAACTTTAGGGAGATAAGGTTGAAATTCTTTTCGATCTGTTTCCTAGATAAGATTTTCTATCTTCGATCTTCTTCCTACAACTTCAGGAAGATAAGATCTTCTGTCTTTGATCTACTTCCTACAACTTCAGGAAGATAAGATCTTCTATTTTTGATCTACTTCCTACAACTTCAGGAAGATAAGATCTTTTTATCTTCAGTTTACTCCCTACAACTTCAGGGAGATAAGGCTAAAATTCTTTTCGGTCTGCTTCCTACAACTTCAGGAATATAAGATCTTCTATCTTTAGTTTACTTCCTACAACTTCAGGGAGATAAGGCTGAAATTCTTTTCGATCTACTTCTTACAACTTCAGGAAGATAAAATCTTTTATCTTCAGTATACACCCTACAACTTTAAGGAGATAAGGCTGAAATTCTTTTTGATCCGCTTCTGCAACTTCATAAAGATAAGATCTTCTATCTTCAATCTACCTCTTAGAACTTTAGGAAGATAAGGTGAAATTCTTTTCGATCCGCTTCGCAACTTCAAGAAGATGAGATCGCTTCTTACAACCGGAAGATAAAATCTTTTATCTTCACTGCTTCTCTACAACCGAGGAGATAAAGTGAAATTCTTTTGATCCGCTTCTACAACTTCATAAAGATAAGATCTTCTATCTTCGGCCTACTCCTTACAACTTCGGGAGATAAGACTAAAATTCTTTTCGATCTGCTTCCTTCAACTTCAGGAAGATGAGATCTCCTATCTTCAGTCTACTCCCTACAACCTCAAGGAGATAAGGCTGAAATTCTTTTTGATATGCTTCCTACAACTTCAGGAAGATGAGATCTTCTATCTTCAGTCTACTCCCTACAACTTTAGGGAGATAAGGCTGAAATTCTTTTTGATCTGCTTCCTACAACTTTAGGAAGATGAGATCTTCTGTCTTCAATCTACTCCCTACAACTACAGGGAGATAAGGCTGAAATTCTTTTTGATCTGCTTCCTACAACTTTGGGAAGATGAGATCTTCCATCTTTAGTCTAGTCCCTGCAACTTCAGGGAGATAATGCTGAAATTCTTTTCGATCTGCTTCCTACAACTTCAAGAAGATGAGATCTTCTATCTTCTGTCTACCTCCTACAACTTCAGGGAGATAAGATTTAAATTCTTTTCGATCTGCTTCCTACAACTTCGGAAGATAAGATCTTTTATCTTGATCTACTCCTTACAACTTCAGGGAGATAAGACTGAAATTCTTTTTGATCTGCTTCCTACAACTTCAGGAAGATAAGATCTTTTATCTTCAGTCTACTACCTGTAACTTCAGCGAGATAAGGCTGAAATTCTTTTCGATCTGCTTCCTACGACTTCAAGAAGATAAGATCTTTTATCTTCAATCTACCTCCTACAACTTGAGGGAAATAAGGTAGAAATTCTTTTTGATCTTCTTCCTACAACTTCAGGAAGATGAGATCTTCCATCTTCAGTCTACTCCCTACAACTTCAGGGAGATAAGGCTGAAATTCTTTTTGATCTGCTTCCTACAACTTCATAAAGATAAGATCTTCTATCTTCAGTCTACCTCCTACAACTTTAGGGAGATAAGGCTGAAATTCTTTTCGATCTGCTTCCTACAACTTCAAGAAGATGAGATCTTCTATCTTTAGTCTATTCCCTACAACTTCAAGGAGATAAGGCTGAAATTCTTTTCGATCTGCTTCTTACAACTTCAGGAAGATGAGATCTTCTATCTTCAGTCTACTCCCTACAACTTCAGGGAGATAAGGCTGAAATTCTTTTCAATCTACTTCCTACAACCTCAGAAAGATAAGATCTTTTATCTTCAGTCTACTCCCTACAACTTCAGGGAGATAAGGTAAAATTTCTTTTCGATCTGCTTCCTACAACTTCAGGAAGATGAGATCTTCTATCTTCAGTCTACTCCCTACAACTTCAAGGAGATAAGGCTGAAATTCTTTTCGATCTTCTTCCTACAACTTCACGAAGATGAGATCTTCTATCTTCAATCTACTACCTACAACTTCAGGGAGATAAGGCTGCAATTCTTTTTGATCTACTTCCTACAACTTTAGGAAGATAAGATCTTTATCTTGATCTACTCCCTACAACTTGAGAGATAAAGTGAAAATTCATCAAGATTGCTGCAAATGCTGCTAAGGGACATGTCCTCGTAGACTTGGTTTAGTATGTTTATGTTAGATGACTAAGATCTTGTGATAAAAATGAATCAAATGCTTTTAGCTACATATAACATTTCATGAAGATGACTCATTTTAAAGGATTAGGATGCAATAACCAACATGAATCAAATGCTCCTAATGAAATTTATTATGATCTGAAATTTTATGAGTATGATTCCTATTCTAGGTGTTATCACTCACTTGTTTTTCATTCTTGTTCATCAATCATATTCTGCTTAACCATTTTACCCCAATGTAATTTTGAATCAAGACTTGCTTAGATCTTGAGTCATGAAGTTGGTACTTCCCACTGCAGCTTTAGGGGAATAACATTCGGTTTCTTCCATCTTTCTATTACCACTCAGAGGTACAGAAATTGTATCACTTTCAATCTGTTGCACCATTCCCTGGGTGTAATGACCAGATGTGTGTGTCTAAATGGGTGCAGGGTATCCCTACAATGATCCCCTTTTACACTTGGATTGACATTGTTCGTCATTTGCCGATGTGGTATCACCAAAGAACTTGTTTTTACCCAATAAGAATCCGAAGAGATAATCATTTTCAATGTTTCCAACCCTTAGGCTTGGTGAGTTCTGAACAATAGTCATGTTTCAGATTCCTCATATTATTTAAAAGCTTCTATAGTAATATGCGAAACTCATTTTATAAAAGTATTATTAGTCCATAAATCATTATTTCAATATAAAATACTTGAAAAATATCACAACAATGGACATGAAAGAAGAAAATAAGCCAATCAAAGATAACCAATGCAATAAATGAAAATTGATTGGTGTATCTTAAAAAGAATAAAGTAAGCAAAGATAGAAAAGGCTAAAAAAAGAATAAAGTAATCAAAGATAGAAAATGGGTAAAATGGGAAACTAGGTGCCCCAGATATCACAGTCTGAGCTTCTCTGTTCCGATTTCTTGAGGACCATTTTAAGCTCAATATGTGTTTAGGGATCTAGAGTACTTTGTCAATGCCCCAAGACGTAACATACTTCCTCATTGTTAATTTAGACGTAGCAAGACTACTGTATGCCCCTTTTTTGGTCAAAATTTAAGCTTCCCTTTTTGGGTTTTCAACTCAAATCCTCTTTGGTCTCAAATCCCCATTTACGTGTTTTTGCCTTGGCCTCTCCTTGTTCTTCTTTTTTTTTGAAATTTGAAATTTGAATTTGATGCCTTTTGGGTTTTCACCTTGGTCCTTTTCCTTTCGGTAAAATCCTTCTTGATCGAACTCGATTCACGGATTAGACAAGTATTCGCCATTCATCTCGGTCAATATCAATGCTCCTCTAGAATAGGCCCTACATAAGTCCTTCCCAGTTTGGCATATGCTTTCCTCTAAAATCATTTTGTAGAGGAAAAATCTGTTTCAACATCAAGTTCCCCTTGTAGAATTATCTAGGATGAACATCTTTGTCGAAGCTCGTATCATCCGACCATAATGGATAGCTTTTAACCTTTTCTTTGATTAGGTTCAATTGACAAAAATGCTTCAATTCCATAATGGGTAAGTTGTTTCCCCAGTGAAGATTCTGGCCAACGTTCGGTAATCATAGAGAGTAGTGATAGCTTGTTATGCCAATTTTTACAAGTCTTAGGCATCCTTTTTTCTTTCTTTCTTTCTTTCTCTTTTTTTTTTGGCAACTTTTGTTGCACTGTGATATACTGCCTGATCTTTGGACAAACTGTAAATTTTGACTTTGTACAGTTATTTTACGGCATTTGCTAGCATCTGATCTTTTCCTTTATTCTTTTTTTTTGAATTTTATGACTTCGACTTTGTAACATTGGCATATGAAGTTACTTCCATCCTCTTAGTGAAGTAAACGACGACTATGCCGATGAATCAATATTGGCTAAAAGCTTTTGAAGAGATTGACCCCATCACATCCATGCCCCACATATGGAAAATTTGTGAATTATTGAAGAAGGTACATGAATCTTGTCTCCTTAAATACGGCATAGCTGATACCATCCCTTTCTATGTAGACCACCAGTACCCGATCCTTATGTTAAGCCCGCGTCTTAGTAGCCCAGGCATGTCCTAATATGATTGTGCAAAAACATCTTTGAATAACTCAATGACGTCTTGCATTATTTCTATGGTGAGCCGGGCTTCAATCTTCACCCTTTTTCTAAGCTCATAATATCCGTTGACCCTTTGTTGAGTAAGGTATGTTTGTCATCTTGTTAAACCATTCTTAACACGTCAGAAGATATGTCACAATCTCTATTATCTTCAAAATCCTGAGATCCCCTAGACCCATATCTTGTTCAAAAAGGGTATGTTTGTCATCTTGTTAAACCATTCTTAACAAGTCAGAAGATATGTCACAATCTCTGTCATCTTCAAAATCTTGAGATCCTCTAGACTCATGTCGTTGATATCTGGATACCTAGGTATGAAGGCAAGAAATCCAAAGAATAAATGATTCTAAGGATGATTATTGGTATGGTATGGTCACAAATAAAGAATGAAAGAATATTGGTAAAAAGAATGTACAGTATGAAAAATGAAAAAATATTCACTTAAGAAAGTACATTTTATTGAAATAAAATTTCAAACACAAGCCTATTTCACAAAAGGGTTCTTATTTCCTCTAGGCTTAAGGCAACAAGCATGTTTTGAATATTACTTTAGATCAGCTCTAAAAATACAGGGATCTCCTCCACAATCCCATTATTCAAAACACTCCCAAATACATAAGGGCTTGGAAATATCATTCTCAATTCTCTCTTCGGTTATGTCATTAATGCTCAGATTCCCTAACATTCCCATTGGGTCCTTGATTTCCTTAATCAAGCCTTGCACAAGGACCCTGAGCTCGATGCATTCTTGGATCCCTGCCCCTGCATCTGTATTTTCATTTGCTCTATTCTTTCTAGTCTTTGTTCCATGTTTTCCAAGTTAAGCAAACATTTTACCTAATTAGGGTCCTTTTATAAAAATCTAATGCAAATGATGCAATGTAATGCAAATGCATGAATGCAAAGAAAGAGAGGCGTTGATTCTGAATTCAGTTACATTAGAAAAACTTTTCTAGAAAACAAATTTCTTTATATAAAACGGATTGCATACACGGCCTTATCCGCATAGTCCAAGTGAAAATATCAATCCCCTTCATTGCAAAGGTCAAATCTTGCAAACTTGTAATAAGTGCCTCCACCAGCTCCTTTTTGCTTGATCTGGACCACGACTTACTGCTCACTTATTTCCATAAAGCTCATTAGCCTCTTCAAGAAAACTGAGACGTGGTAATTCTTGAATAGTCTTTGTCAGCTTGAATCCTCGAGTTATAAGGTCTTGTATTCCTTCGCGGGCTATCAGTCTTCTCTTATTGTGTTTACTTGGACCATATTCGGATGACCGTATTATAATCCACTTTATCAAAAAACCAGTTTTCTTATGATAAACTCTTCTATTTAGCAATCAAATTTGAAATCAACACCTCTTTTCTACGATATGAATTCAATGCAATCAAAACAAAAGAGAACACGTTAGCACAGGAAAAATAAACAACATAGAACACCTATCAGGGTGACCACTAGGGTTTGACATAGTTCTACCTAAGGTGGGCTCTTAGGGTTCACTATGTGTGGTTCAGCTCTAAAGTCAAGGTACCCAAACCAGTAGATTCCTCGATCCTCACCCATCATAGGCTCATATGGACCGAGTTCAGTTCAGGGGAATACATTTCCCTATGGCCATGCGGAGGTGAAAACCTCACGAAGACATAGAATGCGAATGTATTCCTAAGCAACCCACTAGCCCATGCGTGAGGTGAAAACCTTACGAAAGCATAGTTTCTCACTCCCACTTAAGGATGTGACCACAACGGTCATGCAAATGCAATGTAAAAATATTTCATAAAATCACATTCAATAAAAAGGATCATGATTTTTAAATCAGATTTTTAAATTCAAACATAAGGACATGAAATTATCGATTTTACGGCTTGACTCTCTTATTTGTCCCTAGTGGAGTCACCAAGCTGTCGAAACCATTTTAAAATCGTGTTTTGAAAAAATGGGGATCGACTTTAAAACGAAAATGGAGTCGCCACCAATCCCTTTTTACTTAGGTGTGATTGGATCACCTTGTAAAATGTTTCATTTTAAAACATTTGATTTTGGTCTACAAAAAAAAAAAAAATTGGTCGAGTCTACGTCACGAGGAAGGGTTAGCACCCTAGTAACGCCCAAAAATTGGTACCTAAACGATAGAATCATGTCCAAATATTTGAAATTTAAAAAGTTTTAAAATAAGATCCATTTATTAGAAGGAAAACTAAGACTTATCTATTTCAGAGAAATAAAATACCACACCCAATAAGTTAGGATACAACATTTTATAACTTCGAAGCTAGGTGCATCTTTATTTTAAAAAATTCTTACCTTGAGATACAAAAACATCACGCCCAATAAGTTAGGATACAATGTTTTGAATTCCCAAGAATAAGCTTTTTTATTTGATTTAAAACTTTGAGATTTCTTTGTTCCGAAAGAATATAAACATCACATCCAGATAAGATCTTTTATCTTCAGTCTACAACCTACAACTTTAGGGAGATAAGGCTGAAATTCTTTTCGATCTGCTTCCTACAACTTCAGGAAGATGAGATCTTCTATCTTCAGTCTACACCCTACAACTTCAGGGAGTTAAGGTAAAAATTCTTTTCAATATGCTTCCTACAACTTCAAGAAGATGAGATCTTCAATCTTCAGTCTACTCCCTACAACTTCAGGGAGATAAGGATGAAATTCTTTTTGATCTGTTTCCTACAACTTCTGGAAGATTAGATCTTCTATCTTCAGTCTACTCCCTACAACTTCAAGGAGATAAGGCTGAAATTCTTTTCGATCTGCTTCCTACAACTTCAGGAAGATGAGATCTTCTATCTTGATCTACTCCCTAAAACTTCGGAGGATAGGGCTGAAATTCTTTCGATCTGCTTCCTACAACTTCAGGAAGATGAGTTCTTCTATCTTCAGTCTACTCCCAACAACTTCAGGGAGATATGGCTGAAATTCTTTTCGATCTGCTTCTTACAACTTCAGGAAGATGAGATCTTCTATCTTCAGTCTAGTCCCTACAACTTTAGGGAGATAAGGTTGAAATTCTTTTCGATCTGCTTCTTAGATGAGATCTTCTATCTTCAGTCTACTCCTTACAACTTTAAGGAGATAAGGCTGAAATTCTTTTCGATCTACTTCCTACAACTTCAGGAAGATGAGATCTTTTTATCTTCAGTTTACTCCCTACAACTTCAGGGAGATAAGGCTGAAATTCTTTTCTATCTGCTTCCTACAACTTCAGGAAGATAAGATCTTCTATCTTCAGTTTACTCCCTACAACTTCAGGGAGATAAGGCTGAAATTCTTTTCGATCTGCTTCCTACAACTTCAGGAAGATGAGATCTTCTTTCTTTAGTCTATTCCTTATAACTTTAAGGAGATAAGGCTAGAATTTTTTTCGATCTGCTTCTTACAACTTCAGGAAGATAAAATCTTTTATCTTCAGTCTACTCCCTACAACTTCAAGGAGATAAGGTTGAAAATTCATCGGCATTGCTACAACGTCCACTAAGGGACATGTCACAGAGACTTCGGTTTAGTATGTTTATGTTACATGACTAAGATGCTATGATAAAAAGGAATCAAATGCTTTAACTACATATAACATGTCATGAAGATGACTCATTTTAAAGGATTAGGATGGAATGACCAACATGAATCAAATACTCCTAATGAAATTTACTATAATCTGAAATGTTATGAGTATGATTCCTATTCTAGGTGTTATTATGATTCCTATTCTAGGTGTTATCACTCATTTGTTTTCATTCTTGTTCATCAATCATATTCTCGCTTAACCACTTGCCCCAATGTAATTTCGAATCATTACCTTAGATCTTGAGTCATGAAGTTGGTACTTCCTAATCGCAACTTGGGGAATAACATTGGGTTTCTTCCATCTTTCTATTACCACTCGGAGGTACAAAAATTGTATCACTTTCAATCAGTCATACCATTCCCTGGGTGTAATGATCAGATGTGTGTGTCTAAATGGATGCGAGGTATCCTACAATGATCTTCTTTTACACTTGGATTGACCTTGTTCGTCATTTGCCGATGTGGTATCACCAAAGAACTTGTTTTACCCAATAAGAATCAAGAGATAATTATTTTCAATGTTTCAAATTTAGGCTTGGTGAGTTCGAACAATAGTCATGTTTCAGATTCCTCATATTATTTAGAAGCTTCTATAGTAATATGCGAAACTCGTTTTATGAAAGTATTATTAGTCCATAAATCATTATTTCAATATAAAATGCTTGAAAAATATCACAATAATGGACATGAAAGAAGCAAATAAGCTAATCAAAGATAACCAAGACAATAAATGAAAATTGATTGGTGTATCTTAAAAAGAATAAAGTAAGCAAAGATAGCAAAGGTTAAAAAAAAAAGAGAATAAAGTAATCAAATATTTAATATGGGTAAAATGGGAAACTAGGTGCCCCAGATATCGCAGTCTGAGCTTCTCTGTTTTGATTTCTTGAGGACCATTTTAAGCTCAATATGTGTTTAGGGATCTGGAGTACTTTGTCAATGCCCCAAGACGTAACATACTTCCTTATTGTTAATTCAGACGTAGCAAGACTACTGTATGCCCTGCTTTTTGGTCAAAATTTGAGCTGCCCTTTTTGGGTTTTCAACTCAAATACCCTTTGGTCTCATCTGTTTAGGAGATTTGTTTAGTTTGGGTCTAGGTTAGTTCAGGTAATTGGTTAGTGGGCCATTTATTTGGGCTCGGTTGGGTTTTTGTAAAAGGGTTGTATAAATGGACTATTTTAAAGACATTATTTTCATTTTTTGTTTTCTGGTTTATTTAGATGGGCCCGAGCAAAATTGGGTACTTACAGCTGCCCCTCTTTGCTCCTTGTTGTGAAACAAGAATAGAGCAAAGACTATAAAAGGACCAATTTGGCCCGATCTTGGCCGAACTTCGATTTCTTGATCCTCGTCGCCTTCAAATGACTTCTAATCCGAACTCCATCTTCAGAGGTATTGAACTTCAGCTTGAGTAAGTCTGCTAGCTTTATTCTGCTTCTTACAATTTCAAGAATGCCAAATCGATGTCTTTGATCCGCTTCCTACAACTTCGTGAAGATAAGATCCGAAAGTGTCTTCGATATACTTCCTAAAACTTCGGAAGATAAGATCTGCCATCAGTTCACTTCACAGCTGCGCAGTTAATATCTTCGAATCGCTTCCTAAAACTTCAAGAAGATGAGATCTTAAAGTGTCTTCGATCTACTTCCTACAACTTCGGAAGATAAGATTTGAAAGTTTCTTGATCTACTTCCTACAACTTCGGAAGATAAGATTTTCTATCTTGATCTTCTTCCTACAATTCAGGAAGATAAGATCTTTTGTCTTTGATCTACTTCCTACAACTTCAGGAAGATAAGATCTTCTGTTTTTGATCTACTTCCTACAACTTCAGGAAGATAAGATCTTTTGTCTTTAGTCTACTCCCTACAACTTCAGGGAGATAAGGTTGAAATTCTTTTCGATCTGCTTCCTACAACTTCACGAAGATGAGATCTTCTGTCTTTAGTCTACACCCTATAACTTTAGGGAGTTAAGGCAAAAATTCTTTTCAATATGCTTCCTACAACTTCAAGAAGATGGGATCTTCAATCTTCAGTCTACTCCCTACAACTTCAGGGAGATAAGGCTGAAATTCTTTTCGATCTGTTTCCTACAACTTCAGGAAGATTAAATCTTCTATCTTCAGTCTACTCCCTACAACTTCAGGGAGATAAGGCTGAAATTCTTTTCGATCTGCTTCCTACAACTTCAAGAAGATGAGATCTTCTATCTTCAGTCTACTCCCTACAACTTCAGGGGGATAGGGCTGAAATTCTTTTCGATCTGCTTCCTACAACTTTAGGAAGATGAGTTCTTCTTCTTCAGTCTACTCCCAACAACTTCAAGGAGATATGGCTGAAATTCTTTTCGATCTGCTTCTTACAACTTCAGGAAGATGAGATCTTCTATCTTTTGTCTAGTCCTTACAACTTTAAGGAGATAAGGTTGAAATTCTTTTCGATCAAAGATTTTCTATCTTCGATCTTCTTCCTACAACTTCAGGAAGATAAGATCTTCTGTCTTTGATCTACTTCCTGCAACTTCAGGAAGATAAGATCTTCTATTTTTGATCTACTTCTTACAACTTCAGGAAGATAAGATCTTTTTATCTTCAGTTTACTCCCTACAACTTCTGGGAGATAAGGCTGAAATTCTTTTCGATCTGCTTCCTACAACTTCAGGAATATAAGATCTTCTATCTTCAGTTTACTCCCTACAACTTCAGGGAGATAAGGCTGAAATTCTTTTCGATCTGCTTCCTACAACTTCAGGAAGATGAGATCTTCTATCTTTAGTCTACTCCCTACAACTTTAGGGAGATAAGGCTGAAATTCTTTTCGATCTGCTTCTTACAACTTCAGGAAGATAAAATCTTTTATCTTCAGTATACTCCCTACAACTTCAAGGAGATAAGGCTGAAATTCTTTTTGATCTGCTTCCTGCAACTTCATAAAGATAAGATCTTCTATCTTCAATCTACCTCTTAGAACTTTAGGAAGATAAGGCTGAAATTCTTTTCGATCTGCTTCCTGCAACTTCAAGAAGATGAGATCTGCTTCTTACAACTTCAGGAAGATAAAATCTTTTATCTTCAGCCTGCTCTCTACAACTTCAAGGAGATAAGGCTAAAATTCTTTTTGATCTGCTTCCTACAACTTCATAAAGATAAGATCTTCTATCTTCAGTCTACTCCTTACAACTTCAGGGAGATAAGACTAAAATTCTTTTCGATCTGCTTCCTTCAACTTCAGGAAGATGAGATCTCCTATCTTCAGTCTACTCCCTACAACCTCAAGGAGATAAGGCTGAAATTCTTTTTGATATGCTTCCTACAACTTCAGGAAGATGTGATCTTCTATCTTCAGTCTGCTCCCTACAACTTCAGGGAGATAAGGCTGAAATTCTTTTTGATCTGCTTCCTACAACTTTAGGAAGATGAGATCTTCTCGTCTTCGATCTACTCCACAGTAACCCGGGAGATAAGGCTGAAATTCTTTTTGATCTGCTTCCTACAACTTTGGGAAGATGAGATCTTCCATCTTTAGTCTAGTCCCTACAACTTCAGGGAGATAATGCTGAAATTCTTTTCGATCTGCTTCCTACAACTTCAGGAAGATGAGATCTTCTATCTTCTGTCTACCTCCTACAACTTTAGGGAGATAAGATTGAAATTCTTTTCGATCTGCTTCCTACAACTTCAGGAAGATAAGATCTTTTATCTTCAGTCTACTCCTTACAACTTCAGGGAGATAAGGCTGAAATTCTTTTCGATCTGCTTCCTACAACTTCAGGAAGATAAGATCTTTTATCTTCAGTCTACTACCTGTAACTTCAGCGAGATAAGGCTGAAATTCTTTTCGATCTGCTTCCTACGACTTCAAGAAGATAAGATCTTTTATCTTCAATCTACCTCCTACAACTTGAGGGAGATAAGGTAGAAATTCTTTTTGATCTTCTTCCTGCAACTTTAGGAAGATGAGATCTTCTATTTTTAGTCTACTCCCTACAACTTCAGGGAGATAAGGTGAAATTCTTTTTGATCTGCTTCTACAACTTCATAAAGATAAGATCTTCTATCTTGATCTACCTCCTACAACTTCGTGGAGATAAGGCTGAAATTTTTTTCGATCTGCTTCCTACAACTTCAAGAAGATGAGATCTTCTATCTTCAGTCTATTCCCTACAACTTCAAGGAGATAAGGCTGAAATTCTTTTCGATCTGCTTCCTACAACTTCAGGAAGATGAGATCTTCTATCTTCAGTCTACTCCCTACAACTTCAGGGAGATAAGGCTGAAATTCTTTTCAATCTACTTCATACAACCTCAGAAAGATAAGATCTTTTATCTTCAGTCTACTCCCTACAACTTCAGGGAGATAAGGCAAAATTTCTTTTCGATCTGCTTCCTACAACTTCAAGGAGATAAGGCTGAAATTCTTTTCGATCTGCTTCCTACAACTTCACGAAGATGAGGTCTTCTATCTTCATTCTACTACCTACAACTTCAGGGAGATAAGGCTGCAATTCTTTTCGATCTACTTCCTACAACTTTAGGAAGATAAGATCTTTTATCTTCAGTCTACTCCCTACAACTTCAAAGAGATAAGGCTGAAAATTCATCAGTATTGCTACACCGTCTGTTAAGGGACATGTCCTATAGACTTGGTTTAGTATGTTTATGTTAGATGACTAAGATGCTGTGATAAAAAATGAATCAAATGCTTTTAGCTACATATAACATTTCATGAAGATGACTCATTTTAAAGGATTAGGATGCAATGACCAACATGAATCAAATGCTCCTAATGAAATTTATTATGATACAGAAATTTTATGAGTATGATTCCTATTCTAGGTGTTATCACTCACTTGTTTTTCATTCTTGTTCATCAATCATATTCTGCTTAACCAGCTTACCCCAATGTAATTTTTGAATCAGCACTGCTTAGATCTTGAGTCATGAAGTTGGTACTTCCCACTGCAGCTTTAGGGGAATAACATTCGGTTTCTTCCATCTTTCTATTACCACTCAGAGGTACAGAAATTGTATCACTTTCAATCTGTTGCACCATTCCCTGGGTGTAATGACCAGATGTGTGTGTCTAAATGGGTGCAGGGTATCCCTACAATGATCCCCTTTTACACTTGGATTGACATTGTTCGTCATTTGCCGATGTGGTATCACCAAAGAACTTGTTTTTACCCAATAAGAATCCGAAGAGATAATCATTTTCAATGTTTCCAACCCTTAGGCTTGGTGAGTTCTGAACAATAGTCATATTTCAGATTCCTCATATTATTTAAAAGCTTCTATAGTAATATGCTAAACTCATTTTATAAAAGTATTATTAGTCCATAAATCATTATTTCAATATAAAATACTTGAAAAATATCACAACAATGGACATGAAAGAAGAAAATAAGCTAATCAAAGATAACCAAGGCAATAAATGAAAATTGATCGGTGTATCTTAAAAAGAATAAAGTAAGCAAAGATAGCAAAGGCTAAAAGAAGAATAAAGTAATCAAAGATAGAAAATGGGTAAAATGGGAAACTAGGTGCCCCAGATATCACAGTCTGAGCTTCTCTGTTCCGATTTCTTGAGGACCATTTTAAGCTCAATATGTGTTTAGGGATCTAAAGTACTTTTTCAATGCCCCAAGACGTAACATACTTCCTCATTGTTAATTTAGACGTAGCAAGACTACTGTATGCCCCTTTTTTGGTCAAAATTTAAGCCGCCCTTTTTGGGTTTTCAACTCAAATCCCCTTTGGTCTCAAAGCCCCATTTATTGGTTTTTGCCTTGGCCTCTCCTTGTTCTTCTTTTTTTTGTGAAATTTGAAATTTGAATTTGATGCCTTTTTCGGGTTTTCACCTTGGTCCTTTTCCCTTTCAGGTAAAATCCTTCTTGACTGAACCTGAATTCGCCGGATTAGCCAAGTATTCGCCATTCATCTCGGTCAATATCAATGCTCCTCTAGAATAGGCCCTACATAAGTCCTTCCCAGTTTGGCATATGCTTTCCTCTAAAATCATTTTGTAGAGGAAAATCGTTTCAACATCAGTTCCCTTGTGGAATTCTCTAGGATGAACATCTTTGTCGAAGCTCGTATCATCCGACCATAATGGATAGCTTTTAACCTTTTCTTTGATTAGGTTCAATTGACAAAAATGCTTCAATTCCATAATGGGTAAGTTGTTTCCCCAGTGAAGATTCTGGCCAACGTTCGGTAATCATAGAGAGTAGTGATAGCTTGTTATGCCAATTTTTACAAGTCTTAGCCATCCTTTTTCTTTCTTTCTTTCTTTCTCTTTTTTTGGCAACTTTTGTTGCCTTTGTGATATCTTGCTCGATCTTTGGACAAACTGTAAATTTTGACTTTGTACGCTTATTTTACTGCATTTGCTAGCATCCGATCTTTTCTTTATTCTTTTTTTTGAATTTTATGACTTGACTTTGTAACATTGGCATATGAAGTTACTTCCATCCTCTTAGTGAAGTAAACGATTTACTATGCCGATGAATCAATATTGGCTAAAAGCTTTTGAAGAGATTGACCCCATCACATCCATGCCCCACATATGGAAAATTTGTGAATTATTGAAGAAGGTACATGAATCTTGTTTCCTTAAATACGGCATAGCTGATACCATCCTTTCTATGTAGACCACCAGATTCGATCCTTATGTTAAGCCCGCGTCTTAGTAGCCCAGGAATGTCCTAATATGATTGTGCAAAAACATCTTTGAATAACTCAATGACGTCTTGCATTATTTCTATGGTGAGCCGGGCTTCAATCTTCACCCTTTTTCTAAGCTCATAATATCCGTTGACCCTTTGTTGAGTAAGGTATGTTTGTCATCTTGTTAAACCATTCTTAACACGTTAGAAGATATGTCACAATCTCTATTATTTTCAAAATCCTGAGATCCCCTAGACCCATATCTTGTTCACAAATGGTATGTTTGTCATCTTGTTAAACCATTCTTAACAAGTCAGAAGATATGTCACAATCTCTGTCATCTTCAAAATCTTGAGATCCTCTAGACTCATGTCGTTGATATCTGGATACCTAGGTATGAAGGCAAGAAATCCAAAGAATAAATGATTCTAAGGATGATTATTGGTATGGTATGGTCACAAATAAAGAATGAAAGAATATTGGTAAAAAGAATGTACAGTATGAAAATGAAAAATATTCACTTAAGAAAATACATTTTATTGAAATAAAATTTCAAACACAAGCCTATTTCACAAAAGGGTTCTTATTTCCTCTAGGCTTAAGGCAACAAGCATGTTTTGAATATTACTTTAGATCACTCTAAAAATACGTGGATCTCCTCCACAATCCCATTATTCAAAACACTCCCAAATACATAAGGGCTTGGAAACATCATTCTCAATTCTCTCTTCGGTTATGTCATTAATGCTCAGATTCCCTAACATTCCCATTGGGTCCTTGATTTCCTTAATCAAGCCTTGCACAAGGACCCTGAGCTCGATGCATTCTTGGATCCCTGCCCCTGCATCTGTATTTTCATTTGCTCTATTCTTTCTAGTCTTTGTTCCATGTTTTCCAAGTTAACTGAAACATTTTACCTAATTAGGGTCCTTTTATAAAAATCTAATGCAAATGATGCAATGTAATGCAAATGCATGAATGCAAAGAAAGAGAGGCGTTGATTCTGAATTCAGTTACATTAGAAAAACTTTTCTAGAAAACAAATTTCTTTACATAAAACGGATTGCATACACGGCCTTATCCGCATAGTCCAAGTGAAAATATCAATCCCCTTCATTGCAAAGGTCAAATCTTGCAAACTTGTAATAAGTGCCTCCACCAGCTCCTTTTTGCTTGATCTGGACCACGACTTACTGCTCACTTATTTCCATAAAGCTCATTAGCCTCTTCAAGAAAACTGAGACGTGGTAATTCTTGAATAGTCTTTGTCAGCTTGAATCCTCAAGTTATAAGGTCTTGTATTCCTTCGCGGGCTATCAGTCTTCTCTTATTGTGTTTACTTGGACCATATTCGGATGACCGTATTATAATCCACTTTATCAAAAAACCAGTTTTCTTATGACAAACTCTTCTATTTAGCAATCAAATTTGAAATCAACACCTCTTTTCTACGATATGAATTCAATGCAATCAAAACAAAAGAGAACACGTTAGCACAGGAAAAATAAACAACATAGAACACCTATCAGGGTGACCACTAGGGTTTGACATAGTTCTACCTAAGGTGGGCTCTTAGGGTTCACTATGTGTGGTTCAGCTCTAAAGTCAAGGTACCCAAACCAGTAGATTCCTCGATCCTCACCAATCATAGGCTCATATGGACCGAGTTCAGTTCAGGGGAATACATTTCCCTATGGCCATGCGGAGGTGAAAACCTCACGAAGACATAGGTACGGATGTATTCCGGAAGCAGCCCACTAGCCCATGCGGAGGTGAAAACCTCACGAAAGCATAGTTTCTCACTCCCACTTAAGGATGTGACCACAACGGTCATGCAAATGCAATGTAAAAATATTTCATAAAATCACATTCAATAAAAAGGATCATGATTTTTAAATCAGATTTTTAAATTCAAACATAAGGACATGAAATTATCGATTTTACTACTTGACTCTCTTATTTGTCCCTAGTGGAGTCGCCAAGTCATCAAACCATTTTAAAATCGTGTTTTGAAAAAATAGGATCGACTTTAAAACGAAAATGGAGTCGCCACCAATCCTTTTTACTTAGGTGTGATTGGATCACCTTGTAAAATGTTTCATTTTAAAACATTTGATATTGGTCTACAAAAAAAAAAAAAAAAAGAAAACGGGTTCGGGAGTCGGTTACGTACGAGGAAGGGTTAGCACCCTCGTAACGCCCAAAAATTGGTACCTAAACGATAGAATCATGTCCAAATATTTGAAATTTAAAAAGTTTTAAAATAAGATCCATTTATTAGAAGGAAAACTAAGACTTATCTATTTCAGAGAAATAAAATACCACACCCAATAAGTTAGGATACAACATTTCATAACTTCGAAGCTAGGTGCATCTTTATTTTAGAAAATTCTTACCTTGAGATACAAAAACATCACGCCCAATAAGTTAGGATACAATGTTTTGAATTCCCAAGAATAAGCTTTTTATTTGATTTAAAACTTTGAAATTTCTTTGTTCAAAGAATATAAACATCACATCCAAAGACGATTGGACACGATATTTTTAAAACCTCAGAACTAAGATCATCTCATAAAAACTTCGAGCAATTTTGACTTAAAATTTGAGAGTTCTTCGATCCGAAAGAATATAAACATCACATCCAGCACGATTGGACACGAAATTTTAAACCCTTGTAATTTTAAACCTTCTTAACTAAGATCATCTCATAATTTATAAAACTTGTTAAAGGATATTTAGTTATTTAGCCAAATGGAAAATTGAAACCCAAATACGATTGAGTACTATTTCCCAAATTTCTAAATACCAAAATATTGCCTTATTTTAAAACCTTTAAATAAAATATTAATTTTACAAAAACGTATTTTTATTTTAAACAATAACCATGTATCAATATTATATTTATAAACTATTGAACAAAAATATTAAAAGCAATTATAATTCACCAACCTTTCATATGAACATATACAATAAACATATACTAACATAAAATACAACTAAAATAACTACATAAATAAATAAAAAGGGCACTCCATGGACAAATACAATATATAAAGTAATATACATAAAACAATAAAAAATACTAAATAAATATGAACCTCTCATGCAAGATTAAATAATAAATAAATAAATAAATATAAAAATTTACATATATATATACAATGTGAATAATTAAACATTATAAAAATATATAATGATTTTTAAATAAAGAAAATAACGTATATGGAATAAATTATATAATATAAATAAATTTTAGTTAGAAATAATGTATGATATAACATAATATTTTATAGTGCACAAAATTAAAATATATATAAATATTAAAATAATATGTAATAAAAATTAAACAAAATAAAATAATAAATAATAATAATTATAGGTGAGGATAAATATAAACAATATAAATAAAATAGATTAGATAATGTAAATAAATTTTATATAAAATGAAGCTTTAGAAATAATAGATAATGTAACATAATACTATATAATATACAAAATATAATATAATAAATAATATAAAAATATATATAAGAATATATAAATTATTAAACAAGTAAAATAATATATATAATAATTAAATATAAAGATAATAATATATATATAAATTTATATTATTAATAAATTAATATACAAATAATTTAAAATAAAATAAAAATTTAAAATATTTCAATATAATAATATAATAATTTTAAAGAAAAATAAAAAAAGGTTTGAAAACTAAAGAAACCAAGATCAAATAATAATAAAACAAATCTAAAGGGTCAAATTATAAATAAAATGATATAAACGAACTTGATTACAAAATTGAAATAATGCGAGGACTAAAGGGATAAATTTCCATTTTGTGAAAAACACGCGATCCTGCTCGGTCTCCGTGTCAACGCTGGTCTTCTCCTTCAAACGACGTCGTTTCAATGCCTATTGGTTTAAGCAAAAAAGGCACCATTTTATTATTAATATATATAATCCAATTTAAACCCAAAAAAATTCATTTTTACTCTGTTTTGAAAAAAAAGTTTTGAAATTCTCTCTCGGGTTCCTCATTGCTCGTCTGGACTCTGGTCGCCAGCATTTATGCCACGCACGTCACGCGCCACCACGAGCGGTGGCCGGAGGCCAAACCTCCTCCTTTTAAGCCCGTCAAAAGGTAATTTCTTCTCCTTTTATACCTTTTCACTAGTATTTATGCGCGCAAATGTACGAAAAAAATAAAAAAAAGAATATTATATAAAAGAAAATCACCTCTGTTAAAAGAACTGTATTCTATTTTTTTTTTTGGCCTATTTTTTATTTCTTTCTGTTTGTGTGAATATCCATTTACATGTTTTTGTGAGGTTTATATAGCCTCAAAAATAAAAAGTGAAAAAGGAAATAAAAGATTAGTTGCCATATTTTTCCATTTCTGTTGCGATTCTTTCCTCTTTGTGCAGGTGACGAAAACACGACGACGATGAGGGTTTGTACACCGATTGCAGCATGACCGAAGCTGTGCGCGAGAATTGCGACACTTGCGGCGTGACGATTGGGCTTTTGCTAGGGTGCGAGGTCTAGTGCCGAGGCTTGCGGCGCAAAATAGAAACCCTAGTTTCAGGGTTTCCAAATTCTGAAACAGTATTTGGGCCGTTGGGCCATGTAAATTTAGGTTTTAGGTATTGGATCAGGTCTGTTTAGGAGGTTGGTTTAGTTTGGGTCTAGGTTAGTTCAGGTAATTGGTTAGTGGGCCATTTATTTGGGCTCGGTTGGGTTTTTGTAAAAGGGTTTTAAATGGACTGTTTTAAAGACATTATTTTTGTTTTTTGTTTTTTGGTTTATTCAGATGGGCCCGGGAAAAATTGGGTACTTACAGGGAGATTATGTCTAACTCGGAGATCGTGGAGAAGATTTTGCAGACTTTGACATAACTTTTCACCTATGTGGTAGTATCTATTGAAGAGGAAAAAGATACATGTACCATGTTGATTGATAGATTGCAAAGTTCATTATTTGTACATGAACAAAAGTTTAAGAGAATGGAAAAAGAAGAAAATCATGCCTTAAAAGTTGTTGCTGGTAATGAAAGGTTTGAAAGTAGAGGATGTGGCAGAAATTCATATAGAAGATGTAGAAGAGGCAGAAGGAGATCATTTAACAAAGCTCAGGTAGAATGCTATAAATGCCACAAATTGGGGCATTTTCAATATAAATGTCCAAGGTGGGAGAGTAAAGCCAACTTTGTGGACTTGATGAAGAGGAAGAGTTGCTCTGAATAACGAGTGTGGAAACACATAACTCACAACAAGATGGCATATGGTTTCTTAATTCGGGATACTCGAATCATATGTGTGGGAATAAGAAGTGGTTTTCTCATCTTGATTAAAGCTTTCGACACTTCGTCAAGCTCGGAAATGATACAAAAATGGTAGTAATAGGAAAAAAAAGAAGTGTTAGATTAGAGATTGGAGGCACTAAACAGGTAATCTCTGAAGTTTTCTTTGTTCCAGGTCTAAAAAATAATTTGTTGATCATGGGATAGCTCCAAGAGAAAGGGATAGATATTTTGATTCAAGGGGGTAAGTACAAGTTGTATCATTCACAAAGAGGGCTCATTTAACAACCAAAATGATCGAAAATCGGATGTTTGTACTTTTAGATATTGTTTTACCATCCTCACAACCATTGGTTTCTTCATGCTTCCAAACTACCACAAAAGATATCTCTCATCTATGGCACTACAGGTTCATTCATTTGAACTACAAAAGCTTACATATGATGCAGTCCAAAAGGTTAGTTTGTGGCTTACCAACAATCAGCATTCCAAACAAAGTATATACCCATTGTTTGGTCAGAAAGCAACATAGGGAGGAAATGCCAAAGAAGAGTTCATGGAGAGCATCAAGAAGTTGCAGTTGATACATTCTGACATTTGTGGACCAATTACACCTATTTCTATAGGTGGGAAGAGGTACTTTCTTAGTTTTATTGATGATTTTAGTTACAAAATTTTGGTCTATTTCTTGTATGAAAAATCAGCAACGTTTGAGGTATTTCAGAGCTTTAAAAAATATGTTGAGAATGAAAGTGGTGAGCGTATAGCTTGCTTACGCACCGACAAGGGTAGAGAGTTTACCTCCCATAAATTTAATAATTTTTGTATGGAGAATGGTATTCGTAGGTTACACCTAGCAACAAAATAGAGTAGCGGATAAGAGGAATCGAACCATTATGAACTCAGTTCGAAGATGTTATCTGAAAAAAAAGTCCCAAAAGAGTTCTGGGCAAAAGTAGTTCAATGGTGTACCCATGTGATGAACAGGAGCTTGACAGTACCCGTGAATGGACGAACACTAGAAGAGGTTTGGAGTAATGTTACACCTTCTGTTGACCATTTTTGAGTGTTCGGGTGTGTTGCCCATATACACATACCTGAACAAAGAAGAACAAAGTTAGATGACAAAAGCTACAAGTGTGTTTTCTTTGGTGTGAGCTATGAATCCAAGGTTTATCAACTGTACGATCCAGTCTAAAGGTGTATTGTGATAAGTTGTGATGTTGTTTTTGAAGAAGATAAAGGTCGGGATTGGAGTCAAAATTCAGATGATGCAAACAAATAGTTGGAATGGAAATATACTACTCTTCAGGATTATGTGAGTGAAGATGATGTCGTTGTACCAAACACAGAGGAAGTAGTTGGAAAAGAACCATCGTGTTTGAACATTCCAACTGTAGATCAAGGGAGGATTAGATGGGAGAATAGAAGAGCACCAAAATGGCAAAAAGATTATGTGAGTGGCGCAGGACTAGGCCTTTCTGATGAAGACGAAGAAGTCGATAACTTGGTTCTATATAACACAACAAATCCAATCACTTTTAAAGCTGTTGTTGTATCCAATCACATTTAAAGCTGTTGCTCTAAGCGAAAAATGGCTTGAAGTTATGAAACTAGAGATTTAAGCCATTGAAAAAAATGAAACATGGGAATTGATGGAATTGCCGGCTGGTGCAAAGAAGATCAGAGTAAAATGGGTGTTCAAAACCAAGCTAAATGAACTTGGTGAGATTGATAAACACAAACGATGATTGGTGGCAAAGGGATATGCCTAGAAATATGGAATTGATTACAATGAAGTTTTTGCACCAGTTGCAAAATGCGATACAATTCGAATAGTGATTGAAATGGCTGCGTAAAAAGGTTGGAATGTATACTAACTTGATGTTAAAAGCGCTTTCCTTCATGGAGAGTTGGTGGAGGAAGTTTTTGTTGATCAACAGCGTGGCTTTGAGAAAGAAGGGGAGGAGCATAAAGTCTACAAATTAAAGAATGCCTTGTACGGTCTTAAGTAAGCTCCAAGAGCATGGCATAGCCACATTGAGTCCTATTTTATAAAGGAAAGTTTTGAAAGGTGCCCATCTGAACCTACTCTTTTTATTCAAACTGATTCGAAAGGAAGAATTTTGATTGTTAGTTCGTATGTTGATGATCTCATATTCATGGGGAATGATGAGGAAATAATTAAAGCCTTTAAAAATTCCATGATACGAGAATTTGAAATGACTAATCTTGGAAAGATGAAATACTTTCTTGGAGTTGAAGTGTTACAGAATGATAAAGGCATATTTATTAGTCAAAGGAAGAATGCTAATGAAGTTCTTAAGAGATTTGGAATGCTAAGGTGAAACTCTGTTAGAAGTCCTATTGTTCCAAGAATAAAACTCGTGAAAAATGATGATGGAGTCAAAGTGGATGTCGCTGGTTATAAGCAAATTGTGGGGAGTCTTAGATAATGAATGTGGTTGGACTGGTGAGTCGATATATGGAAAAACCTACTGAACTTCATCTTAATGCCGCAAAAAGGGTCTTTCGATATATAAAACGAACCTCGAAGTTGGGCATTTTGTACAAAAAAGGCGAAATCAAGAGTTAGTTGGCTACATGATGCATGATTATGCTGGGGACCAAGATGATGTAAGGAGCACTTGAGATATGCTTTTTGTTTGGAGAAAGTGCCGCGTCGTGGTCTTAAAAAAAACAACTAGTAGTGACCTTATCTACCACCGAAGCAGAGTTCATAGCAGTAGCATCATGTGCTTGTCAAGCAGTTTGGATGAGAAGATTCTTGGATGTTTTCAATCATCCTCAAAAAGAAAGTATCACGTTATATTATGACAACGCCTCCACCATCAAACTATCAAAGAATGTCGTATTTCATGGAAGAAGCAAACGCATTCATGTAAGGTACCACTTTCTTTGTGAATTGTCTAATGATAAAGTTATTCAACTTGTCCATTGTGGAACAAAGGAGTAGACAACAGACATCATGACTAAGGCGTTGAAGTTGGAGACATTTGAAAAGCTTAGGGAAAGCCTTGGAATTTGTGAAGTAAACTGACTGCAAATATGCAAAACAATTTAGGGGAGGAATTGTTTGAATTATTTAGTGCTTTCAAAGCTGTTTTTCTATTTCAATAAGTCCTATTATTTAGGAACAACTTTCTGTATTTGTTTAAACTAGTATTGATCCTTGTTTATAGGTGATATATGTGCTGGTTGTAATTCTATATTTGTCGTTTGTAAGGCTATAAAAGCCAGCTTTCTATCTTCAATAAAAGCGACACTTATTTCCACCTTCCACTTGATTTTATACTTAACAATATATAATGTAGGGCATAGTGGGACTCTTGGGCCATGCCCAACAAATATAATTATTATAAAATATTATCTTATAAATAAATTTTAGTTGTAAAAAACAAAATATTTAATATATTTTTGAGAAAAATATCCTCAAACATTGATCCAGTACAACCACTTATTTCAGTAGATAAATGTCCATTATATGAACTTATGCAATTGGATACGAAGCTTTCATGGCGATGCCACATAACCCACCTGGAGTATTCACATCCCTTTGAATCCTCATATACCCATTTTCACCCCAAGTTTCTCCCCATGAATTCTTAATCAGCCAATAGTTTAAACCTTCTTCACTTGTCCCATATCCAACAATGGTGACTGCATGAGTGAGATCATTGCCACAATCTCCTGTAAACACTCCACCTTTGTAAAACTGAAAGGATTGTCCATATCCATCGAGTGCCACCGGGACCGGTTGATTTGTGACGGCCTTAATTAATGCTTCTTCGTCGTTTTTAGGCACCATTTGATAGCCATTAATGGTGGCAACTTTGTTTAGCTGTGTGGCGCAAGTTTCTTGCATTTGTTGATATGGGTAGCTTTCTTCGGTAGTTATTCCTTGGTTTTGGCTGATGTATTCAAAAGCATTCATCATCCATCCTCCACTACAACCTTGGTTTCCTCCATTTGTGCTGCAATCCAACAGTTGTTGCTCAGATAATGAGATTAATTTACCAGTTTTGATTTGGATTATCCTTCAACGGCTGCCACTGCTGAAAATGCCCAACAACATCCTGCAAAAGTAAACCAACAATAACCCTTTGTTAAGTATAAAGCAATTAATGAAAATAAGTAAATGAATGCTTCAACTCCAATCTATAATAATATATAAACTTTTCATTGAGTTGATATAACTAGTTACCGAATCATAAAGGAAAATACAAAAATAATGCTACAGGTGAAGTAAATTATATTACTACAGTAATAACTTTCTCTTTTCAATTTTTTTTAAAAATAAAAGTTTTGCATAAGATGTGATGTAAACCCACGTGGCAAATATTTATAAAAATTTACCCTCTAATCAAGATTTTATTTTATATTTTTATATATTTTAAATTTATTGCAAAAATATTTTCGGTCATTGTTTATATATATTGATGATGCCATTGATTGAGTTGATCACAAATCAACCCGATAATATTTCAAAAGAAGTGATAATATCAAAATAAACAAAGGGTCGATTTTTTATTTTTAATATAATATGTTTACTCGCTTAAATTTTTTTACTTGCAATTTAAACTATTTTTATTTTAATTTCATACATATCACATCTATTATTATTAATTTCAAACTTTAAGTTTTATTATTTAGGCTCAATGACAAATTTGGTCACTAGTATTTGCATGTTTTGTCAAAATAGCCGTGATTGTATTTTTGAGCCTTTTCCTACCATCGCCTTTGCTCTTTTTTTCTAACATATGTGAAATATTTTTAATGAATGTAATTTATTACTTAGATAACTCAATAAGATAATTACATGTAAAAATAATAAAATAAATAAATAATATATGAAATTAAAAATAAATCTTAATTTAAAGAAAATGGTTCAAGGTTTCAATTTTTTCAAAATATTTCAATCTTTGGTATGTTTATTTACCGAGAGGTTTCAATTAAGAGTTATTTTTTTTAATTTCATGTATTATTTATTTATTTTATTATTTTCACTTGTAATTATCTTATTGGGTTATCTAAGTAATAAATTACATTTCATTAAAAATATTTTACATATAAATTTACATCATACTCTCTAACTTTTTAACGATACTTTTATCAAATTTGTTAGAACAGACGGTTTGAAAAAACAAAAGTTGATAACTAAAAAGACTTAAAATATAATTATAGTCATTTTAACAAAACGTATAAAAGTTAGTAGTCAAATTTGTCATTAAGCATATTATTTATTGCTTGTATTACGTAAAAGCGATGTGTTGTATGTACTTCACTTTCTAAAAGAATGCTTACTCAGTCAACAATTTTATGTATATATATATATATATTTTTACTTACCACATTGACCTTGATTCTTAATAGGAGTGACTGCACCTTGGTCCCTTCAATCAAAGTTTGTCGGAACATCTGATAAGTTCTCATACATGAACGATGTTGACTCAGGCATTATGGGGTTGTCTTGCATCTTGTATCCGGTGTGAGCTGCAATGAATTCATCTTTTGTCATGTCTGCAAATTCATTCAGGCCTAACTTAAAACTTCTATTTCCACCATTGTTGAAGCTCTCAATGTATTCCAAATTCTCTTTGAATATATTAAGACCTTCTCCTTCTCTAATTTGCTCTCATATTTTCGACTATAATCAACCATCCATTGCTCATGTTTATCAACAACAGAGGCTTCATAGATTGTTCGGGACATAGCAAGAGATGCCAATGCCCCAAAAAATAAAAGCATAAAGGCATGGATTAAACTCATCGTTGTTTTGCAATATATGCTGGGATACGACACTAATTTCTTGGTTTTTTTTCTCTGCTATTTCCTAAGTTGTGAAGAACTAGCGCCCTATGAATGTATATATATACTACAAAAAAATTATTGAAATAAATATTTTTTTTATTAAGTCGTCTCATGAAAAATTAAAATAAAATGCCAATCAAGTCAATTTTCAGGGTTGGCGTGATTGACGGAGACATACGACGTTTTATTCATTCCTTCATTGCTGTTTCTCGGTTGGTGTTTGACTTGGAAGTCACTGTTAACATTCCAATTCTCCCACCAGATGTCCATTGGGTCTTCAGCTTATTATTTTTATTTATTTAATTAATTTATTTTTGGAGTTTCCAATAGAATTTAGTTTTGTAATTCATAATATTATTTATCATAATTGTGTTGAAGGTATTTGTATATTATATATATATATATATAAATATATATATATATATATATATATATATGAAATATTATATTATATATATTTTGATTAATAAATAATGTGTTTGATAATAGGAGTCAGTCAACATCAATTTGGTCAAATATCAATTTTTATTGAAGGAATTTTTAAAAATATTTTAATAAAATAATGAACATTATTATAATGGTATCTTATTATTATTTTTTATTAATATGTACTATATTATCATTCAAAAATTTTAATTCTATAAATAGATTTGAATATGGTCACTCATCTCATTTTTTAAGAAAAAAATAACTTTTTATTTTGAGTGAGCTACAGATAGTCACCTAATTATAAATTTTGTTAAGCATCTAAAATAAAAAGTTATAATTTAATTACTCACATTACATAATTCAATCATTTTAATCGCTTCGTTAAAATACAAATAACAAATCGACATCACAGTTAAAAAAATCAGTATAATAATAAATTTAACCCTTAATTTTTATATTTTATATCAATTTAGTCATAATTATAAAAATTAACTCAAAATTTATAAATGTTCTCAAATTGATCTTAATTCTAAAGAATTCAATAAAATATATAAACATACATAAATAATTTTATAAATTATAATAATAAATTTAAATGTTAAATTAATGTTAAATAAAAATAATTATATTAGTATTATGTTTATTTAATATCAATATTAATATAAAATTTGAATTTATTATTATATATTTTGAAAATATTTATGTATTTTATATATTTTTTAAAATTTAAGAACTAGAAACTAAACTAAAATATTTATAAATTTTAAGAGTTAATTTTTAAAATTATGACTATATCGATATAATATGTAAAAATTAAGGCTAAATTTATTATTATATTGACTTTTTTAATTGCTGCGTCAGCTTGCCATTTGTGATAGTAACAGGGGTGACCAAAATAATTGAACAATGTAATGTGAGTGCTTAAATTGCAAACCTTTTCTTTTAGGTGCTTAAAATAAAAAAATTATAATTTGGTGACTATATGTATAGTTTACCCTTTAATTTTTACCACACCTTAAAAGGAGTATGTGACATCCTCTAAACTCTGCTTATAGAAACTAAAAACTCTACTGTTAAAAAGAATATTTTAGCTTCAGTTTGTTTGAAAAATAACATTTTAATCCCTACATTTTAACTTTATTGTTAATGGAAAGACATTGCTTAAAGTGACATTAAATTAAATATTAGATGAAATTAAAAAGCTTATTAGATGTTTTTTACCCAAGATATTTCGTCTCCTGGAAAATTTTGGGGTGTTGGCAAAGCATCATAAATTAGGGTAATCAACATGTTAGTGTGGTGTTCCAATTGTGACATGGTGATGATGGTGGAAATTATGTTTTTTCAATAAATTAGTTTCGATGCAAACAAAATAATAATTATTATATAAATAATTATTGCACCACCAAACTAAAGACCAAATGCTTAAATTTTGACCCATATATTGGTATATATAAAAGTCTAAAAGTCCCAATCGATAGCCCACCTATCTAGTGGGTTAGGGCCTAACTTAATTGCATAAATTATAAAATTTGAAGTGAATTAGAAATCTTGATTTCTCGTTCATTTAATTTTGAAGTTAGAATTTGCAACTCATGCATTTTGTAACACCCATTGCTCCATCCAATTGCCAGGATCGAGCAACAGAATACTATGTTTATTACTGGAGTAACTACAATTAATAATACAATAAAATAATAATTCAAATATACAAACATGTCATACACATTTACAATATGGTACATAATTAAATTCGAGCTTCAACAGAACTTACGAAAGTTCAATTGTTGACTGAGCATGAAATAAGGCCAAATCAAAGTTTTCAAAATTTCATATCAGGTATCGATACCCCTTGTAATACCCCGAAATTTGGGGTTAGAAGTTTTGGGGTTGTGGTTAGGGTCATTGAATAGGTCGAGCACTTGAGCGAGTTTTCGCGTTTTAATGTCAGAATGAGCCTGTTGGTTTGGTGGTGTTAAGTGTGTTAGTTTACCTTTGGGTTCTGGGTTTGAGTTCTCATGTGTGTTTTGAGGAATTAATTTATTTTGGTTTTGCTTTTTAATTTTTAAAGATTTACTTTTAAAATTTGAAAGAGGAGGTTTTTCAGTTTCACATTCTTTTCTATTTCCTTTTCACTATTTTTTTGTTGTTCCCTCTCTTATTTTTCGATTCTTTCCCCAATTCTCAGTTCTTTTGATTTGTTGCTTCTTCCATTTTACACTCATGTTACGTGTTGCCTGTCAAGACTGATCGTCCTCGTGTGTTTCGTTTTATTGGAGGTGAAGCGAGTAGGTTTTGTGTAACACCCCTTGCTCGTTTTTGAACTGGAACGGGGTTCGAGGTATTACATAGCTAAACATACTTTAACTTCTAAAATAGGGTTATAAAATTTCGATTAACTCAGTCGTTCGCCTATACTCGGCCTAAGAGGCCCTAAACATGCTTCCGAGAAGTATCGGGATCTTTTTAAGAACTTTTACGAGTTCGAGAAACTTTTTAACAAAATAGAGGCCACACGCCCGTGTACCCCTAAAGCATGCCCGTGTCTTCCACCCGGGGTCGACACTGATTAAATCCACACGGCCATGGCACGCCCATGGCCCTAGCCCGTGTATAAAACCTTAGTATTCTGACTTCTTCCATACGGCCTATACACATGCCCGTGTATCCCAGCCGTGTGGTGATTTAAATCTCAAGTGCAAGGTGTAGACTTCACATGGCCTAAGTACATGCCCATGTGCTGGCCGT
Source organism: Gossypium rotundifolium (assembly GCA_025506655.1). Lineage (NCBI taxonomy): Eukaryota > Viridiplantae > Streptophyta > Magnoliopsida > Malvales > Malvaceae > Gossypium > Gossypium rotundifolium. Next base: position 19,560,172 of record CP106726.1, read on the forward strand.
GCCTTCCACACGGTATATACCCACGCCCGTGTGTCTATTTATGTGGCCAATTGGTAGGCTATATACCAAGCCATTTCCACCCTAAAATGCACATATACATGCTTCCATTCAAAACAATACAACTCCTATCCCATAAGCAAGTCTAAGGACCCATTCCAACATACAAGATAATTCAAGGAATAAACACTCCATAAATTCCATCTTCATTAAGCAAAAGAACTTGCCAAGTATTTGCCTAATTCATAAGGCCATTTACAAAATAACCCTTACAAAGCCAACACTTTGACCAACAATTACAACTTAACAAAAACTCAAGTCCTATACATGCCATATTCAAAATAAGTCTAAAATTGTTATACCAAAGTGTCGTCAATAGCGTGATTTTCGAACTCCTGCGTCCACGATCCTCGAGTGATCTTGGCAATACTATAAGAAAGGAGGGCAATGAAAAAGGGGTAAGCATAAAGCTTAGTAAGTTGCATGGAAATAAATAGCAAAAATAATGGTTATAAGATAATCCCTCCACTGTATTGGTTAACCGTACACGAGTCAAGACTTCTTGACAATACTTACTTATAATCGCCCTTATCTAGCACATATCGTACCACGTATCGAAACCTATCCCACGTGACTCATTCACGAGTACCTGTATTCCCTTATTCACATGACTTATATATTATTCACATCTCTACTTCTCATTTCGTCTACTTATCTCACTGTCCACAAGGGACAATCGAAGTCACTTGTTTATCGTTACTACTGTACGTATAAAGCCAATGCCACCTCCTCAAGGTGGTCTTACATAGAGCCACTTTTAGAAGCCAATGCCATATCCCGGATATGGTCTTATATGGGATTACTTCTCATGTATTGATGCCATATCCCGGATATGGTCTTATACGATCTCCATGTTCATTATCGAAGCCATATCCCGGATATGGTCTTATACGATCTCCATGTTCATTACCGAAGCCATATCCCGGATATGGTCTTATATGGGATTACCTTTTATGTATCGATGCCATATCCCGGATATGGTCTTATACAAGATTTCAACTCGGCGTCGAGGCCATGTCCCGGACATGGTCTTATACGGGACCTTATCTAGTTCATAACTCAATGATGTCGTTTCTCTAATCAATATGGCCCATTAAGACTTCAATATCTCATTCATATTAACTACTTATTTTAGTAAGGCATCATTCATCAATATAATGACAAGCATTTCTCTTCATACAAATAAAATATTGCTTAAATCACATATAACTTACCTCGATTCAAAATGAGCTAGCTTGTTGATTTAGTCCGAGATTTTGTTCTTTCCCCGATCAAGGTGGGTCCTCGATTCTTCTTGCTCTAAAATAGCAATTTAACTCATCTCAATCATTACTTTAATAAAAGCATTTCAAAAATCATGTTTAGGCAAAAATTACTATTTTACCCCTAGACTTTCACAAAATGACCATTTTGCCTCTAAGCTCGAAAATTAATTCTAATCACATTTTTACCTTCAACAAATCTAGATAAACATTTTGTAATATCCTAGATTTAGGGGTTATGCATTCGTGCATAATTCATGTGTTAGTATAGTCTAGTGAAGGCTTGGGATTATTAGCTAAGCTAGAATAATTTTTTTTAGTATTAAAAATTTAATGAAGTGGATTAGGTGAACTTGACACTTAAGTTAATTTAAGTGTTAAATTAAGCACATGTGGAGTTAGTGGCAAGGTGGTTAGGATGCATGAAGGGTAGCTTGAGGTTAGAGGTTCGAGTAGCATGATTAACATTTTGAAGACTTTATTTTTTGTGTATCCTAGCATTAATGGACGGTCAAGCTTTGCATATGGAAGGTTGGACTTTCAAATTTTTCTTTATGGCAAGTTGAATATTAGTTTAAGGTAAGCTTGAGGTTTGGGAAAGAAATCAATGGTTTTAAGGCTAATGGGAGAACATAAGGCATGATGTAGGGTGTCTTGTTATGGAAAGAATTGGGTGGTAAGTTTTGACTTGGAAGTCCATGTATGTGGATGGCATGTGTGGCTAGGGGGAGAGTGGCCGAATTTTTGGTTGGTTGGTAGCTAGTTAGTGCTAAATTTCTCTTTGGTTAGTAGTCATTTTCGGCTAGCTTGGTAGGCATTCAACCTTTGCTTTGTGTCAAAACCGAAACTCCTTTGAACCTTACCAATTCTTCTCTTTTGTGCACCTTTTTGCAATTCCTCTTTCATTTTCTCTTGAAACCGAAACTACTTTTGAACTTTGTGCATTTTTGTGCACTTTTCTTCTTTGGTGAAATAGGTGTTGGCCGAATCTCTTAATACCATTTTCTCTCTTTTCTTTCTTTTGAATATTGTTCAAAATCACAATATTTCTTTTACTTTCTTCTTGGCCGAATCTCTTTCTTCTCTATTCCTCTTGATTTTTCTTTCATTGGTTACTAAAGCCGAATCATCCTTCTTCCCTTTTCATTTTTCTTTGCCATACTAATTCTTCATCTCTTTCGAGCCGAATATCAATTGTTTTCTTTATTCTAAAACCATATCCGAAACTTCTCATATCCTTTTGTTTTATCTTGGCCGGATTTCTTCAAGGGTAGGACTTCATTTGGTTTTCTTCAAACGGTTTTGGAAGATAGGTATGTGTCATGGCCGTTTTTCCTTATTCTTTTTCTCGTTTCTATGTTGTTTCTCTTGTGGACAAAGGCCGAATTTTGGGCAATTGTTGCAAGGTTCTAATCATTCTTAGAAACCGATTTCTTTTAGGCTCCTCGAGACGTTGGAAGCAATCAATCTAAGCCTCGTTTCTTTGTCAATCGTTTTGGGTAAGCTTTTAGGTAAGACTTGGTATTTCAAGTGATAACTCATTGGGATTTTGTTGGTATGGTCGACTGGCCTTTGTTTATAATCTAAGTATTGGCCGATTGTAGTACAAGGTGATCTAGTGTGGTAGATCGAATCTTCGGATTTTAGTACTTGCGTTAGTGACAGGTGTGTATCTTACACGTTATAATTTGGTGATATGTATTTATATATATACTAATCGTTTTATTAAAGTGAAATACTATGAGATCTTGATTTGATACCTTGAAGGGTATGTGCAAGGATTCGGGTAAGTCCGTTTCGATATGATGTTAATATATGTTGATTGATATCATGATTTATTATTTTAAATATGTTATATGATCATATCAAAGTATGATGGCATGATTGATACTCTTAATACATTGGTTTGGGAATATGAGTGGAGGGGGAAGGATTTGATATCCATGTCTTTGAGACACCAGAGGTTTGGCACCTCCAGTGGTTTGGTACCACATTTATTTCATGTCTTTGGGACACCAGAGGTTTGGCACCTCATAGCGACTCGTCCCAGTGGTTTCGCACCATCGTGGGTTGGCCCCACATTTGATGTATTGGGATTATCGCCAGTGATTTGGTATCACACGTGGGTTGGCCCCACAGATGGATTATTCGTGACTTTGAGTCACCAGTGATTTGGTATCACATTTTTGGATATCGTGACTTTGGGTCACCAGTGGTTTGGCACCACCAGTGGTTTGGTACCACACGGGGTAGAAAATGAGTTATGGTTGGCTAGGTTGGGTGCATAATATATATATTGCTTGATTATAAATTGTGTAAGAATGTTGCATTAACCGGGAGAGGGATTATGCACTGAGTCTTGGTGACTCACCTTCTCCCTTATCTTTTCAGGTGACTCGTAGATCGCGGATAAGGAGCCGGATGAACTCGAGGAGGCCATGCAATAAAATTTAGTTTTACATAAACTTCAATTTGGGTACTTTAATTTATTTTAATTTGGTTTTTGTTTAAATTTTGGGTTTGTAATAAGGCCTCTTTAATTATGTTTTGGATTATTTATATGCTTTGGATATGTTTTAAATATGGCTTATAAATTATTTGATTAATTTAATAATTGAGCCCAAGGTTTTCTAAAATTTAAAAAAACGCAATGGTTTTAAAATCTTACCATCGGGTAATATAAATCGTTTGATAGTTTAATATAAATTAAGTGTTTTCTACAATTTAAATGATTTTCAAACATTAAGTTTCTACATTCAAATGCAAATGGTTTTCAAAGTAAAAATTGAGTTTTCTTAAAATGATATAAATGTTTTTCTAACCTATGATTTATAAATAAGCTATTAGTAAAGTTTAATTTAGGAAATTTCAAAGTAATTATCAGTTTAAACCTATTATACACCTGTTTTCTACAAATATAAAATTTTCAAAGAGTCTTTCACTAAAATTTAATTGTTAATTCGTTTCTTTTCAAAATGTTTTCCTTAGTGGCATACCAGATTCGGTCGTGGCGTATTGACCGGGTTTGGGGTGTTACATATTTAATGCTCTTAAAGTTATCATCATAAATTAACATTTCACATACTTACTACAAAATTTGTAACCTTTTCATTAAGATCCTATTTGGTGTTTTTCATGCTAACACTTTTACAAAAGTTGTTCATCTAACAACTAAGACTCAAGTTCTTCCCTAAAAATGCAGAAATTAGGTAAGATAATTCTCATGGTAGGACTCTAAACTTTTCACAATATTGCACAATAGTCCCCTTGTTTGAAAGTGTAACACCCCAAACTCGGCCTAGAAGTTAGGCCCGAATCTGGCATGTCACATTGAAGAGTTTTTCAAAACCATGTTTTCATTAGAAACTCTTCTTAAAGAATTTAAAGACTTTCTATCATTCAAAACCTAAAATTTCGTTTGCTTATTTTTAAAATGTATTTTATTAAAAATTATTCCCTTGTAAAAACATTTTTTACTACCATGTCCAAAAACTTTGTTTATAACAATAATCAGATTCAATGAATTGCGAAAAGTGATATTTTGTGAAGCAGTCGTTTTATAAAAATCCAGAGTTTAATCGTTTATAGTTTGAATATAACTGAAATGGTAATTCAAAGAAAAATAATTTCCAATGGCCTTATTATAAAAACCAAACCCAAATTAAAATAAACTTCAAAATAAAGATAAAAAATTTTACTAAATATTTTGGAGAAGTATTCGATGTATGGCCACCACCGAGTCCTCCGCAGTTCCAAATCCTCTAATGCTGGGGATTACCTGCGAGGTTAAAGGAAAGGGGATGAGTTACGAGAACTCAGTGTATAATCCCCTAATCGGTCGTTAACTGGGCTGAGACCCATACAGAAAATAACTGGGCCGAAGCCCATATAGACATGATAATGCAGATAATGTAATGCAATTTCCAACCCAATCCTAATAATCCATCCGCTACACACCACCTATACCAACCAACACACCTGTGGGTGATCATTAGTCAACCCACCCCGCCAACACACCAAGAATGCAACCGAGCTGCTAGATCATAAGTGGCTTAGAGCCTTCGGTAGGTCCACGGTCGTCTTGGGTGACTCGTACGACCCTAAAAATCAAATCGGTGAGTCCACAGTCATCTCGGGTGACTCGTGCGACCCTAAAAATCAAATCAATGAGTGAAATCAAATCGGTGAGTGAAAATCAAATCGGTGAGTCCACAGTCATCTTGGGTGACTCGTGCAACCCTAAAAATCAAATCGGTGAGTCCACAGTCATCTCGGGTGACTCGTGCGACCCTAAAAATTAAATCGATGATTGAAATCAAATTGGTGAGTGAAAATCAAATCGGTGAGTCCACAGTCATCTCGGGTGACTCGTGCGACCCTAACAAATCAAATCGATGAGTGAAATCAAATCGGTGAGTGAAAATCAAATCGGTGAGTCCACTGTCATCTTGGGTGACTCGTGCGACCCTAAAAATCAAATCGATGAGTGAAATCAAATCGGTGAGTGAAAATTAAATCGGTGAGTCCACAGCCATCTTGGGTGACTAGTGCGACCCTAAAAATCAAATCAGTGAGTCCACAGTCATCTCGGGTGACTCATGCGACCCTAAAAATCAAATCGATGAGTCCACAGTCGTCTCAGGCGACTCGTGCGACCCTAACAAATCAGTCACTTCCTCCAATTACATATCTCAACCCATGCAGTATGTCAAGTATGCAAAGCACATTTCATAATGATGTATGAAATAGATTACCGTCATAACCAGATAAGCAGAATACAAACACAATCGTGCTAATCAACCCATAGGGGTATAGTGGTACTTTTACCCACTAAGGGTTATTCGGTAATTTTGTAACCCAAGGGTATTTTGGTAATTTACCTTTCAAGGGTATTTCAGTAAATTTCATAACCCAGGGGTATTTCGATAACTTACCCTCCAAGGGTATTTCGATAATTTTGCAATCCAGGGGTATTTCGATAATTTACCCTCCAAAGGTATTTCGATAATTTTGCAACCCAAGGGTATTTCAATAATTTACCCTCCAAGGGTATTTCGATAATTTCACAATCCAGGGGTATTTCGGTAATTTACCTTCCAAGGGTATTTTGATAATTTACCCTCTAAGGGTAATTCAGTAATTTCGCAATCCAAACTTAACTACTAATTTGGGCATAACAATTTAAAACTGTCCATCTACGTCATACTGACTAAATTGACTATAAATCAAGTTAGAAAACTCGAAATCTAGATCCGTAAAATTTCTTTGAAACTAGACTCATATATCTTCTTATTGAAAGTTTTCCAGAATTTTTTAGCCTAGCCATTTAGTACAGTTTATTCCTTAAAGTTTTCCTTATTTCACTATCCAACGATTCTGACCTCTCTTAACTTAATTTCAAATATCTCACTGTACGGTTTTCATATACTGCTCCAACTTGTTTCTATTGAAAATAGGCTCACTAAGGAATCCATACATATAAATTATAACCCACAATTCACAAAAATTAATCAGATCAGTGAGTTCCAAAGTTAATCAGAACCAGTCTCACAAAAATTAAGATATCTCAGAATATAAAATTCCTTTTCCTTCTCTGTTTCTTCCATATTGAAATAAACATAGTAAGATTTAATTTGATATCTTATTCACTTTATAATTCCCTTTCCCCTATTTTTCTTGATTTTTCAAAAACACATCACTGCTTCTAACTGAAATTATTTTATTACAAAATACGATTACCACTACGATCATACGCACGCCCGAGTAATCCCGAATGCCAGTTTTAGTTTTCTTTGGTATTTCGACCAATTAACAGCATATTTCATACAAACTTTTAGAGAAGTGTAAGATTACACACCATTTTAGATATGTATATGGAAGGGTAAGAGATTACACACCTTATTCGGAATCCGTAACGCGATGCTCTCCGTGGCACCAAAAATCTGAGTCACTTATTACGAGATATAGATGTTCACTTTACCACTATTTCTAAAAAATCCACAAGTAAAGAGTATCGAGCGATTTAGTGCCTAACAATATAATTGATTAGTCAAACTTTGAATCCGATTAACACCATAACCGAATAGCGATATTGAATGGACTATGAAAAGACTCCTTACCTTAATCGATGATAATCCTGATTTCCACTGATTAACTTGTGGCTACGGATGATACACGGATATGAGATTCGACTAGCAAAAAGAAAAATGAGCAAGAATAGATTGAGGGTTTCGACAAAACAAGGGAGAAAGATGAACAAATGTGCTAGAGTGTTTCGGCCAAAACAAGGGGAAAAGAAGCCGGAAGAGAAAAAGTACCCAAAATGCTAATAGAAACCCAAAACCTTTTATGCACAAATTTGCACAAAACCATAAGAGAAATCAGCTCCCAAAATCTCCTTACTAAACCGTGTACTCAAAACACCCAAATTTTATTCTTTTTTTTCTTTTTTTTAAAAAAAAAAATAACCACCTACTCCACTCCCCAAATTCTCTTTTTTTTTATCCACTTACTCCACTCCCCAAATTCTTTTATTTCTTTTTCATCGACCTACTCCACTCCCCAAATTCTTTTATTTCTTTTTCATCCACCTACTCCACTCCCCAAATTCTTTTATTTCTTTTATTTCTTTCTTTTTCCTTGTTTTCCTCCTTACCATACCTTTTCATAATTTAATAAGTCCACCTTACCATAATTTAAAAAGTCCAATTTGCCTTTATTTACAAGCTTGGCCGAAATTTAGGGAAAGAGTACAAAAATAATAGTCAAAATTTGCACACAATGGGATTTGAACCTCTTCCCTCAAGGTACTTCACTTGATGCCATAACCTCCTTGCCATATGCTCATTTATGCTAGAAATTTACTCTTTTATTTCCATAAGCCTTGATGCCACTTACTATCTCTCCTTAATAGGCTTAAACACAAAACTCTACTAAGGCCCAACTTGAACGCGGAACTTCATAGAATCCTTTAACTTTCTAAAATCACCTTCCTAATAAGTCTAACTTGAAATAATGTCGTTCTCTTGTTCTCAAAAATTTTAAACACTCCTATGCCCAAGGCCCAATGGGCCCAATCCTACTAGGCCCAATTTCGGGATGTTACAGAAAGCTTAAGCTTTAGGGGTCCCAAAAGTACAATTATTTTCAAGAAAAAGTCACTAGAACACTTACTAATAAGGAGGGAAGATTGCTGAAAATTTAAGTTCAAAAACCTCTTAGTTTGCTGCAATTTCTCGATGGAGAAGAAGAGAGAAAAAGATGATATCTTCTTTTTCTTTATTTTAATATAAAACACCAATCAAGTCCACCTAAAATCAATAACTTTGACCAAATTTTGACACAATTGTCTCCTATGGCCGGCCATGCAATCTCTAGGGGTCTAATTGCCTTTTAAAGAACTTCAATTAATAATCTATGGCTATTTGGCACATTTAGCTTATAGAATGGAACTTTTGCACTTTATGCGATTTAGTCCTTTTTCGCGATTAAACATGAAATCGCTAAAATTAAAGCACCAAAATTTTCATGCATATATACTATCATGTTCTAACTCATAATATAACATGAAAATAAATTTCTCAATTCTCGAATTAGTGATCCTGAGATCACTATTCTGACTAGCCCCTAAATCGGCTGTTACAGTTTGTTCATAAGAGTTTATGATAGAATTGCTTCTGTTTCTATTATTTGTTAATTGAAGTTCTTATAGTTTAAGTTTATGTGTGAAATTGAGGTTTCCAAACAGTTTGGTGAGAGTGAATCAATTGATCCTTGGTGCTTGATATCGTGTTCTAATGTGTATGTTTTGAAATGGTTTAACTTTAGTATCAAATTACTGTGGAATTTTATAGTGTCTTGTGTGTTTATGAAATTGGTTATTTGAAGTATTGTATTGTTACTGAATTGCATTAATTCTGGGTTACCAAGGGTTAGGGATTGTTTCGACATAAAAGGCATAATTTTCAGGCTGTTTCGGTGTGGTTTCGTGACCACACAGGTGTGTGCCACGCATGGGTAGTCCACATGACCGTGCACAATTGGGGATTTAGGGTTTTCGATGATTTTTGGCACCACACGGCCTGGCCACATGGGCATGTGTCCCCACATGGGCATGTGAGATCTCTACACGACCGTGTAACTTGGTCATACGGGCATGTGTCTCCTCCACATAAGCGTGTAGGCCTCCACACGGCCTAGACACTTCCACACAGTTAGGGCACACGGTCATGTGGCCCTATTTTGCAGAATTTTTATTTCGAGTCATAAATTGCCTATTTTATATTTCTGTGTAATCCGACCCTCGTTCAAGCCTCGGTAAGTGCATTTGGGACTTGATTTAGTTTGGTTTGTGTATATATGTGCATTTATGGGCTTTAATTTTATTGCTCATTTATGTGATGAATAAGTATGAGTTTATTATTGTTATCGTAATTGAATATTAGAATACAAGTGTAATCAAATCTGAATCTATTCAAGTGGAAATGTTAATGTCTGTTACTGGATGTTGTTTGTGTAATGTGTGCATTGTTGCATAGCATGAAAATTTTTGGATCTAGTTATGAAGAGAAGGAAGAAATATTTAGCAGTTTTAACTGCGATACTTTTGTATAGCAGTTTACGACACTATCCTATACGTATATCAGCTTAGCTGTATAAAGTTACTCAAGTGGCATAGTTCCACGTTGTGGTGTGTAGGGTGCATGAACCTATTATGGTTCTATGTGGTGTGCATGGTGGACGGGCCTATCATAGCCCTTATGTGGTGTGTTGGATGGACGAAGTGGTGTTTGGTTGGTGGGGTGGGATTTTGACTTGTGCATCCATTCGCATCTGAATACATGTCTATCTGTCAGAGCATTTTGTCAGTTTGTGTGAACATTTGGTTGTTGACAATATAGTTAATGTCATGTAATATGTTATGATTATTGCGTATGATTGGAACATCATTTCTGTGGTTTGATATTGTATTTGACATACCAATTGAGATTTTCACAAGTGATATTTTTATACATATGCTTGTCTGAAGTATTTATTGTGTCACTCCGTCTTTTGCCATCTGTTTATGTTTCAGACTTACACTGAGCTCACGTAGCTCATCTTTGTAGTGTTTTTTCCTTTCATATACATTCCGTGTTTTAGAGCTGGACTCGGCATAGCGAAGGTCTCAGAGTTCTTTGATCGATTTGATTTCAAATAATGTTACGATAAACTATTCAAATTATGCACCTTTGTTTTTGCACATAAGTCTATGTGTACTGTGGTATGGGGGTTTTTAAGTTACTTTGAAATCGTTCAAAATCTCTATTATTCCTAACGGTTCTTAAACTTCTGTTATATATGGTTTCCAAAAACAACTACGTATCATTTAATCTACTAAAATTACAAAGCATAAGGGTTTAGAGAAGAATTTTCTATGGTTATAAATGAGTTTTATCTCCGCCACTTTGGTTGGCCAATGTAACTCCCGAAATTTGGTCTAACTTCTAGGTCGAGTTTTGGGGTGTTACAGTCCTACCAGGTACAGAAACCATTTTAAACCTTGATGTTTAGAAAAAAATGAATTAAAACCAAATGAATTGATACTAGTCATAAGGTATTGATACTTTACCTCTATTTTGATACAATTTTAAGGTTTGATGATTTGAAAATTTATAGAAAAGTTACTAAAGCACCGATTCCCTTTATAAGGTATCGATACCTCAAGGAAAAATGACAATTTATATTGTAATAGTCCACTTTTCAGTTGTGTCAAAAACAATGGTTTCGGGACCACAATTTTGATGAGAGAGTTCACAAATATAGTTAATTAAGAAATGAGTCAAATATAGTATAATAGTGAATCGTGATTTAATAGGTTTTATTATTTGGTTAGTTAATCAAGGTATAAATGGTACGTATCAAAAGTCAAGTGGTTTTGGAAAATGATCTACTATGACTTTGTTTTTGTAAATTGAGCATGTGAATATTTTTATTAAATATTTATCGAGCCGTTATATAGGTGAATTGAAGTTCCAAAAATTTTAATGATTGAATGGTTCATTAAGGAAAAATGGCTAAATCGTAAAAATAAGAAAAATTAACCGCTATTAGTTTATATGTGTTAAACGAGTACAAAAACACGAATTGAGGGCTTTAAAAGGAAATTTTACCATACTAGATTATAATGGATGATATATGTGGTGGATTATAGGTTAAAATAATGTTTTAATGATACAAATTAAACTATAATTTTAATATATATAAAGTTTATCTATTAATTATCTCTTAAATAATTTAAACTATAATGATAGTTTTAATATATTAAAATTAATATTATCTCTTCTACAATTATATAAGAAATTATTTAATATATAAATTAAAAACAATTAGTCATATACTTAGAAAACTTTAAAATTATTTTAAATAATAGTATTTTAATTTTTTCATTTTTAACATATATTTTTCTATGTTTTTACTTTCAAATTTTTCTGAATATTTTAAATATCCAATTAAAAATAAATTGTATTTTAATTAATATAAACAAACTAGTTAAATAATAAATAGACAGGGAGCAAAACGGTGCCTTTTTAAAATAAAATATTTTTCTACATGCCGCTAATGCTTGACTTTTTGCGGCTTTTTTTCTCATAAATGCCGCTACTGCTAGATCTTTTGTGGTGTTTTTCTCATAAACGCCATCTCGCTTGATCTTTTGTGACGTTTTTCTCATAAACGTTGCTAATGCTTAACCTTTTGTGGCGTTTTTATCATAAACGCTGCCATTGCTTGACCTTTTGCTGTGTTTTTCTCATAGACGCCGCTATAGCTCTAACCTTTTGTGGCGTTTTCCTATTAGCGTCACTAATGTATAACTTTTGTGGCGTTTTTGGTCCAAACGCCACTAAAAACGCTGCTAAAAACCTGTTTTACTGTAGTGAAAGTAAAATTTAATAATATTTTATAAAACATACATCATTTTCTTTCTTATTATTTTCTCTACCACCTACCACCGAAACACAATTGTTAAGATAGCTTAGAGGTTTGGTCGATTGTTCTCGTTGCATTGCAAGTTGATTTCAATTTTTTTATAGTAAATTTTATATTTTTGAGATCGTTACAAGGACGAGTTAACTTCTATACTTTTTTAAACTTTTAAAGATTTTTAAAGTTGTCATTGATATTAATTGAAGTTTTGAATATTTATGGTAGATTTTGGAGCATAAAAATGAAATAGGATTAATTTCTTAAATAAATCTTGTTAGTTTTGAGTTAGGGATTAAATTGTGAATATATTGAAATTGATATGAATTTTTTAAATTGTGATAATAGCTTGGTCCTTCGGCTAATAAAAATCAATAGCAATTAATTTTTATCACTTTTAAATTTAATCCTTTTATCTTAATTAACTATCAATTTGACAAAGCTAAGGGACCAACTTTAATAGACTTTAATACTAGAATGGCAAATATTAGATATTAAAATTTATGGAATCGAACATCAGATATGGGGTTCCGAAATCGTATTTTTCGACACCACTGATTTTGGATTGTGAAACACTTGATCCACAATAGGCTTAGTATCAATGATGGTAAATTCAAAATATTTAATGCTAAGAACTTATATCTCCTTTTATAAATAATTTTCTCAACCCAAATCGAATTTTGTTAAAGTTATAACAACTTTATTGTAATAGAATCTATGAGGAAATATATTTGATTTCCTTATTCTAAAATCTAATAGTGACTAATTAATTTAACTCCATCTTCGAACTTCAATTATTTAATTACAATTAATTAAATAATAATTTGAAGAATCTTAAATTGCATAGAAAACAAGCACCTTAAGTGCAGAATTGATCCGAATTAACTACTATATTTGACGATAGGTCAATATACCAATTAGGGTCATATGCACATTTTTATATGGGTTTGATATAGAGTTGGAGTTTTGTCAGTTTATTCAATGCTTTAACATTTGCTGCAGATTATCAAAATATACACAATCTCTTTGCAGACTATTTTAGTTTGGTGGAGAGATGTATATAATACCTTTGGGCCTTACATTTATGTACTTTTGATGTGGTGTAATTTACACTCACATGGGTTATCTTGGTGTGGTGGTGGTTAACTGTGTGTCTGAGACCATTTTTCTAAAGTTTCTTAGGCCGATAAAGTTTACATGGATATGAGATACCGATCAATGAAAATGAAATGAAATGTTGAGTTGTGAACTTAAAAGTAAAGTTAATTGTTTTACATGTGTGTGCATTTCTATGAAAGTTATCTTCTGATTTGTTTTAAATGAGGAACAAATTTAACAAGTCACTTTTGAAATATGCTATATGTCAATTGATATGAATGCCCCCATGCTTAACTTGTTTTGTATATTCTTTGTATGCATTATAAATTCCACTTGAACTTATTAAGTATTATATGCTTACACAACATTGTTTTTGTGCCCAGATTATTGACTTGTGAATTCTCGAAACCCTACTCAAGATGGACATCAACACTGTCATCAACGTTATCAAGAGTTGAAACTAAAGTACTTACAGCCAATGGCACGTGCCTAAGGTGTCTATATGCATGAAGATGTTGGTTTTATATGTTATTTGGTACTTGATGACCTGTTCATGTTTTGGTTGAGCTAGGAGGCTCAGTTGATACCATTACCATGAGATAATGAGTACCCTTTTGCATACATGCTCATAGCTCTTTAAGCTTTGATTTGATGAGCATATAACTCTTTTTTAATGGCACTATATATGCCTTAATATGATGCCATGTTTTATGAATGGTTGATGGAAAATGATTTATTTTGAATATATTTTATGAAGAAATTAACCATATTTTATGTTTACTATGATTGGAGGTATTCTAGTAGTTGTTTTAATTTTTTTTATGTTTTAAACTTGATTTTTGAGCCACTAAATCCAAGTTTTGATATTAAGCTTTTTGGGTGTCAAAATAGGAGAGTTTTAAGTTAAATATTTGCTCCAAGGTAGTAGTTTTGATACCTGAACCTTATGGTATTGCAACAAGTGGGACAGGCTGTTAAAATCTATACTAGAAGAGAGAAGTATTGGTACTTCTCCCAAGTTGTTGCGATTCCATAGGGCTTACACCTACAAAAGTGTGTGTTTAAGTTCAAAAATTGATTCAAAGGTTCACGACCTCTTTTATAGTCAGGATGAGTAAGGACATATCATAAATTGTTTTTAAAGCCTCCAATAGGTCTAAAAGTTATTCTAATGGTTTTATAAAAATGTTTTAAATTTTATTTTTAAATTATTTCAAGGTTTTCCACTTATACATGTTTTGGTGGTATTTCTCATCCGTACCAGTATACAGGACGGGTGAGAGGCTATACATTTTAATTCATGATCATACAAGGGCAATGATGGATGTGTGTACCTTAAGCGCCATCTCTCTTTCTTATGCATTCGTAGCAAAAGTTTGACTATTATTTGAAAGTTAGAAAGTAATGACTTTGGCCATTCACTTATCTGTGCTCTCATTGTTGATGGAAAGCGGCACATGTCTAGCTTCCATTCTTGCACCTTTTCCATGTTGATTGTATCACCCCAAACCCGGCCCAAACACCACGACCGGATCTGGTATGTCACTAAGAAAAATTTTGTAAAACATGTCGTATTTTCAGAAAGGCCCAAATATATTTTATATAAAATATGCCTTTGTAATTAAAACCCAAACTTAATTACATGCCTTACTTTAATTAAAATAAATATTTCCAATAACTAAAAACAAAATAGTTTAAACCCATAATAAAAGGAAATAAAGCTAGTGGCCCATGGCCTTATTACATCGAAGTTTAAAATCCATTAATTAAAATACAATATAAAATAATTAACTTGAGTCTTTTTGCCAAGTCCACATATTCTTCTGCATGGCCACCTTGCGCTCCTCTCCAGCCCGGTCCGAAGCACTAGGTATCACCTGAAATGTTAATTAATAGGGTAAGTCGCGAGACTCAGTGTGCAACCCTCACGCACCACTAGATTTGGGCTTTAGGCCCATAAAACAGATTAAATAGTTTAACATATATAAAATAACAAAGGAACTAATATGCAAGCCCAATCCCAAGACCTAAGTGTCCATCCGCTACACGCCCCCGTACCAGCCAAGCACACCATTGGGGATTTCTACAATCGACCCACACCGCTACACGCCTTGATGACAGTCTTGCTGCTCATCATCAGATCATGGCCGAAGCCACTACAACAGATCACGGCAAAGGCCGCTACAACATATAACAGATCACGGTAAAACTGCTACAACGTATAACTTTCTCTTTTAACAAACCCAACCCATGCAATCATAAAATCAGTATACTTTTATCATATAAAGTCAAAACATTCATTGACCTGGTGATTTGCTTCACCCTCTTCGGGTTTCCAACATTAAGCCGAGATTTTGGCATTTATTACAACATATAAACTTATAAACATGTATTTTATAATCGGATCTAGATGATGGGGAAGTATTACACATGAAACACCCCAAACCCGACCAACAAGCCTTGACCGGATCTGGCATGCTTCTAAAGAAAATCCATACAAATCTTGTTTGAAACTTTGCTAAAAACTTGTGTATTTTTGAATAGTCTTTGATTTGGGTTGCGCTTGAATTAAGAACCCGTGTTGATAAGGTGTTAAAATAATTTAATAATTATACTTAAGAAAATTTAACTTTTAAACTTTAAATTCGATGATAATCGTATCATACTAAGTAATTTAAAGGCATGCATAAACGATTCAATACTTTGGCCTTATTACATCAAATAAAACCCGAATGATTCAAAACATAAAAATAAATCAATCCTTGAGCTTTGCATGGCCACCCTTGAGCTCCTGCCGACCTGGTCCATCACTGATCATCACCTGAAAAATAGTCCCACAAGGGGTGAGTCAAACAGACTCAATGTGTACAACCAACACCAAACTCAAATAAATTCAGACATATCAAATCATACATAATCATATAGCATTAAATAAAATGATGCAATCCTGCACCCAAGCCTAGTTATCCATCCGCTACACGTCACCGTACCAACCATCACACCGTGGGGACTACTAAGTCAACCCTCCATCCGCTACACACCATCGAAGGCGCCATCGAGTCGACGTGCTCATCGCCCTTATAAAATTTGTAGCATAGCCACCAGATACATACTTTGTGTCATGAGACACCATATTCAGATATCGTGGTCTTAGGTCACCACATTCAGATATCGTGGTCTTAGGTCACCACATTCACTTCCCCTTTTTCATATCACCCATATACCCCATGCAAAACATGCAAAACATGCAAATGTCATGCCTCATACTTTATTCACATTCTTATAGTCGTACTTATGTGCCATAATGGATCGTAATATATTCCTAGTAGAAGTAGGAAAACATACCTTAGTACTGTGTACCATAACATGGTACTTAGCCATATTTTCCACATTCATATAACATACATACATATTAAACAGTGCCTTAAACTTATTAAGAAATAGTGTGGGGTACACACCTGATATACTTATCGAATTTACTGAAATCCCGAAAACTCTTTCTTTTGCTTTAGATCTTAAATTCCTATATTCGGCCAACCCTAACATGTTAGTAAAAAGCCATTCGGCTATAAATCCAAATCCTAGTAGGATTGTTGTAATCAATTTCTTACCTTGGTGCCGATTAGATTAAAAATCAAATCCCGAAACTTTGTGGTCCTCTACCTTGTATTCGGCCAACATTAGATCACTTAATGGGTTAGTTTTTGGCTTTTGTATAATGACGAAATAGATCTAGATATCATAGTAGGGCCTTGGCCGAATGTACTCATGCACTTACCTTACGATTTTCAAATCCCAAAAAGTGACTGTGGATTGTAGTATCTGTCGAAATACCTAAAAACTTATGTTAGATTAATTTCTAACATTAAATCGTAAGTAGATAGCCTTTGGCCGAATATGTCTTACCTTGAATCTTTAAAATCCCGAATATCCTTCCTTAAAGTTGACAAGAGACAAATCCCGGAAGAGTCCCTTAATACAAAAGTCGACAGCACCTTTGCTTGAAGCCCCTCAAAGATTCGGCTATGAAGGCTAGCTAGTGCTCAAAAGGTTTCAGCTTTTGAGTTTTAATGGAGTAATCGGTTTTAGAGAGAAAGAGAGAGAGAGAGAGAGAGAGAGAGAGAGAGAGAGAGAGAGAGAGAGAGAGAGAGAGAGAATATGAGCTTTAGGAAGAATCAGCTATGGTGATCTTTGGGAAGGGAATTCGGCTTTTGATGAAAAATAAGAAGAAAAAGAGGATGAAGAATTCGGCTAGCACAAGGGTATTTCGGCTTTGGAAAAATAAAAGAGAAGAGGAGAATTGTTGCCAGAGAATTTTGGCAGAGAGAAAAGAAGAAAGAAAGAATAATGAATGGCATTATTTTTCCTCCTTTTGCCGAAATTACTAAGCCTAGAGAGTCCCTTACTTGGCCATCACTCTTTTCCTACCTTAGCCGAAATTCCAAAAGAATTTGACTTCAACTTAAACTCCTTTCCTAGTCTCCCTTATGCCATCCATCTCTTTACCTTAGGAGTGCCGAATTTTAACCCATTATTTTGGGCTTTATGTGGCCATACTAGGCCCAAGTTATCCTAGCATATGGCGTCATTTCCAGAGCCCTAAGTGGCCTCCTCAGGCCATTTTTCCAAGCCCGATTTTGTCACATTTCAAGGTTCCTTATATTTCCTAGCATTTCCTTACATTTCCAAGCTTCCTTTTAAGACTTAATATTTTTCAAGCATTTCCTTACATTTCCAAGGTTCCTTATATTTCCTTACATTTCTTTACATTTCCAAGCTTCCTTTTAAGACTTAATATTTTCTAAAGCATTTCCTTACATTTCCAAGGTTCCTTACATTTCCTTACATTTCCTTACATTTCCAAGCTTCCTTTTAAGACTTAATATTTTCTAAAGTATTTCCTTACATTTCCAAGGTTTCTAAAATGCACACAACACATTCACAACACATAAAGCATACTTTTTCATAAAATTTTAGCCATAGTGCATAAGCCCTAATCCGGGATATTATAGTTTTACCCCCTTAAAATAATTTCGTCCTCGAAATTACTTACTAACGAAAAATCATACATCCTAACTCACCACACTACACTACTGCTGCACACTCTGATCTAAAAACTAACACATTTCCTACAAAAATTCACATCCAAGGTTTCATACACTTCACTAGCATTACAAGAACGAACTAACTCTATAACAAACAAGGAAATGAAGGGTATTCCAAAAGTAAGGACTTACCCGTTGTCACATCTGGCACATCACTCTCCTCGCGATGGTCAACTGCATAAACCAACCTTGATTGCCTCGCATCTGAACCTTCAGCACCTCCGCTTGGTGCTCCACGACCACGGCCGGAACCATTTCCTCCATGGTTCGGACCACGACCTCGCTGAGGCTGCTGTCCACCTCTACCAGCCTGATTAACATTCTGAGCTACTGGTTGATTCCCATCTGGTCTCATCGGACAGTCCTTAATCATATGGTCCTTTGACCCACACTTAAAACATCCTCCCATCTTTTTCCAACATTCACCTAAGTGCTTCTTCCCACATTGTTCACAAGTAGGGTACTGCCCTCCAATAGCAGCTTGCTGACCTTGCGGCCCTTCAACTCTAGGCCTCTTTTGCTCATTCCTAGATGGCCTTGAAGATCCAAATTCTCTCTTCTGCCTATTTCCATCGGAGTTCTCCCTTACAGATTCCTTGATACCCTCGGCCACTTTGGCCTTTTCCACCAACACGATAAACTCCCGCCCCTATTGCGGGGCTATCAATAACCTTAGGTCATCTCTTAGTCCGTCTTCAAACCGGACACACCGCTCATGCTCAGTAGACACTATGCCTCGAACATAATGGCTCAGCCTTAAGAATTCAGCTTCATACTCAGCTACGGACTTATTTCCTTGAACTAGTCTTAGAAAAGCCTTTCTTTGGGCATCAATATAATGAGTGCCCACATACTTCTTCTGGTGTGCTGCCTTAGCATACTCCCACGTGAGTTCCTCAACTGTAGCACCATCCCGCACCGTGAGCCACCATTGATATGACTCATCGCGGAGAAGCGACACCAACCCTTTCATATTTTCCTCGTCAGTTAAGTCGAGCTCATCCATAATCCGCTCAGTCGCCTCCAACCAATACTTAGCGGTATTGGGGCTACACCTGACACACCGCGAAACACTTCAGCTCTGTTGGCTCGAAGTCATTCAGGTACCGACTTCCGAGCTCCCATGCCTCCTCCTGCTTCTGCCACCCTTTCCAAGACTCGCAGCATCGCTTGTGACACTGCGTCATCCCCCGTCTGGTCCTAATATTCCACATCTGCGGTTGGGGGTGGTGGTGGCTTTTCATTCTCAGATCCCTGACCTGATCTAACAGGTTCAGACACGGTCATTCGGCCTCTTCCATGGCCACGCACATTACGACCACGTCCCCTTGAATTCATACTTCCGTTTGCATTTATCTGATTAGAGAATTTTATGCATTAGTTTTGTTCCACTAATTTATCACGAACGGCTTTATGTTTAATAGTTTTAGGAAGTAGTTCTTTCGATTCATACACATACAGTCTCACGTCATTCATTTAGTCACACACATGAACTTGCGTTGATTACAGAGAAATGTTGTAATTGTTGTTGTTTGTTGTTTTCCACTACCAAGGGGTATTTCTGTAATTTTATCCTATAGGGGTATTTTGGTAATTTTTAGATTAGGGTATTTGAAAATGTTGTAAAATAGAGGTTGTTGATATTTTACAAAATTAAAATACTTGCTGGAAAAATTTCAAGGGTAAAATAGTAATTTATACATTAGGGGTATTTTTGTAATTTTACAAGCCAGGGTCATTTTGGTAATTTTTCGCAAAATATGGTTCCTGGTGACTTTCAAAACATGGGTATCTTTATAGATTTCTATATTGAGGGTACTGCGTTGATTTTCCTTACTGAGGGTATTTTGGCCATTTGCACAGGTTAGGGGTAATTCGGTAATTTTTGCAAATTAGGGGTAATTTTGTAAAATTTCCAAATCAGGGTGTCTTGATATTTTGTAAAGTTTTTGGATATTTTTGCAAAATCAGAAGTTGTTATTGAAATCGGGGTAATATAAAAATTTTGGAAAATCAAGGGCATTTTAGTAATTTTACTGCTAAGGGTATTTAGGTAATTTTGCAAATCAAAAATATTTTGGAAAATTTCCAAAATAGTTTTCCTACACATCAAAGGGGTAATTTGGTGATTTTAAAACTAGGGTTTCCATAAAAATGTGGCTAGTCCCTTTCGGGTTTTAATTATTGAGTTTAGCACGTGACTAAGTCCTCTTGGTTAGGGTGAACCGAGGCTACGCACCAGGTAGGATTTGAGTGGAGAGGAGGTGAGTCACGCAGACTGCTTAAATACCAAGCTCCCACCGAAACCAATCCTAGACATGCGCACAACGGTTGCCACACCTTAACTCGGTGACTTAGACACAGGTTGGTTTAATTGTGCATTAAAGTCTTATGTAATTGTTGGGGTAAACTAGTCCTAGGGTTTAATTCCTAGTCCACTAGTCTATGTCCCTATATATCCCTACATACAAATCACAAAGAGGTTAAGAGTACTTACCTGGTGGACTTCGTGTAACATCCTAAATTAGGGGTTGTTTGTAATTTAATTATTTCAATGTGCGTGCTTGAAAAAATATGTATGTTATGATTGCTTGACATGTTCTAGGGTCTAGTCATAATCCCGGGCTAGGTCTGACTTAGGACTGAAAATTTCTTTGTAGTGCTTAAGAGGAGGGAGCTAGGTGAGATAGGGGTTAAGAGAAATTGTGGGAGAAGTTGGACATAAGGAACCGATTGGCAGGATGGCTTGGGATGCTACCTTAGGGGCTTGGAGGCTTGCGTCAAGGGAGTGCAAGGGGGGAAGAGGTTCAAATCATGGTGGTCACAAGGAGGTGTGTTTTATTTTTGGGACTTTTTGGCGTTAAAAGGGAAGGGGCTAAGTTAAGGATGTGTCAAAAGATTTTGTGGGAGTTGGGAGACATGGAAGTCGGATTGGTAAAGTGGCTTAGGGCCCCCTCTTAGGGCCTTGGTGAATGCCGCCCCAAGCAAGAAGAAGGACTCAAGTTCGAGTCATGTTGGAAGCAATGTATGTCTTTTCTTTTTTTTTTTTGCATGCTGGCGTGAAGGGAAAGAGCTAGTGGACTGCTCATGGACTCTTGATGGATGAGGATAAGCTTAGTGTTTGTTTTTAATTTCGGCTGGAAGAGTTGAATGATGATTATTATTCTATTTATTTTGTTTATTTGAAGAGGTAATTAGGAGATAGGATAGAAGATAGATAATGTTTCTAATAATAAAAATTTTCACAAAAAGGAGAGATGGCCAAATGTAGGACTCCTAGGGACTTCCATATTCGGTTTTGAGTATAGTGAAGGGTGTCAAACTTGTTTTCTTTTCTTCTCAATTTGTGTTGGCGAATTCTCCTAGTTCTCTTTGCCTAAAAGTTCTTCAAATTCCTCTCTTCTTTTGTTCTACTTGGCGAACCTATCACCCCTTTTCTACTCAAAACTCCATCTTCCATCTTGTGTCACCGAATAATCTTCATCAACACTTGGGAGCCATAGCGAATCTCTTGGTAGGTAAACTCTCCCTTAACAAACGGTTTTGACTTATCTTCCTTAAGTGTGCGAAAGCATGAGGCTAAGCCTTGGTAAGGTTGGTAATGTCTTCTTCGACAATAAGTGATGTGCTCTCTTGTGTGTAGTTAACGTTAAGGTGCGTTGAAGGAGCCTATCGGGATTTGATTCTTCAAGGTAAGGCATATATACTATTCGGCCAAGGGCCTTGATTATGGATATAAGTGTGCAAACCAATTCTAACAAATGTTTTGGTAGGGATCTCGACAAGTCAAGTGACAATTTGATTTTTGGTAAGATTGGTAAGTGGTTAGACATATTCGCCAAAGGCCATTTTGGTATCTATGTATAACCGAATGTGCATTATGGTTTTAGGGGCTAATCGGCAAAGGAAAACAGAGGCTTCCGGGATTTCAATTTGCTTTGGTAAGTGATAATAAAGATTCGGCCTAGGGCCATATTTTGGTTATGGGCGCGATTAGTCCTTCGGGATTATTAGATTTAGCGAATAAGGCTTTTGGATACTAACCTATAGTGGCGAATGTAGGGCAATACGGAATACATTTCGAGATTTTGTAATATCGCATAGATTCGGGATTTCTCCTTAGATCTTCGTTAAACAGTGTGTAAAACTCTTACACACTTTATTAGTTGGCATTGCTTAATATGTTACGCTTAACTATTTTGATAGTGATGTGCCTTGTGGGCATGTGCATGGATTCTGGTAAGTCGCCAGACTCTAAATATGTTATATGAATGATATGATGAGTAAGATGCTATGCCATGACTTATATGCATGATTTATGATAAGATGTTAAGCATGTTATGAGCATGTTGGTCACGGGATTGAAGAGAGAAGGGGGATTATTCTCTATGGACTGTCACCAGTGGTTTTGACCACAAGATGGGGCCAACCCCATCAGTTTAATTGTGACTTCGGTCACCAGTGGTTTTGACCACACCGTTGATATAAATTGTGACTAAGTCCCAGTGGGTTGGTACCACCTGTGGTTTTGACCACATATTGATAATTGTGACCTATGGTCATCAGTGGTTTTGACCACACGATGGGTTGGCCGCATCACTTGATTTGTGACTTTGGTCACCAGTGGTTTTGACCACCAGTGGTTTTGACCACACGGGGTAGTTAAAGGAGTATGGATGGTTAGTTTTGGGTTGCATGATTGCATGTTTTACTAATATTTTGTGTATGAGTTTGCACTTCCGGGTTGGGGATTTATGCACTAAGTCTTGGTGACTCACCCCTTCCCATATCATTTTGCAGATGAGTAGATCGCGGAGATGGAGCCGGAGAGGACTCGAGGCGGCCATGCTTGATTCCGTGGATTGAAAATTTTATTTAGCACAGTTTAAGTTTATTATTTATTAAATTTAGGTTTGGGTTGTAATAAGGCCGCTAGTTATTATTTTGGATGTTTAAGTAGTTGTTTTACTTCACTTCTACTATATTACTAATGAACTTATAAATTGTTTAAATGAATCGGTTAAAAGTGACGTTTTCAAAATGGGAAATTTTTACGAGTTTTCAAAGATGTTACCATCGGGTAGCAAAATTCACCAAGTTAACAATAACTCAGATGGTTCTAAAAACTTAAATGATCAAATGTTTTCCAAGGCTTTCAACTCAACCAAGTTTTTAAAATCCATTCCACCTGAGTTTTAGTAGACACCGTTTTATAACCTCAGCAAAATTTTAGATTTCTACCAGTTACTCAAAATCTTTCAAAATGATTTTACTCTATGACATACCAAATCCGGTCAAGGCTCATGGGCCAGGTATGGGGTGTTACATTTTGGGTATCAGAGCCCGGTTCAAAACTCGACTTTGAGGGTTTTGGGTCCAAAAATGTTTTCAAAATGGGCTTTTCAAGATATGGACTTTTATTTCAGTTATTCGGCATGGCACTCAGATCTCCTACCAAGTCCACCGGGTAAGTACTTCTAATTATTGAAGTGATTGTTTATGTGAACTGTTATGGGCTTATTTGGGCTCAGAGATTAGAATATTAGGCTATGGAACCTAGGGCTAGTGCACTCAAACACATGCATAAGACTTAAGGACTATTAAACAAACACGTGAATAAGTCGTCGAGTTAAGGTGTGGCAACCATTGTGCGCATGTCTAGGAGTGGATTTGGTAAGAGCTTGGTACTTAAGCAGGTCCTAGCGACTCACCTCCTCTTTACTTGAATCCTACCTAGTGCGTAGCTACTGGTTCACCCTAACCAAGAGGACTTATCCACCAAGCAAACCGATAATTAAAACCCGAAAGGGACTAGCCATCTTGTTTTATAAACACCTTAGTTTTAAAATCCTTAAATTACCCCTTCGACGGTAAACAAAATCTATTTTGAAAATTTCTCAAAAAAATTCCAGTTTGCAAATTACTAAAATACCACGTGGTAAAATTACAAAATGCCCTTGGTTTCTAAAATTACCATATTACCCTCGATTTTAGTAAAATTTCTCTATTTTGCAAAAGTGTCCAAAAAACTCTATTTTGCAAAAATTCAATGTACTTTGATTTGGAAAAATTACTAAAATGCCCTCAGATTGTATATTACTAAAATACCCTTAGTTTTTAAGATTTTTAAAATACCTCGACTTTTGCTAAAATGTTTCTACTTTACAAAATACCAAAACTTCGCTTTTACAAATATCAAGATATCCCGATTTGGAGAATTTATGGAAATGCCCTAACTTCCAAAATTACCAAATAACCTCGATTTACGAAATTTTGGCAATACCTCGATTTGGAAAACAAATTTTCAAGATTACCCGAGTTTTTTGAAATACCTTTGGTTTATAAAGATTTTAAATTGATCCTGATTTATTACCAAAATACCCTGAGGATAAATGACGAAAATACCCCTGGGATAAAGCAGGCGAAATGTCTGAATAGTGAATGTGTGTGGTAGATACCACTGAATGAATGTGTTCTTGTTGGTGAATGAATGTGCCTTCATTGAGGAATGGATGTGACTCTCTGAATTAGAGTAGTGAACTTGAACTGAAACTTTGTTCGATCGAAAGAACCACTTCTAGAATTTTTTTTCATAAAATTGTTCGCGGTTAAACAGTGGAACAAATACTAATGCATAAAACTTCTTAATCAGATTAAATCGTGATGTTAGAGATGAGTTCTAGGGGACGCGATAGAGGTAGAATGGCTATGTCGGAACCAGTAGGGTCTGGCCATGGGTCAGAAAACGAAGTCCCGCCGCCAACAGTGAGCACGGAGGAGCAAGATCAGATAGGAGAAGATGATGCAGTATCGCGAGCTATGCTACGAGTACTCGAGCGAGTGGCAGGAGCTAGTGTGGGAAATGGAGCTCGAAAATTAGTATCGGAAAGACTTAGGTCGAACGGAGCTGAAGTTTTTAGAGGAGTATCAGGAGTAGCTCCGAATGTAGCGGAGTATTGGTTGGAGGCAGTTGAAAGAATCATGGACGATTTGGACTGTACTCCTGAGGAAAAGTTGAAAGGTGTTGTCTCGTTGCTCCGAGATGAAGCTTATCGATGGTGGCTCACTGTCAGGCAAGGTGTTCCGACAGATCGAGTGGATTGGGAATATTTTAAGCTTAAGTTTGAAGGGAAGTACGTTGGAGCTAGCTACTTAGACTCGCAGAGAAAGACGTTTCTAAACTTGGTTCAAGGAAGCAAATCAGTAGCAGAATATGAAGCTAAATTTGTGCGGTTAAGTCAGTACGCCAAAGGGATCGTGGCTACTGATTATGAAAGGTGTGTCCGATTCAAGATGGGCTACGAGATGAGTTGCGAGAGTTGATTGCTCCAGCAGAAAAAGAGACTTTGCCATTCTAGTGGAGAAAGCTCTGGATAGTGAAGAAGTTAAGAGGATCGAAGAGAAAATCGAGAAAAGAATAGGAACGAGAATAAGAGA
This sequence comes from Gossypium rotundifolium, assembly GCA_025506655.1. NCBI lineage: Eukaryota > Viridiplantae > Streptophyta > Magnoliopsida > Malvales > Malvaceae > Gossypium > Gossypium rotundifolium. The sequence goes on from CP106726.1 coordinate 19,586,093, forward strand.
AGTTTTGGACCGTCAGCATCATTTGGAGATGTTCAGAAAAGACTAAGGATCGAGAATTTTGTACGTGCACATGTGCCAGTTTCTGAGAATCGAAGTCGTCTATGTGCTCAGTGTGGGAGAACTCACACAGGAGAGTGTTGGGGTAATAGTAAGGTATGTTTCTGATGTGGATCTAAGGCTCATTTGGTTAAGAATTGTCCTCAAGCAACGAAGGTTCGTGGTCCAAACCATGGAGAAAATGGTTTCGGCCAAGGTTGTGGAACACCCGGCAGAGGAGCTGAAGGTTCGGATGTGAGACAACTAAGGATGTGATAGCGGGTAAGTTCCTTGTTTTTGGAATATTATTTATTGCTTTAGAGATAGTTCATTGTTGTATTTCTAGTGAAGTGTGAGAAACCTCGAATGCGAATCTCGAGATAGTATCTAAGAAATGTGTTAGTATTATTAAGATCAGAGTGCGCAGCAGTAGAATAGTGTGCGGTGAGTTAAGATGTACGATTATTCGTTAGTAAGTAATTTCGAGGACGAAATTATTTTTAAGGAGGGTAGAATTGTAACACCCTAGATTAGGGGTTATGCATTTAGTGCATAATTCATGTGTTAGTGGGCTTAGTGAGGGTGTTTGGAGGTGTTTGAGGGGCTTTGGAAATTCTAGGATGAAGGTGGAATCTTTGGAAAATTATTGGTTTTTAAGTTAAAAAGGGGGAGCTGGGCTAAAGTAGCCTTAAGAAAAGTTTTGGCAAATTTAGGACACAAGAAGTGATGTGGAAAAGTGGCAAGGGACGCCACCTAAGGTGCAAGGGTGGTTGCGTCAAAGGGGGTGCCAAGGGAAGGGGTTCGAGCTGCAGGAATCACATTTGGGAGTTTTTATTTTTGGCATTAAAGAGGGAGCCAGGGAAGGAGGCTTTAAAATAAATTGTGGCGAGTTTATGTCACAAATAAACCCCATGGCAGAATGGCTTGGGGGCGCTATATGCGGCTTGCGGCAGCAAGGGCCTTGGTTCGAATCTCGGTGGCGGCATGGGCGTGTTTTATTTTTGTTTTGGGCATTAGGGCCAGGGGGAGCTTGGGAAAGAGGTGTTAAAAGAAGTTTAGGTAAATTATATCACAAAGAGGCGCCTTGGCAGAGTGGTGGGCGCACTGTAGTTGTATCAAAGGGCCAACAGTCCCAAGTTCGAAACTAGTAAATTGCACCTCGGCAATTTCTTTTATTTTTGTCGTTTGAGAAGAGTTGACTAAGATATGGGGTGTTGCAAGAAGGTGATAAGTTTTGTTTTTTTTTATTATTTTCGGCTAAGAGCAGGATATAGGTGAATTTATTTTTTATTTATTTTGTATTGGAAAGATAAGAGTTAATATAATAATGTGGTGGATTATTTTATTAAAGAGATAATATGGGAGAAAACTTTGGGATGTGATGATAAATTGATAAGGTGGCCGAATGTGGGATTCTTGGTGGGTGCCTAGTCGGTTTTGAAGCTAGATAAGAAGGGAGTGCCGAAATTATTTATGGTTCTTTTAGTCTTCTGCCGAATTTCCTCTCAATCCTCCTTCTCATTCTTTTTCTTTTCTTCAACCCCAATTCTACTAAGTTCTTGCCGTAATAGGTAGCATTATTTTCTTCCTTCTTTGCTTGTGATTCTCAAAGCCGAAACACTCCTCATGAAAGCCAAAAATTTCTTCTTTGGAGGGCCATAGCCGAACCTTATAGCCCCATTCTCTATTCGCTTTTCTTTCCTCAACAATAAAGTGCCAAACACCATTGTTTTACTCAAGAGCCGAATCTCTGGGGGTCGACTTTTCTTTTGTCTCTCAAGGAAGCAACATAGTGGTAGGTGATCTTCTCTTTTAGTAATCGATTTTATCTTCATGGGAGTGCCGAACCAAGTGTTTGGTCTTAGGTTTATAGTATGGCCGAATGTCCCTTAAAGCCTTAATGTGTGCCCTTTTGTGTAGACAACGTTGGAAGATGTGATCCTTCGGGATTTGAGTAATCAAGGTAAGCCAAGGTAAGTGACTTGGTGATCTGCCAAGGGGGGCCATTTTCCATAGATTTATGTATTAAAGCCGAATTTGACATATGGCATGTAGGATTTCAACAGCCTCAAGGATCAAGTGACGCTTTGGATTTGGAAGAAGCGGGGTAAGTAGTTGTTAGAATTGACCTAAGGCCATATTTTTGGTTTTAGTGTTGACCGATTGTGTACTATGATATTTAGGGTCAAATCGGCAGAGATAATCAAAGCCTTCGGGATTTGGGTAGGAGACCAAATCGGCATTAAGGGAGGAGGAAAAACCCCGTTCATCATGTTAGATTCTAGGAGTTTGGGATTTCGCTAATAATCAGGTGTGTGATTAACCCACCGTTTTCTGGGTTCTTGCTATATCTGTATGTGTTGATTATGTACTAACTAGTGCAGTGGCAGTTATGCGGTGATTACCCTAAAAAGGGGTATATCGATAATCAGGTTAGTGTTATCTGTTGATAAGAATGTGAAAGTGCCGATGTGAATGTAACTATGCCTATGGAAATATGATTGTTCCTTTTAATGACATGTGCATGCATTTATTATTATGTCACTACTACATGTTGCATGTGCATGGGTGGGATATGAAATGAAAGAAGGTGCAGGTGTACTTGAGTACGTGGTTTGATGTTAGCCTTGAGCTACATCGTGGATTGACATTGACCGAGGTCACGCTTGTGGATTAATTGTGATTTAGTTCGCGGGCTTGATGAGTGGTCGTGTGCCTCATCGTGGTTGATATCGACTATGTGCCATATCGTGGTTGATGAGTGACTATGTGTCCCATCGTGGTTTTGGTGTTAGCTACTGACTACATCGTGGATTGGCGCCGATCGAGGTCGCGTTGTGGATTATTGTGCTAATTGCACGTGGACGGCATTGATTGCCTTTGGAGTAAAAAGGAGAGGGTGATTTGTTAATCCCCTAGTGTGTGGTAGGCTGGATACGGGGGTGTGTAGAGGATGGACCCTAGGTTGGGTTGGGTGCACTTTGCATAATTCTATGTGACCTATGAAATGAGGTATTAATGTGGAAATGGGCCAAGCCCAAAATGTGAATGTGGATTGGAATGAGAAATGGGCCAAGCCCAGTATATGATATGTGGAATAATGTGGTAATGGGCCAAGCCCAGTATGTGGAAACATGTGATTATTTACACTATTATATGAATGTGATATGAATGTGGGCCAAGCCCAGAATGTGGTAATATGTGAATATGATATTTGTTATCTGATATATGGGTTAATATGGGGTTAACAGGTGGGTGGAATTCAGTGGTTTAATTACACACTGAGTCTGTATGACTCACCCAATTTTTATCAACATCGCAGGTGATGCTTGGACCGGATTTGGAGTGGATACGAGGTGGCCCATGCAGACGACATTTTAATTAATTAATTAAGTATTTATATTTTCAGATTTTGATTAAGTGTTTATTGTAATAAGGCCCATTAAAGTATTTAAGTATTTTTATTAAGTATCTTTATTATTATGTTTTATTATGGATTGACAATTGAGATATCTTTCATAAATGGTTTTATTTTCTTAAATCTATATATATAATAAAGTTTTAATTGGATATTTTTATCAAGCTTATATTATTTAAAATTTTAAATGGACATGGTTTTTGAATAAGAACAAAATTTTCAAGTTCCACCACAAGTCGATATTTTTAAACGTTTTCCAGACTAGCATTTCAAATTCACCGTAACGACCGGGCCGGGTTTGGGTGTTACACTTGTGTCTGGAGACTCAAAGCCATGCCGTAAAGCCCTGTTTATTTCTTAGGAAAGTCCATTTTCAAAAGATAGAAAACATTTTGGGCCCTAAAAAGCCCTCGAGCTGAGTTTTGAACCGGGCTCTGATACCAAGCTGAAACACCCCAAACTCGGCCCACAAGTCCTGACCGGATCTGCATGCTTCTAAAGAAAATACATACAAATCTTGTTTGAAACTTTGCTAAAACTTGTGTATTTTGAATAGTCTTTGATTTGGGTTGGGCTTGAATTAAGAACCCGTGTTGATAAGGTGTTAAAAACAATTTAATAATTATACTTAAGAAAAATTTAACTTTTAAACTTTAAATTCGATGATAATCGTATCATACTAAGTAGTTTAACAGCATGTGAAACACCCTACACCCGGCCCACGAGCCTGGACCGGATCTGGTATGTTTCTCGATGTAAACTGGTTCAAAATTCTTTTGTTACTTTGAAAACTGTGTATTTTGAAGACAGTTTGTTTGTGGGTTGGGCTCGAGTTGGAAACAAATTTATTTTATATTGAAAACCCATTTATTTCGGTGATAAAATATTTAAAGTTTATTTTAAATTAAATGTACTTAATCTTTAAATAACATAAATACGTAATATAGTAATAAAACAACAATAAAATCATCACTATGGCCTTATTACATAAAACAAAACCCAAAATAAAATTGTAGAGTACTTAAATAAAATAAAGTGTCCAAATTAAATAAAACTTCAAGCTAAGCATGGCCACCACAAGTTCTGCCGTCCCGGTCTGTCACTGTTCATCACCTGAAACATGTTCCCACAACGAGGTGAGTCAACAGACTCAATGTGTGACCAACACTAAAATTTAATAGATTTAGGCACACCATACATATCATGTTCACATAATAATTCAAGATAATCATGCAATCCCAACCCAAACCTAGATGCCATCCGCCACACATCCCCGCATTAACTCCGCACACTGTGGGGACTACTAAGTCAACCCTCCATCCGCTACACACCATCGAAGGCAGTCGCTGCAGTCGACGTGCTCATCGCCCATATAAAATTCGTGGCATAGCCACCAGATTAAATAATTGTGTCATGAGACACCACATTCAGATATTGTAACCGAAGTTACCACATTCAGATAATGTGAGCGAAGTCACCACATTCAGATAGTGAGATCGAAGTCACCACATTCACTTCCCCTTTCTCATATAACCCGAATGCCCCATATTATTCATATCATGCATATTATACTTAGATTCACATTCATGTCACTTTTCACATGTTAAATATAACATATTTCGTAATCCTAGTAGGAGTAGGAAACGTACCTGAGTACTTTGTACCATAACATGGTACCTTAACCATATTCACATTCTTAAAAACATGCTCATATTTATTATAGCCATGAATCTTATTAAAAGTAGTGTAGGGTAGACACCTAATTCGCTTAACAATTCCACTGAAATCTCAAATTTCGATCTTAGATCTTTAACTCCCTACATTCAAATTTCATATTGAAGATTTAATGAAAAACTCATTTGGCCATAAAACCAAATCCTAGTAGGATTTGTACACTAAAACCTACCTTGGTGCCGATTGATGCCTAATCAAATGTCAAAACTTTGTATCCTTCTTTCTTGAAATTGGCAATCACTAGATTACTTGAATAGGTTAGTTTCAGCTTTTTAAAATATTAAGAAATAGATCTATGTACTAATATAAGGCCTTGGCCGAATGTATTTAGGCACATACCTAGCGATTTCCGAATCCCGAACTCACCGAATAATTAGGGAACACGCGGCCTATGGTGTACCTTTAGGAAAAGAATTTCTCCTTTCTTGTATTCGGCTAAGCACTAGATCTTACATAGGTTAGTTTCAATTTTTGAACATTTAAAGAATTCAAATCTAGGCTTTAGCCGAATATACATAGGTGCTTACCTCCCAAATTTTAAATCCCGAATTGGATCTTTGCTTCCTTAATGCTGTCGAAATTCCTACAATCATATGTTAGATCTAATCTAACATTAAATAATAATAATATAGCTTATGGCCGAATGGTATTCATAGCTTACCTTAGATCTTAGAAATCCCGAAAGTTTCTTCTTTGTAGTCGACAGCACCTAATTCCCGAAACTTCCTTCAAGTAGTCGGCCATAGACATTAATAGAGTTAGAGTCCTAATTCCAGCCTAAGAAAAAGAAATAAGATGATGTCTTATAGATCCTTACCCCTTTATACACAAGTCGACTATCTCTTGTTTGAAGTCTCAAAACTATTTGGCTATGGCCTTGATTTTAGAAAACTTTCGGCTTTTGGAAGATTATGAAAGAAGAAGAGAAAAGAGTTTGAGCAATTTGGTAATGAAGTTTCAGCTACACAAGGTGTATTTTTTGCTTGGCAAAACAATGAAGAAAGGAGATATTTGCTAGAGAGAATTCGGCAGAGAGAGAGTTAGAAGAAAGAATGAATGACCCTATTTTCCTTTTTTTAGCCGAAATTACTAACTTAGAATCCCTTACTTGGCCATCACTCTTCTATTTTGATAGCTTTATCTCTTTAATTAAAAATTAAAGAATAATCCTTCAATTATCTCTTTGAAAATAATCTAAAATAAATCATCATTTATCCACCTATTTAGCCGAGTATTTTAAGGAGAATTAAACTCTTCCATTAAGAGTCCCTATTGCCGTCCATTGCTTCCTCTTTAAGTAATTAAATAAAAAATCACTTAAAGTCTTAGCTAGATGCCGTCCACCTCTCTGCTCTTTGTAGCAAAAATAAAACTTCTTTTATTTGCTTCCTGAGTGACTCGAACCTAGGCCCAATACCCTTGTATGTGGCGTCACCTACTTGGGCCTCAAGTGATATCTTCAGGCCACTTTTCCAAGCCTGTTTGTGTGTCGATTCCTCCTATTAATTTTCTTAAGGCCACCTTGCCTTAGTTTCCTTTTTAAACTTAACATTTCCATACATTTCCGTGTTTCCAAAATGTTCACTTTCCTCTTTAACTTAAGTTTCCAAAATGTTCACTTTCCTCTTTAACTTATCATTTCCAAGTTTCTAAAATGTTCACTTTCCTCTTTTGAAACTTAACATTTCTAAATCATTTCTTACATTTCCAAGTTTCCAAAAATGTTCATAATACATTTATAACACATAAGACATGTCATTTCATATAATCAAAGGAAATGCATAGGCCCATTTTCAGGGTGTTACAGTTCCACCCCTTTAAAATAATTTCGTCCTCGAAATTTCCTAGGTAAAATAATTGAGGGTATTGCTGTCGTATTGCCTCCTCTGGTTCCCACGAAGCTTCCTCCGATCCATGATTTTGCCATAACACTTTGACTAGAGGAACTGACTTCCTCCGTAACACTTTCACATCACATTCCAATATCTGAATCGGCTCTTCCTCGTAGGATAAGTCTGGCCTGAGCTCCACTTCTTCAACTGGTACCACATGAGAGGGATCCGATCGGTAGCGACGTAGCATGGATACATGGAATACGTCGTGCATCTGCCGCAACTCGGGTGGCAACTCTAGCTGGTATGCCACTGGTCCAATTCGCTTCAATACCCGATAGGGTCCTATAAACCTTGGGCTTAGCTTCCCTTTCCGACCGAACCTCATTACCTTTTTCCAAGGTGAGACTTTCAGAAACACTTGGTCTCCCACTTCAAACTCTATTTCCTTCCACTTGAGATCGGCATAAGACTTCTACCTATGAGAGGCTTCCTTTAACCGTGCTCGGATTATCTCAACCTTCTCTTCGCCGCCACCATTTCGGTCCCAAAACTCGACGTTCTCCTAATTCACCCAACAAGTAGGAGTTCGACACTTCCGACCGCATAATGCTTCATATGGTGCCATCCAATGCTAGCTCGATAACTGTTGTTGTAGGCGAACTCGCTAAAGGCAAGTAATCCTCCCAACTTCCTCGAAAATCCATTACATGACCTCTCAACATATCCTCCAACATTTATATTTCTCGCTCGATCGCTCGTCGATTGTGGATGAAAGGCCGTAGTGAAGTCCAACTTAATGCCTAAAGCCTGATGAAGTGCCCTCCAAAATCGAGACGTGAACCTTGGGTCTCTATTCGAAATAATTGACACCGGCACTCCGTGTAGCCTTATGATTTCTGCCACATATAACTTAGCCAATTTCTGAAGAGAATAATCAACCCTTACCGGGATACAGTGTGCGGACTTGGTCAAACGGTCCACTATTACCCATACCGAGCCCTTCTTAGTAGGCATAAGGGGAAGCCCACTAACGAAGTCCATGGTAATTCTTTCCCATTTCCACTGCGGAATCTGGATTGGCTGAAGCAATCTCGATGGAACTTGGTGTTCAGCCTTAACTTACTGACACGTCAGACACTGGCCAATAAATTTAGTAACTTCCTGTTTAAGATCAGGCCACCAAAACTGTTCTCTTAAGTCCCTGTACAACTTGGTGCCTCCGAGATGCATAGCATAAGGGCTACCATGCGCTTCCCGAAGAATCCTCTGTCTTAACTCCTTGTCCCTCGGCATACAGACCTTTCCTTTGAAGCACAACATTCCCTCATCACTAACCTCATAGTCCTCTAACTCTCCATTCTATGCTTGTTGTAACTTAACACTTAAATCCACATCAACCAACTGTCCCTCTTTCACCTCCTTCAACCACGTTGGCTTGACTAGCAACTCAGCCAACAGGCTTCCATCCTCATACAAACTTAAATGGGCAAACATTGCCCTCAGATCCGACACCACCTTCCGACTTAGGGCATCCGCTACTACATTCGCCTTGCCCAGGTGATATTCTATCGAACAGTCATAGTCCTTCAGTAATTCCACCCACCTTCGCTGCCTCAAGTTTAACTCCTTCTGAGTCAACAGATACTTAAGGCTCTTGTGGTCTGTGTAGATCGTCAACTTTTTGCCATAAAGGTAGTGCCTCCACACCTTAAGGGCGAAAACCACTGCTGCCAATTCCAAGTCATGGGTTGGGTAGTTAACCTCATGTGGCCTTAATTGCCGAGACGCGTAAGCGGCTACTTTTCCATCTTGCATTAGAACACATCTTAATCCCGTATGTGAAGCGTCACAGTACACCACAAAATCCTTTCCCGCCTCCGGTTGAATCAACACTAGAGCTTCCGTCAATACTTTCTTAAGTTTTTCAAAACTCTCCTATTGCTTATCCGTCCATACAAAGGGTACTTCCTTCCTCAACAACTTTGTTAATGGTGCGGCTATCGACGAAAATCCTTCCACGAACCTTCTGTAATAGCCTGCCAATCCCAAGAAACTATGAATCTCCGCCACCGACTTAGGTGGTTTCCAATCCAACACAGCTTCAATTTTCTTAGGATCCACCCTTATTCCTTCAGCAGACACCATGTGTCCTAGGAAAGCAACTTCCTTAAGCCAAAATTCACACTTGTTGAATTTGGCATAAAGCTTCTTCTCCCTCAATACTTGTAACATAATTCGGAGATGCTCATCATGCTCCTCTTCAAACTTAGAGTATACGAGGATGTCGTTGATGAAAACTACGACGAACATATCCAAGTAAGGTTGAAACACCCGGTTCATCATATCCATGAAAGCAGCTGGGGCGTTTGTCAACCTGAACGGAATTACTACAAACTCGTAGTGGCTGTATCTTGTCTTAAAGGCGGTCTTATGGATATCTGCCTCCTTCACCTTCAACTGATGATGTCCCGACCTCAAGTCTATCTTTGAGAATACCGCGGCCCCTTTCAGCTGATCAAACAAGTCATCGATCCTTGGCAAAGGATACTTGTTCTTAATGGTCAGCTTATTTAACTGACGATAGTCTATGCATATACGCATAGTTCCATCCTTCTTCTTTACAAACAAGACCGGTGCTCCCCACGGAGACACACTGGGCCGGACAAACCCACGGTCAAGTAATTCTTGGATTTGAGCCTTGAGTTCAACTAACTCTTTTGGCGCCATTCGGTATGGAGCGATTGACACAGGAGCTATTCTCGGTAGCAAGTCTATTCCAAATTCCACCTCCCTATCTGGGGTATTCTGTAATTCCTCTGGGAACACATCCTCAAAGTCCCTTACCGTTCTAACTCCATTGACACCTTGTTCCTTTCCATCCAAAGCACTTACGAAGGCTAAAAATGCCTCACACCCTTTACGAACCATCTTTTCAGCCTTAAGCGCCAAAACTACATTGGACAAGTAGTTTCTTCTTTCTCCTATCATAATGACCACCTCATCCTCAGGGGTCCTTAGTTCCATTCATTTAGCCGCACAATCCAACACGGCTCGGTGTTCTACTAACCAATCCATACCAAGTATGAGGTCAAATTCCCCGAAGGGTAACTCCATTAAGTCAGCCCGAAAGCTCATTCCCAGAATTTCTAGGGGTACATTCCGAAAGATCTTATCCACCACTACAGTTTGGCCTAATGGGCTTACTACAGTCATCTGCCTATCAGAAAGTTCAGAGTCTAGGCCTAGTGTTTCCACTACACTACATACAACATAAGAATGGGTCGAGCCCACATCAATCAAAGCATAATAGGGTTTGCCATGAATGAGAAACGTACCGGTTATGACGTCCGATGCGTCTCTATCCTCCCTACGGTGAACTGCATAAACCAAACTCGACTGCCTTGCCTCAGTATTAGCAGCACCTCTGCCTTGTGTTCCACGTCCTCTGCCAGTACCATTACCTCTGTTATTCGAACCACGACCTCGTTGAGGCTGTTGTCCTCCTCTACCAGCCTGATTAACATTCTAAGTGGCTAATCAACTTTCATCTGGTTTCTTAGGACAATCTTTGAGCATATGGTCCTTGGACCCACACCTAAAACATCCTCCCGTCTTTTTCCAGCACTCCCCTAAGTGCTTCTTTCCACAATGACCACAAGGACGATACTGCCCTCCTGAACTAGCTTGCTAATTTCACGGCCCATCAACTCTGGGCCTTTTCTGCACATTTCTCGATGATCCATAACCTCTCTTGGGTCTATTTCTCAGAGCTCTACTTAACCGAGTCCTTGATTCCCTCGGCTACCTTAGCCTTTTCTACTAACGCGGAAAAATTTCGCTCCTAATGTGGAGCTATCAGTAACCTTAGGTCATCCCTTAAACCATCTTCAAACCGCACACACCGCTCATGCTCCGTAGTCACTACTCCTCAAGCATAACAGCTTAACCTCAGAAATTTAGCTTCTTACGCTGCTACTGACTTGTTCCCTTGAACCAGTCCTAGAAAAGCCTTCCTCTGCTCATCGATATAACGTGTGCCGACATGATTTTTCTAATATGCTTTTTCAGATCCTCAGCAGTGGCACCATCCCTCACTGTTAACCACCATTGATACGCTTCATCGCGTAGTAGTGCCTCCATTCCTTTCAACTTCTCCTCCGGTCGATCGAGCTCATCCATTATGCTCGGTTGCTTCCAACCAAGATTTCACCAGACTGGGTGCCACACCGGATACTCCACGGAACACCTCAATTCATTGGCTCGAGTCGCCGGGTCATGATTTTTGAGCTCTCGATTTCCACCCGCCACCACTATTTCCAAAACTCGCAAAGATAGCCTGTGTGACAAAGATCATCCCCGCTTGAGCTTGCTGCTTGACACCAATAGCTGGGGGTGGCGGTGGCGGTGGTAACTCATTGTCAAACCCTTGACCCGATCTAACGGGTTCTGACACAGTCATTCTTCCTCTACCGCGTCCATGACGACCGCATCCTCTAGAACTCATATCTAATGATGCGCTTTAATATGATTTAAGAAATTTTTATGAATTAGCCTTTATTCCACTGATTAATCGCGAAGAAGTTTTATGAAGAGAATTTTAGGAGTGGTTCTTTTGTATCCATACATGCACACAGTCTTTACATTCATCCATCAATCAATTATGAACTTTCGTTCATTCAGAGAAATGTTGTAGTTTTCATTGTTGTTGTTTTTCCACTACCCAGGGGTATTTTCATAATTTGCCCTACATGGGTATTTTCGTAATTTGTCAAAAAGTATTTTGGAAATTTTAAAGTCCTGGGGCTCTTCGGTAAATTTAAAAATTCCAGGGTATTTCGGTAATTTTGAATTTGAGGTATCTTGGCAATAAACCGAGGTAAATTTGTAAAGTTTAATAATTGTGGATATTTCAAAATTTGCAAAACTTTGAGGGTTCTTTTGAGAGATTTATTTTCCAAAACGTTGAAGTTGCAAAAATTTTAAATCCGGTCATTTTGGAAATTTTGGTAAGTTAGGTAATTTTGTAATTTTCCAAAATCAAGGTATTTTTGATAATTTGGAAATAAGGGTTTTTGGACTTGTTATAAAATAATGAAAATGTTGATTAGAACTGTGGGTATTTTAGACATTTTTATAAACCAAGGGCATTTTGTAATTTTACCACTAGGGTATTTTTGTCATTTTATAAATCAAATTTTTTTTCGAAAATTGTGTATATAAAAAATAATTTTCACAAATTAAAGAAAAATGATTTTAAGAGTTTTTAAAATTAAGGTTCTTACATATATATAAAAAAAAAACATGGCTAGTTCCTTTCGGGTTTTAGTTATTGGGTTTAGCCTATGACCGAGTCTTCTTGGTCGGGTGAACCAAAGCTACGCACTGTAGGATTCGAGTGGAGAGGAGGTGAGTCACACGATTGCTAAGTACCAAGCTCCCACTAAAACCATTCCTAGGCATGCGCATGGGGTTGCCACACCCACTAAGTCCTCCGGGTTAGGGTGAACCGAAGCTACGCACTGTAGGATTCCCGTGAAGAGGAGGTGAGTCACTAGGACCGCTTAAATACCGTGCTCTTCCGGATCCAATCCTAGACATGCGTGACAGGTTACCACACCCTAACTTCGGTTGACTTAGCCATAGGTTTGTTTAGTTAGGCATTTAAGTATTATGTAGTAGTTGGGATAGACTAGTCCTATGGTTCAAATACCTATCGTTCTATTCTACGTTCCATTCCTTTTCTACCCTTCTGTAAATCACATAATCACACAGATGGTTAAGGGTACTTACCTGGTGGACTGCGGGTCGGAAACTTAGGTGCCATGCCATCAAACCTACCTATTTTCATAAATACTTCCATAAAACTCATTTGGGCTCGATTCAAAAACGTTTTGGGCCTTAGACCACAGACCGAGAGTTTAAAACTTGGCTCTGATACCAAACTGAAACACCCTACACCTGGCCCACGAGCCTGGACCGGATCTGGTATGTTCCTCGATGTAAACCAGTTCAAAATTCTTTTGTTACTTTGAAAATTGTGTATTTTGAAGATAGTTTGTTTGTGGGTTGGGCTCGAGTTGGAAACAAATTTATTTTTATATTGAAAACCCATTTATTTCAGGTGACAAAATATTTAAAGGTTATTTTAAATTAAACAGACTTAATCTTTAAATAACATAAATACGTAACATAGTAATAAAAACAACAATAAAATCATCACTATGGCCTTATTACATAAAACAAAACCCAAAATAAAATTGTAGAGTATTTAAATAAAATAAAGTGTCCAAATTAAATAAAACTTCAAGCTGAGCATGGCCACCACAAGTTCTGCCGTCCCGATCCGTCACTGTTCATCACCTGAAACATGTTCCCACAACAAGGTGAGTCAACAGACTCAATGTGTAACCAACACTAAAATTTAATAGATTTAGGCACACCATACATATCATGTTCACATAATAATTCAAGATAATCATGCAATCCCGAACCCAAACCTAGATGCCATCCGCTACACATCCCCGTACCAACCTGCACACCGTGGGGACTACTAAGTCAACCCTCCATCCGCTACACACCATCGAAGGCAGTCGCTGCAGTCGACGTGCTCATCGCCCATATAAAATTCGTGGCATAGCCACCAGATTAAATAATTGTGTCATGAGACACCACAATGATATTGTAACCGGTTACCACATTCGGATAATGTGACCAAGTCACCACATTCAGATAGTGAGACCGAAGTCACCACATTCACTTTCCCTTTCTCATATAACCCGAATGCCCCATATTATTCATATCATGCATATCATACTTAGATTCACATTCATGTCACTTTTCACATGTTAAATATAACATATTTCGTAATCCTAGTAGGAGTAGGAAACGTACCTGAGTGCTTTGTACCATAACATGGTACCTTAACCATATTCACATTCTTAAAAACATGCTCATATTTATTATAGCCATGAATCTTATTAAAAGTAGTGTAGGGTACACACCTGATTCACTTAACAATTCAACTGAAATCTCGAATTCCGATCTTAGATCTTTAACTCCTTACATTCGGCCCATATTAAAGATTTAATGAAAAACTCATTTGGCCATAAAACCAAATCCTAGTAGGATTTGTACACTAAAACCTACCTTGGTGCCGATTGATGCCTAATCAAATGCCGGAAACTTTGTATCCTTCTTTCTTAAAATCGGCAATCACTAGATTACTTGAATAGATTAGTTTCAGCTTTTTAAAATATTAAGAAATAGATCTATGTACTAATATAAGGCCTTGGCTGAATGTATTTAGGCACATACCTAGCGATTTCCGAATCCCGAACTCACTGAATAATTAGGGAACACGCGGCCTATGGTGTACCTTCGGGAAAAGAATTTCTCCTTTCTTATATTCAGCTAAGCACTAGATCTTACATAGGTTAGTTTCGAGTTTTGAACATTTAAAGAATTCAAATCTAGGCTTTAGCCGAATATACATAGGTGCTTACCTCCCAAATTTTAAATCCTTAATTGGATCCTTGCTTCCTTAATGTCATTCGAAATTCCTATAATCATATGTTAGATCTAATCTAACATTAAATCATAATAATATAGCTTATGGCCAAATGGTATTCATAGCTTACCTTAGATCTTAGAAATCCAAAGTTTCTTCTTTGTAGTCGACAAAGACCTAATTCCTAAACTTCCTTCAAGTAGTCTACCATAGACATTAATAGAGTTAGAGTCCTAATTTCGGCTTAAGAAAAAGAAATAAGATGATGTCTTATAGATCCTTACCCCTTTATACACAAGTCGACTATCTCTTGTTTGAAGTCTCAAAACTATTCGGCTATAGCCTTGATTTTAGCAAACTTTCGACTTTTGGAAGATTATGAAAGAAGAAGAGAAAAGAGTTTTAGCAATTTGGTAATGAAGTTTTGCTACACAAGGTGTATTTTCAACAGGCAAGACAATGAAGAAAGGAGATATTTGCTAGAGAGAATTCGACAGAGAGAGAGTTAAAAGAAAGAATGAATGGCCCTCTTTTTCTTTTTTTAGCTGAAATTACTAACTTAGAATCCCTTACTTGGCCATCACTATTCTATTTTGATAGCTTTATCTCTTTAATTAAAAATTAAAGAATAATCCTTCAATTATCTCTTTGAAAATAATCTAAAATAAATCATCATTTATCCACCTATTTAGCCGAGTATTTTAAGGAGAATTAAACTCTTCTATTAAGAGTCCCTATTGCCGTCCATTGCTTCCTCTTTAAGTAATTAAATAAAAAAATCACTTAAAGTCTTAGCTAGATGCCGTCCACCTCTCTGCTCTTTGTAGCAAAAATAAAACTTCTTTTATTTGCTTCCTGAGTGACTCGAACCTAGGCCCAATACCCTTGTATGTGGCGTCACCTACTTGGGCCTCAAGTGATATCTTCGTGCCACTTTTCCAAGCCTTGCTTGTGTGTCGATTCTCCTATTAATTTTCTTAAGGCCACCTTGCCTTAGTTTCCTCTTTTAAACTTAACATTTCCATACATTTCCGTGTTTCCAAAATGTTCACTTTCCTCTTTTAACTTAAGTTTCCAAAATGTTCACTTTCCTCTTTTTGAAACTTAACATTTCTAAATCATTTCTTACATTTCCAAGTTTCCAAAAATGTTCATAATACATTTATAGCACATAAGACATGTCATTTCATATAATCAAAGGAAATGCATAGGCCCATTTTCAAGGTGTTGCAGCATGCATAAACGATTCAATACTTTGGCCTTATTACATCAAATAAAAACCCGAATAATTCAAAACATAAAAATAAATCAATCCTTGAGCTTTGCATGGCCACCCTTGAGCTCCTGCCGACCCGGTCCATCACTGATCATCACCGAAAAATAGTCCTACAAGGGTGAGTCAAATAGACTCAATGTGTACAACCAACACCAAACTCAAATAAATTCGATATATCAAATCATACATAATCATATAGCATTAAATAAAATGATGCAATCTCGACCCAAGCCTAGTTATCCATCCGCCACACGCCACCGTACCAACCATCACACCGTGGGGACTACTAAGTCAACCCTCCATCCGCTACACACCATCAAAGGCAGTCGCTGCAGTCGACGTGCTCATCACCCTTATAAAATTCGTGGCATAGCCACCAGATACATACTTTGTGTCATGAGACACCATATTCAGATATCGTGGTCTTAGGTCACCACATTTAGATATCGTGGTCTTAGGTCACCACATTCAGATATCGTGGTCTTAGGTCACCATATTCACTTCCCCTTTTTCATATCACCCATATGCCCCATGCAAAACATGCAAAACATGCAAATGTCATGCCTCATACTTTATTCACATTCTTATAGTCGCACTTATGTGCCATAATGGATCGATTATATTCCTAGTAGAAGTAGGAAAACGCATTTTAGTATCGTGTACCATAACATGGTACTTAGCCATATTTTCCACATTCAGATAACATACATACATATTAAATAAAGCCTTAAACTTATTAAGAAATAGTGTGGGTACACACCGATATACTTATCGAATTTATCAAATCCCAAAAACTCGTTCTTTTGCTTTAGATCTTTAATTCCTATATTCGACCAACCCTAACATGTTAGTAAAAAGCCATTCGGCTATAAATCCAAATCCTAGTAGGATTGTTGTAATCAATTTCTTACCTTGGTGTCGATTGGATTAAAAATCAAATCCCGAAACTTTGTGGTCCTCTACCTTGTATTTGGCCAACATTAGATCACTTAATGGGTTAGTTTCCGACTTTTGTATAATTACGAAATAGATCTAGATATCACAGTAGGGCCTTGGCTGAATGTACTCATGCACTTACCTTACGATTTTCAAATCCCAAAAAGTGACTGTGGATTGTAGTATCTGTCGAAATACCTAAAAACTTATGTTGGATTAATTTCTAACATTAAATCGTAAGTAGATAGCCCTTGGCTGAATATGTCTTACCTTGAATCTTTAAAATCCTGAATATCCTTCCTTAAAGTCGATAAGAGACAAATCCCGGAAGAGTCCCTTAATACAAAAGTCGACAGCACCTTTGCTTGAAGCCCCTCAAAGATTCGGCTATGAAGGCTTGCTAGTGCTCAAAAGGTTTCTGCTTTTGAGTTTTAATGGAGTAATCAGTTTCAAGGAAGAAAAGAGAGAGAGAGATATATATGAGCTTTAGGAAGAATCAGCTATGGTGATCTTTAGGAAGGGAATTCGGCTTTTGATGAAAAAGAAGAAGAAAAAGAGGGTGAAGAATTTGGCTAGCACAAGGGTATTTCGGCTTGGGAAAAATAAAAGAGAAGAGGAGAATTGTTGCCAGAGAATTTCGGCAGAGAGAAAAGAAGAAAGAAAGAATAATGAATGGCCTTATTTTTCCTCCTTTTGCCGAAATTACTAAGCCTAGAGAGTCCCCTACTTGGCCATCACTCTTTTCCTACCTTAGCCAAAATTCCAAAAGAATTTGACTTCAACTTAAACTCCTTTCCTAGTCTCCCTTATGCCGTCCATCTCTTTACCTTAGGAGTGCCAAATTTTAACCCATTATTTTGGGCTTCATGTGGCCATACTAGGCCCAAGTTATCCTAGCATATGGCGTCATTTCTAGAGCCCTAAGTGGTGTCTCCGAGCCATTTTTTCCAAGCCCGATTTTGTCACATTTCCAAGGTTCCTTATATTTCCTAGCATTTCCTTACATTTCCAAGCTTCCTTTTAAGACTTAATATTTTCTGAAGCATTTCCTTACATTTCCAAGGTTCCTTACATTTCCTTACATTTCCTTACATTTCCAAGCTTCCTTTTAAGACTTAATATTTTCTAAAGCATTTCCTTACATTTCCAAGGTTCCTTACATTTCCTTACATTTCCAAGCTTCCTTTTAAGACTTAATATTTTCTAAAGCATTTCCTTACATTTCCAAGGTTCCTAAAATGCACACAACACATTCACAACACATAAAGCATACTTTTTCATAAAATTTTAGCCATAGTGCATAAGCCCTAATCCGGGATATTACAACACACCTGATATCGCGAAATCCAATATTCTTAGTCGATGTCCTTGCTATCCGGATCTATTATCCTCAATCTATAGCCTTGCTTAAAAGCCAAAAAAATTGTGAAAATAGGCCTCTCCTATATTCGGCCATGGTTAGTATTCTACCCAATTTTATACATATAAATAAACAAATCCTCTTACCTTGAAATCCCGAAAGTAACACGATTCTATAACTTAGAGATCTATGCGATTGGCCTCCTTCTTCAAATCCCAGAATGCCAAAAAGAAGAGTGAAATAAGAGATTAGTTTCTAATAGCCATTCGGCTAAGGACTTTGGAAAGCCGAAAGAACATTGAAATCCCAAAATCAACACTTACCTATTGTTTCCTTCAGATTCCAGCACAAGTAGACTCCATTAAAGAGGATTCGGCAACTTCAGGAGGTGAGATCCTAGGGATTTCGGCTTTTGGAAGAACAAAGTATTTAAGAATTGAAAAGGTGGCTAAGGGTGATTCAGCCAATGAATATTAAGAAGAATAACAGGTATAGTTTCGACTTTTAGATATTAGAAGAAGAATAACAACAGTGGTTAAGAAATTTTAGAAAGAAAGAAAGGGTGAAAAAGATAATGACTTTCAGCTTTTGAAAGAAAGAAGATGGGAAAAGAAAAATAGAAGAGAGGCTTCAAAATTTCGACACACCCCTTCTTTATATAGAAAACCGATTCCTTTCTTTAGCGAGATTGGTTTTTCGTCCAACACCGCCACACATGATAGCTCCTATCCCTTTTCCTTATCTTAATCATATCTCCTCAAAATAGCCTTTATTTGCTTATTATCCTTAAAGATTAAATCCTAAATAATAGCATTTATCCGCTTATTATCCACATAAAATAAATATAATAAAATTCCTAAAAATAGCCTTGTGCCGTTCCCCTTACTCAATTAAGTCAAATTTAGCCAGATAACTTGGGCTTCAAGCAACCAAAATTTGGGCCTTCCTCATGCACTAGTAATGCCACTTATAGCTCACCTTATCATGCCCTTTAGTTGTCGGGCCATAAGCCCAATATGTCAATTAAATGCTATAACTTTAATTTAAGCCCCTAAAGTGTCTATACAAAATATTTAATCAAAGCCTCTACTCAATCCTTGAGCCCAATTGCACCTCTAATTCTCAAATTAACTAATTAAACATGTCTACACATTAAACGCATAGACCCAAAAATTCAGGATGTTACAGTTCTACCCCCTTAAAGAAATTTCGTCCTCAAAATTTCCAACTAACTATTAATCGTACTACCCAAGTCTCACCACTATGCTTTCGCTGCGCACTCTAATTCTAAAGCCAAAAGAAACACTCAGTATACTATGGTAGAGTACGCACCGATATTCGCATCTAAAGCGTCCTCGTCCCCTTGGCGACATACTGCATAGACCAAAGCTGGCTGCCTCGCCTCAGCATAACCTGCACCTCCACGACCATGTCCTGTGCCATTGCCACCATTGACTTGACCACGGCCCCTTGGTGGTTGTTGACCTCCTCTCCTAGCCTGATCAGAACCTCGGCCCGCTGGCTGTACCCGTTCCATCTGAGGATAGTCCTTAATCAGATGTTCTGTGGATCCACACCTAAAGCATCCACCGATTTTCATTTTGTACTCCCCATAATGCGTCTTCCCACATGTAGAACATGCTCGATTCTGGCCCATCAGAGCACGAGCTGGCCCATAAGTCCTAGGCCTTTTCTGAAAACTTCTAGATGATTCCGATGGCACAAAATTCCTCTTATTCCTATTCCTATCCTTATCCTTATCTCTTTCCTGTCTTTCATTCTGTTTTACCTCCTTAGCTATCTTAGCCTTCTCCACCAAAACAGTAAAAGTTCTCTCTCGCTGCGGTGCTATCAGAACCCTTAACTCATTTCGTAGCCCATCCTTGAACTGAACACAACGTTCATACTCCATTGCTACCATTTCCCGAGCGTAGCAGCTCAAACGCAAAACCTCTGCCTCATATTCACCACAGACTTACTTTCTCGCACTGTGTTCAAGAATGCCTTCCTTTGTGCATCCATATAGTCGGCCCCAACATACTTTCCCCGAATGACTCCTTAAAGAAATCCCAGTCAATCAGGTTTGCAGCAGTACCTTCTTTCACTGTGAGCCACCACTGGTAGGCTTTATCTCGAAGAAGAGACACGACCCCTTTCAACTTCTCCTCCACCGTGAAATCTAAGTCATCCATTATGCGCTCAATCGCTTCCATTCAATACTCAGCTGTGTTAAAGGCTACACCAGAAACTCCCCTAAACACTTCTGCCCCATTGGCCTTAAGCCGCTCCGGCACAGATTTTCGGGCTCCTGTTCCCATGCCTACTCTAGCAACTCTCTCAAGGACTCGCAACATCACCTGAGATACAGCATCATCTCCGGTCGCCTGATCCGTAACTCTCCCTCCACAACCAAGGATCCGGCATTTCATTTCTCGACCGTGGCGAGCCCTGGCTGCTCGCATAAAGCCATCTTACCATACCGCATCCACGCGGCGGACGTCCTCGACCCCTTGTACTCATTCTTCCGATTTGCGTTTATCTGATTAAGAATTTTATGAATCATTAATTCTTTCCACTAATTTATCGTGAACAGTCTTATGAATTATAGTTTTTAAAAGGTAGTTCTTTCAAATTCACACTCACAATACAGTCTCAAGTTCATATCCTCTAAGGAACGCATACATTTAATCATCAACATCCATGAACTCACGTTCATTACAGAAAATTTTGTTGTTGTTGTTGTTTTCACTACCCAGGGATATTTTCGTAATTTTATCCTACAGGGGTATTTTCATAATTTTTCAAAATAGGGTCCTTGGTAATTTTGTAAAATAGGGGTATTTTGGTAATTTTGCAATCCCGGGGGTATTTCGGTAATTTTGCACTCTGAGGGTATTTTGGTAATTTCAAAATCTGAGGGTATTTCGGTAATTTTACCTACTAAGGGTATTTTGGTCATTTTGTAAAATAAGGGTAGTTTGGTAATTTTTCAAACTTTGATGTTGTTTTTATTTTAAAATCGAGGTACTTTTGGTAAAATCTAGTTTCATGGGCCGGGTTATTCTTGTAAACGTGAGATTTTCGGGTAAATTTTCAAAAAAATAGGTATTTTATAAGTTCATGGTTGATTGGAAATTTTCACAAATCAAATATGTTTTGAAAATTTTACAAAACCTTGGGATTTTTTTTTCAAAAATAGGGTGGTTGGTCTCTTTCGGGTTTTACTTATAAGGTTTAGCCCATCAACAAGTCCTTGTAACTAGGGTGAATAGTCACTACGCACTAGGTAGGATTCTAGTGAAGAGGAGGTGAGTCGCAAGGGCTGCTTAAGTACCAAGCTCTCCCTGAATCCACTCCTAGACATGCGTATGCCCATTGCCACACCCTAACTTGGCTATATGCGAGCAGTCACTACGCATCGTAGGATTCCAATAAGAGGAGGTGAGTCACTAGGATCGCTTAAATACCGTGCTCTTCCGGATCCTTCCTAGACATGCGTATGACGGTTACCACACCCTAACCTTGCGGCTCGTTAACGGGTTTGTTTAGTGAAATTAAGTTTTATGAAATTTTAAGAAGCGATTTGAACTAAGCCTAGAGTTCATCAAGTTCTAATTCTAACTAATCTACGTCCCATTAAGCCCACATATATAAAGATCACACAATGGTTCAGAGTACTTACCTAGCGGACTTGGGCCGGAGACGCAGGTGCCATGCCGAGCTAACAAACCTGTTATTATTTCAAAACATGCATGTTTCAAAAGCCCATTTTTAGAAAACATTTTGAGCCCAAAAACCCCCAGAGCCGAGTTTTAAACTGGGCTCTGACACCAATTTGTAACACCCCAAACCAGGCCCAAACACCATGACCGGATCTGGTATGTCACTAAGAAAAATTTTGTAAAACATGCCGTATTTTCAGAAAAGCCCAAATATATTTTATATAAAATATGCCTTTGTAATTAAAACCCAAACTTAATTACATGCCTTAGTTTAATTAAAATAAATGTTTCCAATAACTAAAAACAAAAATAGTTTAAACCCATAATAAAAGGAAATAAAGCTAGTGGCCCATAGCCTTATTACATCGAAGTTTAAAATCCATTAATTAAAATACAATATAAAATAATTAACTTGAGTCTTTTTGCCAAGTCTACATATTCTTCTGCATGGCCACCTTGCGCTCCTCTCCAGCCCAGTCCGAAGCACTAGGTATTACCCGAAATGTTAATTAATAGGGTGAGTCATGAGACTCGGCTTTAAACCCCATGCACCACTAGATTTGGGCTTTAGGCCCATAAAATGATTAAATAGTTTAACATATATAAAATAACAAAAGAACTAATAGGCAAGCCCAATCCCAAGACCTAAGTGTCCATCCGCTACACGCCCCCGTACCAGCCAAGCACACCATTGGGAATTTCTACAATCGACCCACATCGCTACACGCCTTTATGGCAGTCTTGCTGCTCATCATCAGATCATGGCCGAAGCCAGTACAATAAATCACGGCAAAGGCCGCTACAACATATAACAGATCACGGTAAAACTGCTACAACATATAACTTCCTCCTTTAATAAACCTAACCCATGCAATCATAAAATCAGTATACTTTTATCATATAAAGTCAAAACATTCACTGACCTGGTGATTTGCTTCACCCTCTTCAGGTTTCCAACATTAAGCTGAGATTTCGGTACTTATCACAACATATAAACTTATAAACATGCATTTTATAATCGGATCTAGATGATGGGGAAGTATTACACACCTATATCGCGAAATCCAATATTCTTAGTCGATGTCCTTGCTATCCTGGATCTATTATACTCAATCTATAACCTTGCTTAAAAGCCAAAAATTGCGAAAATAGGCCTCTCCTATATTCAGCCATGGTTAGTATTCTACCCGATTTTATACATATAAATAAACAAATCCTCTTACCTTGAAATCCCAAAAGTAACACGATTCTATAACTTAGAGATCTATGCGATTGGCCTCCTTCTTCAAATCCTTAATGCCGAAAGAAGAGTGAAATAAGAGATTAGTTTCTAATAGCCATTCGCTAAGGACTTTGGAAAGCCGAAGAACATTGAAACTCGAAATCAACACTTACCTATTGTTTCCTTTAGATTCTGGCACAAGTAGACTCTATTAAAGAGGATTTGGCAACTTCAGGAGGTGAGATCCTAGGGATTTCGACTTTTGGAAGAACAAAGGATTTAAGAATTGAAAAGGTGGCTAAGGGTGATTCGGCCAATGAATATTAAGAAGAATAATAGGTGTAGTTTTGGCTTTTAGATATTAGAAGAAGAATAACAATAGTGGTTAAGAAATTTTAGAAAGAAAGAAAGGGTGAAGAAGATAATGACTTTCGGCTTTTGAGAGAAAGAAGATGAGAAAAGAAAAATAGAAGAGAGGCTTCAAAATTTTGACACACCCCCTCTTTATATAGAAAACCAATTCCTCCCTTTAGCAGAGATTGATTTTCATCCAACACTGCTACACATGATAGCTCCTATCCCTTTTCTTTTATCTTAATCTGTTATCTCCTCAAAAATAGCCTTTATTTGCTTATTATCCTTAAAGACTAAATCACTAAATAATAGCCTTTATCTGCTTATTATCCACATAAAATAAATATAATAAAATTCCCCAAAAAATAGCCTTGTGCCGTCCCCCCACACAATTAAGTGCCGAAATTTAGCCGTATAACTTGGGCTTCAAGCAACCAAAATTTTGGGCTTCCTCATGCACTAGTGACGCCATTTATAGCTCACCTTACTGTGCCCCTAGTTGCTGGGCCATAAGCCCAATATGTCAATTAAACTACTACAACTTTAATTTAAGCCCCTAAAGTGTCTATACAAAATATTTAATCAAAGCCTCGGCTCAATCCTTGAGCCCAATTGCACCTCTAATTCTCAAATTAACTAATTAAACATGTCTACACATTAAACGCATAGACCCAAAAATTCAGGATGTTACATTGATAGAGAAGCTAATCAAGCAAATAGTTGTTCCCATACATAACTAACAAACTTTTGCAACATTGCCACTTTGATTTGCTTTTGGAAGCTTTCTTTTTAATAAATAATCATTTATTCATTATAATGAAAAAAAATTGCCATGAGTACAAGACTGATAATTCCAAATAAACCACAGGCATCAATACCAAATAAAAGGAAAAAAAATAAAAACAAATACAACATATATCTTAGACCATTTGACACGACTAGCTAATTATAGTAACTGGCCTATATGAAGTTATGCAATTGGGTACGAAGCTTTCATGGCAATACTACATAAGCCACCTTGCATATTCATATTCCTTTGAATCTTCATATACCCATTTTCACCCCAGGTTTCTCCCTATGAATTCTTAATCAACCAATATTTTAAACCTTCTTCACTTGTCCCATATCCAACAATGGTGACTGCATGGGAGAGAGAATTTCCACAATCTTATTGGGGTTTTGATAGCAACAAATAGCAAGCAGCTATGGCTTGACCAAAAAGGCTCGAAGCTTGTGATAGAAGAAAGAAAGAAAGATAGCAAAAACTAGAGAAGAAAAATGAGAAGCAAAGAAAATAATGCAGCTTTAGTGAATGAAAACTGATAATACTTCATTACAAAACATCATTGGCTTATAGCCATTACAAGTAGCTGCAAATGGCAAAAACTAATCAAGCTAGTCATCACCTAATCTTTACCTAATCCCACTAATAACATGGAAACTTGTAATACATTGCTTGTACACTTAAACAAAGCTGATTAATCAGCTCAATCATCATCAATACTATATAAATTATCAACCTAACCTAGTTAAAAAAGAACTAAACTAAGTTACATTGTCATAGGATTACAAAACAACAAAATAAGCACTTAGTGCACATGAAATAATGGTTCCAGTATAGCTGAACTGCACGAGCTACTCCTGAATTTGCATGGGCTGTATGGGAGGCCATAGTTCAACACTCATTCTTGGTCTCCATGCTGCATACTCCTAGCTTCTTTCTTAGTTTGATAAACCTTGTAGGATTGAGGGCCTTTGTGAAGATATCAGCAACCTGTTCTTTAGAATTGCAATGAATCAGCTCCACCTCTCGAGCTTGTTCCATCTCCCTTACCACATGTAACTTGATGCTGAAATGCTTAGTTCTACCATGGAAGACAGGGTTCTTTGCAATTGCAACAGCAGACTTGTTGTCACAAAAGATCTCTGTTGCTGCCTTTTGATATAGATTCAGATCAGCTAGGATTTTTCTCAACCAAATAGCCTGATTAACAGCATTTGCAATAGCAATATACTCAACTTCTGCTGTTAACTGAGCCACAAGGCTTTGCTTCCTTGAGCACCAGTAAAACATTGTTGAACCAAGTGTGAAAGCATAACCCCAAGGTACTCTTCATGTCATCCTTTGATCCAGCCCAATCACTGTTTGTAAAGCCTATCAACTTCATATTATCAGCCTTGCAAAATAGTAAGCCATGGCTCAAGGTGCCTTTGATGTACTTGAGCACTCTTTTTGCTGCTTGAAGATGCTGCTTATTGCAGCAATGCATGAACCTTGATAACATGCTTATAGCAAACATGATATCTTACCTGGTTACTGTTAAATATAGAAGACATCCCACTAGGCTTCTGTAGTCAGTCTGATTAACACTATCATAGTCATCTTTGCTTGATATTTTCATTCCAACAGCCATTGCAGTGCTAGTTGGCTTGCTATTCTCCATAGAGAACTTCTTTAAGATCTTCAAGGTAAATGTTTGCTGGCTCAAGAAGATCCCCTTTCCTATCTGGTATACCTCTATTCCAAGGAAATAAGTCATTTGTCCCAGATCAGACATCTCAAACATATTTATCATTTTGGCTTTAAAGTTAGCTACTATGACTTGGTCTCTTACTGTCACCAAGAGGTCATCAACATAGAGTAATACAATAAGCAGTGTCTTAGCTTCTTCTTTCTTGACATACAAAGTTGGTTCACTCATGCTTCTTTTGAATCCCAAATTGATGAGATAGGTGTCTATTCGAGCATACCATGCTCAGGGAGCTTGTTTCAGGCCATATAGGCCTTTTTAAGCCTATACACCATGTGTTCTTTGCGTTGTACGACAAAGCCTTGAGGTTGATCAATGTAAATCTCCTCTTCAAGAAGGCCATTAAGGAAAGCTAATTTCACATCTAGTTAGTGTATGCTCCATTGCTTTTGTGCTGCCAAAGCAACTAGCAATCTTATGGTGTCAAGCTTAGCTACTGAAGCAAAGGTTTCCATGTAGTCCAGGCCATATTTTTGGCTGAATCCCTTGACAACAAGTCTTGCTTTCATCCTATTTAAGCTACCATCAGCATTCTGCTTAACTCAATAGACCCATTTGACTCCTATCACCTTCTTGTTTGTAGGCCTTTCAACCAGCTCCCATGTTTGGTTTTTCTTTATCATTTGAATTTCATGAACCATGGCTTGCTGCCAGCCTTGATGTGCTTCTACCTCTTCAAATCTTGTTGGCTCCACTATGGCCGGTTGGGCCCTTTCATAAACTTCAGCCAAGGATCTAGTCTCTCTGACTGGGACATCATCAATGTCTATTTCTGGACCAGCTTGATCAAGTTCTATCTGGCCTGCTGTAAGTTCTTCTGAAGTGGCCATTGGCTGATTCTTTTCCCAATTCTAGTATGCCTTCTCTTCAAAGACAACATCTCTGCTCACTTGAACCTTTTTTGTTGAAGGATCTAAGATCCTATAACCCTTTTAACTAAACTGTAGCCTATCAAAACACCAGGTTGGGCCTCTTTGACAACTTGTCTCTCTTTACAGATGGCACTTGAGCATAAAAAAGGCATCCAAAGACTTTCAAGTGAGCCACTGATGGCTTGAACCCACACCAAGCTTCAAAAGGTGTCTTATGAGCCAGAGCCTTAGTTGGGAGCCTGTTTTGAAGATAAACAGTAGTGTTAACTACTTTAGCCCATATGGTTTTGGGCATATTCTTCTCAAACAGTAGGCACCTGGCCATATCGAGCAAGCTCCTATTCTTTCTTTCACTTACCCCATTTTGTTGAGGTGTATACACATTGGTCAGTTAGTGTTTAATGCCAGCATCAATGCAAATAGCTTGGACCTAAGCTGAAGTGTACTCAGCTCCATTGTCTGACCTTATGGACTTGAGCTTGCAGCCAGCTTCATTTTCAACAACTACTTTGAACTTCACAAACACCTTCAAGAAATAAATCCAACAAAACCTTGAATAGTCATTAATGAAGAGTATGAAGTACCTATTTCCACTGAGTGATTTAGTCTTCATAGGACCATACACATCTGTGTGCACAAGCTGAAGCTTTTCTGAGGCTTTCCAGGCTTGGTTCGAGGGGAATGGTTGCCTGGCCTATTTTCCAAGCTGACATACTTCACAGACATCTTCTTACTTCGTTGTGTTAGTGAAGTTTTCAACCAAGTTGTTGCTGATCATCTTGGCCATTGATTTGAAGTTGGCATGCCCAAGCCTTTGATGCCAAAGCTTGGAGTCTTCTGCTGAGGCGGTGTAGGCTAAGTTTGAGCCACTTGACCAGTTGACTTCAACACACTTATCAGTCATGGCGACTGTCATGAAGCTTGATCCATTTGGATCAGCAATTTGGCACTCCTTGCCCTTGAATACTACAGAGTATCCCTTATCTAGCAACTGAGCTATGCTGAACAAGTTCCTATTAATTTCAGGCACAAGCAACACATTTGAGATAAGCTTGTTACCTGTAGGAGTGCATATAAGCACATTCCCTTTGCCTTCAGCCCTGATGAACTGACCATTACCAACCTTAACCCTGGTTTGACAACTTCTGTCCAAGGTCTTGAAGATGCTTGCATCTGCTGACATATGGTTGGTGCAGCCACTGTCAAGGAGCCATCCTCTTGAACCCTTTTTCTCACCATCTGAGCATGACACAGCAAAGACATGTTCTTCATGATCACTGCCTTCTTCAGCTATTCGAGCCTTAGCTTTTGGCTGTTGTTGTTGAGCCTGCCATGGTCTGCTCTTGTTTTTGCAAACCCTTTCAATATGGCCCTTCTTTTTGCAATGCTGGCATATTGCATCTGGCCTGGACCAACATTTGTCCTCAGGATGACCCGATCTTTTGTAAAATCTGCAAACTTGCTCACCACTCCTTGTAGCATCAGGCTTAGGCCTATTTTTCCAAGTCCTCTTGCCTTTATAGGCAGTGGTGCTCGAGGAAGTCTTGGCCTTGGCTTGGAAAGCACCTTCTTGGTGCTCCTCATTTCTGCTTGCCCTCCTTTGCTCTTGTGCATAGAGAGCATTGATCAGCTCTAATAGGGATATGGTAGACAGCTGAAACACCCCAAACCCGGCCCATGAGCCTCGACCAGATCTGGTATGTTCCTCGAGTAAAAACGATTCAAGTTCGTTTGTTCTTTGGAAAACTTGGGTTGATTTTGAAGAAATCTTGATTTGAGTTCCATTTGAAAACTTTGTTATTTCTGAAGAGTGGGTTATATTAAAAACTTTGTTTTTATTTTAAAAAGACATGCCGATTTTGTTTTAAAAATCTTATCTTTAAATTAAGAGTCATATGAATTTAAGTGTCAAAACATTTAGGGTTTATTTTTAAATAAAATACTTAAACTTTAATTTGATAAAATTTCGTAGCATAATGAAATAATTAAAAATGCATGCTAAACAGTTCATACTATGGCCTTATTACATCAAAATAAACCCAGAATAATTTAAAGTACTTAAATAAAATAAAGAGTCCAAATAGAATAAATTCCTTGCTGAGCATGGCCACCACTAAGTTCCTGCCGACCCGGTCCATCACTGATCGTCACCAAAAATATTCCCACAATGGGGTGAGTCAAACAGACTCAATGTGTACATCCAACACTAAGGCCCAACAGTTTATGGCATACAAAATCATACATACAATTATTCTAACATAGATAATGATGCAAATCCCGAACCCAAGCCTAATTACCATCCGCTACACATCACCCGTACCAACCTACACACCGTGGGGACTACTAAGTCAACCCTCCATCCGCTACACATCATCGAAGGCAGTCGCTGCAGTCGACGTGCTCATCGCCCTTATAAATATTATGGCATAGCCACCAGATAAAATATTTCGTGTCATGTGACACCACATTCAGATAATGTGACCGAAGCCACCACATTTAGATATCGTGGTATAAACCACCAGATCACTTCCCCTTTTCCAATTCACCCATATGCCCTATGTCATACATATCATGTAATATAATGCCATGTTCTTTATTCACATTCGTATAGGTTCACATATAACAAATCATATCATACTCATAGTAGGAGTAGGTAAACGTACCTGAGTACTTTCTACCATTGCATGGTACCTTAGCCTTATTTTTCACATTCTTATAATCACATTTTAAAACATAACCATAAAGCTATTAAGTATTAGTGTGGGTACACACCGATTCACTTAGCAAGTTTATCGCAAATCCTCGAAAATCCTATCTAGCGCCCTAGATCCCTAGCCCTACATTCTACCAACATATAGTATTTTAGCTAAAGGCCATCGGCCAAATAATCAAATCTCGAATCCTTACCTTCTTTGTCGCTTTGATCCCTAAACAAATCCCAAACTTTGTGATGTTTACCCTTGCAATCGGCTAGCCACCAAAACCCTTAACTAGTTAGTTTCCGACTTTTGAAAAGGTAAGAAATAAATCTAAGTTACTAAAATAGGCCTTGGCCGAATGCATAGATCCACTTACCTTGCGATTCCAAAATCCCGAAAAGTGCTACGTGGTTATGAAGGTGTCGAAATACCTATGACCGGATATCAAATATGGCTTACCTCGGATATTGAAATCCTGAAATTGCTATTTTCTCTTGATGATGTCGAGACCCTTAAAAGTATAAGTTAGATCCAATTCTAACATTCAAATAAATGGCCTTCAGCCTAAACTTACACCTTACTTACCTTAGATCTGATATCCCGAATGCTCCCTTCTTATAGTCGACACTAGCAGAGATCCCGAAATCTCCCCTTAAGATTTCGGTCAAAGAATAGTAATAGGAATTAGTCTTTAAATTTCGACAAGTCCTAAAAGAAAAGAATAGAAATCAAACTTGATCTCACCATTACTGAATAAATCAACAACACCTATCTTTGTCACCACAAGGATATTCGGCTTTGTGGCTTAATGGAGAATCGGCTAGGGGTACCTTGTATATTCGGCTCTAGAAAAGGGGTAGCAAGGGGTTATGGATTCGGCTTCCACAAGAGACACAAAAGAAGAGGTATGAAGCCTTAAAGGTTATGGCAATGGTGAGAATAGGGGAAAGGAGATTTCAACTAGAGCAAATAAAAGAAAAAGAAAGACTTTGAGAGAGGTAAAGTAGAAATTCGGCTAGAGGAAGAGATGGGGAAGAAAACAAAATAAAAGATGAATGCTTTGCTTTTCAATTTCGGCTACCTACTCAAACACTAGCCTTTCCTTGTTATTTTCCTATTTTCTCTTTTCTTATCTATTAAAAAATAATCTAAAATAAATCCTTATTTATCTCATGCCTTAGCCGAATTTCTAAGGAGTTTAAGCACATCTTAAACTCATTCCTAAGTCTCCTAATGCCGTCCATTACCACTCTCCTTTGTCAAAAAAATAAAAACTTCCAAGTGCTTCCCACGCTACTCAAACCTTGGCCCATTAGCACTTGCTTGTGGCATCACTTGTGTGGGCTTTAAGTGGCGCTTTGCAGCCACTTTACCAAGCTGCTATTTTTGTCATAAATCCCCTACATCTTTTCTTAAACTGCTGTTAAGTGGCTCCTTAGCACCTTACAGCAAAAAAATAAAAATTCCCTTTATTGCTCCCCCTCAGGCTCTAACACAAGCCCTTTCCCCCTAGCATATGGTGTCACACACTAAGGCCATAAGTGGCGCCTTACAACCACTTTTACCAAGCCCATTTGTGTGATATATCTCCTCACATTTTCTCTTAAGGCCACCCCACTTAGCTTCCCTTTTAGATTTAAAATCTAAAATTTCTAAAACACTCTCCTATTTTCTAAAATTCACAAAATTCATAATACTCATTCACAACATACTCAAGCATGCTATTTCATATAATTAAGCATAAATGCACAAGCCATAATTTGGGATATTACAGCTCTACCCCCTTAAAATAATTTTGTCCTCGAAATTACCTGATTGAAATAAGTGAGGTATTCTCGTCAGATCGCTTCTTCCTGCTTCCACGAAGCTTCTTCCGATCCATGATTGCGCCATAACACCTTGACTAGAGGAACTGACTTCCTCCGTAACACTTTCACATCTCGTTCTAGAATCTGAATTGGCTCTTCCTCGTAGGACAAATCTGGCCTTAACTCCACCTCTTCAACCGGAACTACATGAGATGGATTCGATCGATAACGACGTAGCATGGAAACATGGAATACTTCGTGCATCTGCTTCAATTCTGGTGGCAATTCCAACTGATATGCCACTGGTCCAATTCGTTTCAAAACCTTATAAGGTCCTATAAACCTTGGACTTAACTTCCCTATCCAACCAAATCTCATTACCTTCTTCCAAGGCGAAACTTTGAGAAACACTTGATCTCTCACATCAAATTCTATTTCCTTCCGTTTGAGATCTGCGTATGACTTCTGCCTATCAGATGCCTCCTTCAACCGTGCCCGAATTATCTCAACCTTTCTTCGGACTCTGCCACAATCTCTGGACCCAACACTTGACGTTCCCCTAATTCCGTCCAACATGTAGGAGTGCGACACTTTCGACCATACAGCGCTTCATAAGGTGCCATCCGAATACTAGCTTGATAGCTGTTGTTGTATGCAAATTCCGCTAAAGGTAAATATTCTTCCCAACTTCCTCTGAAGTCTATCACACAGCCTCTCAGCATATCCTCTAAAACTTGGATTACTCGTTCAGATTGACCGTCTGACTGTGGATAAAAAGCCGTAGTGAAATCCAATTTGGTGCCTAAAGCCTGATGTAGTGCTTTCCAGAATCGAGAAGTAAACCTTGGGTCCCTATCCGAAATGATTGACACTGGCACTTCGTGCAGCCTCACAATCTCCGCCACATATAACCTCGCCAACTTCTGCAGAGAATAGTCAATCCGCACTGAAATGAAATACGCGGACTTTGTCAACCGATCCACTATCACCCATACCGAGTCCTTCTTAGTAGGCGTAAGGGGAAACCCACTAACGAAGTCCATGGTAATTCGCTTCCACTTCCACTGCGGAATCATTATCGGTTGAAGTAATCCTGAAGAAACCTGGTGTTCAGCCTTAACTTGCTGACACGTTAAGCACTTTCCTACAAACTCTGTAACTTCTCTCTTAAGACTAGGCCACCAAAACTGTTCCCTTAGATCTCGGTACAACTTACTACCTCCAGGATGCATAGCATAAGGGCTATTATGCGATTCCTGAAGAATCTTTCGCCTTAACTCCTCATTCTTCGGCATACAGACCTTACCCTTGAAACACAATACTCCTTCATCATTAATACCATAATCTTCTAACTCTCCATTCTGTACTTGCCGTAGCTTAGCCCTTAACTCATCATCCATCAACTGACTTTCCTTCACTTCATTCAACCACGTCGGCTTAACTTGCAGCTCTGCCAGCAGACTTCCATCATTATACAAGCTCAAATGTGTAAACATCACCCTCAGATCTGACACAACCTTCCGACTTAGGGCATCAGCCACTACATTTGCCTTGCCCGGGTGATATTCTATTGAACAGTCGTAGTCTTTCAGTAATTTAACCCACCTTCGCTGTCTCAGGTTCAACTCCTTCTGAGTCAACAGATACTTAAGACTCTTGTGGTCTGTGTAGATCACTGACTTCTCTCCATAAAGATAGTACCTCCACACCTTAAGATCAAAGACCATTGCCGCCAATTCCAAATCATGAGTCGGGTAGTTAACCTCGTGTTGCCTCAATTACCGAGACGCATAAGCGACTACTCTCCCGTCTTGCATCAATACGCATCCTAATCCGGTATGAGAAGCGTCACAATACACCACAAAATCCTTCCCTGCCTCTGGCTGAATCAAAACCGGAGCTTCAGTCAAAACCCTCTTAAGCTTCTCAAAGCTCTCCTGTTGCTTATCCGTCCATACAAAAGGTACCTCCTTCCTTAAGAACTTCGTCAAAGGCGCGACAATCGATGAGAACCCTTCCACAAACCTTCTGTAGTAGCCTGCTAACCCCAAGAAACTACGAACCTCAGCTACAGACTTAGGTAATTTCTGATCTAACACCGCCTCAATCTTCCTAGGATCCACCCTTATTCCTTTTGTAGACACCACATGTCCTAAGAACGCAACATCCTTAAGCCAAAATTCACACTTGCTGAATTTGGCATAGAGCTTCTTTTCCCTCAACACTTGCAACACAATCCGTAGATGCTTATCATGTTCCTCTTCTGACTTGGAATACACTAAGATATCGTCGATAAACACCACGATGAACCTATCCAAATAAGGTTGAAAAACTCGGTTCATCATATCCACGAATGCAGCTGGGGCATTCGTCAATCCAAACGGCATTACAATGAACTCAAAATGCCCATACCTTGTCCGAAAAGCTATCTTATGGATATCCACCTCTTTCACCTTAAGCTGATGATATCCAGACCTCAGATCTATCTTCGAGAATACCGCTGCTCCCTTAAGTTGATCAAACAAGTCGTCTATCCTTGGCAAAGGATACTTGTTCTTGATAGTGAGCTTATTCAGCTGACGATAATCCATGCACATACGCATAGTTCCGTCCTTCTTCTTCACAAACAAGACCGGTGCTCCCCACGGAGACACACTGGGTCAGATAAACCAACGATCAAGCAACTCTTGGATTTGAGCCTTGAGCTCAACCAACTCCTTAGGTGCCATTCTGTATGGGGCGATTGACACAGGAGCTATACCCGGTAGCAAATCAATTCCAAACTCCACCTCCCTATCTGGGGGTATTCTAGGTAACTCCTCCGGAAAGACATCCACAAAGTCCTTTACTATTTGAACTCTACTAACACCTTCTTCCCTTGCATCCAACGCACTAACGAAAGCTAAGAATGCCTTGCACCCCTTCCGAACCATCTTCTTGCCTTTAATGCTGAAACTAATTAGACAAGTTATTTCTTCTTTCTCCTATCATTACTACTTCCTCATGCTCTAGAGTTCTTAACTCCATTCACTTAGCTGCACAATCCAAAATAGCTCGATGTTCTACCAGCCAATCCATGCCAAGTATGAGGTCAAATTCTCCAAAAGGTATCCATTAAGTTGGCAGAAAATACCACTCCCTGAATCTCTAGAGGCACTTTTCGAAATATTTTATTCACCACTACAGTTTGACCTAGTGGGCTTACTACAGTCATCTTCCTATCAGACAGTTCAGAGGCTATTCCTAGAGTTTTCGCTACTCTACATGTAACATATGAATGGGTCGATCCCACATCAATCAAAGTAAAATAAGGCTGCCACAAATAAAGAACGTACCAGTTATGACGTCCGGTGCATCTCCATCCTCCCTACGATGAATTACGTATACCAAGCCCGACTGCCTTGCCTCTGTATTACCAACACCTCTGCCAGGTGTTCCACGTCCTCTTCCAAGATCCATTTTGGCCATTTGGACCACGCCTACCGAGGTCATTGTCCACCTCTGCTAGCTTTGATTCACATTCTCGAAGCTTGGTCGATTCCCATCTGGTTTCATAGGACAGTCCTTAATCATATGATCCTTTAACCCGCACTTAAAGCATCCTCCTGTCTTCTTCCAACATTCCCCTAAGTGTTTCTTCCCACACTGCTCACAAGTACGCTATTGCCCTCCAGTACCAGTTTGCTGACCTCGCGGCCCATCAACCCTAGGCCTTTTCTGAACATTCCCAGATGATCCCGACGGCCCAAATCCTCTCTTCTTCTTATTCCGATCAGTGTTCTACCTTACAGAGTCCTTAATCCCTTCAGCTACCTTAGCTTTCTCTACTAATGCAGAAAACTCCCGCTCCTGATGTGGAGCGATTAACAACCTCAGGTCATCCCTTAGTCCGTCCTCAAATTGGACACATCGCTCATGTTCCGTAGCCACTACTCCTCGAGCATACCGGCTCAGCCTCAAAAATTTAGCTTCGTACTCCGCTACGGACTTGTTCCCTTGAACCAGCCCTAGAAAAGCTTTCCTCTGCGCATCAGTGTAACGCATGTCGACATACTTCTTCTGATACGCCGCCTTAACATATTCCCAAGTAAGATCCTCAACTGTGGCACCATCCCGAACTGTGAGCCACCATTGATACGCTTCATCGCGTAGCAGCGCCACCATTCCTTTTAGTTTCTCCTCAGGGGTCAGATCCAACTCTTCCATAATTCGTTCTATCACCTCTAACCAATATTCAGCGGTACTGGGTGCCACACCAGATACTCCACGAAACACTTCAGCCCCATTGCCTCAAAGTCGCTCGGGTACAGATTTCTGAGCTCCCATATTTCCACCTGCTCCCGCCACCATCTCAAGAACTCGTAGCATAGCCTGCGATACAGCATCATCCCCTATCTGATCTTGCTGCTCAGCACCAACAGCTGGTGGTGGTGGTGGCGGTGGTACCTCTTTCTCAGATCCTTGACCCGATCTAACAAGTTCTGACATGGTTATTCTGCCTCGACCGCATCCTCGTACATTGCGACCACGTCCTCTAGAACTCATATCTAATGTCGCGCTTTAATCTGATTAAGAAATTTTATGTA
Source organism: Gossypium rotundifolium (assembly GCA_025506655.1). NCBI lineage: Eukaryota > Viridiplantae > Streptophyta > Magnoliopsida > Malvales > Malvaceae > Gossypium > Gossypium rotundifolium. Next base: position 19,621,989 of record CP106726.1, read on the forward strand.
TTAGTATTTGTTCCACTAATTATCCGCGAAGAAGTTTTATGTAAAGAGTTTAATAGAGATTCTTTCGATCATTCAGAGTTTCAGGTCTTCTATCCTAATTCAAAGAAAACACATCAATTCTGTAGTATCTCCCATACACATTCACTCTTCGAACATTTTTTTGTCTATTCCTATCCTAGGGGTATTTTTGTCAATTATCCTACAGGGTATTTTGGTAACAAATCGGGGTCAATTTGGAAATCTGAATAAATCAGGGCACTTTGAAATTTCAAACTCCAAGGTATTTTGAAAATTTTCTCAAATCCAAGGTATGGCCAAAAATTTCAGAAAGTAGGGTCATTTTGGTAATTTTGGTAAACCAGGGGTAAGTTAGTAAATTTTTCAAATCAGGGTATCTTGAATTTCTTCAAAATAGGGTTTTTGAATGCTTTTACAAAGTAAGAAAATTTTATTAAAATCGAGGGTAGTATGGTAATTTTAGAAACCAAGGGCATTTTTGTAATTTTACCACTAGGGGTATTTTAGGAATTTTGTAAATAAAAATATTGCGAAAAATTTATAAAATAGTCTTTACAAATAAAAAGGGGTAATTTAAGAATTTTATACTTGGATTTTATATATAAAAAAAACGGCTAGTCCCTTTCGGGTTTTAATTATTGGGTTTAGCCCGTGAGTAAGTCCTCTTGGTTAGGGTGAACCGTAGCTACGCACTGTAGGATTCCAAAGAAGAGGAGGTGAGTCACGAGGACCTGCTAAGTACTGTGCTCTTTGGATCCAATCCTAGACATGCGCACAATGGTTGCCACACCCTAACTTCGATTTACGATCCACGGAGTTTGTTTAATTAGGCATTTAAAATTTTATGTAATTGTTGGGGTAACTAGTCCTATGGTTCAAGTACTTATCATACTAATCTACGCTTCCATTTCTACCATTCTACAAGTCATAATATAATTCACACAAGAGATAGGGGTACTTACCACAGCGGACTTGGCCTGAGACTTAGGTGCCATGCCAGAAAACCTGCTTATTTCACAAAAATTCTTTTGGGCTTAACTTTGAAAAACGTTTTGGGCCTTAAACCCAAGGCCGAGAGTTTAAAAACTGGACTCTGATACCAAGCTAAAACACCCCAAACCCGGCCCACGAGCCTCGACCAGATCTGGTATGTTCCTCGAGTAAAAAAGGTTCAAGTTCGTTTGTTCTTTGGAAAACTTGGGCTGATTTTGAAGAAATCTTGATTTGAGTTCCATTTGAAAACTTTGTTATTTTTGAAGAGTGAGTTATATTAAAACTTTGTTTTATATTAAAAGACATGCCGATTTTGTTTTAAAGATCTTATCTTTAAATTAAGAGTCATATGAATTTAAGTGTCAAAACATTTAGGGTTTATTTTTAAATAAAATACTTAAACTTTAATTTGATAAAATTTAGTAGCAAAATGAAATAATTAAAATGCATGCTAAGCAGTTCATACTATGGCCTTATTACATCAAAACAAACCTGAATAATTTAAAGTACTTAAATAAAATAAAAAGTCCAAATAGAATAAATTCCTTGCTGAGCATGGCCACCACTAAGTTCCTGCCGACCCAGTCCATCACTGATCGTCACCTGAAAAATATTCCCACAACGGGGTGAGTCAAACAGACTCAATGTGTACATCCAACACTAAGGCCCAACAATTTATGGCATACAAAATCATACATACAATTATTCAAACATAGATAATGATGCAAATCCCGGACCCAAGCTTAATTACCATCCGCTACACATCACCCGCATTACCCTCGCACACCGTGGGGACTACTAAGTCAACCCTCCATCCGCTACACATCACCGAAGGCGCCATCCTGCATCGACATGCTCATCGCCCTTATAAATATTGTGGCATAGCCACCAGATAAAATATTTCGTGTCATGTGACACCACATTCAGATAATGTGACCGAAGGCACCACATTCAGATATCGTGGTATAAACCACCAGATCACTTCCCCTTTTCCAATTCACCCATATGCCCCATGTCATACATATCATGTAATATAATGCCATGTTCTTTATTCACATTCTTATAGGTTCACATATAACAAATCATATCATACTCATAGTAGGAGTAGGTAAACGTACCTGAGTACTTTGTACCATTGCATGGTACCTTAGCCTTATTTTTCACATTCTTATAATCACATTTTAAAACATAACCATAAAGCTATTAAGTATTAGTGTGGGGTACACACCTGATTCACTTAGCAAGTTTACTGCAAATCTGAAAGTCCCGATCTAGCGTCCTAGATCCCTAGCCCCTACATTTGGCCAACATATAGTATTTTAGCTAAAGGCCATTCGGCCAAATAATCAAATCCTGAATCCTTACCTTGCTGTCATTTTGATCCCTAGACAAATCTCAAAACTTTGTGATGTTTACCCTTACAATCGGCTAGACACCAAAACCCTTAACTAGTTAGTTTCCTGCTTTTGAAAAGGTAAGAAATAAATCTAAGTTACTAAAATAGGCCTTGGTCGAATGCATAGATCCACTTACCTTGCGATTCCAAAATCCCGAAAACTGCTACTTGGTTATGAAGGTGTCGAAATACCTATAGGCATGGGTTAGATTTAATTCTAACATTAAATCACATAAGAATGGCCTATGGCCGGATATCAAATATGGCTTACCTCGGATATTGAAATCCCAAAATTGCTATTTGCTCTCAATGATGTCGAGACCCTTAAAAGTATATGTTAGATCCAATTCTAACATTCAAATAAATGGCTTTTGGCCTAAACTTACACCTTACTTACCTTAGACCTGATATCTCGAATGCTCCCTTCTTATAGTCGACACTAGCAAAGATCCCGAAATCTCTCCTTAAGATTTCGGTCAAAGAATAGTAATAGAAATTAGTCTTTAAATTTCGACAAGTCCTAAAGGAAAAGAATAGAAATCAAACTTGATGTCATCTCTACTAAAGAAATTGACAGCACCTATCTTTGTCACCACAGGGATATTCGGCTTTGTGGCTTAATGGAGAATCGGCTAGGGGTACCTTGTATATTCAGCTCTAGAAAAGGGGTAGCAAGGGGTTATGGATTGGCTTCCACAAGAGACACAAAAGAAGAGGTATGAAGCCTTAAAGGTTACGACAATGGTGAGAATAGGGAAAGGAGATTTAACTAGAGCAAATAAAAGAAAAGAAAGACTTTGAGAGAGGTAAAGTAGAAATTGACTAGAGGAAGAGATGGGAAGAAAACAAAAGAAAAGATGAATGCTTTGCTTCTCAATTTCGGCTACCTACTCAAACACTAGCCTTTCCTTGTTATTTTCCTATTTTCTCTCTTTCTTATCTATTAAAAAAATAATCTAAAATAAATCCTTATTTATCTCATGCCTTAGCCGAAATTTCCAAGGAGTTTAAGTACATCCTAAACTCATTCCTAAGTCTCCTAATACCGTCCATTACCACTCTCCCTTTGCCGAAAAAATAAAAACTTCCAAGTGCTTCCCACGCTACTCAAACCTTGGCCCATTAGCACCTGCTTGTGGAGTCACTTGTGTGGGCTTTAAGTGGCGCCTTGCAGCCACTTTACCAAGCTGATATTTTTGTCATGAATCCCCTACATCTTTTCTTAAACTGCTGTTAAGTGGTGCCTTTGCTCCTTGCAGCAAAAAATAAAAATTCCCTTTATTGCTCCCCTTGTGGCTCGAACACAAGCCCTTTCCCCCTAGCATATGGCGTTACACACTAAGGCCCTAAGTGGCGCCTTACAACCACTTTTACCAAGCCCATTTGTGTGATATATCTCCCCCACATTTTCTCTTAAGGCCACCCCACTTAGCTTCCCCTTTTAGATTTAAAATCTAAAAATTTCTAAGGCACTCTCCTATTTTCTAAAATTCACAAAATTCATAATACTCATTCACAACATACTCAAGCATGCTATTTCATATAATTAAGCATAAATGCACAAGCCATAATTTGGGATATTACAACAAGTCCCTTGAGTCCTCAAGTGAGGATATTTTTGCATCATACCTTTAAGGTAAGGTATATAACACTTTCTCCACTATTCTTGCTTCACTAAACTGCTCACCTAAGAGCCTTATGCTATTTACAATAGCCATAATTACTGTCTGAGTACTGCTTCACTATCTCCTCTTCCTTCATCTTCAAATTTTCAAAGTCTCTTCTCAAATTTAAGAGTTGCTGCTGTCTAGTTCTCTCAGTGCCTTCTAACTCCTCCTTGAGCTTATCCCAAGCCTACTTTGGTGTTTCACAGGCCATGATTCTGGTGAAAATTACATCAGACACACAGTTCTGAATACATGACATGGCCTTGTGCCTTTTGGTCCTCTCATCTGCATGTTGCCTTATCTGAGCCACTGTTGGGTTGGCTCGAAGGGGTGCTGGCTCAATGTCTGAGGTCACAACTTCCCACAGATCGAAGGCCTGCAGGTAAGTTCTCATCTTAACCTGCCATATGTGAAAGCCTTCTCCATTGAAGACTGGTGGTGCAGCTGGTGAGAAGCTTGATGTAGCCATTCAATTTCAAGTTTATCAAGAATAGGTCCTCTAAGACAAGGGCTCTAGATACCAATTGTTGGGGCTTTGATAGCAACAAACAGCAAGTAGCTATGGCTTGAGCAACAAGGCTCGAAGCTTGTGATAGAAGAAAGAAAGAAAGATAGCAAAAACTAGAGAAGAAAAATGAGAAGCAAAGAAAATAATGAAGCTTTAGTGAATGAAAACTGATAATACTTCATTACAAAACATCATTGGATTACAGCCATTACAAGTAGCTGCAAATGACAAAAACTAATCAAGCTAGTCATCACCTAATTCTTTACCTAATCCCACTAATAACATAGAAACTTGTAATACATTGCTTGTACACTTAAACAAAGCTGATTAATCAGCTCAATCAGCATCATTACTACATAAAATATCAACCTAACCTAGTTAAAAAAGAACTAATCTAAGTTACATTGTCATAGGATTACAAAACAACAAAATAAGCACTTAGTGCACATGAAATAATGGTTCCAGTATAGCTGAACTGCACGAGCTACTTCTGGAAGTTTCATGGGCTGCATGGGAGGCCATACTTCAACAAATCTCCTGTAAACACTCCACCATTGTAAAACTGAAAGTCTCGTCCATGGCCTTCAAGTGCAACCGAGACCGGTTGATTCGCGATGGCCTTAAGCAATGCTTCTTCGTCGTTTTCAGGCACCATTCGATAGCTACTGATGGTGGCAACTTTGTTTATTTGTGTGTCGCAAGTTTCTTGCATTTATTGATATGGGTAGCTTTTTTCGGTGGTTATTCCATGGTTTTGGCTAATGTAGTCGAAAGCATTCATCATCCATCCTCCATTGCAACTTTGGTTTCCTCCATTTGTGCTACAATCCAACAGTTGTTGCTCAGAAAATGAGATTAAAATTTACCAGTTTTGATTTTGATTAACCCTTCAACGGCTGCCACTGCTGAAAATGCCCAACAACATCCTGGAAAGTATACCAACAAATAACCCTTTTCTAGTATTAGTGAATAAATTAATAAATGCTTGCCGAAACAATATATATCTAATTATTTTAAACTTTTAAATGATTTTGTGTGTCAAGTTAACTAAAAACCAACTCAATTATGAAATTATTAAAATATTTTTGTAACACCAATTCAGCCAAGAATTCAAGGGTTTATATATATCAAGAATTACCACATCGATCCTGAAACTTAATAGGAGTGACAACATTTTGATCCCTCCAATCAAAGTTTATCGGAGCATTTAAGTAGTTTTCATATATAAACGATGTTGATTCGTACATTGTGGGTTTGTTCTAAGTTTATAGAACTTAAATATATTAATACATTTCTCTTTATATGTTAATTTCTAAGTTAATAGTAAGAGTGACTAAAATATTTAATTTCAAAAGTTGCGTGACTAAGAAAAAAAAGTTAAGTGACCAAAATAAAATGATCAAAATAATTAGGTAATTATTCTTCTGCTTTACCCAATTTGTTATTATGCCAACAAAAATAGCTATGAGCACTCAATTAGTGATTTAATTGAGGAGTAACTAAAATATCAAATTTTGGTAACCTTAGTAAAAATAGGATATTTTACACTTAGATGATCAAAATAGAAACATATTAATAGTTGAGTGGCTAGTTGTGTAGTTTCCGTTAATTATATTTAGTAGGCTTTTTCCAATTAATCTTAGCCATCTTATTTTTACCATCCATACTCCCCCAAAGAAAATCCCTCCTTATCTTGTCGATCTTTTTAATTACAGTTGTCGAAACCATCTTATTTCTAATGCAAAAAGTGGGGATCGACTTTAAAAACGAAAATGGAGTTGCCACCAATCTTTTTTTCGAGGTGTGATTGGGTCACCTTGAAATTGATCATTTTAATAAAAAAACATTTTTTTATTAAAACAATGATTTTGGTCTACAAAATTCGAGAAAACAGGTTCGGGAGTCGGTTATGCACGAGGAAGGATTAGCACCCTCGTGATGCCCAAAATTGATACCTAATTGATTAATTAATGTCCTAATGTCAAAATTTGAAGCGATTTTAGAATCCAATTCCGTTTTTTTTAATTTAAATAACTTGAATTGGATATTGGGATTCTCTTGTTCCAAAAGAATAAAATATCATATCCAACATGATAGGATATGACGTTTCAAACCCTCGATGCCATGATCCTCTCATGATTTCCAAAATTCATGCGTTGAGATTTTTATAAGGATATTCAATTATTTAGACAAATGAAAACCGAAACCCAGCATGATAGGGTATGATTCCTCAAGTTTCCAAACAAGGAATATTGCCTTATTTTTTGAAAAGCACTCACAAAATTTTAAAAAGGATATTTGGTTATTTGGTCAAACGGAAAATTGAAATCCTGCACGATAGGGCACGATTCTTCGAAATTCCAAACACTCAAATATTGCCTTATTTTAGAAACATGGACATAATTTTTAAAAGGTTATTTCATTATTTGGTCAAATGAAAAATCGAAACCCAGTACGATAGGGCACAATTCCTCGAAATTCCAAACACACAAATGTTGCCTTATTTTAGAAACATGGACATAATTTTTAAAAGGTTATTTGGTTATTTGGTAAACAGAAAATCGAAACCCAGCACGATAGGGCACGATTCCTCGAAATTCTAAACACATAAATATTGTCTTATTTTGAAATACATTATTTTAAATTTGACTCTAAATGCTTTTTGTTTGGTATACGTAAATAAAATGAAGCATTTAATAAAGGCTCGAATACATTAGAATTTAAGACATAAAACAATAATTAATAGCACAAGCATAGCATTAAGTCTAAGTAATATACAAACTCAACATTAATAGAATGAGCGTAATTGTAGATACAATTTAATGCTCAAATATATAATAATGTATATAAGTAACAATGAAAAACAATGTATGAGATAAATCAAAATATACAATAAAATATGATCTTCCAAATTACTAAATTATATACACTAATTTTGAAATAAAAAAACATATATATATATATATAAGCAATTTTAAAAGCAAATAAATTTATATAGATAAATTTAAATGGGCATATATATATGAAATAATGTGAGAATCAAGAATTTGTACAAAATAATAATGCACAATTGTAATACAAGGAATAAAATACACTCAAATGAAGAATAAAATGTAACACCCCAAACCCAAGCCCAAACATTACGAATTTAATTTGGTATGTTCTGAGAGAAAACATTTTGAAAACCCTTGTTTAGCCGATTTAATTTAGGGTGGAAGAAATTGCCTTGTTTTAAAAGCAGTTGAGGTGTATAAAGAAAACGATACTTAGTTTGTTTAAAAAAATATATTAGGTCAGATTATTCTGATTTCAGGATGTGCAGATGGCACGAAAACATTTTCGTTTGAATTTTAAGAAAACTTGTGAAATCATTTTAAAGTCATTAAGTGATTTAAACAAATTATTCCAAACATGTAAAGTAGCAAAAATAAAATCCTAGGAGGCCTTATTACAACTTGAATAAATAAAACCAAAATAAAATATAAACAAGTAAAAGTCCATCTCATCCATAATTTCACTGCATGGCCACCTCGAGTCCATCCGGCTCCTCATCCGCGATCTACGAGTCACCCGAAAAATATTAAAGGAAAAGGTGAGTCACCAAGACTCAGTGTGTAACCCTTTTCCCGGTTTAATGCAACATCATACACACAAATCATAATCAAGTTAACATGCACCCAACCTAACCATCCGAAACACCTTTTTCTACCCCGCGTGGTACCAAACCACTGGTGGTGCCAAACCACTGGTGACTTAAAGTCACGATATCCATCAATATTGTGGTGCCAAACCACTTTGGTGACCAAGTCACAAATAACAAGTTGTGGGGCCAACCCACGTGATACCAAATCATCAAGGCGTCAATCCCATAATATCATCGTGGGGCCAACCCAGCGTGGTGCTATGCCACGGGACGAGACGCTATGAGGTGCCAAACCTCTAGTGACCGTAGTCACGAAATGTGGTACCAAACCACTAGTGTCCGTCGACACGAATATTACCTCCCCCTCCTCTCATACAACCCACATCAATCAATGATATATATATATAACAGGAATCATGCCCACATATTTATTTAACAACATACCAAATATATCATGCTTCCCAAAAGCATCATAAAATAAACTCATAACAACAAGGACTTACCTGATTCCTTGCTTATACCATGATGGTATTAAATCCAGATCTACATCAATTTAGATTAGCATACACAATGCATTTAGCACAGTTACGAGTTATGAAGTGTGTATGTACACACCTGTTACTATCGGTAGCCCTAAATCCCGATGAGTCAATCGGCCACACTAGACTTCCTTGCCCCTATATTCGGCCATACATGAAAGTTAGTGTCTTAGACCATTCAGCCAAACCTCATAAATCCAAAAGGTTTCACTTGAACCCGAAACCTTACCTAAAACGTCCTTTGATTATCAGCCACCACACACTATGTGTTTCTGCTTCCCTACAATCAGTAGTCATCCACATTAATAGCCTTCAGCTTTTGAACACTAAATAAATAACTTACTAAAATAGATCCTTACCACCACTTACCAAGTTCGATTGCTAACCAATAGAGGCTTGATTGAATACTTCAAAAATATCGGAGTACCTTCACAATCGGTTGGACAAAGAAAAACTTCCCTACAAATGATTTAAGTACACCATTAAGGGTCATAGGCCATTCGGCCATAATCTTAATCCCAAAAGAGAGTGTAGCCCCTTACCTTGATAATTATATCGGCCCTTAACTCCACAAGTCAGCACCTCTTAGTGTTGTGAGAGGGATTCGGCTATCATCAATGAAGAGAAAGGCAGGAAACAAGACCCTCTTTCTTAAGGGAGATTCGCCAAGTGAGTCTAATGGGAGGCGATTTGGCGACAAGGTGGTAGGGGTTCTACTAATGGAGGTAGAAAAGAGAAGAAAAGATGTAGGGGAATTAATGGTGTTTTTCTACTAAGTAGAAGAAAAAGATCTTTGGAAAATTTTGAGCAATTGCCTGGGGAATTTCGCCAACACAAAAGGAAAACAAAGAGGACTTGCTGAATGATTTTTGGCACTCCTTTTGTTCTATCAAAACCGAAAATAGATGGCCCTAGAGAGTCCCTATTTCGGCCATAACCTCTCCCCTTTTGTGATAATTCAGCCTTGAATTATCACAAATAAATCTAGCTTTATCATACTTTTAATCTCCTAATCCCCTCAACAATTTAATAGCAAATAAAACACTAATAGCTCCCCCTTCCAGCCGATTGTATGCAAAAATATTAGGCCTTATCTCTTATCAATTAAGAGTCCAATATCTCGCCAACACCCTCCTTCATGCCAAGAAGCAAAAGAAAAAATAAAATCAAAGTCTTTGCTTCTTTGATTCAACCAATGACGATGAAAGCAACAAAGAAGACCCCTTTAAGCGCCCTGCACCAACTCTCCCAATTGACTTTCATGTCAAATAATGCCATCATTAAATTATAAGCCTTCTTCCCGCCCTTACTCCTTTAACGCCAAAGCCCAAAAATAAAACTCCTTGCGTCTTTTATGTCTCGAACCCGAGACCTTAAACTAAAGCCCTTGAGTGGCGCCCCAAGCCACTTCGCCAACCTGCCTTTCATGCCATGAACCTTGCCCAAAATTTATTTAAAGCCTTTCTTACTTGGGCCCTTCCTTTAACGCCCAAAACAAAAACCCAAAACAAAACACACCCCTTGTTTCTCCCATGAATCAACCCAAGACCTCCTTGCATCATCCTTAGGCGCACAAGCCAATTGTGCCAAGCCAAATCTTTGTGTCAAATTCCTTGAAAATTTTCTTAACCCCTATCTCACCTAGCTTCCCTCCTTAAAGCACTTAAAAGAAATTTTTAACCTAAGTCGAGCCTAGATCGGGTTTAATTCTAGACCTTAGAACATGCCAAATAAATCATAACATTTATTTCTTCGAGCACACACACACATGGGAACAAATAATTAAATTTTCAAACAACCCCTAATTCAGGATGTTACAGTTCTACCCCCTTAAAAGAATTTCAGCCTCGAAATTACCTGATCAAAAGAGGTGGGGGTATTGCTGCCACATCACATCCTCAGGTTCCCACGTAGCTTTCTTCGTACCATGATTCTGCCATAACACCTTTACCAAAGGCACTGACTTCCTACGTAGAACTTTGACATCACGATCCAAGATTTGTACCGGCTCCTCCTCGAAAGACATGTTCGAATTTACTTTAATTTCTTCAACCGACACAACGTGTGAGGGATTTGATCGATAGCGCCTCAGCATCGAGACATGGAAGACATCATGGATCTGGCTCAACTCTGCCGGCAACTCAAGCTGGTAAGCTACCGTACCCACTCGCTTTAGCACTGTATATGGCCCGATGAACCTAGGGCTTAGCTTCCCTTTTCGCCCAAACCTTAATACCTTCTTCCAAGGCGACACTTTCAGAAAAACTTTATCTCTTACTGCATATTCTATCTCCTTGCGCTTAAGGTCAACATAAGACTTACGCCTGTCGGCGCTTCCTTAAGACGAGCCCGAATCACCTTAACTTTATCTTCAGTTTCTGTTACCAATTCTAGACCCAAGACTTGTCGTTCACCCAACTCCGTCCAACACGTAGGAGTACGGCATTTTCGTCCATACAGTGCTTCATATGGTGCCATCTGGATACTCGCTTGATAACTATTGTTATAAGCAAATTACGCTAGCGGTGGTACTTTTCCCAACTACCATCGAAATCCGAACACAACCTCTTAGCATATCTTCTAAAATCAGATGACCCTTCCGATCGCCCATCGATTTGTGGATGGAATCTTTGTCTTGAAATCAATCGTGTACCCAAAGCCCGATGCAACGCTTTCCTAACCTTGACGTAAATCTAGGATCCCTATCTCGAGATGATCGATCTGGCACACCATGCAACCTCACTATTTTGACATATCTGACTTAGCTAGCTTCAAGTGAGTAATCCACCCTTCTGATATGAAGTGAGTGATTTAGTCGACGGTCCACAATCACCCAAATGCGTCCTTCTTCTTTGGGCGTGAGGGTAGCTCATCGACAAAATCCATCGTGATCCTCTCCCATTTCCACCGAGGGATCTTCACTGGTTGAAGTAAACCCGATGGCAACCGATGTTCGACCTTTAACTCGCCGACATGTCGGACACTTACCCACAAATTCACCACCTCGCTTCAATCCAGGCCACCAAAACTGTCTTCGCAAATCCCCATACATCTTGCTACCTCTCGGATGCATAGCGTATGGGCTGCTATGTGCATCCTGAAGAATTTTTTGCCTCAATTCCACATCTTTCGGCATGCAAGCTCGCCCTTGAAAGCATAATACTCCATCATCGGACAAGCTATACCCTTCTAAACCACCATTTTGAACTTGGAATCTCCGTGCATTTAGACTTTCATCTACTAATTGTTTTTCCTTAATCTCCTCGATCCAAGTTGGCTTAACTTGTAGCTCTGCCAAAAGACTTCCATCGTCGTATAGACTCAAATGAGCAAACATCGCCCTTAAGTCTGCCACGACCTTCTGACTTAACGCGTCAGCCACCACGTTAGCTTTGCCCGGATGGTACTCAATTGAATAGTCATAGTCCTTCAACAGTTCAATCCACCGTCGCTGCCTCAAGTTCAAATCCTTCTGAGTTAAAAGATACCTCAGACTTTTGTGATCCGTGTAGACTATCGACTTTTCCCCATACAAGTAATGTCTCCATATCTTCAAAGCGAAGACCACTGCTGCTAACTCCAAGTCGCGAGTTGGATAGTTAACCTCATGCGGTCTTAGCTGATGGGACGCATAGGCCACTACCTTCCCTTCCTGCATCAATACACATCCTAACCTCAGATGGGACGCATCACGATGGCGTAAACAACTTCCACCTCAGTCAGTATGCGTAAGCGGAGCTTAGTCCGAATCCTCCTTAGCTTATCAAAACTTTCCTGCTGTTTCTCCGACCATTCAAATGGAACTCCTTTTCTTAGTCACTTAGTTAGTGGTGCTGCGATTAAAGAGAACCCCTCTACAAATCTGAAACACCCCACACCCGGCCCACGAGCCTGAACCGGATCTGGTATGTTCCTAAAGTGAACCGTTTTCAAAATCATTCGTTACTTAGAGAAAATTCGTAAAAATTTTTAGAAAATATTGTTGTGGATTGGGCTTAGATTGGAAACCCATTTTATTAAACTTGTAAATCCAATTTGATTTATTACGTCCAAAATAGTTCTTAGCACAATATTTAAAAGTAAAGTAAAAATAAAGAATAATCCACTGGGTCTTATGGCCTTATTACATCAAATAAAACCCAAAAGAAATATAATTAAGGGTACCAAACAGAAATAAAGTCCAAATAAAATTAAATCTCCAAATGTAGCATGGCCACCTCAAGGTCCACCGGCCCGGTCCGTCACTGCTCATCACCTGAAAATAATTCCCACAATGGGGTGAGTCAACAGACTCAATGTGCACACAATACTAACATTCAACAATTCAGGCATTCATGTTCAAATCATCGATCCATATAAAATGAAATTATGATGCAACCCAAACCCAATCCTAATGGTCTATCCGCTACACACCACCGTACGCCATTCACACCGTGGGGACTACTAAGTGAACCCTCCATCCGCTACACACCATCGAAGGCGATCATCGCGGTCGGCGTGCTTATCGCTCATATCGTTGTGTCATTAGACACTATAGTCAAATTATACGTTGTGTCATTAGACACTATATTCAAATATTGTAACCGGTTACCAAAATTCCGAATGTGACCGTAGTCAACATATTTCATTGGTGAGACCAAGTCAACACCTTCGTTGGTGAGACCGTCAACACCTATTCTCCCCTTTCACATAAATCCCGAATGCCCCAAAAATATATATTGTGCATAACTTAATTTCATGTTCATATACATATATTCGCATGTTATAAAATAACATATTTCACAATCCTATCGAAGTAGGAAACGTGCACAGGTACTTTTGCCACATTTGTGGTACATAGCCACATTCACATTCTTATTCATATTCATATATTAAAATAATAGCCATAAAATATCGAAGGTTAGTAAGGGTACACACTGTTTTGCTTAATAGGTTCCTTGAGATCTCGAGAATCCAGATCTAACTTAGATCCTATATTCTACCAACCATTAAAATACATAAGCAACCTATTTGGCTTAAAACCAAATCCAAGTAGGATTTGTATTACCTACCTTGTTGCGAATTAGATGATTGTAAATCAAAGCCCTAATTTACTAGTATCCTTTTTCCTTGAAATCATTAACACCTTGAATCATGTAACCATGAGAGTTTCCGCTTTTAAAATAAATAAAATAATTCTAAATACCACAATTAAGCCTTGGCCGATTGGATCTATGTACTTACCTTATAGATTTCAAATCCCGAAAGTTTCCTTTGTCTTGAATATCTATCAAAATCCCTAAAATTCATACGTTAGATCTGATCTAACTTTAATAAGTTGTAATTGGCCTTTGGCCGAATGTGTCTCACCTTAAATTCCTTGAATCTGAAATCCCGAAACTCCTCCTTTGACATTCGGCCAATAGACATAAAAGAGGTTATTTTCTTAAATCTTGATTAAACGAATCAAAAGAACAAGAATTAATTGTTCTTACCTTAAATCCTTGATCTTTGTATTCGGTAATTGTGGAAACCTGAGATCCCTTGTATATTCGGCCATGATCAAAAATAGGGATTAGTACCCGAATTTTGGTAAAAAGAAAAGAATAAAAGTTGACTGACCATAGATCTTACCCTTTTTGATGTTGTGGATGATTTCTCCTTTACTTAGAATCAATAAAGATTCGACTTTGACAGTAGAAACGAAGAAGAAAGTAGAAAAAGAGAGGATGGTTTCTTGCTTAGGAAAATTCGGCAGAGAGGGGGAGAGAGTTAGCAAAATTTCGGCAAGGTAGAATGAATGAGAGAAAAGTCTCAATTTTCCTCTTTTAACTGAAATTGCTAGACCAAGAGTCCAAAACTTGGCCACTACTTTCCCCAAGTGATAATTTAATCTCCATTAATTATCACCTAATTAAATTAAAAGTCTTTAATCCATCCTTTAATTCCTCATTTATCTTAGTAAAGAAAATCCTTTATTTATCACTTTAATTTGACAAGTTTTAATAAAATAAAACTCTTCCCTTTTAGCAAATAGGTGCCGTCCACCCCTAGCCCAGGAAGCAAAATTAAACCTTCAATATTTGCTTTCAAGTGACTCGAACTCGGCCATTTCCTTAAACCTTAAGTGACACCTTCAGCCACTTTTCCAAGCCCGATTGTGTGTCAAAATTCACCAACTTTTTCTTTTAAGGCCCTCTTGCCCTTATTTCCTATTTTGGGCTTTAAAATTTGTCATTCCTACCTTATTTCTAAGTTTTCTAAAATTTTCGATCGGCTCTGTAACTTACCATTTTCTTACATCTTGAGGTTTCCAAAATGTTCAAGTTTCCAAAATGTTCGTGTTTCCAAAATGTTCGGGTTTCCAAAATGTTCAAGTTTCCAAAATGTTCGAGTTTCCAAAATGTTCGTGTTTCCAAAATGTTGAGTTTCCCAAAATGTTCGTGTTTCCAAAATGTTTAGGTTTCCATTTTCATGCATTTCCGTGTTTCCAAAAATATCAAAATTTATTCTTAGTGCTTAAACTTGTCATTTCATACAATCAAACTGAAAATGCATAGGCCCTATTCAGGATGTTATAGTTCTACCCCCCTTAAACAAAATTTCATCCCCGAAATTTCCTAACTAAAATAGTTGAGGGTATTGCTGTCTCATGGTCTCCTCTGACTCCCACAAAGCTTCTTCCGTTCCATGATTGCGCCATAGCACTTTGACTAGAGGAACTGTCTTCCTTCGTAGTACTTTCACATCACGTTCCAAGATCCGAATCGGTTCTTCCTCGTATGATAAGTCTGGCCTTAGCTCCACTTCTTCAACAGACACCACATGGGATGGATCCGATCAATAGCGACGTAACATGGACACATGAAATACGTTGTGCATCTGCTTGCAATTCGTGGCAACTCTAATTGGTATGCCACTTGCCCAACTCGCTTGATGATTTGATAGGGCCCTACAAACCTTGGGCTTAACTTCCTTTCTGATCGAACCTCATAACCTTCTTCCAAGGCGAGACTTTTAGGAATACTTGGTCTCCACTTCAAACTCTATTTCCTTTACGCTTAAGGTCTGCGTCGACTTTTGCCTATCGAGGCTTCCTTCAACTGTGTCTAATTAACTCAACCTTCTCTTGGTTTACGCCACCAACTCGGACCCAAAACTCGGCGTTCTCCTATCTTGGTCCAACAAGTAGGTGTTCTACACTTCCTTCCATACAATGCTTCAGATGGTGCCATCCGAATCTTTGGCTTGATAGTCATTGTTGTAGGCGAATTCAGCTAAAGGCAAGTAATCTTCCCAACTTCCTCAAATCCATTACACAACCTCTCAACATATCCTCCAACACTTGTATAACCCGCTCAGATTGCCCGTCGATTGTGGATGAAAAGTCGTAGTGAAGTCTAGCTTAGTGCCTAAAGCTTGATGAAGTGCCTTCAAAATTGAGATGTAAACCTTGGGTCTCTATCGGAGATGATCGACATTGGTACTCCATGCAATCTCACAATTTTCGCCACATACAACTTAGCCAACTTCAAGAGAATAATCCATTACGACGGGATAAAGTGTGCGGACTTGGTCAAGCGGTCCACTATCACCCATACCGAGTCCTTCTTAGTAGGCGTAAGGGAAGCCCACTAACGAAGTCCATGGTAATTCTTTCCCACTTCCATTGGGGAATCTCGATTGGTTGAAGCAATCTGATGGGACTTGGTGTTCACCTTAACTTGTCGACACGTCAAACATTTCCCCATCAATTGACCACCTCTCGTTTGGTCGGACCACCAAACTGTTCTCTCGGATCTCTATATGACAATACCTCCGGATGCATAGCATAAGGGCTACCATCGCTTCCCAAGAATTCTTTGTCTCGACTCCTTATCTTTTCGACATACGTACCTTTCCTTGTAGCACAATACTCCTTCATCATTGATGCCATAGTCCTTTAATCCCCTTCATTGCATTTTGTCGCACCTTAGTACTTAAGTCATTATCGATACCGTCCTCCTTCACTTCCTTTAGCCATGTGGGCTCGACTTGTAATTCCGCCAAGACTTCCATCGTCATACAAACTTAAGTGAGCGAACAAAGCCCGTAGATCGATACAACCTTGACTTAGGGCATCGGCTACTACATTTGCCTTGCGGATGATACTCTATTGAATAGTCGTAGTCCTTGACAATTCCACCCACCTTCGTTGCCTCAAGTTCAACTCCTTCGAGTTAATAGATACTTAAGGCTCTTGTGGTGCAATGTAGATAATCGACCTTTCTCCATAAAGGTAGTGCCTCCAAACCTTAAGGCGAAAACCACGCTGCTAGTTCCAAGTCATGCGTGGGGTAGTTAACCTCATGCGGCCTTAGGCTGCTGTGGCGTAAGCAACCACTTTGCCCTCTTGCATTAACACATAACCTAACCCGTATCAGCGAGCGTCACGATTACACCACAAATTCTTTTCACGCCTCGGTGAATTAACACTGGGCTTCCGTCAACACTCTTTTAAGCTTTTCAAAGCTCTCCTATCGCTTATTCGTCCATTGAAGGAACTTCCTTCCTTAGCAACTTGGTTAAAGGCGCGGCTATTGGCGAGAATCCTTCCACGAACCTTCAGTAATAGCACGCCAAGCCTAAAAACTTGAATTTCAAACCACGGACCTAAGTGGTTTCCAATCCAACACCGCTCGATCTTCCTAGGGTCCACTCTTATTCCTTCTGCGGATAGCACATGCCCTAAGAATGCCACCTCCCTAAGCTAAAATTCGCACTTGCTGAATTTGGCATAGAAACTTCTTCTCCCTTAACACTTTCAACACGACTCGGAGATGCTCCTCATGCTCCTCCTCCGACTTGAATACACCAAAATATCATCGATGAACATAACGACGAATCTATCCAAGTAGGGTTGGAAAACCCGATTCATCATATCCATGAGCACGCGGTGGGCGTTCGTCAACCCAAACGGCATCACCACAAACTCGGTGACCATATCTTGTCCTAAAAGCGGTCTTATGGATATCAGCCTCCTTCACCTTCAATCGATGGTATCCCGATCAGAATCGATCTTGGCTTACCATGCTCCTTGGTGATCGAACAAGTCATCGATCCTTGGCAAGGGATACTTGTTCTTAATGGTCGACTTATTTAATCGACGGTAGTCTATGCACATACGCATAGTTTCGTCCCTCTTCTTCACAATATGACCGGGTGCTCCCCACGGAGACACACTGGGTCGGATGAACCCACGATCCAACAGTTCTTGTATCGAGCCTTGAGCTCCACTAACTCCTTTGGTGCCATTCGGTATGGAGCTATTGACACGAGTCGTCCCCGTAGCAAATCAATCCCAAATTCCACCTCTCATGTCTGGGGTATTCCGTAACTCCTCTAGAAACACATCCACGAAGTCCCTTACCGTCCTAACTCCATTAATACCTTCCTCCTTTCCACCTATCGCACTTATTTAAAGCTAAGAACGCTTTGCAACCTTTCTTAACCATCTTCTCGACCTTGATCTCGAAACTACATTAGACAAGTAGTTCCTCCTTTCTTGATCATTACCACCACTTCATCCTCCGGATTCTTAGTTCCATACGTTTAGCACACAATCCAACACGGCTTAGTGTTCTACTAACCAATCCATTCCGAGTATAAGCTCAAACTCTCAAGGGTAACTCTATTAAGTCCGCTCGAAAGTTCACTCCACAATCTCTAGGGTACATTCAAAGATCTTGTCTACCACTATAGTTTGGCCTAATGGGCTTACTACACCATCGCCTATCGAAAGTTAAGAGTCTAGGCCTAGTGTTTTCACTACACTACTTGCAACATAGGAATGGGTCGAGCCCACATCAATCAAAGCAAAGTAGGGTTTGTCAAAATAAAGAACGTCTTGGTTATAACATTGGTAGCGTCTCCATCTTCCCTTCGGTGAACCGCATAAACCAAACCCGGTTGTCTTGCATCGGCATTAGCATTAGTACCTCGACCCTGTGTTCCACGGCCTCTGCCTGTACCACTACCACGGTTACTCGAACCACGACCCCGTTGAGGCTGCTGTCCGCCTCTACCGGTCTGGCTAGCATTCTGAACTACCGGTCGGCTCTCATCTGATTGTTTGGGACAATCCTTAAACATATGGTCCTTGGACCCACACTTAAGACATGCTCCTATCTTTTTCCAACACTCACCTAAATGCTTCTTTCCACAATGCTCACAAGGACGAATCTGCCAGCCTGTTGATTCCATGGCCCATCAACCCTAGGCCTTTTGTAACCCTTTCTAGATGGGCCAAACCCTCTTGGCCCTATTCTTATCCACAGTGCCTTAGTAGCATCCTTAATCCCTCGCCACCTTGGCCTTTTCCACCAAAGCGAGAATTCCGCTCACGATGCGGTGCTATCAACATCTTAGATCATCTCTCGGCCCGTCCTCAAAGCGGACACGGCGCTCATGCTCAGTTGCCACTACCCCTCGAGCATAGCGGCTCAACCTCAGAAATTCCGCCTCATATTCTACGACGGACTTACTCCCTTGTACCAACCCTAGAAAAGCCTTCCTCTGCTCATCTATATACCGGTTTCCACATACTTCTTACGAAGGCCTCTTTAACATACTCCTGGTCAAATTTTTAGTGCGTGGTACCATCACGAGCAGTCAACCACCAGCGTCGCTTCATCGCGAATAACGCCACCATCCCTTTCAACTTTTCCTCCGAGTCGATCAAGCTCATCCATGATATGCTCTTGCTTCTAACCAAGACTCACCAGACTGGGTGCCACATTGATACTCCTCAAACATTTCGCTCCATTAGCTCGAGCCGCTCGGTCACAGACTTTCGATTTCCTCCATTTCCTCCACTCTGACTTTCGATTTCCTCCATTTCCTCCTGCACCGGCCACCAATTCCAAAACTCGCAAAGATCTTCATGCGACATGACCTCTTCCCTGCTCGAGCACGGTGCTCAACATTAACGGTGAGGTGGGGTGGTGGTGGTGGTGGCATTTCATTGTCGGACCCTTGACCCGACCTAGCGGGTTCCGACACGGTCATTCTTCCTCTTCCTCGACCACGACGACCACGTCCTCTAGAGCTCATTTTCTAACGTCGAGATCGATTAAGAAATTTTATGGATTAGTCATTGTTCCACTTATTTATCGGTGAAGAAGTTTTATGAGAAGGGATTTTAGAGTGGTTCTTTCGTATCATACAAACACACAGTCTTTTCCATTCATTCATTCATCCATCAACCAAGTATGAACTTTTGTTCATTCAGAGAAACGTTGTAGTTTTCGTTGTTGTTGTTTTCCACTACCCAGGGGTATTTTCGTAATTTTGTCCTACAGGGGCATTTTTGTAATTTCTCAGAAGAATAACGTTCCTTGGGGTTTTTGTCAAACATTATTTTGAAAGTTTCAAAGTCTTGGGGTAATTTTGGAAAAAAATTTGAAATCCGGGGGTATTTCGGTAATTTTTGACCTTAGGGGTATTTTGGTAATTTTTCACAAATCGGGGTAAATTTGTAAAATTTTATAAGTCAAGGATATTTCGAAAGTTGTAAAACTTTGAGGGTTCTTTCTGAAAATTGGTTCTTCCAAAATGGGAATGTTGCAAAAATTTTGGAAATCAGGGTCATTTTGGTAATTTTGGAAGTTAGGGGCAATTTTGTAATAATTTTTTTATCAACGTATTTTGATATTTTACAAATTAGGGTTTTTGAATGTTTACAAAGTAATGAAATTTTGGTAAAGTTGTTGAGTACTTGAGCATTTTCTAAACCAAGGGCATTTTGGTAATTTTACTGCTAAGGGCATTTTTGTAATTTTTGTAAATCCGGAGTTTTTCAGAAAATGTTGTAAAAATAATTTTCTCAGATTTAAAAGAAAGTTTTAAAAGTTTGAAAAACTAGGGTTTGTTTTTTTGTTCTCTCTTCTTTTTTTTTAAAACATGGCTAGTTCCTTTCGGGTTTTAGTCATTATGTTCACTATGACCGAGCCCTCTTGGTCGTGGTGAACAAAGCTACGCACCAGGCGTGATTCGTGTGGAGAGGAGGTGAGTCACGGGATCTGCTTAAATACCAAGCTCCCACCAAACCATTCCTAGACATGCGCATGAGGTTACCACACCACCGAGCCCTCCGAGTTATGGTGAACCAAAGCTACGCACTGGTGGGATTCTGCGAAGAGGAGGTGAGTCACTAGGACCTGCTAAATACCAAGCTCTTCCGGATCCAATCCTGACATGCGTACAAGGGTTACCACACCTTAGTTCGATGACTTAGGCATAGGTTTGTTTAGTGCTTTAAGTCTTATGTGTTTGCGTTTGAGTAGTCTAATCCTGGGGTTCAAGTTCCTATCATTCTATTCTACGTTCCATGCCTATTCTACCCTTAAATAGTTCACAGAATCACACATATAGTTAGGGGTACTTACAGTAGATCATGGGTTGGAGACTTAGGGGCCATGCCAAGCCCGCTTATTTTCAAAGAAAATCATTTGGGCTCAATTCAAAACATTTTGGGCCTTAGCCCACGTGTAGAGAGTTTAAAATCGGTCTACGATACCAAATTGAAACACCCTTTTGACTACCACGAGCACTAATCGGATCTGGTATGTTCCTAAAGTGAACCGTTTTCAAAATCATTCGTTACTTAGAAAATTAGTAAAATTTTTAGAAAATGTTGTTGTGGATTGGCTTAGATTGGAAACCCATTTTATTAAACTTGTAAATCCAATTTGATTTATTCGTCCAAAATAGTTCTTAGCACAATATTTAAAAGTAAAGTAAAAATAAAGAATAATCCTTTGGGTCTTATGGCCTTATTACATCAAATAAAACCCAAAAGAAATATAATTAAAGGTACCAAACAAAATAAAGTCCAAACAAAATTAAATCTCCAAATGTAGCATGGCCACCTCAAGGTCCACCTACAGTCAAATCACTTGCTCATCACCCGAAAATAATTCCCACAATGGGGTGAGTCAACAGACTCAATGTGCACACAATACTAACATTCAACAATTCAGCATTCATGTTCAAATCATCGATCCATATAAAATGAAATTATGATGCAACCCAAACCCAATCCTAATGGTCCATCCGCTACACACCACCCGTACCGACCATTCACACCGTAGGGACTACTAAGTGAACCTCCATCCGCTACACACCATCAAAGGCGTCATTGCGATCGGCGTGCTCATCGCCCATATATACGTTGTGTCATTAGACACTATAGTCAAATTATACGTTGTGTCATTAGACACTATATTCAAATATTGTAACCGGTTACCAAAATTACGCAATGTGACCGTAGTGAACATATTTAGTTAGTGAGACCAAGTCAACACCTATTCTCCCCTTTCACATAAATCCCGAATGCCCCAAAATATATATTGTGCATAACTTAATTTCATGTTCATATACATATATTAGCATGTTATAAAATAGCATATTTCACAATCCTATCGAGTAGGAAGCGTGCACAGGCACGTTTTGCCACATTGTGGTACATAGCCACATTCACATTCTTATTCATATTCATATATTAAAATAATAGCCATAAAATATCGAAGGTTAGTAAGGGTACACACCTATTTTGCTTAATAGGTTCCTTGAGATCTCGAGAATCCCGATCTAACTTAGATCCTATATTCGGCCAACCATTAAAATACATAAGCAACCTATTTGGCTTAAAAACCAAATCCAAGTAGGATTTGTATTACCTACCTTGTTGCCGAATTAGATGATTGTAAATCAAAGCCCGAATTTACTAGTATCCTTTTTCCTTGAAATCGGCTAACACTGAATCATGTAACCATGTGAGTTTTTGGCTTTTGAAATAAATAAAAAATAATTCTAAATACCACAATTAAGCCTTGGCCGATTGGATCTATGTACTTACCTTATAGATTCCAAATCCCGAAAGTTTCCTTTGTCTTGAATATCTGTCGAAATCCCTAAAATTCATACGTTAGATCTGATCTAACTTTAATAAGTTATAATTGGCCTTTGGTCGAATGTGTCTCACCTTAAATTCCTTGAATCTGAAATCCGAAACTCCTCCTTTGACATTCGGTAATAGACATAAAGAGGTTATTTTCTTAAATCTTGATTAAGCGAATCGGAAGAACAAGAATTAATTGTTCTTACCTTAAATCCTTGATCTTTGTATTTGGTAATTGTGGAAACACGAGATCCCTTGTATATTAAACCATGATCAAGAATAGGGATTAGTACCGAATTTTGGTAAAAAGAAAAGAATAGAAGTTGACCCACCACGATCTTACCCTTTTGATGTTGTGGATGATTTCTCCTTTACTTAGAATCAATAAAGATTCGACTTTGTGATGAAAGCGAAGAAGAAAGTAGAAAAGAGAGGATGGTTTCTTGCTTAGGAAAATTCAAGAGAGGGGAGAGAGTTAGCAAAATTTGACAAGGTAGAATGAATGAGAGAAAGTCTCAATTTTCCTCTTTTAACTGAAATTGCTAGACCAAGAGTCCAAAACTTGGCCACTACTTTCCCCAAGTGATAATTTAATCTCCATTAATTATCACCTAATTAAATTAAAAGTCTTTAATCCATCCTTTAATTCCTCATTTATCTTAGTAAAGAAAATCCTTTATTTATCACTTTAATTTGACAAGTTTTAATAAAAATAAAACTCTTCCCTTTTTAGCAAATAGGTGCAGTCCACCCCTAATACAGGAAGCAAAATTAAACCTTCAATATTTGCTTTCAAGTGACTCGAACTCGGCCATTTCCTTAAACCTTAAGTGACACCTTGAGCCACTTTTCCAAGCTTGATTGTGTGTCAAAATTCACCAACTTTTTCTTTTAAGGCCCTCTTGCCCTTATTTCCTATTTTGGGCTTTAAAATTTGTCATTCGACCTTATTTCTAAGTTTCCTAAAATTTTCGATCGGCTCAGTAACTTGCCATTTTCTTACATCTTGAGTTTCCAAAATGTTGAGTTTCCAAAATGTTCAGTTTCCAAAATGTTCAAGTTTCCAAAATGTTCGTGTTTCCAAAATGTTCAGTTTCCCAAAATGTTCGTGTTTCCAAAATGTTTAGGTCTCCATTTTCATGCATTTCGTGTTTCCAAAAATATCAAAATTTATTCTTAGTGCTTAAACTTGTCATTTCATACAATCAAGCGAAAATGCATAGGCCCTATTCAGATGTTACAAAATCTTGATAGTACCACCTGACCGAAAACTTGAATTTACGCCATGACTTAGGCGGTTTCTAATCCAACACCGCTTCAACCTTGCGAGGTCCACTCTAATCCCTTCCACGACACCACGTGACCTAAAAAGCCACCTCCTAAGCCAAAATTCACATTTACTAAATTTGGCAAATAACGCTTCTCCTCGGTATTTGTAGAACTATCGCAAATGCATGTCATGCTCCTCCTCCGTCTTTGAATAAACCAATATGTCGTCTATAAACACCACGAAAAATTGAACCAAGTACTGTTGAAACACCCTATTCATTAAGTCCATGAATGCTGCCGGTGCATTGGTCAACCCAAATGGCATCATTAGGAACTCGTAATGCCCATACCGAGTACGAAATGTCATCTTGTGAACATCATCCTCCTTCACCTTAAGTTGATGATAACCCGACCTAAGGTTTATCTTTGAGAAAATTGATGCACCCTTCAATTGGTCAAACAAGTCATCAATCCGGGGCAACGTATACTTGTTTTTGATCGTTAACTTGTTTAGCTGACGGTAGTCGATACACATCCGCATTGACCCGTCTTTCTTCTTGACAAACAGCACAGGTGCTCCCCATGGGGATATACTTGGTCGAATAAACCCTCGGACCAAGAGCTCCTGAATTTGAGCCTTCAGCTCCGCCAATTCCTTTGGTGCCATTCAGTATGGTGCTATAGACACAGGTGCCGTTCCGGGTAACAAGTCTATCTGAATTCAACTTCCCGATCCGAGGCGGACGAAAGTTCTTACGAAACATCATGAATTCCCTACCGTTTGGGCCTTCTCAACCACTGACTCCTTAGCCTCCAAGGTACATATTTGAACCAAAAACGCCTCACACCCTTTCCTGACCATCTTCTCTGCCTTCAAAGTAGAAACCACATTGGATAGGTAGTCTCTTCTATTACCTATCATGACCACTTCATCACCCTCACCAACTTTAGAACCATGCGCTTAGCAAATATAATCCAACCTTGCCTGATGCTTAACCAACCAGTCCATTCCAAGAATTAGATCGAACTCCCCAAGCGGCGGTTCCATTAGGTCACCACAAACACTACCCCTTGGAGTTCTAGGGTACATATCTATATAGCTTGTTTACAACTACTGAGTGACCTAGAGGGCTAATTCATCACATCTCCTAAAGTAGTCTCAAAGTCTATGTTCATAGTCTCTACCACACTACTAGCAGCGTATGAATCGTTGAACCCACATCAATTAATGTAACATATGGAAGACCAAAATTAGGAGCGTCATGGATTATGGCGTCCGGCGTCACCCTCCTCTCGGCGCTTCTTGCAGATAGACTAAACCAGGTTGCCTTGCTACGTGTTGCTTGCCCTCTTCCCAGTTTGCGACCTCGATTAGAACCATTGCTTCTCCTACCATTACCACGACCCTCCGTGATGGTCCTACATTTCTAACACGAGCACCTGTTCGACCCTCTGGTGATTCTTTGCCAACTTCCGAGGATACCCTTACACGGTGATCCAAAGATCCACATTCAAAGCATCCCTTTCACCGTCCAACAACCTCCCCAATGTGATTTCCCACGGCGATTACAGAGCTAGTCTCGATTAGTAGTCATGGGCCTTCCCGCTGATTGACCCACTCTGCTTAGCCCTTTCTCATGCATTCTTGCCTGATCCAAACGTCCCAAAGCCTCTTTTTGCTTATTCCTTTCATAGTTTTGTCTCACAAACTCCTTGACCCTTCGGCTACCTTAGCTTTTCCACCAAGGCGAGAAACTCACGCTCTCGGCGTGGAGCAATCAAGAACCTTAAATCATCCCTCGATGCATCTTCAAAGCGGACACAACGTTTATGCTCCGTTGACACAATTCCCCGAGCATAGCGGCTCAGCCTCAAGAATTCCGCTTCATACTCCGACACTGACTTATTTCCTTATACCAACCCCAAAAAGGCTTTCCTCTGAGCATCAATGTAGCTGGTGCCCACATACTTCTTTTGATAAGTAGCTTTGAAATACTCCCAAGTAAGGTCATCTGCCGTAGCACCATCTTGAACCGTGAGCCACCACTGATATGACTCATCCTTTAGAAGCGACACCGCTCCTTTTAGCTTTTCTTCATTTGTCAGATCGAGATCATCCATGATCCTCTCTGTCGATTCCAACCAGTATTCTGTCGCACTGGGTGCCACACCCGATACTCCCCGGAATACCTTAGCCCCGTTGGATCGAAGTCGCTCGGGTACAGATTTTCGAGCTCCCATACCTCCACTTGCCCCAGCCACCATCTCAAGGACTCATAACACAGTTTGCAATACTGTCTCACCTCCCATCTGATCCTGCTCCTCAGCTCCAAAAGTCAGGGGTGGTGGTGGCGGTGGTACCTTATTCTCCGATCCCTGACCCGACCTCACGGGTTCTGACACGGTTATCCTGCCCCTACCGTGTCCACGACGGCCACGTCCTCTAGAGCTCATTCTAACTATTGCGCTTTAATCTGATTAAGAAATTTTATGGATTAGTACTTGTTTCACTTGGTTATCTGCGGAGAAATTTTATGAAGAGAGTTTAGAGATTCTTTCGATCAATCAAAGTTTTAAGTCCTCTATCCTAGTTCACACAGAAAGCACATCCATTCCTAATACCTTTCATACACACTCACTCTTTGGGCATTTACGTAGTTTCATCTAAGGGTATTTTCGTCATTTTCTTACGAGGGTATTTTAAGTAATAAATCAAGGAAATTTTGAAAAATTTGGTAAATCAAAACATCTTGTAATTCTTAAAACTGAAGAGTATTTTCAAAAAATTTTAATTTAAAGGTATGGCAGAATTTTGGAAACCAGGGGTATTTTGGTAATTTTGTCAATCAGGGGTAATTTTGTAAATTTCCAAAGTCAGGGTATTATTTTGAAATACAAAATTTTGGATACTTTTCAAAGTAAGAGAATTTTATTGAAATTGGGGTAGTACGGTAATTTTAGAAACCAAGGGCATTTTAAGTAATTTTGCCACTGGGGCATTTTGGTAATTTTAGTAAATTGAAAATATTTTGAAAATTTTCCGAAATAAATTTTGTTACTATTTAATGGAGTATTGTAATGATTTTTAAAACTTAGAGTTTTCATAAAACATGGCTAATCCCTTGGGTTTTATTTATTGTGTTTGACCTATGACGAGTCCTCTTGGTTAGGGTGAGCCGAAGCTACGCACTGGTAGGATTCTGCGAAGAGGAGGTGAGTCACGAGGACTGCTTAAGTACCAAGCTCTTGGGATCAATCCTAGACATGCGCTCGAGGTTACTACACCTAACTTCGGCGACTTGGTCGTAGGTTTGTTTAATTAAGCCATTAAAGTCTTATGTGATTTGTTGGAGTAAACTAGTCCTGTGGTTTTAACACTTATCATACTAACTTCGTTCCATACCTACCCTTCTATAAATATTAATCCACACAGAAGTCGAAAGTACTTACAGGCGGATGGTGCCGGAGACTCGGTGCCATGCTGTTTCACAACCAAAAACATTTCACAAAGGCCTCACAAAACATTTTGGACCTTGGGCCCCCACAGTCGAGCTTTGAACCTGGCTCTGATACCAATTTTGTAACACCCCAAACCCGGCCCAAACATTACGACCGAATTTGGTATGTTACAGAGAAAACATTTTGAAAACCCTTGTTTAGCCGATTTAATTTAGGGTAAAAGATATTGCACAGTTTTAAAAGCAGTTGAGGTGTATAAAAAACGATACTTAGTTTGTTTAAAAATATATTAGGTCGATTATTCTGGATTTTAGATGTACGATGGCACGAGAAAACATTTTCGTTTGAATTTTAAGAAAACTTGTGAAATCATTTTAAAGTCATTAAGTGATTTAAACAAATTATTCCAAACATGTAAAGTAGCAAAAATAAAATCTTAGGAGGCCTTATTACAACTTGAATAAATAAAACCAAAATAAAATATAAACAAATAAAAGTCCATCTCATCCATAATTTCCTTTGCATGGCCACCTCGAGTCCATCAGGCTCCTCATCCGCGATCTGAGTCACCTAAAAATATTAAAGGAAAGGTGAGTCACCAAGACTCGGTGTGTAACCCTTTTCGTGTTTAATGCAACATCATACACACAAATCATAATCAAGTTAACATGCACCCAACCTAACCATCAAAACACCTTTTTCTACCCGCGTGGTACCAAACCACTTTGGTGGGGCCAAACCATCGGTGACTTAAAGTCACGATATCCATCAATATTGTGGTGCCAAACCCTTTGGTGACCCAAAGTCACAAATAACAAGTTGTGGGGCCAACCCACGTGTGATACCAAATCACTAGCGTCAATCCCATAATATCATCGTGGGGCCAACCCAATGTGTGGTGCTATGCAGGGGCGAGGCGCTATGAGGTGCCAAACCTCTGGTGGCCGTAGTCACAAAATGTGGTACCAAACCACTGGTGTCCGTCGACATGAATATTACCTCCCCCTCCTCTCATACAACCCACATCAATCAATGATATGCATATAACAGGAATCATGCCCACATATTTATTTAACAACATACCAAATATATCATGCTTCCCAAAAGCATCATAAAATAAACTCATAACAACAAGGACTTACCTGATTCCTTGCTTATACCATGATGGTATTAAATCCAGATCTACATAAATTCAGATTAGCATACACAATGCATTTAGCACAGTTACGAGTTATGAAGTGTGTATGTACACACCTGTTACTACCGGTAGCCCAAAATCCCGATGAGTCAATCGGCCACACTAGACTTCCTTGCCCCTATATTCGGCCATACATGAAAGTTAGTGTCTTAGACCATTCGGCCAAACCTCATAAATCCAAAGGGTTTCACTTGAACCCGAAACCTTACCTAAAACGTCTTTTGATTATCAGCCACCACACACTATGTGTTTCTGCTTCCCTACAATCGGCAGTCATCCACATTAATAGCCTTCAGTTTTCGAACACTAAATAAATAACTTACTAAAATAGATCCTTACCACTACTTACCAACTTCGATTGCTAACCAATAAAGGCTTGATTGAATACTTCAAAAATCCCGGAGTACCTTCACAATCAGTTGGACAAAGAAAAACTTCCCTACAAACGATTTAAGTACACCATTAAGGGTCATAGGCCATTCGACCATAATCTTAATCCCAAAAGAGAGTGTAGCCCCTTACCTTGATAATTATATCGGCCCTTAACTCCACAAGTCAGCACCTCTTAGTGTTGTGAGAGGGATTCGGCTATCATCAATGAAGAGAAAGGAACCGGAAATAGGACCCTCTTTCTTAAGGGAGATTCGGCCAAGTGAGTCTAATGGGAGAGGCAGGATTTCGACAGTAAAGGTGGTAGGGGTTCGGCTAATGGAGGTAGAAAAAGAGAAGAAAAGATGTAGGGGGAATTAATGGTGGTTTTCGGCTAAGTAGAAGAAAAAGATGTTGGAAAATTTTGAGCAATTGCCTATGGGGAATTTCGGCCAGCACAAAAAGGAAAACAAAGAGGACTTACTGAATGATTTTCGGCACTCCTTTTGTTCTATCAAAACCGAAAATAGATGGCCCTAGAGAGTCCCTATTTTGGCCATAACCTCTCCCCTTTTGTGATAATTCAGCCTTGAATTATCACAAATACTAGCTTTATCATACTTTTAATCTCCTAATCCCCTCATCAATTTAATAGCAAATAAAACACTAATAGCTCCCCTTCCAAATTGATTGTATGCAAAAATATTAAGCCTTATCTCTTATCAATTAAGAGTCCAATATCTTAACACCCCTCCTTCATGCCGATGCAAAAGAAAAAAATAAAATCAAAGTCTTCTTCTTTGATTCGAACCAATGACCGATGAAAGCAACAATGACCCCTTTAAGTGCCCTGACCAACTCTCCCAATTGACTTTCATGTCAGATAATCCCATCATTAAATTATAAGCCTTCTTCCGCCCTTACTCCTTTAACTCCAAAGCCCAAAAATAAAACTCCTTGCGTCTCTTATGTCTCGAACCCGAGACCTTAAACCAAAGCCCTTGAGTGGCGCCCTAAGCCACTCCGCCAACCTGCCTTTCATGCCATGAACCTTGCCCGAAATTTATTTAAAGCCTTTCTTACTTGGGCCCTTCCTTTAACGCCCCAAAACAAAAACCCAAAACAAAACACACCCCCTTGTTTCTCCCATGAATCGAACCCAAGACCTCCCTTGCATCATCCTTAGGCGCACCAAGCCAATTGTGCCAAGCCAAATCTTTGTGTCAAATTCCCTTCGAAAATTTTCTTAACCCCTATCTCACCTAGCTTCCCTCCTTAAAGCACTTAAAAAGAAATTTTTAACCCTAAGTCAGGCCTAGCTCGGGTTTAATTCTAGACCTTAGAACATGCCAAATAAATCATAACATTTATTTCTTCAAGCACACACACACATGGGAACAAATAATTAAATTTTCAAACAACCCCTAATTCAGGATGTTACAAAAACAAATTAAGGCGTTATAAATTCAATTTTCAAAACGATTTTATTAAAAAAACCTTGATAATAGCTAAATTTAATACTATAAAAAGTTATGAGAATTAAAACAAATGTTAAGGCTTAATCGAAATAAAAATATAATTAGAGGGCCAATTAATGAATAAACAAAATTATTTAAACAAAACAGAGGATCAGATTGCACTTTGTATAAATAAGAAAGGATCGAACTAGCAAATATTACGAAATTAAAACGCAGCACATGAATTGGATTAAATCGAAATGGCACGCAAATTATGGGTACCAATTAAGAAATAAAAGAAAACATATAATAAATCTAATTGAATTGCAATACAAAAATAGAGGGACCGAACACGCAAATATTCTCATCACAGGCGCACGGATCTTTGGGGTATCGAATTGAGTCGATTGATTAGTTTGCTCTACACTGCGTCATTTTAAGGCTATTAAAATGAGCACGAGCAACGACGTTTTCTTAATAGCCACCAACCCTTTAAAACCAAATTAAAACAGATTAACCTCATTGCAGACTAAACCCTAGCCCCCCATTTTGTTTTGGTTTTCAGCCTCAATCAAAATCTCTTCGCTTAACCACTAAAATGCCACCATAAACGGCGGATAATGGTACGCGAAGGTCTGATTTGATTGACAGACGTCTTCACCTAGCCCCGATCGCGACGGAGAAAGCGAGGACCGAACCTTACAATGGTAAACCTCTTTTTTATTTTCGCATGTAGGAAAAGAAAAAAAATTCTACAAAAATAGATTCAAAATAAATAAATAATGAAATAAAAAAAACCTTTTTTGAATCTCATTTACGTTTCTATTATCGATATTCTCGTGTGTGTAAAAAAAAGTTATAAAAATCTAAGGTTGTTTTATATCCACCAAAAAATAAAAATCTATTCTTTTTTGTATACATATTTTTCTGCTGTTTCTATGCTATTAGAGACCCTGTTTACAGGTACAGATGGCGCAGACGTGGCGTACGGAGGCCCGTGGGGTGTATAGAGACACGAGCTGTGGAGCGCGTAGAGGCACGGGCGAGGGAGGATGCGGTGCTGACTGATTCAAGAACCCTCTAAGGTTTCTGGAACGCCAAAAATATTGGGCCATTCGGGCCAATTTCAGGATTGGGTTGGGATTAATTATTGTGGCCCTAATGTGGGTCATTGTAATTAGGTTTTTTTTAGTTTGGGCTAAAATCAGGTTTGGATGTATTGGGCTATTTAATTTGGACTTGTTGGATTGTTAACTTTTTAATTTTGGGATTTTTATATTATACTTATTTTTTTTAATATGGTTAGCAATGGCCCGGGTAAATTTTGGGCCCGACATTTACCCCTCTTTGCTTGTTGTCATGTAACGAGAATAAAGCAAAGACTTTAAAAGGGCCAATTTTGCCCAGTTTTGTTGAATCTTGACTTCATTCGGTGTTTTTCTTCTTCGAGCAGCTTCATTCCATCCCACTGCATCTTCAGGGGCCCGAAAACTAGCGTTTCGATCCAATACTTGTAGCTTTAATCTGCTCCACTGCAACTTCAGGGAGATAAGACTTGCTATTTTCGGTCTACTCCGCTGCAACTTCAGGGAGATGAGACTTGTATGGTAAATTCAATCTAACCTACTGCAACTTCAGAGGTATAGGATTCGTCATTTTTATCCACCCTACTACAACTCTAGGGAGATAGGGTTAACTATCTTCAGTCTGTTCCACTGCAACTTCAGGGAGATAAGACTTGTGACTTCAACCTGCTCCACTGCAGCTTCAGGGAGATAAGGTTTATTTTGATTTGCTCTATGCAACTTCAAAGAGATAATATCTGTAATTTATAGCTTCAATATATCCCACTACAACTTTAGGGAAATAAGATTCGCTATCTTCAGTCTGCTCCACTGCAACTTCAGGGAGATAAGACTTGTGACTTCAACCTTCTTCTCTACAACTTCAGGGAGATAAGACTTGTAATTTCAACCTTCTCCACTGCAACTTCAAAGAGATAAGGTTTACTTAAAGTGAATTTGATCCGACCTTTTGCAACTTCAGAGGTAGTGGACCTGTGGATTCATCGATCTTGTTACACCGTCCTTTGGGAAACATGATCTGTAAAATTGACTTATAGATTTATGCTTATGCATAATGATTAGGATGCCATGATCGGAATGAGTCGAAGGCTCCTAGCTAAGTGTATTATGGATGACATTTGTATGAATTCAGAATGTCATGAGAACAATCCTTTGTAAAATGAATCGAATGTTCCTAACTAAATGTGTTTTGCATGAATGCAGATATTCATGAGAATGATCCTTTTTAAACGCTTAGATTGACATTACTCTTTGTTCTTCCAGGTTGTATCACTAACGTAATATCCTGTCTTCTTGTTCAACCGATATTTTTTTTTGACAGCAAATTTGAAGAAATGGTCACCGTTTAGAGTTTCCTTCTCAAACATTTCCAACCCTTAGGATTGGTGAGTTCTAAATAAAAGTCCTGTTTCAGGTTCTCGTATTATTTAGAAATTTTTAGAGTAATATGCAAAACCCCTTTTGCAAAAGTATTATTAGGCCATTAATCATTACCTCAATATAAAATGCTTGAAAATAATCATAAATGATGGATATAATATAATTTGTCAAAAATGAAATCTGAAAAGAATAAGTTAACTAAAGGAAGCAAGCATTGCTGGAATACAAAATGATTAGGGGACAAGATAGATGCCCCGGATATTGCAGCCTGAGCTTTTCTGTATGGACTTTGTGAAGACCATTTTAAGCTCAATATGTATTTAGAAGATCGAGAGTACTCTGTTGACGATCCAAGATGTAACATCTCTTCTCCTTCTTAATTTAGGTATGGCAAGATTACCACATGCCCTGTCGTTGATTGCAATTTGAGCCGCCCTTTTCTGGTTTTCGACTCAAAAACCCTTTGGTCTCAAGGCACCCTTTGCGGGTTTTCACTTTGGCCCCTTTCCTCTTCAAGTATAGTATTTCTTGACTGAATCTGAGTTTATAGGATTGGGGAAGGTTTTTCAATCCATCTCAGCCAAGATCAGTGCTCCTCCAGAGAAAGCCTTTTTCACCACATAAGGTCCTTCCCAATTTGACATCCATTTCCCTTTGAAATCCTTTTGCATGGGGAGGATCTTTTTCAAAACCAGGTTTCCCTTGTGAAATTCTCTTTGGCGAACCTTTTTGTCATAAGCCCGTATCATTCTTTTTTGGTACATCTGACCATGACGGATAGCCCTTTGTCTTTTTTCCTCGATCAAGTTCAACTGATCGTATCGAGACTGGACCCATTCAGCTTCATCTAACTTTAACTCTGACAAGACTCGAAGGGAAGGAATTGCCCTAGTAGAGGTCCTGACTAATGTTCGATAAGCATAGAGTGAGAATGGTAATTTCTTATGCCAATCTTTGTAGGTTTCAGTCATTTTCCCCACAATCTTCTTAATATTTTTGTTGGCTGCTTCCATCGCACCATTCATTTTTGGGTGATACAGTGACGAATTGTGATGTCTGATCTTGAATTGGCTGTAGACCTCGACGATCATGTTGTTATTCAAATTTAACGCATTGCCGAATATGATCCTCTTAGGCATTCCATATCGACATATGATTTCCTTTTTTAGGAATCTACTGACTACTGACTTAGTAACACTGGCATATGAATCAGCTTCTACCCACTTGGTGAAATAGCCGATGACTACAAAGATGAATCAATGCCCATTTAAAGCTTTTGGAGAGATCGACCCGATGACGTTCATGCCTCACATGGAGAAAGGCCATAGGGAAGTCATAACATGCAAAGGCTAATGAGGCACGTGAATTTTATCTCCATAGATCTGCCATTTGTGACATGTTTTAGCATAATTGATGCAGTTCCCGTCCATGATAGACCAATAGTATCTAAATATCATAATTTGTCTAGCCATTGTGAAACCATTAGCATGTGTTCCACAAACACCCTCGTGGACTTCTTCTAAAATTTTCTTAGCTTCAACAGCGTCGACACATCTAAAAAGTACCTGATGATCCTTTCTTCTTTTATACAGGATCTCACCATCTAAGACATAGTCACAGGCTAGTCTTCTTAAGGTCCTCTTATCGTTCTCGATCGCTTATTCAGGATATTCACGATTTCTCACATAACGCAGTATATCTTGGTACCAGGGGTGATCATCTCTTTCTCTTTCATCTACATTATAAAAATGTGCTGGGGCTTCATAGATACTCATTTGAATAGGCTTCATGTCCTCTTATTTGCTTATTTTGATCATAGAGGCCAAAGTGGCCAAAGCATCTACCATCTGGTTTTCTTCTCGTGGGAGATAATTAAAAGTGATATCATCAAACTCCTCAATTAACCCCATAACTATCCTTTGATAATTGATCAATTTGGGGTCTCTTGTCTCCCATTCACCTTTTAGTTGGTAGATCACTAGTGTAAAATCTCCATGTACTTCTAGCACTTTGATTTTGCACTCCATGGCTGCTCGGAGTCCTATGATACATGCTTCATATTCTGCCATATTATTTGTACAATCGAAATCCAATTTACAAGTGAATGGATAATGATCTCTATTTGGGGATACTAACATCGCCTAATTCCATTCCGAAGCGACATTTGATGCTCGTCAAAATTTAGCTTCAAAGATGATCCTTTAGGGTGTCTTCCTTCACACCGCTTACATACATTAGGTTCTCGTTGGAAATCAAAATTCAATGGCTCATAATCCTCTAAAGCTTTACTAGCTAGAAAAT
This sequence comes from Gossypium rotundifolium, assembly GCA_025506655.1. NCBI lineage: Eukaryota > Viridiplantae > Streptophyta > Magnoliopsida > Malvales > Malvaceae > Gossypium > Gossypium rotundifolium. Next base: position 19,657,189 of record CP106726.1, read on the forward strand.
CTACTATTGTGCTCCCTTTCCAAGCTTTTTGACTCATATAGACGATGTCGAATTCAGAAAGTAGGATTTTCCATCTGGCCATCCTTCCATTTAAAGCAGTTGACTCCATCATATACTTTAGAGGATCCAATTTCGATATCAACCAAGTCGTGTGGTACAGTAGATATTGTCTCAGCCTTCGAGTTGTCCAAATCAAGGCGCAACATAATTTCTCGACTGGTGAATATCTCATCTCACACTCAGTGAATTTTTTACTGAGGTAATATATTACTTTTTCTCTTCGTCCTGACTAGTCATGTTGGCCCAGCACACATCCTATGGAGTTGTTAAACACTGTCAAATATAATATTAATGGCCTATCTGGGCATGGGGGTGACAATATTAGAGGATTTGACAAGGATTGTTTAACCTTGTCTAAAGCTTCCTGGCATTTGCTATCCCACACGCCTAGATTGTGTTTCTTCAGAAGACGAAAGATGGGATCGTATTTCTCGGTTAACTACACAATGAATTGAGCAATGTTGTTTAACCTTCCCAAGAAGCCTCGAACTTCCTTTTGAGTGCACGGTGGAGGCAATTCTTGTATAGCTCAAACTTTTTCGAATTCAATCTCGATTCCCTTCTCGCTGACTATAATGCCCAGCAGTTTTCCAGATATAGCTCCAAAAGTACATTCCATTGGATTGAGTTTTAACTGAAATTTTCTCAACCTCAGGAATAGTTTCCTCAAAACTCGGATGTGTCCCTCTTCTGTTCTAGACTTCGTGATCATGTCATCAACATAACTTCAATTTCTTTATGCATCATATCATGGAACAAAGTTACCATAGCACTTTGGTATGGAGCTCCTGCGTTTTTTAACTGAAATAGCATCACCTTATAGTAGAATGTACCCCATAATGTAATGAAGGTAGTTTTTTTCATGTCTTGAGGATGCATCTTTATCTGATTGTACCCTGAGAACCCATTCATGAATGAAAATAACGAATAGCCTGCCGTTTTATCCACCAGAGTATCAATGTGGGGTAACGAAAAATTATCCTTTGGGCTAGCCTTATTTAGGTCTCTATGATCCACACACATTCAAGCTTTCCCATCTTTCTTAGGGACAGGCACGATATTAGCTACCCATTCTGAATATTTGATTTCTTGCAAAAATCTAGCATTAAACTGCTTTTTGACTTCCTCATTTATTTTTAGCACAATATCTGGCCTCATCCTTCGGAGCTTCTATTGAACTGGCTTGTAATCCTCTTTTATGGGAAGGCGCTGCACTACAATGTCAGTGCTTAACCCCGGCATATCTTGGTATGACCATGCAAAGACATCCTTGAATCCTTGAAGTAAATCCACAAGGTCTCGCTTTGCTTTTTTGGTTATGCACGTTCCAATTTTCACTACCTTTCCCTCTTTCAAGGTCACGACCTCCACTGTCTCTTCATGAGGTAGGATTTGTTTTTCCTCTTGTTCTACCATTTTTAACAAGTCTAGAGATAAGCCATAGTCTATGTCATCTTCAAAGTCCCGGGATCCCTCTAAACACACGTCATGCTTAAAAGGAGATTCTAAATTCGTAGCAGCGTTACTCATGTCATTGATATCCGGAGACCTATGGTAAGAACAAAGGAATACACAAAAAAGAATAAATTTAAGAATAATTATGTAACATCCTAAAATTGGGCCTAGTAGGATTGAGCCCAATGGGCCTTGAGCGTAGTAGCGTTTAAATTTTCAGAGAACAAGAGATTGGCTTAAATGCAAGTTAGACTTATTAGGTAAGTGATTTTGAAAGGTTAGAGGGCTTCTATGAAGTCTAGGGATCGAACTTTGGCTTTGGGGAAATTTTGGTTTTAGGTGAAAAAAACCCTGAAAGTTGGCAGGTAGGCCTTAAGAATAAAAAGTGGAGGAAAGTGACACAAGTGGAGTGTGTGGTGTAGTGGCAAAGTGACGCCACATAAGAGACAAGGGGGTGACGCCACAAGGAAGGGAGGAGGTCCAAGGTTCAAGTCTTGGCTTTTGCATGTTGGTTTCTTTTTTACCTGGATCTTAGAATTTGGGCCATAGTTTATATTTAGTTGCGCATGGTTTAAGACACAAGAGGAGCTTGTGGCCAAGTGGTTAGCGGCGTGGATTATGTTGCAAGGGAGCACGGGTTGAATCTCATGAGAAGCAAGGAGTATTTATTTTATGGATTGACTGAAGAGTTTTAGTTGAATTTAAACTCTCTTGTGAAGGGATCCCACATCAAAAGATACAAAGAAGAAGGGTGAAGAGCTATCTATATAAGGAGCATTCTAAGAGGAGAGTAAACACATCTTGGACGGCGTTTGGGCACAGGAGTGGACGGAGCGTGAATTAACACTGGAGTCCTGTCAGGTGTGTAACTCTCTACTCTAGTTGTAAAGCGACAAATGTCGAAGTGTCGATCATTACGGCATTAGTAGCCACACGAGCGTCGGCCTTGCGTGTGGGGCTTCGACACGATAGTTGAGGCCATCAGTAGTATTCTTGTGGGTTGGGGCTGCTCGGGCCATGATGGGCCGAAGTGGGCCCAACGAGCTTGTAGGCCCATATGAGTAAATTCTATGATGATATAGTATATAGTGAACAACTTATATACGTGGCTAGATTTGTGGTAGGTGGGCCATACGAGCGTGTGGGCCCAAATGGGTCGAAATCGGGTTTTAGGCCCAATAGTTCGGTGGTAACCAGAAATGGTAGCTGAGTCACTCGGGGTGACATTAGGCCTTCGAAAAGGCCATTACAGGTACGAAATTACTGATATACCCTTGAAAGGGTAAAGTACCAAAATACCCCTAAAAGGTAAATTACGAAAATGTCCTTGGTAGGTAAAATTACGGTTATACCCTTAGAGGTTAATTGGCTTGATTATGTCATATTTGTTATTCTGATTATGATGGTAATTTATTTCATACGTTATCGGTGATATATGATTTGCATACATGCCATACTGCATACACGAATTATTATGTCATATTGCATGGGTATGATGAGAGGAGGGGGAAGATTGATATCTGTGACTTTGGGCCACCAGAGGTTTGGCACCTCCAGTGGTTTGGTAGCACAGTTGATTTTGTGACTTTGGGTCACCAGAGGTTTGGCACCTCATAGCGACTCGTCCCAGTGGCTTAGCACCACAATGGGTTGGCCCCACATATGATATAACGGGATTGTCGCCAGTGATTTGGTATCACAACGTGGGTTGGCCCCACAAATGGATTATTCGTGACTTTGGGTCACCAGTGGTTTGGCACTACATTATTATTGATATCAGTGACTTTGGGTCACCAGGGGTTTGGCACCACCAGTGGTTTGGTACCACACGAGGTAGAGAAAAGAGTTGTGGATGGTTAGGTTTGGGTGCATGCTATGTTTATTTGATTATGACTTGTGTGAGCATGTTGCATTAAACGGGAGGGGGATTATGCACTGAGTCTTGGTGACTCACCTTCTCCCTTATCTTTTCAGGTGATTCATAAGATCGCGGATGAGGAGCCGGATGGACTTGTGGTGGCCATGCGATACTCGTTTTTGGTTACGCGGACCTATAATTTGGGTATTTTTTCTTTAAATACTGGTTTTATTTGGGTTTGTAATAAGGCCTTTAAATTATGTTTTTTGGATTATTCTTTTATCTGCTTTGAATTTGATTTCAAACATGATTAAGTAAATTACTTGATTTGTTTGACTTGACAACTTGGACACAAAGTTTTCTAATTAAACTACTCAACGGGTTTTCAAAACTTTACCATCGGGTAATACAATTCACATTTCAACTTCACATATACAAGTTTTTTTTACGCTAAGCAATACAAGGGTTTTCACTAAAAATAAATCGGTAACTCATATTCTTCAGAAAGGTTTCACTCTGTAACATGCCAAATTCAGTCGTGGTGTGTTGACCGAGTTTGGGGTGTTATAATTATGGTATCAGAGCCCAGTTTTAAAAACTCGACTGTAGGTTTGGGTTCAAAAATGTTTTCAAAGGATGGTTTGGAAAATGGTTTAGAAAAAAATATATATCTATTTTCTGGAAGTATGGCACCCGAGTCTCCGGCACCAAATCCGTAAGTTTCCTTTTTACTATATTTTATTATATGTGTAACATCCCGAATTTGGGGTTATGCATTTAGTGCATAATTTAAGTGACAGTAGGCTTGGAGTGTGTTTGGATATATTTTAAGAGTTTTTGAGAACTTTAGATGAAGGGGAAAAACTTTGGAAGATATTGAAATTTTAAGTGAAAAGGGGAAACTAGGCAAGGAGGCCTTAAAGGAAATTTTGTGGAGTTTAGGACACAAGAAATTAATTAGCAAAGTGGCTTGGGGCGCTAAGGTGCAAGGGGCTTCAGGAAGGAAGAGGGTCGAGTCTTGAGGCTGACATGGGAGTGTTTTATTTTATTTGTATTTCTGACAAGAAGAAAGTTGGATCAAGACGGCTTTAAGGAAATATGAAGTGGTTTTGGACACAAAGAGTGCCTTGGTAAAGTGGTCGCAGGCGCCACTTAAGAACCCGAAATAACGCCAACAAGGGCCTTGGTTGGCTCACGACTGACAAGTAGTGTTTTATTCTTACTTTTGGAGTTAAGGGGAGCAAGGTGAAGGAGGTCTTAAAAGAAATTGGGGCGAGTTTATATCACAAAAAGTGCCTGGGTAGAGTGGCTTGGATGCTTATGGAAAGGGAGCTTGAAAGGGCCCGGGTTCGAGTCCCGTGGGCAAGATAAGAGTGTTTTTATTTTTCCAAGTCGGTGCTTAAGGGAGAAGAAGGCCTTAAAAGAATTGTTGGGAGTTTATGGCGCAAAGGAGCTAGAAGCAAAGTGGTCAGTAGCGTGTGGTGTTTCAAAGAGGTGCAGTGTTCGATTCACGTGGGCAGCACAAGGTGTGGTTTTCTTTTGCTTTTACGTTAAGGCAGGGAAGGGAGAAGTTGGACGGTTTTGGTCTTTCAAATGGATAGGGATAAACACTGCTATTTCTTTTTAATTTCGGCTAGAAGGATTGGATTAATATGATTTTATTTTGTTTATTTTATTTATTTTATTTATGTAAAGATGAGAGATAGATGTGATGGATAATTATTTAAGTGATAAATGAGAAGAGGATTAAGGGATTTGATAGGAAATAGTTAAGGATTATTTCTAGTATTTATTTTAATATAGGATAATTATGGTTCTATTTAGATTAAATGAGATTTTATTATATTTTATTTTATTTTAGATAGATAGATAAAAGATAATGGGATGGTTTATTTTATTTTAAATAGGTAGGATAATTGTGGATTAATTATTTTGTGCTAGATAAAGAAGAGATGAATATGGATTTATTTTAATTATCTTGAATAAGTGATCAAGAGGTAAAATAGGAGATGGATTTGGAGTTTGATAAGAAGAAGGATGTAGTAGCAAATTCTTTATAAGGGAGTAATCATCCTTCATATCTTTTTCTTCTTTAACTTCTTTGTGCGAAATTTAGTCTCTCCTAGTCTTCTTTTCTTTTATTTTCTTTCAACCCCAAATCCTTTCTTTTTAATTCTTGAATAGCCGACTACCCCATCTTCTTTTGAAAGCCATAGCCGAATATCAAGTACCCTTATTCCTATTCTTTTGTCGCAAGTCTCAAAAGCCAAGATCGGCGCTTTCTCTTTTTGTCGAATACACTCTCTTGCACTTTAAGCGGGTGATTGCGCAAGGGTTTCGGCAGAATAAGTGGTGATTCGGAAATAGGTAAGCTTGGTAAGTGACTTGTGATATTTGGCCATAGGCCACATTAAGAGTTCAAGTGATGATCGATCGTGTATTATGGTTCTTAGGATCAAATCGGCGAGTTAAGAGAAGTCTTCGGATTCTCGATCCATCTCGTAAGGTTGATAAGTTGTAGTTTATTGATTAAGATTTAGTACATTATCGTTTAATCGGGTTTTGATTAGATATCATTAATGGATGCGAATACCACTAAGGAGGCCAAGGGTAGTTCCTATCCCCAAGTTTGAAAGGAGAGCCATTTACATAGTTCGGGATTGGCCAACGGTGGACCGTGTCGAACAAGAAAGTAGGCGGATAATAGTAGTCTCGCTTAGTGGTAGCGTCGATTATCAAAAGCATAGTTCTCCAAGTTATTAGGTGTGTAGTTAGCCTACCGTTTTCCGGGTTTATGATTGTATGTGATATCTGTATGTTTGTTATGAATGTGCTAACTAATGCTTTGAAAATTGTGATATGGATACCCTTAAGGGCATGCACGATAATTAGGTTAGTATCAATCAATGTGATGTGATTATTAATATGTATATGTAATGATATGGTTGATGAACATGCATGGCACTATTTTATGATTGCATGTGCAGGGTGGGATATGAAAGAAGGATGGGTGTACTTGATGCGTGGTTTGATGATGGCTCGTGCCTCATCGTGATTGATATAGGCTATGTGCTATATCGTGGTTACTGATGGCTTTGTGCTCATCGCGGTTTTGATGTTAGCTTTGGCTACATCGTAGATTGACGTTGACTGAGGTCACGTTGTGGATTATTTGCGATTAAGTTCGCGTGGACGGCATTTGTTGCCATATTGGAGTGAAAAGGAGAGGGTGATTTAATAATCCCCTAGTGTTTGGTAGGCTGGATACAGGGGTGTGTAGAGGATGGACCCTAGGCTGGGTTGGGCTTCATAATTGCATAATGTTGTATGTGAATATATGTGAAAATGGGCCAAGCCCAACATGTGATATGAATATATGTGGAAACGGGCCAAGCCCAGTATGATATGTGGATTAATGTGGAAATGGGCCAAGCCCAGTATGTGGAAACATGTGGTTAATTACCCTAGTATAAGAATGTGACATAGTTATGGGCCAAGCCCAATATGTGAACTCTATTAATGTGAATGTAGGCCAAGCCCAATAAGTGAAAGCATGTGAATAAGTTGCATTAATATCTGTTATATGGGTTAACACATGGTTTGACATGTGGGTGGAATTCAGTAGAATAATTGCACACTGAGTCTGTATGACTCACCCAAATTTTATTAACATCGCAGGTGATGCTTGGACCGGGTCTAGAGTGGATACAAGGTGGCCCATGTAGAAGATGATTTTAGTTATCTCAGACTTTTCATATTTCAATACTTATAAATATTTATTTAATGTAATAAGGGCCACTTAAAGTATTTGAATTTTTTTTCTATGTTTCAGTTGGATTTGTTATTAAGTTCGTATTTTGTAAGTTTAATTTTTAAAAGCTATCTCAAAAGTCATATTAAAGTTTTGAATCCGGTATTTTTATAACCACTTAATTTTTACTTAGAATATTTTAAATCACGAAAATGTTTTTATCAAAGAAAACAAATTTTTAACGATTTTTACTTTTAAGTAAGAATATTTTGAACGTTTTCTGCAGTGGCATCTCAAACTCGACCGTTTCAAATGGGCCGGGTTTGGGGTGTTATAGTTTGGTATCAGAGCCCGGTTCAAAACTCGGCTTTGAGGGATTTGGGCCTAAAAACATTTTTCCAAAATGGGCTTTTCAAAAATATAAGATTTTATGAACTATTTCAGTTGATTCTGGCATGGCACCTGTATCCCCAATTCAAGTCCACTAGGTAAGTACCTCTGACTATTGAAGTGATTTATATTTGAATGTTATGGGCTTATTTGGGCTCGTAGATTAGAATATTAGGGCTATTGAACCCTAGGGCTAGTGCCCTCAAACCCATGCATAAGACTTAAGTGCAACTAAACAAACACGTGTCTAAGTCACCGAGTTAAGGTGTGGCAACCATTGTGCGCATGTCAGGAGTGGATTCGGTAAGAGCTTGGTACTTAAGGTCCTGGCGACTCACTTGCCTCTTTACTCGAATCCTACCAGTGCGTAGCTACTGCTTCACCCTAACCAAGAGGACTTATTCACAAAGCTAAACCGATAATTAAAACCCGAAAGAGACTAGCCATACTATTTTATAAACACCTTAGTTTTTAAAATCCTTAAATTAACCCTTCGATTTGCAACAAAATCTATTTTGAAAATTTCTCGAAAAAAAATTGATTTGCCAAAATTACTAAAATACCCACAGCAGAAAATTACAAAAATGCACTTGGTTTTTAAAATTTCCATATTACCCTTGATTTTAATAAAATTTTTTTATTTTGCAAAAGTGTCCAAAAACTCTATTTTGCGAAAATTCAAGGTACTTTGATTTGAGAAAAATTACTAAAATGCCCCTGTGTTGTAAATTACTAAAATACCCTTAGTTTTTAAGATTTTCAAAAATACCAGAAACTTTTGTTTTACAAATATCAAGATACCCTAATTTGGAAAATTTACGAAAATGCCCCTGACTTCCAAAATTACCGAAATAACCCCGATTTTTGAAATTTTTACAACACCTCTGATTTGGAAAACAAATTTTCAGGATAACCCCCGAGGTTTTGTAAATTCTAAAATACCTTTGATTTGTAAAATATTTTCGAATTAGCCCCTATTTATTACCAAAATACCCTTGTAAGAAAAATGACAAAATTACCCCTGGGTTGGTTATGGTAAAAAATGCCCGTGGAAGTGTGATTGAATGTTAATGATGAATGAATGTGTCTCTATCAAGATGGATGAATGTGAATGTGAATGTGAATCTCTGAACTAGAATAGTAAACTTGAAACTAAGACTATGATTGATCGAAAGAACCACTATTAAACTCCTTTTCATAAAATTGTTCGCGAATAAACAGTAGAACAAAGTACTAACACATAAAACTTTCTAGTCAGATTATATCGTGGCGTTAGTAATGAATTCTAGTGGACGTGGTCGAGGTAAAGTGATAGTGTCGAAACCAGTAAGGTTTGGCCATGGGTCAGAAAGTGATGTCTGCATGCCATGAGTGGTAGCGGAGGATCAAAATCGGTGGAGGAGATGACGCAGATATCGTTGGCTATCTTTGCGAGTGCTAGAGCGAGTCATGCGGAGCTAATGTGGGCAATGGAACTCAGAAATCAGTTCTGGAAAGGTTTAAGTCAAACGGAGCCGAGATTTTTAGAGGAGTGTCAGGAGCAGCTTCGAACGTGGTGGAGTATTGGCTAGAAGCAGTTGAAAGGATTATGGACGATTTGGATTTAACTGCTGAGGAAAAGCTTAAAGGTGCTGTCTCGTTGCTCCGAGATGAAGCTTATCGATGGTGGCTCACTGTTAGGCAAGGTACCCCTGCGGATCGATTGGATTGGGGGTATTTTAAAGTTAAGTTTGAAGGAAAGTACTTTGGAGCTAGTTATTTAGACTTGCAAAGAAAGGCGTTTTAAATTTGGTACAAGGAAGTATGTCGATGGCGGAATATGAAGCGAAATTTGTGCGGTTAAGTCGATGCTAAGGGATCATAGCTCTTGATTCGAAGGTGTGTCTGATTTGAAGATGGATTGCGAGATGAGTTATGAGTGTTGATTGCTCCATGATGAGAAAGAGACTTTGCTATTCTAGTAGAAAGCTTGGATAGCTGAAGAAGTTAAGAAGACTGTGAGGCAAAATCGAGAAAAGAATAGGAACCGGAATAAGAGAAGTTTTGGATCATCGGAATCATCTAAAGGTTTCAAAAAAGGCCAAGGATTGAGAATTCTGTACATGCACCTATACTAGATGCTGAGAATCGAAGTCGTGTATGTGTTCAATGTGGGAGAGCTCATTCAGGAGAATGTTGGGGAAATAGTAAGGCATGTTTCTGGTGTGGGTCTAAGGCTCATTTGGTTAAGAAATGTCCTCAAGTGATGGACAGCCCTCGGGGCCAAGGTCCTGGAACACCCGACAGAGGTGCTGAAAGTGCGAATGCGAGTCAACCAAGGATGTGATAGCAGGTAAGTTCCGTATGTTTGAAATACTATTTATTGCTTTGCGAGATAGTTCGTGTTTGTATGCTAGTGAAGTGTAGAAAACCTTGAATGCGAACCTTGAGATAGTATCTAAGAAATGTGTTAGATCGAGTCTTGTGATGAGAGTAGTATGATGAGTTAAGGATGCTCGACTATTCAATAGTAAGTAATTTCAAGGACGAAATTATCTTTAAGGAGGGTAGAATTGTAACATCTCAGATTTAGGGTTATGCATTTAGTGCATAATTTAAGTGACAGTAGGCTTGGAGTGTGTTTGGATATATTTTAGGAGTTTTTGAGAACTTTAGGTGAAGGGAAAAACTTTGGAAGATATTGGAATTTTAAGTGAAAAGGGAAACTAGGCAAGGAGGCCTTAAAGGAAATTTTGTGGAGTTTAGGACACAAGAAATTAATTAACAAAGTGGCTTGGGGCGCTAAGGTGCAAGGGGCTTCGGAGAGGGAAGAGGGTCGAGTCTTGAGGCGCATGGGAGTGTTTTATTTTATTTTTATTTTACAAGATGAAGGGAAGTTGGATGAAGACGGCTTTAAGGAAATATGAAGTGGTTTTGGACACAAAGAGTGCCTTGGTAAAGTGGTGCAAGGCGCCACTTAGAACTGAAATAACGCCAACAAGGGCCTTGGTTGGCTCACAGACTAGCAAGTAGTGTTTTATTCTTGCTTTTAGGCGTTAAGGGGAGCAAGGTGAAAGAGGTCTTAAAAGAAATTAGGGCGAAGTTTATATCACAAAAGCGCTGGGTAGAGTGGCTTGGGCGCTTGCGGAAAGGGAGCTTGTAAGGGCACAGGTTCGAGTCCCGTGGGCAGATAAGAGTGTTTTATTTTTCCAAGTCGGTAGCTAAGGGAGAAGAAGGCCTTAAAAGAATTGTTGGGAGTTTATGGCGCAAAGGAGCTAGTAGCAAAGTGGTGGTAGCGTGTGGTGTTTCAGCAGAGTGCGGTGTTCGATTCACGTAAGCAAACAAGGTGTGGTTTTCTTTTGCTTTTACGTTAAGGGGGGAAGGGAGAAGTTGAATGACTTTGGTCTTTCAAATGGATAGGATAAACACTGCTATTTCTTTTTAATTTGACTAGAAGAATTGGATTAATATGATTTTATTTTATTTACTTTATTTATGGGAAGATGAGAGATAGATGTGATGGATAATTATTTAAGTGATAAATGAGAAGAGGATTGAGGATTTGATAGGAAATAATTAAGGGATTATTTCTAGTATTTATTTTAATATAGGATAATTATGATTCTATTTAGATTAAATGAGATTTTATTATATTTTATTTTATTTTAGATAGATAGATAAAAGATAATGGGATGGTTTATTTTATTTTAAATAGGTAGGATAATTGTGGATTAATTATTTTTGTGCAATATAAAGAAGAGATGAATATGGATTTATTTTAATTATCTTGAATAAGTGATCAAGAGGTAAAATAGGAGATGGATTTGGAGTTTGATAAGAAGAAGGATGTAGTAGCTGAATTCTTTATAAGAGGGAGTAATCATCCTTCATATCTTTTCTTCTTTAACTTCTTTGTGCGAAATTTAGTCTCCCTAGTCTTCTTTTCTTTTATTTTCTTTCAACCCCAAATCCTTTCTTTTTAATTCTTGAATAGCCGATACCCCATCTTCTTTTGAAAGCCATAGCCAGAATATCAAGTACCCTTATTCCTATTCTTTTATCGCAAGTCTCAAAAGAAGATCAAGCATTTTCTCTCTTTTGTCGAATACACTCTCTTGCACTTCAAACGGGTGATTGTGCAAGGGTTTCGACAGAATAAGTGGTGATTCGGAAATAGGTAAGCTTGGTAAGTGACTTGTAATATTCGCCATAGGCCACATTAAAGTTCAAGTGATGACCGATCGTATTATGGTTCTTAGGAGCAAATCGGAAGGAGTTAAGAGAAGTCTTGGATTGATCCATCTCGGTAAGGTTGATAAGTTGTAGTTTATTCGATTAAGATTTAGTACATTATCGTTTAATCGGTTTTGATTAGATATCATTAATGGATGCGAATACCGATCAAGGAGGCCAAGGATAGTTCCTATCCCCAAGTTTAAAAGGAGAGCCGTTCTAGCGGTTCGGGATTGGCCAACGGGTGTAGACCAAATCGTAACAAGAAAGTAGGCAGATAGTCGTAGTCTCGCTTAGTGGTAGCGTCAGTATCGAAAGCATAGTTCTCCAAGTTATCATGTAACATCCTGAAAAGGGCCTATGCATTTTTAGTTTAATTGTATGAAATGACAAGTTTAAGCACTAAGAATAAATTTTGATATTTTGGAAACCTAAACATTTTGGAAACTTGAACATTTTGGAAACCTAAACATTTTGGAAACTGAACATTTTGGAAACTTGATCATGTAAGAAAAATGGCAAATTCTGAGCCGATCGAAAATTTTAGGAAACTTAGAAATAATCGAGAAATGTCAAATTTTAAAGTTCAAAATAGGAAATAAGGGCAAGAGGGCCTTAAAAGAAAAAGTTGGTGAGATTTGACGACAAACAAAGCTTGGAAAAGTGGCTCAAGGTGTCACTTAAGGCTTATGGAAATGGCGCCATGTGTAAGAGGAATGGGCACGAGTTAGAGTCACTTGGAAAGCAAAGAATGAAGGCTTTATTTTTGCTTCCAAGGCTAAGGGTGGACGGCACCTATTTCTAGAAAAGGAAACTTGATAAATTAAAGTGATAAATAAAGGATTTTTAATTGAAGAGATAAAGGATGGATTAAATACTTTTAATCTAAATAAGGTGATAATTAAAGATAATACTATCACTTGTGGGGAGTAGTGGCCAAGTCAAGGACTCTTGGTCTAGCAATTTCAGATTAAAGGAGGAGAATTTAGGCTATTCTCTCATCTTTTCTAAGCCTTGCCGAAATTTTCTAGCTCTCTCCCCTCTCTTGAATTTTCTTTAAGCAAAATCCATCCTCTCTTCTTCTATTTTCTTCTCTGTTCTCTTTGTCAAAGCCAGAATCTTTGTTGATTCTAAGCAAAGGAGCAATCAACTACAACATCAAAAGAGTAAGATCTATGGTCAATCAATTTCTATTCCTTTTCTTTTTACCAAAATCAGGGTACTAATCCCTATTCTTGTTCATGGCCGAATCTACAAGGATCTCTCAGGTTTTTACAATTACCAAATATAAGGATCAAGGATCTAAGGTAAGAACAATTAATTTTTGTTCTTCTAATTCTTTTAATCAAGATCTAAGGAAATAACCACTTTTATGTCTCTTGGCCAAATATCAAAGGAAGAGTTTCGGGATTTCAGATTTAAGGAATTTAAGGTGAGGCACATTCAGCCAAAGGCCAAATACTACTTATTAAAGTTAGATCAGATCTAACATATGAAGTTGTAGGGATTTCGACAGGCATATTAAGGAATCCTCTTCAGATTTGGAAATTGTATGGTAAGTGACATTCGGCCAAGGTTTGTTCTTGATATTTGGAATTATTTTCCATTTATTCAAAAGTTAAAACCCACGTAAATACGATTTAGTGACTAGCCGATTTAAGGAAGGAATACTATCAATTTAGGCATTTGATTTACAATCTTTCAATTCAAGCAATGGTAAGTAATACAAATCCTACTTGGATTTGGTTTTAAGCCAAATAGGTTTGTTAATATATTTTAATGGTTGGTAGAATATAGGATCTAAAGTTAGATCGGGATTTTCGGGATCTCAAGGAACCTATTAAGCAAATCGGTGTGTACCCATACTAACCTTCAATACATTATATGGCAAATATTAATTATCACGATTATACGTAAGAATGTGAATATGGCTAAGTACCCTAATGTGGTACAAAAGTACTCGATCGTTTCCTACTTGATAGGATTATGAAATATGTTATTTTATAACATGTGAATATATGCATATGAATATGAAATTAACTATGTTATGCATGATATAAAATGTATGGGGCATTCGGGATTTATGTGAAAGGGAAGAAGGTGTTGACTTGGTCTCACTGCTTAATATGGTGACTACGGTCACAAAATTTGAATATGGTAACTCGGTTACATTATCCGAATTTGGTAACCGGTTACATTATTTGAATATGGTGTCTAATGACACAAATTATATAGGCGATGGTGAGCGTCATTGCGCAAATGACGCCTTCGATGGTGTGTAGCGGATGGAGGGTTGACTTAGTAGTCCCACGGTGTGGCCGGCGAATGCGGGTGGTGTGTAGCGGATGGACAAATAGGCTTGGGTTTGGGTTGCATCATAATTTATTTTATATGAATATGGATTTGATACTGAACATGTATGCCTCGACTTGTTGAATGTTAGTCTTGTGTGCACATTGAGTCATTGACTCACCCGTTATGGGAAATATTTTGGTGATGAACAAAGGATGGGACGGGATGGTAGACCTTGAGGTGGCCATGTTTCATTTGAAGATTCTATTTAAGACTTTATTTACATTGAAGACGTTTAATTTTATTTTTGGGTTTTACTTGATGTAATAAGGCCATAAGGCCCAATGGATTTTCCTTATTTTGCTTTACTTTTAAACTATTATATCGAACTATTTATGACTAAAGTTAAAGTGATATTTTTTATAAACCTTAAAAATTATTTTGTCACCTTAATAAAAATTGGATTTCCAAATAGATTAAATGGGTTCCCAATCTGAGCCCAATCCACAACAACATTTTTCTAAAAATTTTACAAATTCTCTCTAAGTAACGAAAATCTTTGAAATCGATTTACTTTATGAACATACGAGATCCGCCTAGGGCTCGTGGTAGGGTGTGGGTGTTTCAATTTGGTATCGAGCCTAGTTTTAAACTCTCGGCACGTGGGCTAAGGCCCAAAACGTTTTCAAAGCGAGCCAAATGATTATCTTTGAAAAATAGCGGGTTTTACGGCATGGCACCTAAGTCTCCTAATTCAATCCACCGTAAGTACCCTAACTATATGTGTGATTACGTGAGCTGTTTAAGGGTAGAAAAGGCATGGAACGAGAATGTAATGATAGGAACTTGAACCTAGGATTAGACTCCTCAAACACAAAACCACATAAGACTTAATGCACTAAACAAACCTATGGCTAAGTCAGAGCTAGGGTGTGGTAACCCCATGCGCATGTCTAGGATTGGATCGGAAGAGCACAGTATTTAAGCAGTCCTAGTGACTCACCTCCTCTTGCAGAATCCTACAGTGCGTAGCTTCAGTTCACCCTAACTCGAGAGGGCTCGGTGGTGTGGCAACCTCATGCGCATGTCTAGGAATGGTTTCTTGGGAGCTTGGTATTCTGCAGATCAGCGTGACTCACCTCCTCTCCACACAAATCTTGCACAGTGCGTAGCTTTGGTTCACCACGACCAAGAGGGCTCGGTCATAGGCTAAACATAATAACTAAAACCCGAAAGGGAACTAGCCATGTTTTAAAAAAAAAGAAGAGAGAACAAAACAACAAACCCTAGTTTTTCAAATTTTTTTAAACTTTCTTTTAAATCGAGAAAGTTATTTTTACAACATTTTCTGAAAAACTCTTGATTTGCGAAAATTACAAAAATGCCCTTAGGGGTGAAATTACCAAAATGCCCTTGGTTTATAAAATGTTCAACTACTCAAAAGCTTTACCAAAATTTCATTATTTTATAAACATTCAAAAACCCTAAAATATCAAAATACCTTGATTTTGGAAAAAAATTACAAAATTGCCCCTAACTTACAAAATTACCAAAATGACCCTGATTTCCAAAATTTTTGCAACATTCCCATTTTTGAAGGAACAATTTTCGAAAAGAACCCTCAAAGTTTTACAACTTTTGAAATACCCCTGATTTATTAAATTTACAAATTTACCCTGATTTGTGAAAATTATCAAAATACCCCTGAGGTCAAAAATTACCGAAATACCCCCGAATTTCAAAATTTTTTTTCCAAATTACCCCGAGACTTTGAAGTTTTCAAAATAATTTTTGACAAAAACACCAAGGAACATTTTTCTTCTAAAAAATTATGAAAATGCCCTCTGTAGGATAAAATTACGAAAATACCTCTGGGTAGTGGAAAACAACAACAACAAAAACTACAACATTTATCCGAATGAGCGAGAGTTCATACTTGTTTGATGGATGAATGAATGAATGGAAAAAGCGTGTGTTTGTATGAATACTGAAAGAACCACTCTTAAATCCCTTTTCATAAAACTCCTTATTTGGTAAATAAGTGGAACAATGACTAATCCATAAAATTCCTTAATCGGATCTCGACGCTAAGAAATGAGCTCTAGAGGGCGTGGTCGCCGTGGGCGAGGTAGAGGAAGGATGACTATGTCGAAACTCGCGGATCGGGTCGGGTGCGATAATGAAATCCGCCACCACCACCCCATTGTTAATGTTGAGCGGAGGCTCGGATGGGGAAGATCTTTGTGTCGCAGTTTGTCTTTGAGTTTTGGAATTGGTGGCGGTGCAAGAGAAATTCAGAAATCGTAAGTGCGTGCTGAGCGACTCCAAGCTAATGGAGCTGAAATGTTTGAGGAGTATCGAGTGGCACCAAAGATACTGGTGAGTCTTGGTTGGAAGCAACAGAGCGCATCATGGATGAGCTCAATCGACTCAGAGGAAAAGTTAAAAGGGATGGTGGCATTGTTACGCGATGAAGCGTATCGATTGGTGGTTAGCGTGCGAGATGGTGCTATGGCGGAGGATCGACACAGGAATATGTTAAGGAGGCATTCGGAAGAAATATGTGGGAACCGGTATCTGAAGCGAGCAAAGGAAAGCTTTTAAGGGGTGGTTCAAGGAACAAGTCCGTAGCGGAATATGAGGCGAATTTTTGAGGTTGAGTCGTTATGCTCGAGGTGTAGTGGCGGCCGAACATGAACGCTGTGTCCATTTGAGGACGGTGAGAGACGACCTGAGACTGTTGATAGCACCACATCAAGAGCGGGAATTCTCTGCTTTGGTGGAAAAGACCAAGGTGGCCGAAGGGATTAAGGACGCTACCAAGCAGACTGTGTATAGGAATAAGGCCAAGAGAGGTTTTGGACCATCTGGAAAGGTTCATAAGAGGCCTAGGGTTGACGGGCCACGAAATCAACGGTGATGCAATGGCGATGTCGCCCTTGTGAACATTATGGAAAGAAGCACTTGGGAGAGTGTTGGAGAAAGGCGGAGGATGTTTCAAGTGTGGGTCCAAGGACCATATGCTTAAGGATTGTCCCAAGCAACAGATGAGATCGTACCGTAGTTCGAATGCTAGCCAGACCGGTAGAGGCGGACAATGACCTCGATGGGGTCGTGGTTCGTGTCGAGGTAATGGTATCTGGCAGAGGCCGTGGAACACAGTAGAGGTACTACTAATCTTGATGCAAGGTAACCGGTTTGGTTTATGCAGTTCATCAAGGGAAGATGATGGCCTTTGGATGTAATAATCGGTACGTTCTTTATTTTTGACAAACCCTATTTTGCTCTAATTGATGTGGGCTCGACCCATTCCTATGTCACATGTAGTATAGTGGAAACACTAGGCCTAGACTCTGAACTTTCGATGAGCGATGATGGCGTAGTAAGCCCATTAGGCCAAACTATAGTGGTAGACAAGATCTTTCGGAATATACCCTTAGAGATTCAGGGAGTGAACTTTTGGGCAGACTTAATGGAATTACCCTTTGGAGAGTTTGAACTTATACTCGGAATGGATTGGTTAGTAGAACACCGAGCCGTGTTGGATTGTGCTGACTAAGCGTATGGAACTAAGAACCGGGGATGAAGTGGTAGTAATGATCGGAGAAAGGAGGAACTACTTGTCTAACGTGGTTTCAGACCTTTGAAGGTGAGAGGATGGTTAAGAAAGGTTGCAAGGCATTCCTAGCCTTCGTAAGTGCGATAGGTGGGAAGGAGGAAGGTATTAATAGAGTTAGGACGGTAAGGGACTTCGTGGATGTGTTTCGAGAGGAATTACCAGGAATACCCCCAGACGGGGAGGTGGAATTTGGGATAGATTTGCTCAGGGAGCGACTCTGTGTCAATCGCTCCATCTAGAATGGCGCCAAAGGAGTTAGTGGAGCTCAAGGCTCAAATCCAAGAACTGTTGGATCGTGGGTTCATCCAGACCAGTGTGTCTCCATGAGGAGAACCGGTCCTATTTGTGAAGAAGAAGGGCGGAACTATGCGTATGTGCATAGACTATCGTCAGTTGAATAAGTGACCATTAAGAACAAGTATCCCTTGCCAAGGATCGATGACTTGTTCGATCACCAAAAAGAAGCCGCAGTGTTTTCAAGATCGATTCTGGTCGGGATACCATCGGTGAAGGTGAAGGAGGTGATATCCATAAGACCGCTTTTAGGACAAGATCGGCCATTTTGAGTTCGTGGTGATGCCATTTGGGTTGTGAACACTCCAAATAGCGTTCATGAACATGATGAAGCGGGTTTTCCAACCCTACTTGGATTGGTTTGTCGTTGTGTTCATCGACGATATTTTGGTGTACTCGAAGTCGAAAGAGGAGCATAATGAGCATCTCCGAGTTGTGTTGGAAGTGTTAAGGGAGAAGAAGCTCTATGCCAAATTCAACAAGTGTGAGTTTTGGCTTAAGGAGGTAGCATTCTTAGGATATGTGGTATCCATGAAGGAATAAGAGTAGATCCTAGGAAGATTGAGCGGTGTTGGAATGGAAACCACCTAGGTCCGTGGCTGAGATCCAAAGTTTCCTAGGCTTGGCAAGCTATTACAGAAGGTTTGTGGAAGGATTCTCGTCAATAGCCGCGCCTTTAACAAAGTTGCTAAGGAAGGAAGTACCTTTCGAATGGACTAATAAGCGGCGGAGAGCTTTGAAAAGCTTAAGAAGGTCTTGTGGAAGCTCGGTGTTAATTCATTTGGAGGCGTGAAAAGATTTTGTGGTGTCTTGTGGCGCTTACATACACGGGTTAGGATGTGTGCTAATGCAAGATGGTAAAGTGGTCGCTTATGCGTCATGGCAGCTAAGGCCGCATGAGGTTAACTACCCCACTCATGATTTAGAGCTAGCAGCGATGGTTTTTGCCCTTAAAGTTTGGAGGCACTACCTTTATGGAGAAAGGTCGGTTATCTACACGCACCACAAGAGCCTTAAGTATTTATTGACTCGAAGGAGTTGAACTTGAGGCAATGAAGGTGGGTGGAATTCTTTGAAGGACTCACGACTTCGATAGAATATCATCCGGCAAGGCGAATGTGGTAGCCGATGCCCTAAGTCGAAAGGTTGTATCGGATCTACGGGCTTTGTTCGCTCATCTAAGTCTGTATGACGATGGAAGCCTATTGGCTGAGTTGCAAGTCAAGCCCACATGGTTAATGGAAGTGAAGGAGGGCCAGTTGGCAGATAAGGACCTAAGTGCTAAATTACAGCAAGTCCAGAACGGAGGATTAAGAGACTATGACGTCAATGATGAAGGAGTGTTGTGCTACAAGGGAAAAGTTTGTATGCCGAGGAACGAGGAGTTGAGACAAAGGATTCTTTGGGAAGCACATGGTAGCCCTTATGCTATGCATCCCGGAGGCATCAAGCTGTATAGAGATCTAAGGGAACAGTTTTGGTGGTCTAATCTAAAACGAGAGGTGACTGAATTTGTGGGGAAATGTTTAACGTGTCAGCAAGTTAAGGCTGAACACCAAGTCCCATCGGGATTGCTTCAACCAATCGAAGTTCCCCAATGGAAGTGGGAAAGAATTACCATGGACTTCGTTAGTGGGCTTCCCCTTACGCCTACTAAGAAGGACTCGGTATGGGTGATAGTGGACCGTTTGACCAAGTCCGCACACTTTCTCCCAGTAAGAGTTGATTATTCTCTTTAGAAGTTGGCTAAGTTATATGTGGCGGAGATTGTGAGGTTACATGGAGTACCAAAGTCGATCATCTCTGATAGAGACCCAAGGTTTACGTCTCGATTTTGGAAGGCACTTCATCGAGCTTTAGGCACTAAGTTAGACTTCACTCTGACTTTTCATCCACAATCGGATGGGCAATCTGAGCAGGTTATACAAGTGTTGGAGGATATGTTGAGAGGTCGTGTAATGGATTTACGAGGAAGTTGGGAAGATTACTTGCCTTTAGGTGGGTTCGCCTACAACAACACTATCAAGCTAGCATTCGGATGGCACCATCTGAAGCATTGTATGGAAGGAAGTGTAGAACACCTACTTGTTGGGTGAGTTAGGAGGGCCAGAGTTTTGGGTCGAAATTAGTGGCGTAAATCGAAGAGAAGGTTGAGTTAATTGAGCACGGTTGAAGGAAGCCTCTGATAGGCAGAAGTCGTACGCAGACCTTAAGCGGAAGGAAATAGAGTTTGAAGTGGGAGACCAAGTATTCCTAAAAGTCTCGCCTTGGAAGAAGGTAATAAGGTTCGATCGAAAAGGGAAGTTAAGCCCAAGGTTTGTAGGGCCTTATCGAGTACTGAAGCGAGTTGGGCCAGTGGCATACCAACTAGAGTTGCCACCAGAGTTGCAGCAGATGCACGACGTATTTCATGTATCCATGCTACATCGCTATCGATCGGATCCGTCGCATGTGGTATCTGTTGAAGAAGTGGAGCTAAGGCCAGACTTATCCTACGAGGAAGAACCGATTCGGATCTTGAAACGTGATGTGAAAGTACTATGAAGGAAGGCGATGCCTCTAGTCAAAGTGTTATGGCGCAATCATGGATCGGAAGAGGCTTCGTGGGAGCGGAAGAGACCATCGACGATAATACCCTCAACTATTTTAGTTAGGAAATTTTGGGGACGAAATTTTGTTTAAGGGGTAGAAGCGTAACATCCCGAAAAGGGCCTATGCATTTTCGGTTTAATTGTATGAAATGACAAGTTTAAGCACTAAGAATAAATTTTGATATTTTGGAAACCTAAACATTTTGGAAACTTGAACATTTTGGAAACCTAAACATTTTGGAAACTTGAACATTTTGGAAACACGAACATTTTGGAAACTTGATCATGTAAGAAAAATGGAAAGTTCTGAGCCGTCGAAAATTTTAGGAAACTTAGAAATAATCGAAATGTCAAATTTTAAAGTTCAAAATAGGAAATAAGGGCAAGAGGGCCTTAAAAGAAAAGTTGGTGAGATTTGACACACAAACAGGCTTGGAAAAGTGGCTGAAGGTGTCACTTAAGGCTTATGGAAATGGCGCCATGTGTAAGAGGAATGGGCACGAGTTGAGTCACTTGGAAAGCAAAGAATGAAGGCTTTATTTTTGCTTCCAAGGCTAAGGGGTGGACGGCACCTATTTCTAGAAAAGGGAGGAGTTTTATTTACATTAAAACTTGATAAATTAAAGTGATAAATAAAGGATTTTTAATTGAAGAGATAAAGGATGGATTAAATACTTTTAATCTAAATAAGGTGATAATTAAAAGATAATACTATCACTTGTGGGGAGTAGTGGCCAAGTCAAGGACTCTTGGTCTAGCAATTTCAGTTAAAGGAGGAGAATTTAGGCTATTCTCTCATCTTTTCTAAGCCTTGCCGAAATTTTCCTAGCTCTCTCCCCCTCTCTGCCGAATTTTCTTTAAGCAAAATCCATCCTCTCTTATTCTATTTTCTTCTCTGTTTCTACTGTCAAAGCCGAATCTTTGTTGATTCTAAGCAAAGGAGCAATCAACTACAACATCAAAAGAGTAAGATCTATGGTCAATCAATTTCTATTCCTTTTCTTTTTACCAAAATCAGGGTACTAATCCCTATTCTTGTTCATGGCCGAATCTACAAGGATCTCTCGGTTTTTACAATTACCAAATATAAGGATCAAGGATCTAAGGTAAGAACAATTAATTTTGTTCTTCTAATTCTTTTAATCAAGATCTAAGAAATAACCTCTTTATGTCTCTTGGCGAATATCAAAGGAAGAGTTTGGGATTTGATTCAAGGAATTTAAGGTGAGGCACATTCTACCAAAGGCCAAATACTACTTATTAAAGTTAGATCGGATCTAACATATGAAGTTGTAGGGATTTGACAGGCATATTAAGGAATCCTCTTGATTTGGAAATTGTATGGTAAGTGACATTCGACCAAGGTTTGTTCTTGATATTTGGAATTATTTTCGATTTATTCAAAAGTTAAAACGGCGTAAATACGATTTAGTGACTAGCCGATTTAAGGAAGGAATACTATCAATTTAGGCATTTGATTTACAATCTTTCAATTGACAACAAGGTAAGTAATACAAATCCTACTTGGATTTGGTTTTAAACCAAATAGGTTTGTTAATATATTTTAATGGTTGGTAGAATATAGGATCTAAAGTTAGATCGGGATTTTCGGGATCTCAAGGAACCTATTAAGCAAATCAGGTGTGTACCCATACTAACCTTCAATACATTATATGGCAAATATTAATTATACGATTATACGTAAGAATGTGAATATGGCTAAGTACCCTAATGTGGTACAAAAGTACTCAGGTACGTTTCCTACTTCTGATAGGATTATGAAATATGTTACTTTATAACATGTGAATATATGCATATGAATATGAAATTAAGTATGTTATGCATGATATAAAATTTATGGGGCATTCAGGATTTATGTGAAAGGGAAGAAGGTGTTGACTTGGTCTCACTAATCGAATATGGTGACTACGGTCACAAAATTTGAATATGGTAACTCGGTTACATTATCTGAATTTGGTAACCGGTTACATTATTTGAATATGGTGTCTAATGACACAAATTATATAGGCGATGGTAGCGTCATTGCATTGATGATCGCCTTGATGGTGTGTAGCGGATGGAGGTTGACTTAGTAGTCCCACGGTGTGTTGGCGAGTGCGGGTGGTGTGTAGCGGATGGACAAATAGGCTTGGGTTTGGGTTGCATCATAATTTATTTTATATGAATATGGATTTGATACGAACATGTATGCGACTTGTTGAATGTTAATCTTGTGTGCACATTGAGTCTGTTGACTCACCCGTTAGGGAAATATTTTCGGTGATGAGCAAGTGATGGACGGGATGGTAGACCTTGAGGTGGCCATGTTTCATTTGAAGATTCTATTTAAATTTGGACTTTATTTACATTCGGTACCTTTAATTTTATTTTGGGTTTTACTTGATGTAATAAGGCCATAAGGCCCAAAGGATTTTCCTTATTTTGCTTTACTTTTAAACTATTATATTCTGAACTATTTATGACTAAAGTTAAAGTGATATTTTTTTATAAACCTTAAAATTATTTTGTCACCTTAATAAAATTGGATTTCCAAATAGATTAAATGGGTTCCCAATCGAGCCCAATCCACAACAACATTTTCTAAAATTTTACAAATTCTCTACAATAACGAAAATCTTTGAAATCGATTTACTTTATGAACATACGGATCCGATTCGGGCTCGTGGGCCGGGGTGTGGGGTGTTTCATATCAGTGTGTAGTTAGCCTACCGTTTTTCGAGTTTATGATTGTATGTGATATCTGTATGTTTGTTATGAATGTGCTAACTAATGCTGTGAAAATTGTGATATGGATACCCTTAAGGGGTAATGCAGACGATAATCAAGTTAGTATCAATCTGAATGTGATGTGATTATTAATATGTATATGTAATTATATGGTTGATGAACATGCATGGCACTATTTTATGATTGCATGTGCGGGGTGGGATATGAAAGAAGGGCGGGGTGTACTTGAGTGCGTGGTTTGATGAATGGCTCGTGCCTCATCGTGATTGATATAGGCTATGTGCCATATCGTGATTCTTGATAGCTTTGTGCTAATCGTGGTTTTGATGTTAGCTTGGCTACATCATGGATTGACGTTGATCGAGGTCACGTTGTCGATTATTTGAGATTAAGTTCGCGTGGACGGCATTTGTTGCCATATTGGAGTGAAAAGGAGAGGGTGATTTAATAATCCCACGGTGTGTGGTAAATTTGGATACGGGGTGTGTAGAGGATGGACCCTAAGTCGGGTTGGGCTTCATAATTGCATAATGTTGTATGTGAATATATGTGAAAATGGGCCAAGCCCAACATGTGATATGAATATATGTGGAAACGGGCCAAGCCCATTATGATATGTGGATTAATGTGGAAATGGGCCAAGCCCAGTATGTGGAAACATGTGGTTAATTACCCTATTATAAGAATGTGACATGGTTATGGGCCAAGCCCAATATATGAACTCTATTAATGTGAATGTGGGCCAAGCCCAATAAGTGAAAGCATGTGAATAAGTTGCATTAATATACATTATATGGGTTAACACATGGTTTGACATGTGGGTGGAATTGAGAGAATAATTGCACATCGAGTGCATATGACTCACCCAAATTTTATTAACATCGCAGTGATGCTTGGGCCAAGATGCAGGTGGATACAAGGTGGCCCATGCGTAAGATGATTTTAGTTATCTCGGACTTTTCATATTTGATTACTTATAAATATTTAT
This sequence comes from Gossypium rotundifolium, assembly GCA_025506655.1. NCBI lineage: Eukaryota > Viridiplantae > Streptophyta > Magnoliopsida > Malvales > Malvaceae > Gossypium > Gossypium rotundifolium. Next base: position 19,681,447 of record CP106726.1, read on the forward strand.
TTAATGTAATAAGGGCCACTTAAAGTATTTGAACTTTTTTTCTATGTTTCAGTTGGATTTGTAATTAAGTTCATATTTTGTAAGTTTAATTTTTAAAAGCTATCTCAAAAGTCATATTAAAGTTTTGAATCCGGTATTTTTGTAACCACTTAATTTTTACTTAGAATATTTTAAATCACGAAAATGTTTTTATCAAAGAAAACAAATTTTTAACGGTTTTTACTGTTAAGTAAGAAAATTTTCGAATGTGTTCTGCAGTGGCATTTCAAATTCGGTCATAGTGAATGGGCCGGGTTTGGGGTGTTACAATATGCTGAATGATTGCATTTATTCTACGATGTGTGGATGTGATGCTTGGATATAGGAGTTGTATGTATGTGGGAAAAATATCTATTTGATCCGGTGTTTGATAGTTGGTTAGGTGAAGGGGTTTCAAGATTTAGTTAGAAAGGGTATTAGTGTTATTAGAATCGAGTCTTGTGAGGCGTGAGTGTTGTAAGTTAGGATGTACGACTGTTAGTTAGTTGGAAATTTCGAGGATGAAATTTCTTTAAGGAGGGTAGATTTGTAACATCCTAAAATTGGAATAGTAGGATTGATCCCAATGGGCGTTGAGCGTAGTAGCATTTAAATTTTTGGAGAATAAGAGATTGGCTTAAATGCAAGTTAGACTTATTAGGTAAGTGATTTTGAAAGGTTAGAGGGCTTCTATGAAGTCCCGGGATCAAACTTTGGCTTTGGGAAAATTTTGGTTTTAGGTGAAAAAAACCTTGGAAGTTGGCAGGTAGGCCTGAAGAATAAAAAGTGGAGGAAAATGACACAAGTGGAGTGTGTGGTGTAGTGGCAAAGTGATGCCACATAAGAGACAAGGGGGTGACGCCACAAGGAAGGAAGGAGGTCCAAGGTTCAAGTCTTGGCTTTTGCATTTTGGTTTCTTTTCTACCTGGATCTTAGAATTTGGGCCATAGTTTATATTTAGTTGCGCATGGTTTAAGACACAAGAGGAGCTTGTGGCCAAGTGGTTAGTGGCATGGATTATGTTGCAAGGGAGCCTGGGTTCGAATCTCATGAGAAGCAAGGGAGTATTTATTTTTGCGGATTGAATGGCAAGAGTTTCAGTTGAATTTAAACTCTACTGACGAAGGGATCCCACATCGAAAAGATAAAAAGAAGAAGGGTGAAGAGCTAGCTATATAAGGAGCATCCTAGGAGGAGAGTAAACACATCTTGGACGGCGTTTGGGCACAGGAGTGGTCGGAGCGCGGATTAACACCAGAGTCCTATCAGGTGTTTAACTCTCTACTCTAGTTGTAGGCGGCAAATCTTTGAAGTGCAGTCCACGGCATTAGTAGCCACACAGAGTGTGCGGCGCGCGTGTGGGGCTTCAACGCGATAGTTGAGGCCATCAGTAGTATTCTTGTGGGTTGGGGCTGCTCGGGCCACGATGGGCCGAAGCGGGCCTAATGGGCCCGTGGGTCCATATGAGTAAATTGTATGATGATATAGTATATAGTGAACTAGACTAGGTGAAACTTATATACGTGGCTAGATTTGTGCTAGGTGGGCCACACGAGAGTGTGGGCCTAAATGGGCCAAAATCGGGTTTTAGGCCCAATAGTTCAGTGGCGACCAGAAATGGTAGCTGAGTCGTTCGGGGTGACATTAGGCCTTCAGAAAGGCCATTGCAGGTACGAAATTACTGATATACCCTTGGAAGGGTAAAGTACCAAAATACCCCTAAAAGGTAAATTACGAAAAAGCCCTTGGTAGGTAAAATTACGGTTATACCCTTAGAGGTTGATTGGCTTGATTATGTCGTATTTGTTATTCTGATTATGATGGTAATTTGTTTCATATGTTATCGGTGATATATGATTTGCATACATGTTATACTGTATACACGAATTATTATGTCATATTGCATGGGTATGATGAGAGGAGGGGGAAGATTGATATATGTGACTTTGGGTCACCAGAGGTTTGGCACCTCCAGAGGTTTGGCACCTCCAGTGGTTTGGTAGCATAGTTGATTTCGTGACTTTGGGTCACCAGAGGTTTGGCACCTCATAGCGAATCGTCCCAGTGGCTTAGCACCACAGTGGGTTGGCCCCATATATGATATAACGGGATTGTCGCCAGTGATTTGGTATCACAATGTGGGTTGGCCCCACAAATGGATTATTCGTGACTTTGGGTCACCAGTGGTTTGGCACCACATTATTATTAATATTAGTGACTTTGGGTCACTAGTGGTTTGGCACCACTAGTGGTTTGGTACCAGACGGGGTAGAGAAAGGAGTTGTGGATGGCTAGGTTTGGGTGCATGCTATGTTTATTTGATTATGACTTGTGTAAGCATGTTGCATTAAACGGGAGGGGGATTATGCACTGAGTCTTGGTGACTCACCTTCTCCCTTATCTTTTCAGGTGATTCATAAGATCGCGGATGAGGAGCCGGGTGGATTTGTGGTGGCCATGCGATACTCGTTTTTGGTTACGCAGACCTTTAATTTGGGTATTTTTTTCTTTAAATACTGGTTTTATTTGGGTTTGTAATAAGGCCTTTAAATTATGTTTTTTGGATTATTGTTCTTTTATCTACTTTGAATTTGATTTCAAACATGATTAAGTAAATTACTTGATTTGTTTGACTTGACAACTTGGACACAAAGTTTTCTAATTAAACTACGCAACGGGTTTCCAAAACTTTACCATCGGGTAATACAATTCACATTTTCAACTTCACATGCACAAGGTTTTTTTTTTTACGCTAAGCAATACAAGGGTTTTCACTAAAAATAAATTGGTAACTCATATTCTTCAGAAAGGTTTCACTCTGTAACATGCCAGATTCAGTCGTGGTGTGTTGACCGGGTTTGGGGTGTTACAAATTATTTGTATGGCATGACCATGAATAAAGAATAAAAGAATATTTTGGATTAAGAATGATTGTCGGTATAATGTGATTATGGTTGAATTGGAAAGAATAAAGAATATTTGCTCAAAAAATGCATTTTCATTGAATTAAAGATTTTTGGGCCATAGGCCTATTTCAAAAAAGATGTTTATTACTCCTAGACCTAGAGTAATAAGTGTTCTGTGACATTACTCTAAACAAGTTCTAATTACTATAGGAATCTCCTCTGCAGTCCAATTGTCCAGAACTCTCCCCGGCTCAAAGGGGCGGATGTCCGACAAGTTTCCTCTTCCAGTTCCCTCCTCCGATATGGCATTGATGTAGAGATTGCCCAACATTGCTATGATGTCTTCTTCTTTTGGCGCCTTCTGCTCATCATGAATGACCCCTTCCGACACAAAGTTTTGGATATGTGTGGAATTATCATGGGTTCCCACTTGATTTATTCACCACTGAAACGAGTCCTGCTTCTCTCTTGCCATTTTTTCAACTCTTTTTCTCTTTGTTTTGCATATGGCCTGAATCCTAAGCCAAGGCGATCTTGCTTTCCTTTTAACATCGGATCCACAACTCTCCCCTGAAGATATTTTCCTAGTCATTTTCCTGGCAAAGCTCCCTTTCCTACGATCATTTGCAATCTCATTTTGGTGGTTTTAAAGATCTTTGGTACCGGAATTTTGTTTCCCTTTATGATGAAGGTTGCATTCAGGAATTCCAATGATCGAAAATAGCACTTGATTGCCTCGTCATTCGTCTCCAGATATGGCGCATCACTGGTTACAGCTGCAATAATATCCTCTTCGGCATTTATTGTCACTAGCCGACCCTCTGACACTAACTTCAGCTTCTGATGTAATGATGAAGGTACCGCTCCCACTGAGTGAATCCATGGTCTTCCTAGTAAGTAATTATAGAAGGGCTTGATATCCATGACCAGGAAATCCACCGCATAAGTTGTCAGACGATTAGCAGTGGTATCAATCCTCCCCATAACTCTTCTTTGCGTGCCGTCAAATGCCCTAACTATGTTCTGGCATTCTTTCATGTGGGAACTATCCACAGGTAATCTGTTCAATGTGGATAAGGGTAATACATTTAACGCCGACCTGTTGTCTATCAAAACCCCCGGTGTGTGTACCCTTTGCTTCTAGTGGTAATATGCAAAGCCTTAGTAGATCCTCTGCCACCGTGTGGAATTTCATCATCATTGAAGTAAAGAAAATTATTAGAGCTTATATTGTTGACTAGCCGGTCCAGCTTATTAGCTGAGATGTCATTGGCCACATATGTCTCATTAAAGACCTTCATTAGTGCAATTCTGTGTACCTCCAAACTCTGAAGTAAAGCTAACATAGATATCTTGTATTTGTTTGTTTGTCTGTTTGTTCTACAATCTGATATTCACTGTGTTTCAAAAATTTTAGGAATTCCCTAGCTTCCTCCTTTCTCACTGGCTCATTGACGGGTGACTCAGGCTCGACTTAGTTTTCTTTCTCTTGCTCCACCATTGGAGCTTTCCCTTTTACCACATGTAACGTCTCCTACTATGAGTATGAGAACCTACATATTGACCCTCCTTTGAGGCACTAGCTGGATTCTCTTTTTCTCAGATCGTCACATTACAATCATAGTTCCAAGGGACACTCTTGCTATCCCTATGTGGAAAAGCTGCTGGCTTTTGAATTATAACTCCCGGTGCTGCCTGTGTTCTGGCTTCATTGACTCTTGGCTTCGAGATGATAACAACTGGATGGTTGCCCTTTTGGACCTGTTTCGTTGATCCTTCCGCTGAAGCAAAAACTTCCCGTTCTTCTGATCCCTCGATCTCCTCATAAAATTCTCTCTCTTTATTATCCATCAAATTTTGCACTATGGCTCAGAACTCAATGCATTCCATGATTATATGCCCCTCTCTATTATGGAACTCGCAATGGTTCCTCTTTCCTTCGAACCTCTCTTCTGAATTCAATGTGATCAGTCCTCTCTCCACCATCTCCTTCCAAACTTGTCTCAATGGGGTTTTGACTTTTGCAACCTCATGTTTGACTTTCCTGCCCTCACCTTCATCTATTCCATTTACTCCTTGATCAGTATGATTAGGCAAGGGGTTGCCTGCTACATTTGGTATGGGTGGGTCATCAAACTTTACGATCCCTATTTTTATTAACTTTTCGACTACTTTCTTGAACGCGGTGTAATTCTCAATTGAATGCCCTGCGATTCCAGCATGATATTTGCATTGGGCATTTGCGTCATACCTCTTGGGAAACGGGGTTTGTAGGAGTGTTAAGTAGAAAGGGGCCACCACATGTGCATCAAAGAGGTTCTGGTACAGCTCTCTATACGTCATGGGTATATGTGTAAAATGTATCCTTTCGTTGTTCACCCTTAATGCTGGCTTCCTGTCTTAGGGGACCTTGATGATTAGTGGTTGCTGCTTTTGGCTGGCTCATCGCAATTTCTCTTGAATGACCCTATTTCAATCTTTCCACTTTTTATGGCATTCTCAATCATTTTTCTCGTCATTACAATATCCGAGAAGCTCTTTATAGCACTTCCTAGCATATGAGTGATAAACGAGGCCTTCAGTGTATTAATAAAGAGCATTGTGGTCTCTTTCTCGAGAAGTGGTGGCTGGACTTAGATGGCAACCTCCCTTCACCTCTGCGTATATTGTCTAAAACTTTCATTGCCCTTTTCTCCATGTTTTGAAGAGTAATTCTGTCGAGAGTCATGTCTGTCACATGACTACTATTTCATGAATGCTTAGTGAACTAATTCTGGCACGATTCAACTGGTTATACCATTTGGCTGCTACTCCCACCAGGCTTTCTTGGAAGCAATGGATCAACAGTTGGTTATTATTAATGTACCCTGTCATTCTTCTACAAAACATAGTAATATGAGCTTCGGGGCAACTTGTCCCATTATACTTCTCAAATTTCGGCATTTTGAATTTGTATAAGAGCACTAAGTCTGGGACTAAACTTAAATCTTTGGAATCAATTCCATAACTGTTATCAGCACTTTCAATTGCTTTAAACTTTTCCTCCAACCATTTACATCTATCTTCTAGCTGCTTTGGTAATTCTACTTTTGTCCTCTCTCCATCGGCTATTTCATCCAAATCAAGGACATTAGTAATGATTGGATTATATCCTGAGCCTGAGCCAGTTTGGAGGTTCACTGAAGCACCCGCTTGGAATTGTTGAGGCCTGATCATGACAGATGGCCTTTCATGTCGTGTTGGCACATGTGGTGGAGTAAAACCAAGGGAATGTTGAGGATACTCAGTATTCTCCTCGACATTAACCATAGGGCTCTTTCCTTTATCCATAGGCCCATTTAATAGCTGCGTCATCTGAGTCATTTGGGTCATCATATTCCTCTGCGATTCCATCATTTTGTCCATCACATCTTGCTGGATCTTAACCAACTGCTCCTGCATTTGTGCTTGCATCTGTTCTTGCATTTCCTTCTGCATTTGTTCCAACTTCTCTAGTCTTTTATCCATTGCTTCAGTTTTCTTTCGTGTACCGTAAGGATGCATGTTTGGTTAATTTTGGTTGGTTTTCAGATTACTGAAATAATTATTAATCAATTAGAATCTTTTAATGACCTTTAATGCATATGAATGAAATGATCACGAATGCAAATGTATGAATGCAAAGAAGGTGTCGTTTCTAATTCAATTTCATTTAGAAATACTAGAAAACAAAGTCCTTTACATAAAATCAAGTTACAAATAAGGCCTTGCCCTAGCACCTAAAGCTTTAATTTTCCTAAGTAGTGAAGCTAACTCCTGTCCACGATCTGACTGTGACTCATATTGCATGCTCAATATATCTGCTTGTACCACCAGAGTCTGCACGTAATCAGCTACCTCTCGAATTTGGGTTACGGCTTCCCCCATGATGTAATCCCTATTTTTAACTTGATTCTGAGAGTAGTGAAGGTCCTCTTTCCAACATTCTTCATTCACCTCTAGGGACTTAATACGGTTTTGACAATTCTACATTGCCATCTCTAATTCTTCAATCCTCTTTTTCATTTCTTCAATTTTGCTCAAACTTGCTTTTAATTCTTTCACAAAGTTACGGCTTCGATGATGATGAAGAGATCTCTCGAGTTCCGTGACTCTTGCCTTTAACTCGCTTTGTTCATTTCGGCTTTTCGAGAGGCTTTTTTCCACATATTCATTTCGTGCTTGTGCTTCTCAGAATTTTTCCTCCCATTGATCTGCTTTAGTCCTTTCGCTTGAACCTCCTGACGCCACTGCTCCAAAGTTTTTTCCTAAACCAACAATTCTTCTTATAGTCAATCTTTAAACTATCTAGATCCTCTTCAACCCAGTTTTTTCCTTTTCTGAGCTTTTCAGCCTCTACCTTATGCACTTCTACGTCTAATCTCAAGTGCATTTTCTCGCCCTCAGCTTGTTCAATCCTTTTCTCGAACTCGAGACTCTTCATTTCAAAGTCTTGTCTTATAATTTCTAGATCTGACGGGACCTTGCATGTATTCTTCCATCGATCGAGTACCTTTTAAACTCGTCCCAGGAATATTATCATTAATTCTTCTACTAAACCAATCATTATATTCAGGTATCATCGTAGAACCAATATCCAATCTCTTCATCCGGTGAGTCTGCTTCCAAGCATCTAAAATTTCTTGAACCCTTTTTTATAATTGTCCCCTTTATATGAGAACTCAGATTGAGCAAGTCCATAAGTCACCGGTATAAATTACCTCGACTTGTATTGCTTTAGTGCTAGTAACGGAGTGTATCCCACAGCCCCCCAAATTCCAGGCAGAGGCACGTAACTAAAGCTCCCACATTGATAAAGGATCTCATCAGGGACCATCCAAAAGGCTCTCCATTCAATATCCTCTTCTTTGAGATTTTGAAGAATTGCCATCCACCTGTCTTCTGAGACATCGCTCCTCCTTTGCGTTGCTACTTCCTCCTTTAATGGGGAATAACCTTCAGAGAAGACCCGATAAGAGACCTTGTCCACCTTCCAGAAATGCCCTTGAAACCATACTAGTAACATCTATGCACATCCAATAAATCTACCTTCGCCTGCCCTCTGACACAAGCTCAAAGATCTAAACGTCTCAGCTAGAATCGCAGGTACCGATGTGGTTCTTTTGTCCAAATGATCGAATAAGTTAGTAACTGCTTCGTCTATATGCCTTAGAGCTTGAGGAAAAATCACCAAACCTGAAACACCCCACATCCGGCCCACGAGAATGGACCGGATCTGGTATGTTCCTCGAAGTAACCCGATTTAAATTCTTTCGAATACTTTGAAAACTGTGTGTTTTGGAAGATAGTTTGTTTGTGGGTTGGGCTCGAGTTGAAAACAAGTTTATTCTTTTTATCGAAAACCCATTTATTTCAGGGGACAAAATGTTTAAACTTATTTTAAATTAAATGGGCTTATTCTTTATAAAGCCCTAAATTCATAACATAGTAATTAAAGCAGAAATAAAATCATCACGATGGCCTTATTACATAAAACAAAACCCAAAATAAAATTGTACAGTACTTAAAATAAAATAAAGGATCAAATTAAACTTCAAGCTGAACATGGCCACCACAAGTTCTGTCGTCCCGGTCCATTACTGCTCATCACCTGAAACATGTTCCCACAACGGGGTGAGTTGATAGACTCAATGTGTAACGAACACCAAAACATAATAGAATTAGGCACACCATACATATCATGTTCATATACAAATTCAAGATAATAATGATGCAAACCCAACTCGAACCTATATGCCATCCGCTACACTCCACATACCAACACTCGCACACCGTGGGGACTACTAAGTCAACCCTCCATCCGCTACACACCATCGAAGGCAGTCGCTGCAGTCGATGTGCTCATCGCCCACTTAAAATAATGTGGCATAGCCACCAGATATTTGTGTCATGAGACAGCACATTTAGATAATGTAACCGAAGTTACCACATTCACTTAATGAGACCGAAGTCACCACATTCACTTAGTGAGACCGAAGTCATCACATATTCTTAGTGAGACCAAGTCATCACATTTCACTTAGTGAGACCGGGTTATCACATTCACTTCCCTTTCTCAAATAACCCGAATGCCCCAAATTATACATATCATGCATATCATATTTAATTTCACTTTCACATCACTTTTCACAGGTTAAATATAACATATTTCGTAATCCTAGTAGGAGTAGGAAAACGTACCTGAGTACTTTGTACCATAATAAGGTACTTTAGCCACATTCTTACACTTTCATATTAACATATATATCATATTTAAGCCATAAATCTATTAAGATTAGTGTGGGATACACACCTGATTCGCTTAGCGATTCCTTGAAACTCCGGAAAGCTAGATCTAATGTTTTAGATCCTTAATCCCTACATTTGATTTATCTCTTACTACTTACCATAAATCCTATTTGGCTATAATACCAAATCCTAGTAGGATTTGTAAAAAGATGCCGATTTGGTGATTATTCCAATCCCGAAAGCTTTGTTTTCCTTCACCTGATATTCAGCCAACCCTAAATCTCAACATAGATTAGTTTTCGGCTTTTTGATAATTAAAGAACCAATCCATGTATTCATACAAGCCTTGGCCGAATGCTTTTAGGTGCTCACCTTGTGGATTTTAAATCCCGAAAACTTCACTTTTCTCTTCCTTGTATTCGGCCAAATCCTAAATCCTTGAATCGATTAATTTTTGATTAATTTGATCTAAAAACTTAAGATTGGGCCTTGGCCGAATATATGAACACACTTACCTTGGAGTTCTCAAATCCCAAAATTGATCTTTTAGTTTAGGTTCCTGCCGAAATCACATGTTAGATCTGATCTATCATTCAAGTATGGAAGAGACTTTTTTGGCCGAATGTACATAGATGTACTTACCTTGTTTTCAAATCCCAGGTGATCCTTTATACTAATCGGCTATGGCTCTTTTATGGATCACAAAGTTTCGGCATTTGTGAAGGAATAGAAGAAGAAAAGAAAAGAAAAGGAGAGAGTTTTGGCAGAGAGAATTCGGCTAAAGAGAGAAGAAAAGATTGGTGCTATTTGGCTAGAGAATTTTGGCAAGGGGTTCTCTTGAAGAGAAAAGAATGAAGAATGGTCCTTATTTTCCCTCTTTGGCCGAAACTACTACCCTTAGAATCCCTCAATCGGCCAACTCTTCCTATGTGATAAAATTTTACTTAATTAAATTCCAACAATTATCTCCTAATTAGCTGAAATTCCAAAGGAAATAAAACTCCTCTTTCAAGATCCCTTGTGCCGTCCAACTCTCTGCTTATGGAAGCAAAATAAAACTTCTTTTATTTGCTTCCTAGGTGACTCGAACTCAGGCCCAATAGCCCTTGCATGTGGGCCATTTTCTGAGGCCCTAAGTGGCATCTTCAGGCTACTTTTCCAAGTCCGTTTTTGGGTCAAATTTCACGTGCTTTTTATCTTAAGGTCATCTGGCCCTAAGTTCCCCTTTGAACTTTAAAATTCGACATTTCGAGGTCATTTTTAAGTTTCCAAAAATTTTCGTACGGCTCTGTAAACTTGACATTTCCTAGGTTTCCAAAATGTTTATTTTCCTCTTTTAGCTTAGTTTCCAAAATGTTTACTTTCCTCTTTTGGCTTAGTTTCCAAAATGTTAACTTTCCTCTTTTAGCTTAGTTTCCAAAATGTTCACTTTCCTAATTTACTTAGGTTTCCAAAAATGGTCATTTTCCTATTTTCTACGTAACATTTCCATACATTCTCAGGTTTCCAAAATTATTCCAAATTTATTCCAAAACACATAAAACATGTCTTTTCGTACAATTAGGCCAAAATGCATAGGCCCTTTTCAGGATGTTATAGTTCTACCCCCTTAAAATAATTTCGTCCTCGAAATTTCCTAACTAAATAATTGAGGGTATTGCTGTCGCATTGCCTCCTCTGGTTCGCATAAAGCTTCCTCCGATCCATGATTGCGCCATAATATTTTGACTAGAGGAACCGACTTCCTCCATAGTACTTTCACGTCACGTTCCAGAATCTGAATCGGCTCTTCCTCGTAGGTTAAGTCTGGCCTTAGCTCCACTTCTTCTACTGGTACTACGTGAGAGGGATCCGATTGATAGCGACGTAGCATGGACACATGGAATACGTCGTGCATCTGCTACAACTCCGGTGGCAACTCTAGCTGGTATGCCACTGGTCCCACTCGCTTTAGTACCCGATAGGGCCCGATAAACCTTGGGCTTAACTTCCCTTTCCGACCAAACCTCATCACCTTCTTCCATGGTGAGACTTTTAGAAACACTTGGTCTCCCACTTCAAACTCTATTTCCTTCCGCTTGAGGTTGGCATAGGACTTCTGCCTATCAGAGGCTTCCTTTAATCGTGCTCGGATTATCTCAACCTTCTTTTCCGTTTCTGACACCATCTCTGGTCCCAAAACTCGACGTTCTCCTAACTCAGTCCAACAAGTAGGAGTACGACACTTCCGTCTGTACAATGCTTCATATGGTGCCATTCGAATGCTAGCCTGATAACTGTTGTTGTACGCGAACTCTGCTAAAGGCAAATACTCCTCCCAACTTCCTCTGAAATCCATCACACATCCTCTCAACATATCCTCCAACACTTGACATTACTCAGACCGCCTGGATCGATTGTGGATGAAAGGTCAGGTGAAATCCAACTTGGTGCCTAACGCTGATGAAGTGCCCTCCAAAATCGAGACATGAATCTTGGGTCTCTGTCAGAAATGATTGACACTGGCACTCCGTGTAGTCTCACAATTTTTGCCACATATAGCTTGGCTAACTTTTGGAGAGAATAATCCACTCTTACCGGGATAAAATGTACGGACTTAGTCAAACAGTCCACTATTACCCATACCGAGTCCTTCTTAGTAGGCATAAGGGGAAGCCCACTAACGAAGTCCATGGTAATTCTTTCCCACTTCCATCATGGAATCTGGATTGGCTGAAGCAATCCCGATGGAACTTAGTGTTCACCTTAACTTGCGACACGTCGGACATCTTCCACATTACAGAACTTCTCGTTTAAGTTCATACCACCAAAATTGTTCTCTTAGATATCTGTACAACTTAATGCCTCCGGGATGCATAGCATAAGGGCTACTATGCGCTTCCCGAAGAATCCTCTGTCTTAACTCCTTGTCCCTTGGCATATAGACTTTTCCTTTGTAGCACAATACTCCTTCATCATTAACCTCATAGTCCTCCAACTCTCCGTTCTGTGCTTTTTGTAACTTAACACTTAAATCCTCATCAACCAACTGTCCCTCTTTTACTTCCTTCAACCACGTTGGCTTAACTTGCAATTCAGCCAACAGGCTTCCATCCTCGTACTTAAATGGGCAAACATTGCTCTTAGGTCCGACACAACCTTCCTACTTAGGGCATCCGCTACTACATTCGCATTGCTCGGGTGATACTCTATCGAACAGTCATAGTCTTTCAATAATTCCACCCACCTTCGTTGCCTCAAGTTTAACTCCTTCTGAGTCAATAGGTACTTGAGACTCTTGTGGTCTGTGTAGATCACTGACCTTTCTCCATAAAGGTAGTGTCTCCACACCTTGAGAGCGAAGACCACTGCTGCCAACTCCAAGTCATGTGTTGGGTAGTTCACCTCATGCGGCCTTAATTGTCGAGACGCATAAGCGACTACTTTTTCGTCTTGCATTAGAACACATCCTAATCCCGTATGTGAAGCGTCACAGTACACCACAAAATCCTTTCCTGCCTCTGGCTGAATCAATACTGGAGCTTCTGTCAATACTTTCTTGAGTTTTTCAAAATGATCCTGTTGCTTATCCGTCCATACAAAGGGTACTTCATTTCTCAACAACTTTGTTAATGGCGCGACTATCGACGAGCATCCTTCCACGAACCTTCTGTAATAGCCTACCAATCCTAAGAAACTACGAATCTCCGCCACCGACTTAGGTGGTTTCCAATCCAACACAGCTTCGATTTTCTTAGGATCCACCCTTATTCCTTCTACGGATACCACATGTCCTAGGAATGCCACCTCCTTAAGCCAAAATTCACACTTGCTAAATTTGGCATAGAGTTCCTTCTCCCTTAACATTTGTAGCACAAATCAGAGATGCTCATCGTGCTCCTCCTCTGACTTCGAGTATACCAAAATATCGTCGATGAACACAACGACGAACCTATCCAAGTAGGGTTGGAAAACCCGATTCATCATATCTATGAATGCAACTGGAGCGTTCGTCAATCCAAACGGCATCACCACAAACTCAAAATGGTGGTATCTTGTCCTAAAAGCAGTCTAATGGATATCAGCCTCCTTCACCTTCAACTGATGATATCCTGACCTTAAGTCGATCTTTGAAAATACTGCGGCCCCCTTCAGCTAATCGAACAAGTCATTGATCCTTGGCAAAGGATACTTGTTCTTAATGGTCAGCTTATTCAATTGACGATAATCTATGCACATACGCATAGTTCCGTCCTTCTTCTTCACAAACAAGACTGGTGCTCCCCACGGAGACACACTGGGTCGAATGAACCCACGATCCAACAGTTCTTGGATTTGAGCCTTGATCTCAACCAACTCTTTTGGCGCCATTCGGTATGGAGTGATTGATACAGGAGTTGTTCCTGGTAGTAAGTCTATTCCAAATTCAACTTCCCTATCTGGGGGTATTCTTGGTAATTCCTCTGGGAACACATCCTCAAAGTCCCTTACCGTTCTAACTCCTTTGACACCTTCCTCCTTTTCATCCAACGCACTTACAAAAGCTAAAAATGCCTCGCACCCTTTACAAACCATCTTTTCAGCCTTAAGCGCCGAAATAACATTAGACATGTAGTTTCTTCTTTCTCCTATCATTATGACCACCTCATCCTCAGGGGTCCTTAGTTCCATTCGTTTAGCCGCACAATCCAACACGGCTCGGTGTTCTACCAACCAATCCATACCAAGTATGAGGTCAAATTCCCTGAAGGGTAATTCCATTAGGTCAGCCCGAAAGCTCACTCCCTAAATTTCTAGGGATACATTCTGAAAGATCTTATTTACCACTATAGTTTGGCCTAAAGGGCTTACTACCGTCATCTCCCTATCAGAAAGTTAAAAGTCTAGGCCTAGTGTTTCAACTACACTACAGGCAACATAAGAATGGGTCGAGCCCACATCAATTAAAGCATAATAGGGTTTACCATGAATGAGGAACGTACCGATTATTACGTCCGGTGCGTCTCCATCCTCCCTACGGTAAACCGCATAAATCAAACCCGACTGCCTTACCTCAGTATTAGCGGCACCTCTGCCACGTACTCTGTCAGCACTATTACCTCTGTTATTCGTACCTCGACCTCGTTAAGGCTGCTGTCCTCCCCTACTAGCCTGATTAACATTACGAAGTTCTTGGTCGCTTTTCATCTGATATCTTTGGACAGTCCTTAAGCATATGGTCCTTGGACCCACACTTAAAATATCCTCCCGTCTTTTTCCAACATTCCCCTAAATGTTTCTTGCCACAATGCTCACAAGGATGATATTGTCCTCTGGTACCAACTTGCTGACCCTTCGGCCCAGCAATCCTAGGCCTTTTCTGCACATTTCCTGACGATCATAACCCCTCTTGGGTCTATTCCTATCAGTACTCTGCCTAGTAGAGTCCTTGATTCCCTCAGCTACCTTAGCTTTTTCAACCAACGCGGAGAACTCCCACTCCTGATGTGGAGCTATCAATAATCTTAGATCATCCCTTAATCCGTCCTCAAAACGGACACAGCATTCATGTTCGGTTGCGGCTACTCCTCGGGCATATCGGCAACCTCGGAAATTCAGCCTCATATCTTTCTACCGACTTGTTCCTTGAACTAGTCCTAGAAAAGCTTTCTCTGCTCATCAATATAGTGTGTGCCGACATACTTTTTCCGATATGCCTCCTTAGCATACTCCTGTGTCGGATCCTCGGTAGTGGCACCATCACAGACAGTTAACCACCATTGATACGCTTCATCACGTAATAGTGCTACCATCCCTTTCAACTTCTCTTGAGGTTAGGTCGAGCTCATCCATAATACGCCGGTTGCTTCCAACCAAGACTCAACAGATTGGGTGCCACACGTGCACTCCACGAAAAACCTCAACTCCGTTGGCTTGAGTCGCTCGGTCTGATTTTCGAGCTCCGTATTTCCACCGCGCCACCACCATTTCTAAAACTCGCAACATAGCTGCGACACAAGATCATCATCCCCGAGCTTCTTTTCCGACATTAACGGTATGGGGTGGTGGTGGCGGTGGTAACTCATTGTCGGACCCTTGACTCGACCTAACGGGTTCTAACACGCTTATTCTTCCTCTACCACATCCTTGACGACCGCGTCCTCTAGAACTCATTTCTAACGTCGAGATCGATTAAGAAGTTTTTATGTATTAGTACTTTTGTTTCACTTGATTACCCGTGAAGAAATTTTATGAAAAGAAATTTAGGAGTGGTTCTTTCGTATTCATACATGCACACAGTCTTTTCATTCATTCATACCTCCAACAAACAATTATGAACCTTAGTTCATTCAGAGAAACGTTGTAGTTTTTTGTTGTTTGTTATTTTCCCACTACCCGGGGGTATTTTCGTAATTTGTCCTACAGGGGTATTTTCGTAATTTATCAAAATAAGGTTCCTTGGTGATTTTGTCACAAAGTATTTTGGTATTTTTAAATTACCGGGGTATTCTGAAAATTTTTTTTTGAAATCCGAGGGTATTTTCAGAGATTTTTAGACCTCGGGGTATTTTGGTAATTTTTTCCACAAATCGGGGTAAATTGTAAAATTTTAGTAAATTAGGGATATTTCAAAAGTTGTAAAACTTTGAGGGTTCTTTTTGAGAATTGTACTTTCCAAGACGTTGAAGTTGCAAAAAATTTTGAAAATCAGGGTCATTTTGGTAATTTTGGTAAGTTAGGGGCAATTTTGTAATTCTCCAAAATCATGGTATTTTTCATAGTTTCAAATTAGGGTTTTTGAATATTTATAAAATAATGAAATTGTAGCAAAACTGTTGAGTAGTTGGACATTTTATAAACCGAGGGCATTTTCATAATTTTACCACTAGGCGTATTTTTGTAATTTTATAGATCGGAAATTTTTTGAAAACAATTGTGTAAAAGAAATAGTTTTCGTGAATTAAGGATAAGAGAAAGAAAATGATTTAAGAATTTTAATATTAAGTGTTCTAAAAAAAATGGCTAGTTCCCTTTTGGGTTTTAGTTATTGGGTTTAGCCTATGACCGAGCCTTCTTGGTCAGGGTGAACCAAAGCTACGCACTAGGCAGGATTCGAGTGGAGAGGAGGTGAGTCACACGGACTGCTTAAGTACTAAGCTCCCACTGAAACCATTCCTAGACATGCGTACAGGGGTTGCCATACCCACTAAGTCTTTTGGGTTAGGGTGAACCGAAGCTACGCACCAGGTAGGATTCGTGTGAAGAGGAGGTGAGTCACTAGGACTGCTTAAATACCAAGCTCTTTAAGATCCAATCCTAGACATGCGTACCATGGTTGCCACACCCTAACTTGGTTGACTTAGCCATAGGTTTGTTTAGTGTATTAAGTCTTATGTATCTATATTTGAGTAGACTAATCCTAGGGTTCGAGTTCCTATCATGCTATTCTACGTTCTGTTCCTTTTCTACCCTTCTATAATTCACATAATCACACAGATAGTCAAGGGTACTTACCTGGTGGACTCATGGTTTGAGACTTAAGGGCCATGTCTTCATACCTGTCCATTTGTAAAAATACTTCCATAAACTCATTTGGGCTTGTTTTAAAAATGTTTTGGGCCTTGGGCCACAGGCTGAGAGTTTAAAAGCGGGCTCGATATCAAATCGAAACACCTCACACCCTACCCACGAGAATGGACCGAATCTGGTATGTTCCTCGAAGTAACCCGGTTCAAATTCTTTTGAATACTTTGAAAACTGTGTGTTTTGGAAGATAGTTTGTTTGTGGGTTGGGCTCGAGTTGAAAACAAGTTTATTCTTTTTATCGAAAACCCATTTATTTCAGGGGACAAAATGTTTAAACTTATTTTAAATTAAATGGGCTTATTCTTTATAAAGCCCTAAATTCATAACATAGTAATTAAAGCGTAAATAAAATCATCACGATGGCCTTATTACATAAAACAAAACCCAAAATAAAATTATACAGTGCTTAAAATAAAATAAAGGATCAAATTAAACTTCAAAGTTGAACATGGCCACCACAAGTTCTCGCCGTCCGATCCATTATTGCTCATCACACGAAACATGTTCCCATTAACGGGTGAGTCGATAGACTCAATGTGTAACCAACACCAAAACATAATAGAATTAGGCACACCATACATATCATGTTCATATACAAATTCAAGATAATAATGATGCAAACTCGAACCCGAACCTATATGCCATCCGCTACACTCCACCTGTACCAACCTGCATACCGTGGGGACTACTAAGTCAACCCTCCATGCACTACACACCATCGAAGGCAGTCGCTGCAGTCGACGTGCTCATCGCCCACTTAAAATATTGTGGCATAGCCACCAGATATTTGTGTCATGAGACACCACATTTAGATAATGTAACCGAAGTTATCACATTCACTTAATGAGACCGAAGTCACCACATTCACTTAGTGAGGTTGAAGTCATCACATTCACTTCCCCTTTCTCAAATAACCCAAATGCCCCAAATTATACATATCATGCATATCATATTTAATTTCACTTTCACATCGCTTTTCACAGGTTAAATATAACATATTTCGTAATCCTAGTAGGAGCAGGAAAACGTACCTGAGTACTTTGTACCATAATATGGTACTTTAGCCACATTCTTACACTTTCATATTAACATATATATCATATTTAAGCCATAAATCTATTAAGATTAGTGTGGGATACACACCTGATTCGCTTAGCGATTCCTTGAAACTCTGGAAAGCTAGATCTAATGTTTTAGATCCTTAATCCCTACATTTGATTTATCTCTTATTACTTAGCATAAATCCTATTTGGCTATAATAACAAATCCTAGTAGGATTTGTAAAAAGACTTACCTTTGATGTCGATTTGGTGATTATTCCAATCCCGAAAGCTTTGTTTTCCCTCACCTGATTTCGGCCAACCCTAAATCTCAACATAGATTAGTTTTCGGCTTTTTGATAATTAACAAACCAATCCATGTATTCATACAAGCCTTGGTCGAATGCTTTTAGGTGCTCACCTTGTGGATTTTAAATCCCAAAAACTTCACTTTTCTCTTCCTTATATTAGGCCAAATCCTAAATCCTTGAATCGATTAATTTTTGATTAATTTGATCTAAATACTTAAGATTGGGCCTCGGCCGAATATATGAACACACTTACCTTGGAGTTCTCAAATCCTGAAATTGATCTTTTAGTTTAGGTTCCTGCCGAAATCACATGTTAGATCTGATCTATCATTCAAGTATGCAAGAGACCTTTTTGGCCGAATGTACATAGATGTACTTACCTTGTTTTCAAATCCCGGGTGATCCTTTATACTAATCGGCTATGGCTCTTTTATGGATCATAAAGTTTCAGCTTTTGTGAAGGAATAGAAGAAGAAAAGAAAAGAAAAGGAGAGAGTTTTGGCAGAGAGAATTCGGCTAAAGAGAGAAGAAAAGATTGGTGCTATTTGGCTAGAGAATTTCGGCAAGGGGTTCTCTTGAAGAGAAAAGAATGAAGAATGGCCCTTATTTTCCATCTTTGGCCGAAACTACTACCCTTAGAATCCCTCAATCGGCCAACTCTTCCTATGTGATAAAATTTTACTTAATTAAATTCCAACAATTATCTCCTAATTAGCCGAAATTCCAAAGGAAATAAAACTCCTCTTTCAAGATCCCTTGTGCCGTCCAACTCTCTGCTTATGGAAGCAAAATAAAACTTCTTTGTTTGCTTCCTAGGTGACTCGAACTCAGGCCCAACACCCCTTGCATGTAGGCCATTTCCTGAGGCCCTAAGTGGCATCTTCAGGCTACTTTTCCAAGTCCCTTTTTGGGTCAAATTTCACGTGCTTTTTATCTTAAGGTCACCTGGCCCTAAGTTCCCCTTTGAACTTTAAAATTCAACATTTTGAGGTCATTTTTAAGTTTCCAAAAATTTTCGTGCGGCTCTGTAAACTTGACATTTCCTAGGTTTCCAAAATGTTTACTTTCCTCTTTTAGCTTAGTTTCCAAAATGTTAACTTTCCTCTTTTAGCTTAGTTTCCAAAATGTTTGCTTTCCTCTTTTAGCTTAGTTTCCAAAATGGTCACTTTCCTAATTTACTTAGGTTTCCAAAAATGGTCATTTTCCTATTTTCTACGTAACATTTCCATACATTCTCAGGTTTCCAAAATTATTCCAAATTTATTCCAAAACACATAAAACATGTCTTTTCGTACAATTAGGCCAAAATGCATAGGCCCTTTTCAGGATGTTACAAAACCATAAATTCTCAAGGTGAAAATATCCACTTTTTTCTTTGCATTCGGGTGTGCTAAGATCAAGTCTATCAGGATCCCCCAACAAATACATTTACCATCCCCTTTCTGCTAAATTCGAGCCGTAACCCAAGGCTTGCTCAACCCGGTAATACTCATTAACTTCTTCACGAAAGTCGGGCCATTAGTGGCCTTAGAGTAAGCTTTGTCGACTAGGGTCCTTGGACAATGAAGCAAATTCGTATATTCCTCTACTGTGGACACCAAGTCTACCTTCCCAAAAGTGAAACAATTATATGCAGGATTCCAACACTGAGTCATAGCCCGAAACAAATGCTTGTCTACCTTGACATCTAGCAAATAGGGTATATCGCCATAATTCTGGTAGAACGATTGCTTAGCTCCCTCATCCCAATGGGCCCATATATATCTCACCTCTTGAAGCTTATTTTGTATCACACTGACGCAGGTGAAGTCCCACAGCTCTGATGCGTATCCTTTAGCCAGACTGTCTTCTTTCTCTAGTTGTAGCTTCTCTGACCATGTGCGAACGGTCGTGTTATCCTCAACTCTATCAAGGAATTCATTCTCCATGTTAAGCTTTCTAACTTAGCAACTGAAAACGAATCGGCTCCTCCTTAAATATGCAATGTCATGAAATCACAAACAAAATACACAAGTCAATATCAAATAACAAGATTTAAGGCAAACGGAAAATAATCAAACACCTATATGGATAACCTCTAACATTTAGCACTACTACATCTGGTGGGTTCCTACGGTCCACTATATGAGGTAAAGTTCTAAGGAAGAGGGTACCTGAACCAGCAGATTCCTTAATCCTCACCTATTATAGGCTCATATGGATCAAGTTCAATTTAGGGGAATACATTTCCCTATGCCTACGCGGAGGTGAAAACCTCACGAAGACATAGGTACGATGTATTCCGGAAGCAGTCCACTAGCCCATGTGGAGGTGAAAACCTTATGAATGCATAATTTCTCACTCCCACTTAAAGATATGACCACAACAGTCATGCAATGTAACGTGTGCAAGGAAATAATGCAAACAAATGCAGCAAAAGTATCAAATTTCCAAATCAAATTTTCAAATCGAATTTTCAAATTTTTGACAAAGGACAAAAAATAATCAATTTTACGGCTTCACTCTCATGAAAATCCCCAGTGGAGTCACCAAGCTGTCAAAACCATCTTATTTCTAATGCAAAAAGCAGGGATCGACTTTAAAAACGAAAATGGAGTCGCCACCAATCTTTTTTCGAGGTGTGATGGGGTCACCTTGAAATTGATCATTTTAATAAAAAAACATTTTGATTTATTAAAACAATGATTTTGGTCTACAAAATTCAAGAAAATAGGTTCGGGAGTCGATTACGCATGAGGAAGGATTAGCACCCTCATAACGCCCAAAATTGGTACCTAATTGATTAATTAATGTCCTAATGTCAAAAATTTGAAACGATTTTAGAATACAATTCTGTTTTTTTTTTTAAATTTAAATAACTTGAATTGGATATTGGGATTCTCTAGTTCGAAGAATAAAATATCATATCCAACACGATAGGATATGACGTTTCAAACCTTCGATGCCAAGATCCTCTCATGATTTCCAAAATCCATGCATTGAGAATTTTATAAGGATATTTAATTATTTAGACAAACGAAAAATCGAAACCCAGCACGATAGGGTACGATTCCTCAAGCTTCCAAACACGGAATATTGCCTTATTTTTTGAAAAACACGAACAAAATTTTAAAAATGATATTTGGTTATTTGGTCAAACGGAAAATTCGAAACCCAGCACGATAGGGCACGATTCGTCGAAATTCCAAACACTCAAATATTGCCTTATTTTAGAAACATGGACATAATTTTAAAAAGGTTATTTGGTTATTTGGTCAAACGGAAAATCGAAACCTAGTGATCGCTGCAAATCAGAGCTTTAATATTTATAAAAGAATGATCAAACCTGGAAACTAACTCTGACAACGATTAGAGGCAAGTGTAGCTATCGAACAGTAGTATAGCTTAGGCAAGACCAGATATCGAACCCAAAGGAACTAAAAGTATTAATACTCACTTTCTTTTTATTATTTAACCTAAATTAAAGTGAAGGTTGCTTTTAAACTAAATTGTCGAAGACTTAAACTAAGAACACAAAGACAAGAAGAACGAATTGGAAAGTAACTTTGAAGAAAAACTCAGTTGATTGCGACGATACCCTCGGGAAGAATCCACCTAGACTTCACTTATTATCTAACCCCAAATTATATAATTTCTTTCCTTAGCTTGATCCGTGAGACTCCCTAACCTATATTAAACCCTCTATTGAGGCGAATAACGTCTAACCCTAGGTTAATTAGTGGAACTCTCGTTCACTTATAATAACCCCCTAGGATAGCAGTAAATCGATCAGTGGACTTCCATATTAGGTTTTACCCTAATCTGGCAAAATCTCGTAACCCTATCTCTAGGCGTTCGATCAACTTCGCTTAATTATGTTAGATCTACTCTTAGGCAGGGTCTATTCCTCCTCCACCTAAGCACATTAGATTTAGATTAAGCAACATAATTAAGAACAAACTAATTAATTTATCATATAACTTAGAAATCAAATAACAAAATCCATCTAGGTTTCATCCCCTTCAGGTATCTGAGGGGTTTAGTTCATAACGAATAAAAAAAACATCACAAGAGAAAAGATAAAACAAAACATAAGAAAACCCTAAAACCCCCTGAAAGAATTGAAGGAGAATTCCACCGTCCTGAGTATAACTTCGGCTTCTTGGGATGGATCAACTGGTTATCCTCGCGTTGTTCCCTAACTTTGACCTTATCGGCTTGGCTCTTTAGCCTAGCTTTCGATCCCCTGTTTCGGCTTCTACTGAACTCCTCTTTCAAGTTGCCCCCTTAGGTGTTTATATAAACTTTGTGATGCCTTACTTGGCCCCTAAGTATCTTAATTCAAGTAGAATTCCTAATAGGGTGTTTGAATAGGCTTTGGAATGTGTTTCTTTGCTCCAAGTATCCTTTCTTGAATGGAATTGCTCTTTCCAGTTACAGGGACACGGCCATGGCACACGTCCATATGAATCATGGTCAGGCCGTGTTCGGACTTTTAATGAGGCACGGTCATGTGGTCTTTGGGCCAGGCCGTGTTTATTTGTCTCTTGGCCCAATTTGGTCCGTTTTAAGCCCGTTTTATGTTCTTTTCATCCTTGGGTGCTTTCCTGAGTATAAGACATGAAAAGAAAGGATTAAAAGCACCTTTTTACATGAATCAAAGGATAAATCATCCAAAAGCATACTAAATGTGGGATTAAAATATGTTATAATTACTGTTTATCAAATACCCCCACACTTAAGCTTTTGCTTGTCCTCAAGCAAAATTCTCAACTTACAATTAAAACGAACTTTCCTCGATTCATAATATTCATCACTAATGTTTCATCATAATTCACAGATAATTCATACATGGATAATTCAACTCAAAGAGTCCTAAAGATTCAATTAAGTCATAGTTTTTATAGTGTGAAAACATAGGTGTTTCCCCTTACCTGAATAACTACCCCTGATTCGAAATCGACAAGAATTGACATCCTCACTAAAGATTCACTCAAATCACTCGAAGTGTTTAAGGTTCAAAATTAAGCACTCAAAAGTCAAACCTAAAAAGTTAATCCCATAGGCTTGCCTAAAAATCAAATCTCCACCACTGTAAAATGAGCTGATAAACAGATCAAAAGGTCTTTGTTAAGGTTGTAACGGGGCTAGGGTTAAAGGTGAGGATAAAGGCTAAAATTAGAAGGTTAGAATCGAGACTTGATTTGACAATTTACTTAACTAGAAAAATGAACTTCTCCTAAATAATTACATCAATTGAAAACTAATATTACGAGCTTTTTAACATGTAAGCTCACTTAATTATATAACTAATAATGAGTAAACTTCGTTTTTCTTTTTTTTTAAGAACAGATCAAAAATAGTAATAACGAACTTTAACAACTAAAATATAGAACATAGTTAGGTAATTGCTCGAAATCAAATCTTGACAAAAAGGGTAGTCAAAAGAATGGTGATAACAAATACAAAGGGTTTTGGGTTAATATTAGTAGGTGAGTCAATAAAAAGGGTTTGTTAGGATCAACAGGGTTCACTAGGGGTTAATTGTGAAGGTAGGCTTTTTAGTGGAGTGAGTGGGTTAAAACCTAGGTGCCTTCATCATCTCTGTATATCAAATCATAAATTTGGTCTCAACATGTATAAACGAGGCAAGTTCTAGAATAACAGTTCAAAGTCGACACACTCATAATAAAAAAGTAAGCATGAAAAAGAATATATGCTGTATAAGGCTCAAAATCTCACAAATATTATGGGTGTTTTGATGTCAACCTTGTAAATTTCAAACTTCAAAGTAATATTCAAATTTAGGTAGACAACCTAGAAAAAAATTTTAACTTTTGAAAAATAGACTTATCATGCTTGAATCTCTAGTATTCTTTAACTTTAATCATCAATGCACAATTATCAATGACTTACTCTAAAACATATCAATAAAAATCATAAATCATAGGAATTTTCATTCTAATCATAATATGAGAGACTTTACTTTTGAACAAGGCATAATTCAGGGATTTTCAATTAATACTATAGTTAACCCCCCACACTTAAGATATACATTGCCCTCAATGGACAAAGATAGATAATATCAAAATAATCATAAAATCATAAGATAGGGAGAGAAGTGAAACTTCCTGAATTTTGGATGAAGTCAATAAAAAGAAACCGGATAGGATTGGAGGTGAACATGGGGAAGCATCTCGAACCGTTTAAAATTGAATCCTCAAAATAGCCATCCTAATTTTATTGAATCTTAAGCTAAATCTAAATGTCATAAAGAATAAAAAGAAGAAAATAAAATAAAATAAAGTAATAAAATAATAATGAAAGGAAAATAAAATAAAAACAAAAACAAAAATAAATAATGGAAAATGAAAGATAACTAGAAAAAGGGAGTAGAGATGTAGCCCGTGTTTTGGGATTTTGAATTTTGGGCGCGTTCAGGATGTTCGGGCATGACCGTGGGTGTAGTGGCACACCCATGTCTTTCTTCACATGGTCATTTAATACGGGCATGCTCCTCCCGTGTTCGATAGGTCAGAATGTTGGCATGGTTGGAAGGCACGACCGTGTTTAGCACATGCTTAACAAGTCAGTAACCTCGCACGGGGCGTCGGCACGGGCGTGGACTATTATCGCCACCCGTGTTGGGAAAAAATATTTTTTCTATGTCATGCACGGCTATTGGCATGCCTATGGTTCATCCCCTGGCTGCCACACGGCCACGGGCATGCCCGTTTGTAGGGACGTGTGGCCTAGAAATTTGCTCTTTGGTTAGTTCATGGTTAGGTGCTAAAAGGAAAAATAAAAAAATAAAAAAATGTAAAAATGGGGTTAGTGCTCGGGTTGCCTCCCGAGAAGCGCTCGTTTATAGTGTTAAGCTAGACTTTACCTATCATTCGTACGGTCATGGTGGCTTGAGAAGGTGAAAATCCTTTCTCATGCGATCACTTCGGTTATGGATATATAATTTAAGTCGAGTAATGTTTACCTCAAAAGTGTCGAATTTAGGATTACTTACCTCGACTGTGCCATATAGGAAGACATTAAGTACCTCAAAAGTGATTTCTTCATTTGTCTTGAGGTTTGAATTGGTAATTCAAGGGTCTTCCTTTTTTAACAATACCTGATCCCCTAATTTGGAGTGATTCGTTGTTCCTGTCAGCTCGTCTGGGGGCTCCTTCGGTTTCACTTCGTGCGGTTCCTATTCCTCTTTGTTTTGTATTTTCCACTCTTCTAGTTTGTCGACCCTAAGGCTTCGTTCCTCATCTTTGTCAGCACGAGGTTTAAGGTCTAGCTCAGTTATGTGATTTCGTGATGCTTCCTGTAAAGAAGGTTAAACCAAATAGTTATCAATAGGATTAACGTTCATGCCTTTATTACTTGATGTCCTAGCTGAGTCAAAAGCTTGAAGAGTGATTGTTTCGTCGTCTACATGAAGTGTGAGTTCACCGAAGTCTTCCTCTTTGTGGTCTTTCTTTATTGCATTGGGATATGGCACACGAGGTTAGTATTCTGTAATTACCGGTTTTGGTATATCATGGCACGTCTCAACTTTACCTTCTCTTACCACAGGTTCTTCCCTTAGGTTTGGTTTGTCTAACCCTTCAATAGAAATGGCTTGATCTTGCTCTCTCGGGTTAGTCTCGATGTTGCTCAGTCGACGCCCTTGTAGTTGCTCGGACATTAACTTTGCAAATTGTCCCACTAACTTAGTGACTCCCCTAACTTGGCTCTGGATCTCTTCAATAGATGTTCGTTGGTTTGTTTCAGTGTCTTTGAAGCAGTTTTCTGTGGCTGCCATGAATTTTCTCGGCATTTCCTCAAGACTCGACTCCTCTTCCTGTTGGTGAGGTGGTTGTTGAAAATTTGGAGAAGGTTCCTGTCTTTGGTTTCTTTGATCATCCCACGAGAAATTGGGATGGTAACTCCGGCTTGCATTATAAGTTTCACTATAAAAATTATTTTAAGGTCTAGAATAGTTACTCATATAGTGGACTTGTTTGTTCTCCATGCCATATCCGTAGGGTGGGTACTCAGGATTCGCCACGCCTCTTATATTCGTGTCATATTGCATTACTGGGTATACTTGCAATAGATTACACAAACCATCAATCTTTTTATTCATCATCTCTAGCTGGTTAGATAGCATGGTTATCGGGTCGAGGTTATAGATATCGACTGCTTTTGTTGGCTTTGCCATCATAACCTGCCACTGATAGTTATTTAATGTCATCTCCTCTATCTGCCAAAATCAAATAAAAGAAAATTTAGCAAAATAAAAATAAAAATAAAAAAATGACAATAAATTGCAATAAAAATGGCTAAAGTAATAAAAATTAAGCGTTCTTAATATTTTAGTTCCCCAACAACGGCGCCAAAAACTTGATCACTACAAATCAGAGCTTTAATATTTATAAAAG
This sequence comes from Gossypium rotundifolium, assembly GCA_025506655.1. Lineage (NCBI taxonomy): Eukaryota > Viridiplantae > Streptophyta > Magnoliopsida > Malvales > Malvaceae > Gossypium > Gossypium rotundifolium. Next base: position 19,707,933 of record CP106726.1, read on the forward strand.
AATGATCAAACCTAGAAACTAACTCTGACAACAATTAAAGGCAAGTGTAGCTATCGAACAGTAGTATAGCTTAGGCAAGACCGGATATCAAACCCAAAGGAACTAAAAGGATTAATACTCACTTTTTTTTTATTATTTAACCTAAATTAAAGTGAAGGTTGCTTTTAAACTAAATTGTCGAAGACTTAAACTAAGAATACAAAGACAAGAAGAATGAATTGGAAAATAACTTTGAAGAAAAACTCAGTTGATTGCGATGATACCTTCGGGAAGAATCCACCTAGACTTCACTTATTATCTAACCCCAAATTATATGATTTCTTTACTTAGCTTGATCCGTGAGACTCCCTAACCTATATTAAACCCTCTCTCGAGGCTTAATAATGTCTAACCTAGGTTAATTAGTGGAACTCTCGTTCACTTATAATAACCCCTAGGATAGCGAAGAATCGATCAGTGGACTCCCATATTAGGTTTCACCTTAATCTGGCAAAATCTCGTAACCCTATCTCTAGGCGTTCGATCAACTTCACTTAATTATGTTAGATCTACTCTTGGCAGGTTTATTCTCGTAACACCCAAACCCTACCATGAGTCCCGGCCAGATCTGGTATGTCACGGAGTAAAATAATTTGAAGTACTTTGAAAGTTTGGTGAAAACTTGGTAAAATTTTGGCTAAGGTATGAAAACGGGTTTGAAAACTTAGTTGGGCTTTTTATAAATACAATTAATGATAAACCCTTTTGAAAACATTTGATCGTAGCATTTTAAAATCATCGAGTTATTGGTGACTTGGTGAATTTTGTTACCCGATGGTAACTTCCTTGAAAACTCGTAGTAGTTACTTTAGTTGAAAAAGTTGCTTTTAACCGTTCAATTAATATTTATAAAATTCCATTTGTAATATAACTTGAGTAAAATAAAGCAATAAAATAAACATCCAACAATAATTAGCGGCCTTATTACAACCCAAAATAAAAACTTAGAAAATAAATAATTTTAACTAAAGCAAAGTAAAACAAATCCAACGACAAGCATGGCCGCCTCGAGTCCTCTCCGGCTCCATCTCCGCGATCTACTCATCTGCAAAATGTTAAGGGAAGGGGTGAGTCACCAAGACTCAGTGTGTAAATCCCCCACCCGGTAAAGCACTCATACACAAGATATTAATTAACATGCAAATATGCAACCCAACCTAACCATCCATACTCCTTAACTACCCCGTGTGGTCAAAACCACTGATGACTTAGAGTCACAATTTAAATGATGGGGCCAACCCATCGTGTGGTCAAAACCACTGATGACCATAGGTTACAATATATCAAGTGTGGTCAAAACCACTGGTGGTACCAAACCACTGGGACTTAGTCGCAAATTATCAATCGGTGTGTTCAAAACCACTGATGACCATAGGTCACAAATAATCTGATGGGGCCAACCCATCTTATGGTCAAAACCACTGATGACCATAGGTCACAAATAATCTGATGGGGCCAACCCATCTTGTGGTCAAAACCACTGGCGACAGTCCAAAAATCATCCCCCTCCTCTCATCAATCCCACCATCACATGCTTATATATCACTTTTCACAAATCATGTATTTAGGCATAGCATTTAAAATCATGTGATAGCATGAAAAATCATATATCACAGATCACAAGTTAGGGGACTTACCCGGCAACCATGATTATGCCACAAGCTAATTACAACCAAAAGATTTAAGGCAAACAATAAAGTCATGTAAATTAATAAAGTGTGTAGTGAGTTTTTACACACCTGTTTCTACCGAAATTCCTAGATCCCGAAGATCCGATCTACAACGCTAGATCTTGACCCTATATTCGGCCATTCATCACTGTTAGTATCAAAGGCCTATTTGGCCAAACCAAAATTATACCAAAGGGTTACACACGAACTCGAAACCATACCTACACGTCCTTTGAACACTAACTACCTCACGATATGTAAATCTGTTTCACTTCCCTACAATCAGTAACCATCCATATTAATAGCCTTCGGCTTTTCGATCACTAAAAATATAATATATTAAAGTAGATCCTTACCACCACTTACCAAGATAATTCAAAATCCCGGAATTATCACTTGGCTTGTCGAGATCCCTACCAAACACTTGTTAGAATTGGCTATAAGTGAAACTATGGGAAGTGGCCTATGGCCGAATAGTGTAGGTGGCTTACCTTTGAAAAATCAACACCCGATAGTCTCCAACAATGTACCTTGCTGTTAACTACAACAAAGAAATACCACCTTTGTGATTTTTATGACTCATTCAGCCATCCCAAAAGAGAAGAAACAACCCGATTTCTTTAAGGAAGAAAATACTTACCCCAACACTACTTGGAGAACTACAAAAGAGAGGTTTGATAGCCCCTAAGAGATTTGGCCAAGGCAAAATGGAAGGGCTGGAATTTTCCTCTTAAGAGAGAAGGTAGATTCGGCTAAAAAGGAAGCAAGAGAAGCTGGAATTTTTGAACAATTTTTGGCTATGAAGCAAGGGAGAATTCGGCAGCACAATGAAGAGAGAAAGAAGAAAAGAATTTGATGAAATTTTTGGGCACTTCTTGCTATACAAAACCGAATGGGGATGGCCTTAATGAGTCCTTCATTCGGCCAACTTCTCCCCCCCTATGCTGATAATTTTTGCTTTTCATTATCAAAGAAATAATGCAAGACTTATCTTTCATTTAATCTCCTAATCTCCTTCAACAATTATAATGTAAATAAAACACTAATAGTTACTCTACCAGCCGAAATTAAGCATAGAAATAAGCTTATCCCTTATCATTTAAAGAGTCCAAATAGCAGCCATTACTCTCCCATACATGCCAGTAGCAAAGAATAATAAAAAATGCATTTGTTGCCTCTTGGGTTCGAACACGAACCTCATGCCGCACCTTCCCTTAAATGCCCTAGCCACTTCTCCCATTAGACTTTCATGCCATAAAACCCCTTCATTTATTTATAAGACCTCCCTAGGCCGACCACCCCAAAAATAAAAAACCAAAAATCCATTCCAGCCGCTCGAACCTGTGCCCATCAACCTCTAAGCCTTTAAGTGGCACACGGTAGCCACTTCGCTAGCACAACTTTCATGTCCAACTCCAACACCAAAAATCTTTAAAGCCTTCCTTACTTGGCCCCTTCCTTTAACGCCCCAAAATAAAAAAAAAACCCAAAACAAAACACACCCCCTTGTTTCTCCCATGAATCAAACCCAAGACCTCCCTTGCATCACCCTTAGGCGCACCAAGCCAATTGTGCCAAGCCCATTCTTTGTGTCAAATTTCGCCCAAAATTTTATTTAAGCCTTATCTCACCTAGCTTCCTCCTTTTAGATACTTTAAAAGAAAATTTTAATACTAGGTCAGGCCTAGCTCGGGGTTATTTCTAGACCCTACAACATGCCAAATAAAATCATACTATTTATTTTCTTCAAGCACACATGGGAAATTAATTAAATTACAAATAACCCCTAATTTAGGGTGTTACAGTTCTACCCCTCTTAAAAATAATTTCTTCCTCGAAATTACTTACTAACGAATAATCGTTCATCTTATCTCACCAAGACTCACGCTTATCTCACAGACTTTCGATCTTAGAAAAAACTATCTTACTTCCTGGACACAATCTCTAAGTTCACAACCAAAGTTTCAGACACTTCACTAGCAAAACCAGAAAACTCTACAATAATCAAAGCAATTAGGGGTATTCCAGAATTAAGGAACGTACCCGTTGTCACATCTGGCACATCGTCCTCCTCGCAACGGCCAACTATATAAACCAACCTTGGTTGCCTCGCCTCTGCACCTTCAGCACCTCGGCCACGCCCGATGCCATTTCCATTACCCCTAGCTGCACCTCGACCCCTCTATGGTTGCTAGCTATCCCTCCTGAATTGACCACGTTCCTGATCCTCAGCTTGAGTCCTAGCCAACTTCCTCGGACAATCCCTTACCCAGTGCTCCATTGATCCACACTCAAAGCATCCTTTATTTCCAGTCCAACATTCTCCCGAGTGGGATTTCCCGCATCTTCCACACTGAGGTGGCCACTGAGTAGGCTTTGCAGTTCTTTCTGATTCCCTAAATCTAGCCCTCTTCTGTGAACCTCCAGCGAACCCTGAAGGCCCAAAATTTTTTTTATCCTCACTTCTGTCCTGATTCCGCCTAACCGACTGTCTTACTCCCTCAGTAACCTTTGACTTCTCCACTAATACAGCGAACTCCCATTCCTGTTGTAGAGCTATCATCATTCTTAACTCATCTCTCAACCCATCTTCAAATCTGACACAGCGCTCATGCTCGGTACCCACAATACCACGAGCATACCTACTCAGTCGGAGGAATTCGGCCTCATATTCTGCCACTGACTTATTTCCCTGAACCAGGTTCAGGAAAGCCTTCTGCTGTGCATCCACATAGCTAGTTCCGATATATTTCTTCTGATAAGCATCCCTGAAGAATTCCCAAGTGAGATTTTCTGCCACAGCTCCATCCCTTACAGTGAGCCACCACTGATATGACTCATCCCGAAGCAAGGAGATGATACCCTTTAACTTCTCCTCGGTGGTGAAATCCGGTCACCCATAATCCTTTCGGTGGATTCCAACCAATACTCACACAGACTGGTGCCACTCCGGATACTCCTCACGAATACTTCGCTCATTAGCGAGTCGTTTAGCCACAGATTTACGGGTTCCTGCACTCGCGCCAGCCTCGGCTACTCGTTCTAACACTCGTAGTACCGCAGGATACTACGTCGTTACCACCGTATGGTCTTGAAACTTCGCCATTACCGGCAGATCTCGGCATCTCATTTTCGGACCCATGACCAGACCTCGCGGGCTCCGACAGGGTCATCCTACCTCTACCACGGCCACGCGGCGGGCGTCCACGACCTCTTGAACTCATTCTAACGATCGCGTTTATCTGTTTAAGAATTTTATGCATTAGTATTTCACTTGGTTATCCGCGAAGAAATTTTATGATAGGAGTTTTAGAAGTGGTTCTTTCGTAATCAAACAAGCACACAGTCTTTCATTCATTCATTCCAAAGAGACGTTGTAGTTTTCATGGTGATTGTTTTTCCACTACCTAGGGGTATTTTCGTAATTTGTCCTACAGGGGCATTTTTGTAATTTTCCAAAAATAAATTTTTTTCGGATGATTTTGTCAAAAGGTATTTTGGAACTCTTAAATTCTCAGGATATTTTGAAAAATTTTGAAGTCCGGGGTATTTTAGTGATTTTGAAGCTCAGGGGCATTTTGGTAATTTTTCACAAGTCAGGGTGAATTTGTAAAATTTGATAAATCAGGGATGTTTCAAAAGTTGTAAAACTTTGAAGGTTCTTTTTAAGAATTTATTTTCCAGGTGGATGGTGTTGCAAAAATTTTGAAAACCAAGGTCGTTTTGGTAATTTTGTTGGTTAGGGGCAATTTTGTAATTTTACAAAATCATGATGTTTTTGATATTTTACAAAGTAAAGTTTTTGGGCACTTTATATATAATGGAAATTTTGATTGTAACTATGGGTATTTTGAAAATATCATAAATCAAGGGCATTTTTGTAATTTTACCCCAAAGGGTATTTTAGTAATTTCCCACATAGTCAGGGTATTTTCACAAAATGATTTCCAAAAATTGGGTTCTGAGTGATTTCATAAAAGAAGGATATTTTGGAAATTTCTATTTGAAATTTTTTTTTCATACTATGGGTATTTTGGTCATTTTCAAACTTAGGGGTATTTTGGTCATTTTTTCTTAAAACCAAAGTTTTAATTATTTCAAAACAAAGCGGCTAGTCCCTTTCGGGTTTTAGTTATCGAGTTTAGCTTTGTGTGTGTCGTCTCACTAGGGTGAACAGTTACTACGCACTGTAGGATTCAAGTGAGTAGGAGGTGAGTCACGAGGATCGCTTAAATACTAGACCCCAGCGAATCAATCCTAGACATCGATAACGATTGCCACATCCCTTGCTCGGTGACAACTCACAGGGTTTGTTTAAGTAATTATTAAATCTTATGCATAGTTGAGGTATGCTAGCCCTAGGGTTCAACAGTTTCTATTCTAATAGTCTACGTTCCCAACTTACCCTTCTACCCCTCATCAAGTATTCACAGAAATGGATAGAAGTACTTACCTGGGCGGATAGGTGCCGGAGACTCGGTGCCATGCTGTTCAAACCAAAAACAGTTTCCAAAACATTCTAATAAGGCCTACTAACAAAAACCAAACATTTTGGGCCTTGGCCCCCCCACAACCGAGTTTTGAATCGGGCTCTGATACAAAAAATGTAACACCCCAAACCCGGCCCATGAGTCCTGACCGGATCTGGTATGTCACGGAGTAAAATAATTTGAAGTACTTTGAAAGTTTGGTGAAAACTTGGTAAAATTTTGGCTAAGGTATGAAAACGGGGTTTGAAAACTTAGTTGGGCTTTTTATAAATACAGTTGGGCTGATAAACCCTTTTGAAAACATTTGATCGTGTAGCATTTTAAAATCATCTGAGTTATTGGAGACTTGGTGAATTTTGTTACCCGATGGTAACTTCCTTGAAAACTCGTAGTAGTTACTTTAGTTGAAAAAGTTACTTTTAATCGGTTCAATTAATATTTATAAAATTCCATTTGTAATATAACATGAGTAAAATAAAGCAATAAAATAAACATCCAACAATAATTAGCGGCCTTATTACATTAAAATAAAAACTTAGAAAATAAATAATTTTAACTAAAGCAAAGTAAAACAAATCCAACGACAAGCATGGCACCTCGAGTCCTCTCCGGCTCCATCTCCGCGATCTACTCATCTGCAAAATGTTAAGGGAAGGGTGAGTCACCAAGACTCGGTGTGTAAATCCCCACCCCAGAAAGCACTCATACACAAGATATTAATTAACATGCAAATATGCAACCCAACCTAACCATCCATACTCCTTAACTACCCCGTGTGGTCAAAACCACTGATGACTTAGAGTCACAATATATCAAGTGTGGTCAAAACCACTGGTGGTACCAAACCACTGGGACTTAGTCGCAAATTATCAATCGGTGTGGTCAAAAACACCGATGACCATAGGTCTAAATAATCGATGGGGCCAACCCATCTTGTGGTCAAAACCATCGGCGATACTCCAAAAATCATCCCCCTTCTCTCATCAATCCCACCATCACATGCTTATATATCACTTTTCATAAATCATGCATTTAGGCATAGCATTTAAAATCATGTGATGGCATGAAAAATCATATATCACAGGTCACAAGTTAGGGGACTTACCCGGCAACCATGATTATGCCACAAGCTAATTACAACCAAAAGATTTAAGGCAAACAATAAAGTCATGTAAATTAATAAAGTGTGTAGTGAGTTTTTACACACCTGTTTCTACCGAAATTCCTGGATCCCGAAGATCCAATCTACAACGCTAGATCTTGACCCTATATTCGGCCATTCATCACTGTTAGTATCAAAGGCCTATTCGGCCAAACCAAAATTATACCAAAGGGTTACACACGAACTCGAAACCTTACCTACACGTCCTTTGAACACTAACTACCTCACGATATGTAAATCTGTTTCACTTCCCTACAATCGGTAACCATCCATATTAATAGCCTTCGGGTTTTCAATCACTAAAAATATAATCTATTAAAATAGATCCTTACCACCACTTACCAAGATAATTCGAAATCCCAGAATTATCACTTGGCTTGTCGAGATCCCTACCAAACACTTGTTAGAATCGGCTATAAGTGAAACTATGGGAAGTGGCCTATGGCCGAATAGTGTAGGTGGCTTACCTTTGAAAAATCAACACTCGATAGTCTCCAACAATGTACCTTGCTGTTAACCACAACAAAGAAATACCACCTTTGTGATTTTTATGACTCATTCGGCCATCCCAAAAGAGAAGAAACAACCCGATTTCTTTAAGGAAGAAAATACTTACCCCAACACTACTTGGAGAACTACAATAGAGAGGTTTGACAGCCCCTAAGACATTCGGCCAAGGCAAGATGGAAGGGCTGGAATTTTCATCTTAAGAGAGAAGGTAGATTCGGCTAAAAAGAAGCAAGAGAAGCTGGAAGTTTTGAACAATTTTTGGCTATGAAACAAGGGAGAATTCGGCAGCACAATGAAGAGAGAAAGAAGAAAAGAATTTGATGAAATTTTTGGGCACTTCTTGCTATACAAAACCGAATGGGGATGGCCTTAATGAGTCCTTCATTCGGCCAACTTCTCCCCCCTATGCTGATAATTTCAGCTTTTCATTATCAAAGAAATAATGCAAGACTTATCTTACATTTAATCTCGTAATCTCCTTCAACAATTATAATGAAAATAAAACACTAATGGTTACTCTACCAGCCGAAATTAAGCATAAAAATAAGCTTATCCCTTATCATTTAGAGTCCAAATAGCAGCCATTACTCTCCCACACACGCCAACAGTAAAGAATAATAAAAGAAATGCATTTGCTGCCTCTTAGGTTCGAACCTGGAACCTCATGCCGTAGCCTTCCCTTAAATGCCCCTAGCCACTTCTCCCATTAGACTTTCATGCCATAAAACCCCTTCATTTATTTATAAGACCTCCCTAGGCTGATCACCCCAAAATAAAAACCAAAAATCCATTCCAAAGACTCGAACTCGCCCATCAACCTCCAAGCCTTTAAGTGGCACACGGTAGCCACTTAGCCAGCCCAACTTTCATGTCCAACTCCAACACCAAAAATCTTTAAAGCCTTCCTTACTTGGCCCCTTCCTTTAACGCCCCAAAATAAAAAAAAAAAACCCAAAACAAAACACACCCCCTTGTTTCTCCCATGAATCAAACCCAAGACCTCCTTGCATCACCCTTAGGCGCACCAAGCCAATTGTGCCAAGCCCATTCTTTGTGTAAAATTTACCCAAAATTTTATTTAAGCCCTATCTCACCTAGCTTCCTCCTTTTAGATACTTTAAAAGAAATTTTTAATACTAGGTCGGAGCCTAGCTTGGGGTTATTTCTAGACCCTACAACATGCCAAATAAAATCATACTATTTATTTTCTTCAAGCACACATGGGAAATTAATTAAATTACAAATAACCCCTAATTTAGGGTGTTACAATTCCTCCTCCACCTAAGCACATTAGATTTGGATTAAGCAACATAATTAAGAACAAACTAAGTAATTTATCATATAACTTAGAAATCAAATAACAAAATCCATATAGGTTTCATCCCCTTCAGGTATCTGAGGGGTTTAGTTCATAACGAATAAAGAAAACATCGCAAGAGAAAAGATAAAACAAAACATAAGAAAACCCTAAAACCCCCTGAAAGAATTGAAGGAGAATTCCGTCGTCTTGAGTATAACTCTGGCTTCTTGCGATGGATCAACTGGCTATCCTCGTGTTATTCCCTAACTTTGACCTTATCGGCTTGGCTCCTTGGCCTAGCTTTCGATCCCCTGTTTCGGCTTCTGCTGAGCTCCTCTTTCAAGTTGCCCCCTTGGGTGTTTATATAAACTTTGTGATGCCTTACTTGGCCCCTAAGTATCCTAATCCAAGTAGAATTCCTAATAGGGTGTTTGAATAGGCTTTGGAATGTGTTTCTTTGCCTCCAAGTATCCTTTCCTGAATGAAATTGCTCTTTCCAGTGACAAGGACACGGCCATGGCACACACTCGTGTGAATCATGGTCAGGCCGTGTTCGGACTTTTAATGAGGCATGGCCGTGTGGTCTTTGGGCCAGGCCGTGTCGATTTCTCTCTTGGCCCAATTTGGTCCATTTTAAGCCTGTTTTATGTTCTTTTCATCCTTGGGTGCTTTCCCGAGTATAAGACACGAAAAGAAAGGATTAAAAGCACCTTTTTATATGAATCAAAGGATAAATCATCCAAAAGCATATTAAATGTGGGATTAAAATATGTGATAATTATGATTTATCACCCAGCACGATAGGGCATGGTTCCTCGAAATTCCAAACACACAAATATTGCCTTATTTTATAAACATGGACATAATTTTTAAAAGGTTAATTGGTTATTTGGTCAAACCGAAAACTGAAGCCCAGCACGATAGGGCACAATTCCTCGAAATTCCAAACACACAAATATTGCCTTATTTTGAAATATGTTATTTTAAAATTGACTCTAAATGCTTTTTGTTTGGTATACACGCAAATAAAATGAAGCATTTAATAAAGGCTCAAATACATTAGAATTTGAGACATAAAACAATAACTAATAGCACAAGCATACAGTATTATACAAACTCAACATTAATAGAATGAACGTAATTGTAGATACAATTTAACGCACAAATATATAATAACGTATATAAGTAACAATGAAAAACAATGTATGAGATAAATGAAAATATACAATAAAATATGATATTTCAAATTAATAAATTATTTACACTAATTTTGAAATAAAAAACATATATATATGTATAAGCAATTTTAAAAGCAAATAAATTTATATAGATAAATATATAAGGGCATATATATATATATTTATATATGAAATAATGTGAGAATCAAGAATTTGTACAAAATAATAACGCATAATTGTAATACAAGGAATAAAATACATTCAAATGAAGAATAAAAACAAATTAAGACGTTATAAATTCAATTTTCAAAATGATTTTATTAAAAAACCTTGATAATAGCTAAATTTAAAACTATAAAAAGTTATGAGAATTAAAACAAAGGTTAAGGCTTAATCGAAATAAAATATAATTTGAGGCTAATTTATGAATAATCAAAATTATTTAAACAAAGCAGAGGATCGATTGCACTACGATAAATAAAAAGGATTGAACTAGCAAATATTACGTAAATTAAAACTCAGCACATGAATTGGATTAAATCGAAATGGCATGCAAATTATGGGGACCAATTAAGAAATAAAAGAAAACATATAATAAATCTAATTGAATGGGAATACAAAAATAGAGGGACCGAACGCACAAATATTCCGTCACTGTAGAAGCGCGCAGATCTTTGTGGGTATCGGGTCGGGTCGAATCAGTTTGCTCTACACGGTGTCGTTTTAAGGCTATTAAAATGAGCTTGAATGACGTCGTTTTCTTAATAGCCACCAGCCCTTTAAAAACCAAATTAAAGCAGACTAACCTCATTGCGGACTAAACCCTAGCCCCCCCTTTTGTTTTGGTTTTCAGCCGCAATCTAAATCTCTTCGCTTGACCACTAAAAGGCCACCATAAACGCCGAATAATGGTACGCAAAGGTTTGATTTGATTGACCAACGTCTTCGCCTAGCCCCGATCGCGACGGAGAAAGCGAGGACCGAACCTTACAATGGCAACCCTCCTTTTTATTTTCGCATGTAGGAAAAGAAAAAAAATGCTACAGAAATAGATTAAAAATAAGGAAAAAATGAAATCGTAAAAGAAACATTTTTTTAATCTCTATTTCTGGTTTCTATTGTTGTATATTCTCTGTGTGCGTAAAAAAAAGTTACAAAAATCTAAGGTCATTGTATAGCCATAAAAATCTATTCTTTTTTGTATACCTAATTTTTTTTTTCTTTCTCTGCTATTGGAGACCTTGTCTGCAGGAACGGATGGCGCGGACGTGGCGTGCATTTGAGAGTGGGCGTCTTGGAGACATGAGCTGTGGAGCATGTAGAGGCACGCACGAGGGAGGCTGCAATGCTGGCTGATTCCAGAGCCCTCTAGGGTTTCTGGAACGTCGAAAATATTGGGCCATTCGGGCCAATTCTAGAATTGGGTTGGGGTTATTGATTTGGGCCCTAATGTGGGTCATTGTAATTGGGTTTATTTAGTTTGGGCTAAAATCAGGTTTGGATGTATTGGGCTATTTAATTTGGACTTGTTGGACTGTTAACTTTTTAATTTTTGTGATTTTTATATTATACTTATTTGTTTTAATATTGTTTTCCATGGCCTGAGCAAATTTTGGGTCCTACAACAGTTGTCGGAGCTTGAAATAATGACATGAAATAAATCAGTAAAGATGATAAAACAACATTGATTAACACTATTTTTGCAGTCCATGAGAGCGTACGATATTTCCACCCCAATAATTTCTTTCTAAATCACTCTACAATAGGGTCCCAAGTGGCTTCTCTCCTCGAATTCGCTCCCGATGGAATCCCCTAGTAATTGAAAGGCAAAGACCATATCTTGCACTTACATATTGCTGCCATTTGATATAATATTTCTTCATTTACATTGAACCCCACTAAACAAGATTTTTTGAAGTTGATACTAAGACCCGAAAAGATCTTAAAACATAGTAGAATATACTTTGTGTTGCTCACCTCCTTTTTATCTGCTTTTAAGAATAGTATAGTGTATGTAACACCTTAAACCCGACCCAGACATTATGGCCGGATCTGGCGATGTCACATCATAGGGTGTTTGAAAACTATGTTTCTACAATAAATCCATTTTCGTTTAATTACTTTTCCTATCTCTTATTAATTCCAAAAATCCTTAGTCGTTTAATCGATTATTTTAAACAAAATTTGTGGCGGAAGCTTTTAAAACCATTTTGAGTAAATCATGTGTTTAGAGAAAACTTTGCCTTTTTGAAAACCGAGTTTTCCTACGTCTAGTAGTTATAAATCCATAAAAACAAATAAAAACCAAATTTAAGAAAAGGTCCCAAAATGTCCCCAAATTACATCAAAATAAACCATAAATCATAAATTATAAATCGTAAAAGTCCAAAAATTATGGTCACCATCGAGTCCTACCTTGCAATCGTTTAATTAATTCGAGGATTACACGCACACAATTAAACAGAAGAGATGAATTTATGTAAACTTAGTGTGTAATCCCACAGAAAACAAACAATAGTAAACACAGTGCACAATCAAAAACAGTCTTGGGCCTAAGCCCCTTTTAGTATCAGTATCAGTATGCACAAGGGTCTTAGCCCATCATAGTATCAGTAACAGATATACAATATTCAGTAACAAAGTCCTACCCATTCAGCCTCTACACACCATCTCCGTCCAACACTACACTCCATGTGGGGATTAAATCAACCCATCCATCCCTGCACTCCAGGTAGTACCGAATGCGGCACAAGCAGTAATTTGCAACTGAGCTGCTAGAATATTAAGCTTGAGAGCCTTTCAGTACACTTCCTCCAAATAAAATCAACCCAACCCCATGCAATGGATGACATGTTATCTCATGATATTAGTACATATAATCAGTAAATGTATACATGCATACTATCATCATGCTCAATATATATATATATCCATCAATCAGACACTTCACATAATTAGGGGTCTAAGTAATGCTTACCAACCCTACAGTAGATTCACAGTAGACTTGGGTGACCCATGCAACCTTAGCAATCAATTTAGTGAAAACGGGTTTACACGCCCATGTGGCCTGGCCGTGTGGATCACACGACCTGGCCCAGAATCCCACACACTCTTTTTGACTACCCGTATGGGCCGACCGGCCCAAATTAGTCTAGCCCGTGTGTTATACACAGCCTACCTGGCCATCACACAACCGTGTCTTGTGTGCACGGCCTGGCCTCGTCAATCACACGCCCATGTTATGGCACACGGCCTATTACACGGGCAACCATACACCCGTGTGGCGTCGACAGTGAGGTTTTCAACTCTCACTGAAACTTTTTTTTTTTTGCATTTTCAGGTACACACCCAATACGATTTCGATGTAAAAACACTTTCGAGCACTCCAAAACCTATAATTGACCAATAAAGTACTAAATTAAACACTTAGAAATTGAAATAAAATCGAACCCAAATGGAGATACTCATCCTTAAAGTGACAAAACTTACCCCAACCACCTCAGATTAGTCAATCACGAAACAACATGAGGAGAACCTTGATCTTTACAGTATGTTGCTGCCAAAGTTATAATAACCCCCATCAAAAACTTAAAATTCACAACCTACGAACCACAAGAACCCACTTACCGAAATGTGTAACAAAAATCTAAGGCGACAGTGAAAGTCAACAAAAAGAAATGAAATCAAAGAGAAAATGGAAGAAAGAAGAGCAAAAGCCGAATATGGGAGAAGAAAGAAAAAAAAGTCAGGACCTTTCCCCAAGAGTCACCGAAATTTTGAAAAAGAAAGAAACCTTATCAGGAAACTAACATTCTGATCACAAACCCCTCTACACACAACCATCTCAGTATTTCGACTAAACTGAAACTCCTACAGTCCACCGAGCAAAAATCAACCCCCTTGCTCATGTAGGGATTCGAACATAAGTCCTCCAATATCCCAACACTCAACTCAACCACCAGACCATCAGGCCCATTCTGTTATATACTTACAAACAATTAATTAAAAGCCTACTGACTAGAGATAGGGCTTGATTCAGAAAAATACCAAAATTTAGCGAAAGGCAGGGTTTGAACTTACGACCTTTCAAACACTCCTAGAACACTTAACTACTGAAGCAGACACACATTTGTATCAAATTTACAAAAGCCAAAGTTAACAAATTTTAGGGCTTTAGAACTCTACCCTCTAAAAGAAATTTCAACCTCAAAATTTACTTAATCAGAATAGATGAGGATACTGCTGACGCATCGCATCCCCAGGCTCCCACGTGGCCTACTCAGTGCTATGATCCTGCCACAACACTTTCACTAATGGAATAGACTTCTTCCAAAGAACCTTTACATCGTGATCTAGAATCCGAACCAACTCCTTTTCAAAGGTCAAGTCTGGCCTAACCTCAATCTCCTCAACAAGAATAATATGGGAGGGATTAAAGCTGTAGCGCCTCAACATCGAGACTTGGAATACATCGTGAATACGATCTAACTCTAGAGGTACCTTCAACCAATAAGCGACCGGTCCTACTCGTTTCAGAATCCGGTATGGCCTAATAAACATAGCGCTCAGCTTGCCTTTACGACTGAACCTCAGAATCTTTTTCCATGGCGAGACCTTGAGAAATACTAAATCATCCACAGAATACTCGATCTCGCTTCTCTTCAGATTCGCATAAGATTTTTGTCTATCCGATGCCCCTTTTAGTCGATCCCGAATCAATCTGACCTTATCCTTAGTATCAGAAACCAACTTAGGACCCAGAACACGTCATTCACCCAACTCAGTCCAACACAAGGGAGTGTGACACTTACGACCATACAGAGCCTTGTAAGGTGCCATCTGAATACTTGACTAGAAGTTGTTATTATAAGCAAACTCCGCTAGCGGCAGATACTCTTCCCAACTGCCTCAGAATTTGATAACACTGATCCTTAACATATCCTCGGGTATCTGAATCACCCTCTCCGATTGACTATTGGTCTGAGAATGGAATGCAGTACTAAAGTCTAACCTTGAACTTAGAGCCTTATGTAGATTTTTCTAGAACCGAAACGTGAAGCGAGGATCCCTATCAGAGATGATCAAAATTGGTACCCTATGCAGTTTCACTATCTCAGAAATATAAAGCTTCGCCAGTTTCTGCAGAGAATAATTTGTCCTAACTGGTATGAAGTCCGCAGACTTGGTCAATCGATCCACGATGACCCACACTGAATTCTTCTTAGTGGGTGCTAAAGGCAACCCACTAACGAAATCCATTGTTACTACTCTCATTTCCATAACAAAATCTTAACCTTGCAAAGAAACTCAAGGCAATCGATGCTCGATCTTAACTCTGCCGCATGTCAGACATCTAGCCACAAAATCAATAACATCTCGCTTCAATCCTAGCCACAAATACAACTCTCGAATATCTCAATACAACTTATTTCCACTAGGGTGCATAGCGTAAAGGCTACTATGCACCTCTCTCAGAATAAACTGTGTCAAATCAGAATCATTCGACATACATATCTGGCCTCGAAAACACAACATCCCCTTAGAGTTCAAACCAAAGTTCGTAGTGCTACCACTCTCAATCTGTCGGAACTGAAGACCCAAAGACTTATCCTCCAGTTGTTTACCTTTAATCTGCTTGATCCAAGTTGGTTTGACTTGCAGCTCAGCCAACAAACTCCCATCATCGAACAAACTAAGTCAAGCGAACATCGCTCTCAGATCTTTCATTGCCCTACGGCTCAATGCATCGACCACCATATTGGCCTTACGTAGATGGTACTCAATGGTACAGTCATAATCCTTAAGCAGCTCAATCCAACTACATTGCCTAAGATTTAACTCTTTCTGAGTAAGGAGATACTTGAGGCTCTTGTGATCAGTGTAGATGATACACTTCTCACCGTACAGATAATGCCTCCAGATTTTTAGTGCAAATACCACAGCGTACAACTCTAAGTCATGCGTTGGATAATTTGCCTCATGTGTCTTAAGCTGACGAGATGCATATGCTACCACCTTACCATCCTACATCGACACATATCCTAAACTAACATGTGATGCATCACTATAAACATGAACACCTTTTCAGGTTTAGGCTATATCAAAATAAGAGCCTCAGTCAGTACATTATTGAGCTCCTTAAAGCTCTCTTTCTGCGCATCAGACCAGACAAACGGTACACCCTTACATAGCAGCTTAGTTAAAGGTGCTGCAATCAGTGAGAAACCTTCCACAAGCCGTTGGTAATAACCTACCAAAAACTGTATATCTCAAACACATTTTTAGGCTATTTCCAATCCAATACAGCCACAATCTTTTGAGGATCGACACGAATCCCCTCAGTAGAAACCACGTGACCCAAAAATGTTACTTCTCGTAACCAATACTTGCACTTGCTGAACTTAGCATAGAGATACTTTTCCCTTAAAATCTAAAGAATAATTCTAAGGTGCTCATTATGCTCATCCTCAATCCTCCAGTAAACCATATGTCATCGATGAACACCACCACAAACTGATCTAGGTAGGGTTAAAATACTCGGTTAATCAGATCCATGAAAGCTGCCAGTGCATTAGTCAGTCCAAATGGCATCACTAGGAATTCGTAGTGATCGTAACGGGTCCTAAATGCTATCTTATGCACATCAGCTTCCTTAACCCTCAACTGATGGTAAAGGATACTTGTTTTTGACGGTTAGCTTATTCAATTGCCTGTAGTCAATACACATCTTCATGGATCTATCCTTTTTCTTAATAAACAGTACCCATGCTCCCTACGGGAACACACTAGGGCGAATGAACCCATGATCCAAAAACTCCTGAATCTGAGCCTTAAGCTCCGTAAGCTCCTTCGGTGACATTCAATAGGGAGCGGTAGACACAGGATCTGTACCAAAGAAAAGCTCAATCCCAAACTCCACTTCCCGATTCAGAGGTAAACCCGTTAACTCCTCAAGGAAGACATCCAAAAAATCCCTTACAGTGCGAATATCCTTTACAGTAGAGTACTAGATGCAGAATCACTTACGTAGGCCAAATACACCTCACATCCCTTATGAACCAGTTTCTCAGCCACCAGTTCAGGGATCACATTAGCTAAACAATCCCGACGCTCTCCAATCGCAACTACCTCATTATCCTCCTTAGTTCTCAAAACGACTCTCTTGTCGCACAGTCCAAACTGACATGGTGCTTAACCAACCAGTCCATACCTAGAATTCAGTCAAACTCCCCAAATAGAAACTCCATTAAGTCAGTCAAGAAGCCCTTTGAACCTCTAACGATACATCTCTGAATAGCTTATTAACCCTTATAGACTGTCTCAACGGATTCAGTACAGTAACTTCACTCATAGTGCTCTCAACTGAAATCCCCAAATTTTTAGATATGTTGCTAGCTATGTATGAGTAAGTAGACCCTATGTCCATCAATACAAGATATGGTACCTCAAAAATTAGAAATGTACCCGTAATGATGTCTAGAGCATCTCTGTCCTCTCGGCGACGTGCATCATAAACTAAAGTAGGTTGTCTTGCCTCACTCTATCCAACACCTCTGCCCGGTGTTCTCTATCCACGACCCATACTGTTACCACCCCCTAGCCTGACCACGGCCTTTCGATGGTCACATGCTACCCTCCCGTGTCTAAACAAGACCAAGACTCGAGCTTGCATCTAATCGGCCCTCAACAAACACTCCCTAATGCAATGATCCAATGATCCACACCTTAGACACGCCCTAATCCTCTTCCAACACTAGCCCTGATGACGTCTACCACAACCGACACACCTGCCATGCCTAGTAGCAGATAATAGGGGTCCACCGACGGCTCATCAAGTCCGCCCTTTCAGCCTCTATATAGAACTCGAGGGCTCCGAATCCCTCTTGTGATTACCTCTCTCTCTATCATAGTTTTGGTGCTCAGCGCGCTTAACCTCCTCAGTGATCTTCGCTTTCTCAACCAGTGAAGAAAAATCACGCTCCCTCTGCGGAGCTATCAAGACTCTCAAATTATCCCTGAGGCCATCCTTAAAGCGGACACATCTCTCATACTCAGTCGCCACCATACCTTGCACATAGCGTCTCAGTTGTAGGAATTCGACCTCATACTCGATCACAGATTAATCTCCCTGAGTAAGGTTCAGGAACTCCTTCCTACCGGCATCCACGTAGATCGCTCCCATATATTTCCACAGGCGCGCTTAAATAACTCCTAGGTCGATGCTTGGGCTGGGTGCCCTCCTTAATAGTTAGCCACCACTGTTTAATTTCTACTTGGAGGTGTAATCTAGATCATCCATGATCCTGTTCGTGGCCTCAATCTAGTATTCGACCACATTAGAGGTGACCCTAGTGACACCCCTAAAAAGCTCAGCTCTATTGGACCAGAGTCGTTCCGTAACTGACCCACGACCCCCAGATCTAGTATTAGGCATAACGACCCTCTCTAGTATCTTCAACATGGCTTAGGACAGTGCGCCATCCCCAGCCGATCGACTATGAGACCCAGTCTCAATAGCGGGTGACATTGGCGTCTCACTCGTGTCCAGATTAAGCATGCTGCCAGATGACAATGACTCAGCTCGAGCCCTTCTAGGGCCTCTTCCACGGCCTCTAGTACCCCATCCGCGGATACCTCGAGCGCTCATGTCTAGTCAAATTTATCTGTATTATGAATTTTATGAATCAATTACAATTTCACTATTTATTAATAGATGTTTTATGTAAATAGTTTCAGTAATTTAGAGTGATTTTCGTAAATCGCAGTCTCTATCAGTTTTGCTATAGTCTCAATATACACTATCTAGAGTGTTTTCATAGTATACTACCTACAGTAGTTTCAGAATACACTATCTACAATATTTTCAGTTTAAACTTGTCACGGTTTCAAAAAACTTACGAGATCGGCGTCGGAGACTCGGTGTACCGCATATTAAGTCAAATTATTTTCAAAACCTAAAATATAACCAATATTTAAAACCCAAAAATCCACATCTGAGTTTTGCAACATGGCTCTGATACCACTAAATGTAACACATCAAACCCGGCCTAGACGTTATGGCTGGATCTGGGGATTTCACATCATAGGGTGTTTGAAAACTATATTTTTACAATAAATCCATTTTTGTTTAATTACTTTTCTTATCTCTTATTACTTCTGAAAATCCTTACTCATTTAACTGATTATTTTAAACAAAATTTGTGGCGGAAGCTTTTAAAACCATTTTGAGTAAATCGTGTGTTTAGAGAAAACTTTGCCTTTTTGAAAATCGAGTTTTCCTACGTCTAGTAGTTATAAATCCATAAAAACAAATAAAAACAAAATTTAAGAAAAAGTCCCAAAAGGTCCCCAAATTACATCCAAATAAACCATAAATCATAAATTATAAATCATAAAAGTCCAAAAACTTTGGTCACCATCGAGTCATCCGCCCCACCGATCTGTCTAAATCTGGGGATTACCTGTTCACATTAAACACAAGGGGTGAGTTTACGTAAACTCAGTATGTAATTCCACAAAAAAAAAACAACAGTAAACACAGTGCACAGTAAAAAACAATCCTGGGACTAAGCCCCTTTCATTATTAGTATCAGTATGCACAAGGGTCTTAGCCCATCATAGTATCAGTAATAGATTTGCAGTATTCAGTAACAAAGTCCTACCTAAGCAACCTTTACACACCATCTCCGTCCAACCCTACACTCTTTGTAGGGATTAAATCAACCCACCCATCCCTACATTCCAGGTAGTACCAAATGCGGCACAAACAGTAGTTTGCAGCTGAGCTGCTAGTATATTAGGCTTGAGAGCCTTTCAGTAAACTTCCTCTAAAAAAAATCAACCCTATAACATCCTGAATTTTAGGGCCTGTGTTTGTGTAATGAATGCTTAAATATGTTAAATTGAGAATTTAGGTATTAATTGGGCTCAGGAATGGGCTGAGACCTCAGTTAAAATATTCTGTTTGGGCATTATAAATTTTAAAGATAGTTATCTATGTTTAAAATATCAAGATTGGGCTTATGGCCCAGTGGCAAAATGGCGCCACTAAGAGGGAAGGGAGCTGGCATCACTGGTAAGGCCCAAATTTTGGCCACTTAGAACCCATGTTTTTAGGCCAAATTCGACATTTAAAGAGGAGCTAGAGAGGGACGGCACAAGGCTATAATTTAGAAAAAATTTAATGTTTTTAATTTGTGGATAATAAGCTAATAAAGGAGGGAGGAGTTGGAGCTAATTAAGTCTCTTTTGGATGAGTTAGTAGATTAAGATAAAGGAGAAAAGATAGGATTTATCCGGAAGGTTAGGTAAGTGCCGAAATTTCTATAAATATGGGGGATAGCTAATCAAATCTGGCATTAGAACCATACTCTTTCTTCTCTTCCTGTGCCAAAAATTTGAAGGCCATCTCACTTGGTTTCTTTTCTCATCTTTTCTCTTCCAAAAGCCGAAAATCACCATTGTTTTCTCACTTTTTCTTTCTTCTTTGAAATTTCCTTTTAGTCGAATCTTCTGATCTCTATTGTTATTCTTCTCCCATTCACTAAAAGCCGCAACTCCTCATTCAATTCTTCTAAAAGCAGAAAAACACATCTAGTTCATCTTTTTGGGATTTAAACTCCTAGATCTCTAATCTTCTACGCTACAATCTTCTTCTGTGATGGCCAAATCTTTCTACAAGGGATAGCCAAAACCTTCTATAGAGGTAAGTATCGATTTGGGTTTTCTTTTGATCTTTTTTAGCTTTTGGAGACTATATCCAAATGGTTAAATAGTCGGCTAATCTCGTGTTTTCTCTCATTTGTGACATTCCGGGATTTGAAGGGGTTTCATTTGCTTAGATCTCTAAGTCAAAGTTTAGTAACACTCGAATCGTGTTACTTTCGAGATTTCAAGGTAAGGAGATCTACTGATTTTTAACGTATAAATTCAGGTATTTATTAATTCTTGGCCGAATGTAGGGGAGCCCAAATCTTCGTATTCTTTTGACTTTTGAGCAAGGTTTTAGACTAAGGGTTGTAGATCCAGATAGTAAGGATTTAACTAAGGGAGTAAAACTATGCGATATCAGGTGTGTAACACTTCCACACCATATAGATTGCCTGTTAAAATATGTTTACTAATCATTATATTCGTTAATGCCAAAATTAGGATAACGATTGAAACCCAAAGAGGGTAAAAGCAAATCATCAGGTTAGTGATCCCTGTCATTCTAAGTGAATGTTCTGATTAAATGATATGAATATGCCGATTTTCTGTGATTGCATGGGTTGGGTTTATTGAAAGGGGAAGTGTTCTGTTGTAGCGGCTTTTGTCGTGTCCTATTGTAGCGGCTTCTGCCGTGACCTGTTGTAGCGGTTTTTGCCATGACCTATTGTAGTGGCTTTTACCATGACCTATTGTAGTGGCTACGGCCATGATCTAACGATGAGCAGCAAGACTGCCATCAATGGCGTGTAGCGGTGTGGGTTGATTCTAGAAATCCCCAATGGTGTGAATGGCTGGTACTGGTGGCGTGTAGCAGATGGAAACCTAGGATTTGGGTTGGGCTTTGCATATTTTCTGATATATTATATTCTATTATCTTTTCTGTGGGGTTAAGGCCCAAATCTAGTGGTGCAAGAGGGTTGCACACTGAGTTTCGCGACTCAACCTATTATTTAACAAATTTCAGGGAGCACCTAGTACATCGGACCGGGCTGGAGAGGAGCGTAAGGTGGCCATGCGAGAGATTATTTGGATTTAGCAAAGGACTCTTCATTATTTAGTTACTTTAATGTTTCTTTTATTAGTGGATTTTAAGTTTCAATGTAATAAGGCCATGGGCCACTAGACTATAACTTATGTATTGGTTTTATGTTGGGCTTTTATTATTGGGCATTTAAATTTTATATCAAAGTTAAGACATGTATAAAATTTCGGTTTTTATTTAAGATTCACCAAGGTAATTTATAAAAGTTATATCTTTTCAATTATCAAATTACTAAGTTTTCCGGTATAAATGTTTAAACTCGACAAATGTTCCCAAAAATAGGACATGTTTTACTAAATCTTCTTAGTGACATGCCAGATTCGATCGTGGTGTTTGGGCTGAGTTTGGGGTGTTACAAATTGGTATCAGAGCCCGATTCAAAACTCGACTCTGGGGGTTTTTGGGCTCAAAACATTTTCTAAAGTAAGGTTTTCAAAACATGCACATTTAAAAATGATACAGGTCCGTTAGCTCGGCATGGCAACTGCGTCTCCGACCTAAGTCCGCCAAGTAAGTATTCTGAACCATTGTGTGATATATATATATATGTGGGCTTGATGGGCTGTATGGGACGTAGACTAGTTAGATTAGAACTTGATGGACTCTAGGCTTAGCTTAAATAACTCCTTAAATCTCATAAGACTTAATTTCACTAAACAAAACCCGTGAACAAGTCGCAAGACTAGGGTGTGGTAACATGCGTGTGCATGTCTAGGGTTGGATCCGAAAGAGCCTAGTACTTAAGTAGTCCTAGTGACTCACCTCCTCTTCGTTGGAATCCTACCTGGTTCGTAGTGACTGTTCACCTTAGCCGCGAGGATTTGTTGACGGGCCAAAACCTATAGTTAAAACCCGAAAGGGACCAGCCACCTTATTTTTACAAAATTGCTAAAATACCCTTGTTTTGAAAAAAATATCAAGATACCCATGATTTGCAAATATACCCCGATTTACAAAGTCAACAAAACTTTTCATTAGAAAAAAAAAACTCACAAACACCTGAACACTACTATTTTCTTTGAAATCGAATTCTCCAAGTTACCCTGGTTTAAAAAAAAACAATCTTCTTAGTTTCATAAATTTTTTTGAAAATACCCTTGATTTGTAAAATTTCACAAAATATCCCTGATTTGTAAAAATTACTAAATTGCCCCTAATTTGTAAAATGACCAAAAGTACCCCTGATCTTAAAATTACCGAAATACCCCTAAATTTCAAAATTACCTAAATACCCTTGGACTTTAAAATTATCAAAATACCCCCGGATTGTAAAATTACCAAAATACCCTTATTTCATGAAATCAACAAGGAACTCTAATTTGAAAATTATGAAAATACCCTTGTAGGATAAAATTACGAAAATACGCATGGGTAGTGGAATGACAAAGATACCCTTATGTGATGAATGTGAGTTCATGGATGTTATATGTTTGTTGATGTATGATGGTTGAATGTATGTGGTTTCCAGAATTAGAAGATAAATCTGAGACTGAAACTGTAGATAGGTACGAATTCGAAAGAACTACTTTTGAAACTACTGTCTATAAGATTGTTTATGGTTAATCAGTGAAAGGAATTAATAATTCATAAAACTTCTAAAACATATAATATGAGAATCAACGATGAGCGCTAGAAGAGGAAGAAGAGGTGTAACACCCCAAACCCAGCCCAAACACTACAACCGGATCTGGTATGTCACTAAGGAAATTTTATAATAGATGTGACACTTTGGAAAAACAATTTTTGAATTTAATTATTTATACCGAAAACTTAATGATTTATTAAATCATATAAGATATAAAGTTATAAAATGCCTTGGTGAATTTTAAATAAAAACTGAAATTTTATACATGTCTTAACTTAAATATAAAATTTAAATGCCCAATAATAAAAGCCCAACATAAAACCAATACATAAGTTATAGTCTAGTGGCCCATGGCCTTATTACATTGAAACTTAAAATCCACTAATAAAAGAAACGTTAAAGTAACTAAATAATGAAGAGTCCTTTGCTGAATCCAAATAATCTCTCGCATGGCCACCTTGCGCTCCTCTCCAGCCCGGTCCGATGCACTTGGTGCTCCCTGAAATTTTTAAATAATAGGTTGAGTCATGAGACTCGCAGTAATCCTCTTGCACCATTAGATTTGGGCCTTAACCCCACAGAACATAATAAAAGATTAATATATATATAACAAAAATTATGCAAGCCCAACCGAAATCCTAGGTTTCCATCTGCTACACGCCACCCGTACCAGCCATTCACACCATTGGGGATTTCTACAATTAACCCACACCGCTACACGCCATTGATGGCAGTCTTGCTGCTCATCGTCAGATCATGGCTATAGCCACTACAACAGGTCATGGCAAAAGCCACTACAAAAGGTTACAGTAAAAACCGCTACAACAGGTCACGATAAAAGCTACTACAACAGGTCACGGCAGAAGCCGCTACAATAGGTCACTTCCCCTTTCATCAAACCCAACCCCATGCAATCACAGAAAATCAGCATATTCATATCATTTAATCAGATCATTCACTTAGAAGGATAGGGATCACTAACCTGGTGATTTACTTTTACCCTATTTGGGTTTCAATCGTTATGCCGGGATTTCGGCATTAACCAGAATATAACAGATTAATAAACATATGTAACATCCTAAAATTTGAGTACATCTTATTGTTTGTGTTAGCTCGGGTATGATTTTGTTGTGTGCCTATTATAGTCTGGTGAAGGCTTGGAATTATTCGGATCTAGAATAATTTTTAGTATGGAGAATTTAGTGAAGTGATCAAGTGACCCTGATACTTAAGTTAGTTTAAGTGTCTAAAATTAGCACAAGAGGAGTTAGTAGCATGGTGGAAATGGCACACGAATGGTTGCTTGAGGGGAGTGGTTCGAATAACATGGAGTGCATTTTGGAGACTTTATTTTTTTCTGCATCTTTACATCAAGTGTCAGCCAAGCATTATATTTGGTAAGTTAGACTTCAAATTTTTATGGCAAGATGATTAATAGTTTAGGTAAGCTTGAACTTGGGGAAAGGAATCATTTTGATTAAGGAATGATAAGGGGACATAAGGCTTGAAGTATGGAGTGATGTTTTGGAAATTTTTTTCTATAGCCATTTGACTATGAATGTAGATGGCATAGGAGGCTAGGGGGGTTGGCTTAATTTTTGAAAGTGATTAGGAGGAAATAAGGAGGAAAATGGGGGTTTTGTGATGAGATATGAGTTGGCCGGCCAAAGAATTCTTTGATGACCATTTCAGTCATGTGGGTAGAGGGGAGTAGCTAAAATTCTCTTAAGGGGTTTAGGTGTTTATTTTTGGGTTTTTTTTCTTCTAGTGTGGTGTCAAATCCTAATGCCATCAAAGTGCCTTTTGGCCATTTTCTTTTGCCAAAATTTGTTCCATTCTCTCTTAAACCTCACCCTTTTCTTTCATAAGTTGAACCACACCAAAAAAAATTTACCATTATTTTTCATTTGTGCACTTTGGCCGAATCATCCATTGACCATAAGAGTCATTTGTTACTTTTCTTTTCTTCTCTCTTTCTCCTCATCTTTGTCGATTCTATTTTTTTGTTTTATCTCTATTCCTTTTTCTCTTCATTCTTTCTTTTCTTTTACCTTGCTAAGGCCGAAACTTCTCTCTTCCAATTTCACCATTGCCACAACACCATAAACCTCCTATCTCTCTTTTCTTTTTCTTGTTTTGTTGTTAAAGCTGAAACTCCCTCTTGTCACCAAATCAATTCGCATCACACTCCATCCCCTTCATTTCTTCTTTTCATATTTCATCAAAAGCCAAGTACATTTGACCATTTGCATTTTGGTCATTCTTTTTCGGTAAGGATCTCTTCTAGGCTAATCTCTTTTTCTTTATCTTTCTTTGACTGTCAAAAATCAAGACTCTAATCCTCCTAGTTTCTTTGGCTGAATCTTGAAGGAAAGTTTCGGGGTTCCTCTGTAGCCGACGTTTAGGGGGAGATCATTTGGAATTTAAATATCCAAGGTAAGCAAGAGTAATCTTAGGCCAAAGGCCTTTTTGTCTATTAAGGTTGGCCGATATTGACTTTGGTCTTGTAGGGGAAATTGACTGTGAAAAAGAAAGAGTGTCAGTATGATAGTATTGTAATCACTGATTATCAGGTGTGTAGCACTACACTAAATTTCTAATAGATCGATAATATTAATGATTTACATGTGTTAAGAAAAATATGTATGATAATGGTTGCAGGTACTATTCAGTGGTACATGGTATTCAGGTATGTTTACCCCTCGATACTTCGTTAAAAATGCTATAAGCATGAATATGAAATGTGTATGATTCTGTTAAGACTTTGGGGGTATATTGCATAATATTTGAATAATATGTATGTTGCATGGGCATATGGGTGATATTGATGAAGGGGAAGTGTTCCGGTGGTTCCTACCACATTATCCAGTAACTTCGATCACATATTATAAATTTGGTGACTCTTTCACATTTATTTGGTGGCCATGCCACAATTTATAAGGGCGATGTGCAGTTGACTGTAGCGACTGCCTTCGATGGTGTGTAGCAGATGGAGGGTCGATTTAGTAATCCCCACGGTGTGATTGGTAGGTACGGGTGGTGTGTAGTGGATGGATATCTAGGTGGGCTCGGGATTACATTTCATTTATATATATATATGCGATTTAATCTGTCTTTATTCGATTCGATTTTTAGTGTACTGTTACACATTGAGTCTGTTGACTCACCCTTCATGGGATATCTTCTCAGGTGACGCTTAACGTGATGGACCGGGTCAGTGAGAACTACGTGGTGGCCATTGCTCAACTCAGTATTTCGGTTTTCCCTTTTTATTAAGTTTTACTACGCTTCCATTTATTATTTCGTGATTTATTTTGGGTTATGTTTCTTTTTTGTAATAAGGCCATTATTAATGTTTGATTTATACGCTTTAAATTTTTATTCGCTACGATCAAATATTACTATATAATTAAATGATTTTGATAAATAACTTAAATTGTTTTGACACCTAAACACCGTGGTTTTCACCTTAATAATAAGTTTTAAATTCAATTTTTCTTTTAACTTATAATTTTTCTCATAAAGATAATGTTTTAATGAGAAACCAACTTATTTAACAATACGACTTTCAACTCAATCACAAATATATTTTCTAATAAACCAAAACGAGATTTAATTGAAGTTTTACTCGAGGAACATACCAGATCTGGTCGGGGCTTGTGGGCCAGGTTTGGGGTGTTTCAACTTGGTATCAGAGCCTAGTTTTGAACACTCGGCCTTGGGTTTTGAAGCCCACAATGTTTTCAAAAATTTGAGCCAAAGTGAGTTTTTGAAAATTTTTGGGTTAAAATGGTTTTATGAAAGCATGGCACCCAAGTTCTCGGCCCAGGTCCGCCAGGTAAGTTTTTTTGTTGATGAATTGGTTTCAGTATGCTGATGTATAATATTTTAGCTGATAGGCTTAAGGAAACTATACTTTAGAGACACGGACCCTAGGTATATGTGTACTTCTATGGAAAAAAAAACCACTAAATAAATCTTTGTAGCATAAAACTTTCTTTAATCAAGAAGTGAAAAGACTCTAATGCATAAAATTTCTGTAAAAACAGATAAGACACGAAGTTGACATGAGTTCTAGGGGACGTGGTCGTCGTGGACGCCAGAGAGGCGAATGGTCAGGTCGAACTAGTTAGGTCCGTCGTGGTTTCAAAATAAAGCTCCACACTGGCTGTTGGGGCAAAATTTCAAGAGCAAACTGGAGGAGATGATGCAAGATCGCAGCTATGTCATGAAAAGTGCTAGAGCGAGTAGCGGGAGCTAGTATGGGTAATGGAGCTCGAAAGCCAGTGGCTGAGAGACTTCGATCTAATGGAGCCGAGATTTTTAAGGGAGAATCTGGGGTAGCTCCGAATGTAGCAGAGTATTGGTTAGAGGCGCTTGAGAGAATCATGGATGATTTGGTCTCAGACCGCCGAGGAAAAGTCGAAAGGTGTTTGTTTATTGCTTGAGATGAGGCCTACCAATGGTGGCTCATGTCAAAGAGGGTACCCCGCAGATCGAGTGGATTGGGGTATTTTAAGGTTAAGTTTGAGGGAAAATATGTCGAGCTAGTTACATCGACTCACAGAGGAAGGCATTTCTGAATCTAGTACAAGGAAATAAGTCGGTAGCTGAGTATGAAGCTGAGTTTTTGCGGCTTAGCTGGTATGCCAGAGGGATAGTAGCTACTGACTATGAGCGGTGTGTCGATTCGAGGATGGACCGAGAGATGAGTCATGAGTGTTGATTGCTCAAGACTGAAAGAGACTTTGCAGCCTTAGTGGATAGGGCACGGATAGTCAAGAAGTTAAGCGATCGAGAGACGTAACCTGGATGAGGTCGAATAAGAATAAGAGGAGCTTTGGGTCTTTAGGGTCATCCGGGAATTTTTAAAAGAAACCTAGAGTTGATGGCCCATGAGGTCAAGAGGTTGCTACGGAGGACAAGATCTGATTTGTGCTCGGTGTGGAAAGATACACCGGAGAATTTTGGAAAAAGACAGGGGGATGTTTTAAGTGCGGGTCCAAGGATCATATGATTAGAGATTGTCCGATGGATACAAATAGGAACCGCCAAAGAAGTCGTGGGTTTAATCAGTCGGGCGGAGGTGGACAGCAATCGATGAGGGTCGTGGTCCGAATGGCAGAGGTAATGGTTCGTAGAGGTCGCGAGACCCTGTGCGAGGCGATGGTAGCATTGAGCCGAGATAGCGTGTCTAGTGTATGCGGTTCGCTCGAGGAAGATAGTGACGCACCGATGTTATAACAGTACGCTCCTTATTTTTGGGTTGCCCTTCATTGCTTTGATAGATATAGGTCAACTCATTCTTACATCGCTAGTGAAGTATCTCGAACTCGCATGTGAACTCGAGACTGCATTTAGGAAGATGATCTGCATTTAGTCCTTTAGGATGATCGTAGTAGTAGATAAGCTCTTTAAGGAAGTGCCTTTAGAAGTACAAGAGACGCAGTTCGGGTGACTTAATGGAGTTGCCATTCGGGAATTTGATCTAATCTTAGGTATAGATCGGTTAGTGAAGTATCGTATGAATGTAGATTGTGTTTTCACGCCGCTGTCATTGAGAACCTCTGACGATAATGAAGTTGTGGTGATGGGCGAGAGACGGAACTACTTATCAAATATAGTATCTGCCCTTAAGGCAGAAAAGATGGTAAGAAAGGGATGTGTAGCTTTTCTAATGTTGGTTAGTGCCTTGGAGGTTAAGGAAGTAGCTGTTGAAGAGGTCAGAACTGTGAGAGAATTCGTGGATGTCTTTCTGGAAGAACTTCCTGGATTGCCTCTGGATCGTGAGGTGGAATTTGGGATTAACTTGTTGCCTGGAACGGCGCCAGTATCTATCGCTCTGTATAGAATGGCACCAAAGGAGTTGGTTGAACTCAAGGCTCAAATCCAGGAGCTACTTGATCGTGGGTTTATCTGACCCAGTGTGTCTCCATGGGGAGCACCGGTCTTGTTCGTGAAGAAGAAGGATGGGACTATGCGAATGTGCATAGACTATTGGCAGTTGAATAAGCTGACCATCAAGAACAATTACCCTTTTCCAAGGATAGACGACTTGTTCGATCAGCTTAAGGGAGCGACAGTATTCTCAAAGATAGATCTACAGTCGGGATATCATCAGCTTAAGGTGAAAGAAGTGGATATCCATAAGATAGCTTTCGGGACAAGATACGGACATTATGAATTCCTAGTAATGCCGTTCAGATTGACGAACGCCCCAGCTGCATTCATGGATATGATGAACCGGGTTTTTTGACCCTACTTGGATCAGTTTGTCGTTGTGTTCATAGACGACATCCTAGTGTATTCCAAGTCTGAGATAGAGCATGATGAGCATCTTCTGATAGTGTTGCAAGTGTTAAGGGAGAAGAAGCTTTATGCCAAATTCAGCAAGTGTGAATTTTGGTGAAAGAAGTTGCGTTTTAGGCCATGTGGTGTCTGCGCAGGGATAAGGGTGGATCCTCCAAGATTGAGGTCAGTTAGATTGGAAACCACCTAAGTCTGTGAGTCGAGGTTCGTAGTTTCTTGGGATTAGCAGCTACTACGGTAGGTTGTAGAGGGTTTTCTTCAATAGTTGGACCTTTGACGGTTGTTAAGAAAGGAGGTATCTTCAGATGGGCAGATAAGCAGCAAGAGAGCTTTGAGAAGCTTAAAAGGGTTTTGACTGAAGCTCTGGTTTTGATTCAGCCTGAGGCAAGGAAGGATTTCGTGGTGTATTGTGATGCATCTCACACTGGATTGGGATGTGTTCTGATGCAAGATGGGAAGGTGGTCGCTTATGCGTCTCAACAATTAAGGCCACATGAGGTTAACTATCCGACGCATGATTTGGAGTTGGCAGCGGTAGTCTTTGCTCTTAAGGTATGGAGGAATTATTTATATAGGGAAAAGTTAGTGATATATACGGACCTAGTGATATATACGGACCACAAGAGTCTAAAGTATCTGCTGACTCAGAAGGAGCTGAATCTGAGACAGAGAAGGTGGGTGGAGTTGTTGAAAGACTACGATTGTTCTATAGAGTATCACCCAGGCAAGGCGAATGTAGTGGCAGATACCTTAAGTCAGAAAGTAGTGTCGTATTTGAGGGTGATGTTTGCACATCTTAGTCTTTATGACGACGAAAGTTTGTTAGCAGAGTTGCAAGTAAAGCCGACATGGTTGAGTCAAGTGAAAGAAAGATAGTTGGTAGACAATGATCTGAGTGCTAAGCTACGGCAGGTATAGAATGGGGAGTTGTAAGATTATGGTGTTAACAGCGATGAGTTTTGTGTTTCAAGTGTAAGGTTTGTATGCCGAAGGATGAAGAACTTAGGCGGAGAATTCTTCAGGAATTGCATAGTAGCCCTTATGCGATGCATCCTGGAGGAAGTAAATTGTACATAAATTTACGGGATCAGTTTTGGTGGCCTGGTCTTAAGCAGAAAGTTACAGAATTCGTAGGGAAGTGCTTAACATGTCAGCAAGTTAAGGCTGAACATCAAGTACCTTCGGGATTGCTTCAGCCGATAAAGATTCTGCAATGGAAATGGGAGCGAATCACCATGGACTTTGTTAGTGGGTTTCCCCTTACGTCTACTAAGAAAGACTCTATATGGGTGATAGTGGATCGATTGACAAAATCTACACATTTCATCCCTTTGCGGGTTGATTACTCTTTGCAGAAGTTGGCGAAGTTGTATGTGGAAGAGATTGTGAGGTTGCATGGAGTACCGATGTCGATTATATCGGATAGGGATCCGAGGTTTGCGTCTCGATTTTGGAAAGCATTACATCAGGCTTTGGGCACCAGATTGGACTTCAGTACGGCATTTCATCCACAGTCAGACGGCCAGTCTGAGCAAGTAATCCAAGTGTTAGAAGATATGTTGAGGGTCAGTGATAGACTTCAAAGGAAGTTGGGAAGAGTTTTTGCCTTTAGCGGAATTTCGTACAACAATAGTTACCAAGCCAAGATTCGATGGCACCGCATTTAAGCGCTTATATGGACGAAAGTGTCGCACTCCTACGTGTTGGACAAAATTAGGGAACGCCAAGTTTTGGGTCCCGAGATTGTGACGAAATCAAGAAAAGGTTAAGGTAATACAGTGCTCTTAAAAGAGGCATCCGACAGCAAAAGTCGACGCAGATCCTGCGGAAGGAAATAGAGTTTGTTGTGGAGATCAAGTATTTCTTAAAGTGTCGCCATGGAAGAAGGTAATGAGATTTGGTCGCAAAGGAAAGTTAAGTCCCAGGTTTATAGGACCTTATCGGGTTTTGAAGCAGGTTAGACCAGTGGCATATCAGTTAGAGTTGCCTTCGGAGTTGAAGCAAATGTACGATGTGTTCCATGTTTCGATGCTACGTCGTTACTGGTCGGATCCATCTCATGTAGTGCCAGTTGAGGAGGTCGAACTAAGACCAGATTTGTCTTACAAGGAGGATCCGATTCAGATTCTGGAACGGGATGTGAAGGTGTTACGGAGGAAGTCAGTTCCTCTCGTCAAAGTGTTATGGCGTAACCATGGATTGGAAGAGGCTTCGTGGGAGCCAGAAGAGGCAATGCGACAGCAAAACCCTCACTTGTTCTAGCCAGGTAATTTCGAGGACGAAATTTTCTTTTAGGAGGGTAGAGTTGTAACATCCTAAAATTTGAGTATCA
Source organism: Gossypium rotundifolium (assembly GCA_025506655.1). Classification (NCBI taxonomy): domain Eukaryota; kingdom Viridiplantae; phylum Streptophyta; class Magnoliopsida; order Malvales; family Malvaceae; genus Gossypium; species Gossypium rotundifolium. The sequence continues at coordinate 19,740,260 of CP106726.1, forward strand.
TCTTGTTGTTTATGTTAGCTCGGGTATGATTTTGTTGTGTGCCTATTATAGTCTGGTGAAGGCTTGGAATTATTCGGATCTAGAATAATTTTTAGTATGGAGAACTTAGTGAAGTGGATCAAGTGACCCTGATATTTAAGTTAGTTTAAGTGTCTAAAATTAGCACAAGAGGAGTTAGTAGCATGGTGGAAATGGCACCCGAATGGTTGCTTGAGGGGAGTGGTTCGAATAACATGGAGTGCATTTTGGAGACTTTATTTTTTTCTGCATCTTTACATCAAGTGTCGGCCAAGCATTATATTTGGTAAGTTGGACTTTAAATTTTTATGGCAAGATGATTAATAGTTTAGGTAAGCTTGAACTTCGGGAAATGGATCATGTTGATTAAGGAATGATAAGGGGACATAAGGCTTGAAGTATGGAGTGATGTTTTGGAAATTTTTTTCTATGGCCATTTGACTATGAATGTAGATGGCATAGGAGGCTAGGGGGGTTGGCTTAATTTTTGAAAGTGATTAGGAGGAAATAAGGAGGAAAATGGGGGTTTTATGATGAGATGTGAGTTGGCCAGCCAAGGAATTCTTTGATGACCGTTTCGGTCATGTGGGTAGAGGGGAGTAGCCGAAATTCTCTTAAGGGGTTTAGGTGTTTATTTTTCAGGTTTTCTTTTTCCTTCTCTAGTGTGGTGCTGAAATCCTAATGCCATCAAAGTACCATTTTGGCCATTTTCTTTTGCCAAAAATTTGTTCCATTCTCTCTTAAACCTCACCTTTTCTTTCATAAGTTGAACCACACCAAAAACACCAAAAAATTTACCATTATTTTTCATTTGTGCACTTTGGCTGAATCATCCATTGACCATAAGAGTCATTTGTTACTTTTTTTTTCTTCTCTCTTTCTCCTCATCTTTGCCGATTCTATTTTTGTGTTTCATCTCTATTCCTTTTTCTCTTCATTCTTCCTTTTCTTTTACCTTGCTAAGGCCGAAACTTCTCTCTTCCAATTTCACCATTGCCGCAATGCCATAAACCTCCTATCCCTTTTTTCTTTTTCTTGTTTTGTTGTTAAAGCTGAAACTCCCTCTTGTCACCAAATCAATTCGCATCACACTCCATCCCCTTCATTTCTTCTTTTCATATTTCATCAAAAGCCAAGAACATTTGACCATTTGCGTTTTGGTCATTCTTTTTCGGTAAGGATCTCTTCTAGGCTAATCTCTTTTTCTTTATCTTTCTTTGACTGTCGAAAATCAAGACTCTAATCCTCCTAGTTTCTTTGGCCGAATCTTGAAGGAAAGTTTCGGGGTTCCTCTATAGCCGATGTTTAGGGGGAGATCATTCGGGATTTAAATATCCAAGGTAAGCAAGAGTAATCTTAAGCCAAAGGCCTTTTTGTCTATTAAAGTTGGCCGATATTGACTTTGGTCTTGTAGGGGAAATTGACTGTGAAAAAGAAGGAGTGTCAGTATGATAGTATTGTAATCACTGATTATCAGGTATGTAGCACTACACTAAATTTCTAATAGATCGATAATATTAATGATTTACATGTGTTAAGAAAAATATGTATGATAATGGTTGCAGGTTCCATTCAGTGGTACATGGTATTCAGGTATGTTTACCCCTCAATACTTCGTTAAAAATGCTATAAGCATGAATATGAAATGTGTATGATTCCATTAAGACTTTGGGGGTATATTGTATAATATTTGAATAATATGTATGTTGCATGGGCATATGGGTGATATTGATGAAGAGGAAGTGTTCTGGTGGTTCTTACCACATTATCCGGTGACTTCGGTCACATATTATAAATCCGGTGACTTCGGTCGCATAATATGAATCTGGTGACTCTTTCACATTTATTTGGTGGCCATGCCACAATTTATAAGGGCGATGTGCAGTTGACTACAGCGACTGCCTTCGATGGTGTGTAGCGGATGGAGGGTCGATTTAGTAATCCCCACGGTGTGATTGGTAGGTACGGGTGGTGTGTAGCGGATGGATATCTAGGTGGGCTCGGGATTGCATTTCATATTTATATATATATGCGATTTAATCTGTCATTATTCGATTGGATTTTTAGTGTACTGTTACACATTGAGTCTGTTGACTCACCCTTCGTGGGATATCTTTTCAGGTGACGCTTAGCGTGATGGACCGGGTCAGCGAAGAACTACGTGGTGGCCATTGCTCAACTCAGTATTTCAGTTTTCCCTTTTTATTAAGTTTTACTACGCTTCCATTTATTATTTCAGGATTTATTTTGGGTTATGTTTCTTTTTGTAATAAGGCCATTATTAGCTGTTTGATTTTTACGTTTTAAATTTTTATTCTGCTACGATCAAATATTACTATATAATTAAATGATTTCGATAAATAACTTAAATTGTTTTGACACCTAAACACCTGTGGTTTTCACCTTAATAATAAGTTTTAAATTCAGTTTTTCTTTTAACTTATAATTTTTCTCATAAAGATAATGTTTTAATGAGACACTAACTTATTTAACAATACAACTTTCAACTCAATCACTAAACAGATCTATTTTCTATGACACCAACATATTTTCTAATAAACCAGAATGAAATTTAATTAAAGTTTTACTCAAGGAACATACTAGATCCGGTCGGGGCTTGTGGGCCGAGTTTGGGGTGTTTCAACATATTTTAACAGGCAACCTATATGGTGTGGAAGTGTTACACACCTGATATCGCGTAGTTTTACTCCCTTAGTTAAATCCTTACTATCTGGATCTACAACCCTTAGTCTAAAACCTTGCTCAAAAGCCGGAAGAATACGAATATTTGGTTTCCCCTACATTCGGCCAAGGATTAATAAATACTCGAATTTACATGCTAAAAACAATAGATCTCTTTACCTTAAAATCCCGAAAGTAACATGATTCGAGTGTTACTGAACTCTGACTTAGAGATCTAAGCAAATGAATCCCCTTCAAATCTTGGAATGCCGCAAACGAGAGAAAACACGAGATTAGCCAACTATTTAACCATTCGGCTATAGTCTCCAAAAGCTAAAATAGATCAAAAGAAAACCCAAATCGATACTTACCTCTATAGAAGGTTTCGACTATCCCTTGTAGAAAGATTTAGCAATCACAGAAGAAGATTGAAGTGTAGAAGATTAGAGATCTAGGAGTATTCGGCTTTTTAAGGAAACCTGATAAGATGAACTAGATGTGTTTTTTGGCTTTTAGAAGAATTGAATGAGGAGTTTCGGCTTTTAGTGAATGGGAGAAGAATAAAAATGGAGATCAGAAGATTCGGCTAAAAGGAAATTTCAAAGAAAAAGAAAGAAAAGGTGAGAAAACAATGGTGATTTTCATCTTTTGGAAGAGAAAAGATGAGAAAAGAAAACAAGTGAGATGGCCTTCAAATTTTCGGCATAGGAAGAGAAGAAAGAGTAGGGTTCCAATGCCAGAATTGATTAGCTATCCCCCCTATTTATAGAAATTTTGGCACTTACCTAACCTTGCAGATAAATCCTATCTTTTCTCCTTTATCTTAATGTACTAACTCATCTAAAAGAGATTTAATTATCTCTAACTCTTGCTTCCTTTATCAGCTTAATTATCCATATGTTAAAACATGAAATGAATCCCTAAATAATAGCCTTGTGCCATCCCCCTAGCTCCTCTTTAAATTCCAGAAACATGGGCTCCAAGTGGCCAAAACTTGGGCCTCCTCCTTTACTAGTGACGCCAACTCCCTTCCCTCTTAGTGGCGCCATTTTGCCACTGGGCCACAGGCCCAATCTTGATATTTTTAACATAGATAACTATCTTTAAAACTTATAATGCCCAAATAGAATATTTTAACTGAGGTCTCAACCCATTCCTGAGCCCAATTAATACCTCAATTCTCAATTTAACATATTTAAGCATTCATTACACAAAATGCACAGGCCCTAAAATTTCGGATGTTACAAGAGGCCACAGCCGAGGCCGTGGAAGTGTTAGGAATGATGTGCTGACTCAGTTAGTTAGGGAGGTACTGAAGGAGGTTAAAGAAATTGGTGAAACACTTCAGGTTGGTGCGTGGACCGTAAGGAAAAAAGAGATCGTAGTTTTCAGGGTTGCGCCTCGCTCATGAAGCATGTTAAGATACGCCCAAACTTTCGGGTTTGCGAATATTGCGTATATGCCATCTAGTTGAATGTTGGAGGAAGTCAGAACATGTTTAAGATGCGGGTCTGAGGAGCATAAGGCTCAGGATTATTCAATCACCATTAAGTCGGGTATGTTTTGTGTGGATGCTATATTTTTGGGTATAGAAACTGTATGCGTGCAATGTTTGTATATTATTAAATTAGAGTGCGCAGTGAAAGCGTAGTGGTAAGACTTGGGTAGTACGATTAATAGTTAGTTGGAAATTTTGAGGACGAAATTTCTTTAAGGAGGGTAGAACTGTAACATCCTGAATTTTAGGGCATGTGTATTTTGTGTAATGAATGCTTAAATATGTTAAATTGAGAATTGAGGTATTAATTGGGCCCAGGAATGGACTGAGACCTCAGTTAAAATATTCTGTTTGGGCATTATAAGTTTTAAAGATAGTTATCTATGTTTAAAATATCAAGATTGGGCTTGTGGCCCAGTGGCAAAATGGCGCCACTAAGAGGGAAGGAGTCAAGGCCATCAAAAGGAGGAGGCCCAAGTTTTGGCCACTTGGAGCCCATGTTTTTTGGCCAAATTTGGCATTTAAAGAGGAGCTGGGGGGACAACACAAGGCTATAATTTAGGAAAATTTTAATGTTTTTAATTTGTGGATAATAAGCTGATAAAGGAGGGAGGAGTTGGAGCTAATTAAGTCTCTTTTGGATGAGTTAGTAGATTAAGATAAAGGTGAAAAGATAGGATTTATCTGCAAGGTTAGTAAGTTTCGAAATTTCTATAAATAGGGGGGATAGCTAATCAATTTTGGCATTAGAACCCTACTCTTTCTTCTCTTCCTGTGCCGAAAGTTTGAAGGCCATCTTACTTGTTTTCTTTTCTCATCTTTTCTCTTCCAAAAGCCGAAAATCACCATTATTTTCTCACTTTTTCTTTCTTCTTCTTTGAAATTTCCTTTTAGCCGAATCTTCAAATCTCCATTGTTATTCTTCTCCCATTCACTAAAAGCCACAACTCCTCATTCAATTCTTCTAAAAGCTGAAAAACACATCTAGTTCATCTTTTCGGGATTTCCTTAAAAAGCTGAAAACTCCTAGATCTCTAATCTTTTACGCTTCAATCTTCTTCTGTGATTGCCAAATCTTTCTACAAGGGATAGTCGAAACCTTCTATAGAGGTAAGTATTGATTTGGGTTTTCTTTTGATCTTTTTTGGCCTTTGGAGACTATAGCCGAATGGCTAAATAGTTGGTTAATCTCGTGTTTTATCACATTTGCGACATTCAGGGATTTGAAGGGGATTCATTTGCTTAGATCTCTAAGTCAGAGTTCAGTAACACTCGAATCGTGTTACTTTCAGGATTTCAAGGTAAGGAGATCTACTAATTTTTAACGTATAAATTCGGTATTTATTAATTCTTGGTCAAATGTAGGGGAGCCCAAATCTTCGTATTCTTTCAGGTTTTGAGCAAGGTTTTAGACTAAGGGTTGTAGATCCAGATAGTAAGGATTTAACTAATGGAGTAAAACTACGCGATATCAGGTGTGTAACACTTCCACACCATATAGATTGCCTGTTAAAATATGTTTATTAAGCTGTTATATTCTGGTTAATGCCGAAATCCTGACATAACGATTGAAACCCAAATAGGGTAAAAGCAAATCACCAGGTTAGTGATCACTGTCATTCTAAGTGAATGTTCTGATTAAATGATATGAATGTGTCGATTTTCTGTGATTGTATGGGGTTGGGTTTATTGAAAGGGGAAGTGTTCTGTTATAGCGGCTTCTGCCATGACCTGTTGTAGGGACTTTTGTCAGGACTGCTAGTAGCGGCTTCTGTCATGACCTGTTGTAGCGGTTTTTGCCGTGACCTGTTATAGTGGCTTTTGCCATGACCTGTTGTAGTGGCTACGGCCATGATCTGACGATGAGCAGCAAGACTGCCATCAATGACGTGTAGTGGTGTGGGTTGATTGTAGAAATACCCAATGGTGTGAATGGCTTGTACGGGTGGCATGTAGCAGATGGAAACCTAGGATTTGGGTTGGGCTTTGCATATTTTCTGATATATTATATTTTGTTATCTGTTCTGTGGGGTTAAGGCCCAAATCTAATGGTGCAAGAGGGTTGCACACTGAGTCTCGCGACTCAACCTATTATTTAACAAATTTCAAGGAGCACCTAGTGCATCGGACCTGGCTGGAGAGGAGCACAAGGTGGCCATGCGAGAGATTATTTAGATTCAGCAAAGGACTCTTCATTATTTAGTTACTTTAATGTTTCTTTTATTAGTGGATTTTAAGTTTCAAAGTAATAAGGCCATGGGCCACTAGACTATAACTTATGTATTGGTTTTTTGTTGGGCTTTTATTATTGGGCATTTAAATTTTATATCTAAGTTATGACATGTATAAAATTGCGGTTTTTATTTAAGATTCACCAAGGTAATTTATAAAATTTATATCTTATATCAATTATCAAATTACTAAGTTTTTTGGTATAAATGTTTAAACTCGACAAATGTTTTCCCAAAATACGACATGTTTTACTAAATCTTCTTAGTGACATGCCAGATTCAATTGTGGTGTTTGGGCCAGGTTTGGGGTGTTACAAACCCAACCCCATGCAATGCATGACATGCTATCTCATGATATTAGTACATATAATTAGTAAATGTATACATGCATACTATCATCATGCTCAATATATATATCCATCAATCGGTCACTTCATACAATTAGTGGTCTAAGTAATGCTTACCGACCCTACAGTAGGTTCACAATTGACTTGGGTGACCTGTGCAACCTTAGCAATCAATTCAGTGAAAATGGGCTCACACGCCCATGTGGCCTGCCTGTGTGGGCCCACACGGCCCAAATTTTCCTTGGTCCCAGAATCTAACACGTCCGCAGTGGACTACTCATGTGGACCCACACGACCCAAATCGCCTAGCTCATGTGTCGTACATAGCCTACCTAACCATCACACGGCCCTGTCTTATGCACATGGCCTGGCCTCGTTGATCACATGCCCGTGTTATGGCACACGACCTACCATACGGGTGACCACACGCCCGTGTGGCATCGACAGTAAGGTTTTTGACTTTCGCTAAAACCTCATTTTCTACATTTTCGGGTACACACCTGGCACGATTTCGATGTAGAAATACTTCCGAGCACTCTAGAACCTACAATCGACCAATAAAGCATTGAATTAAACACTTAGAAATCGAACTAAAACTAAACCCAAATCGAGATGCTCATCCTTAAAGTGACGAAACTTACCCTAACCACCTCGAATCAGTAGATCACGAAACAACATGAGAAGAACCTTGATCCTCGCATTATGCTGCTGCCAAAGCGATAATAACCCTAATCAAAAACTTAATATTCACAACTTACAATCCATGAGAACCCACTTACCGAAACGTGTGACGAAAATTGAACTATGAAGGTGACGGTGAAAGTTATCAAAAATAAATGAAATCAAAGAGAAGATGGAAGAAAGAAGAGCAAAAGCCGAATATAGGAGAATGAAGGAAAAAAATGTCAGGACTTTTCCCCAAGCGTCATCGAAATTTTGAAAAAAGAAAGGAAGATTATTAGGAAACTAACATTTTGATCACAAATCCCTAAATTCTCTCCTACTTTCACTCTCACAATCCCCACTACTCACAACCACTTTAGTATTTCGGCTAAACTAAAACTCCTACAGTCCACCGAGCAAAAATCAACCCCTTGCTCATACAGGGATTCGAACACAAGTTTTGCAACATCACAACACTCAACTCAACCACTAGACCAGTAGGCCCATTCTGTTATATACTTACAAATAATTAATTAAAAGCCTACTGTCCAGAGATAGGGCTTGATTTAGAAAATTACCAAAATAGCCAGAGGTATGGTTTGAACTTAGGACCTCTTAGACACTCTCAGAACACTTAACCACTGAAGCAGATACACATTTGTATCAAATTTACAAAAGTCAAAATTAAAAAATTTTGGGGCATTACAGTGTCATCCGCGAATTGTAAATGCTTAAAGTTCTGTCCAGGGATAACATCTTGAAAGCCTTCAATTAGCCCCAACTCCACAGCTTTATCCATTGCCAAATGAAGCACTTCCGTCACAAATAAATAAGAATGGGGATAATGGATCTCCCTGACGAAGACCTTTGTAGAATCCAAATTCATTTGTGGTTGACCCATTGATAATTTTTGTTGTCATAACATTGTCTACAGAAGAGTACAGGGGCCTAGTAAGCCAAGATAGACTCGAAGGGCCTAAATTAAAGTAGAGTCACGACTAACCATTTAGGGCTAGGTTGGTAAGCCACCTATCGTCAAAAAATCTAGAATTAATACTACAGAAAAATCCTCAAAGTCTAGACTCAATCTCATTACCAAATTTTGGGTATGGGAGTACGATTACGTATGGGGAAGGTTATAGCACCCCCACAATGTGTAACACCCCAAACCCGGCCTAGAAGTTAAGCCCGAAGCTGGCGTGTCACATGGAAGTGTAATATCCCGGATTAGGGCTTATGCACTATGGCTAAAATTTTATGAAATAGTATGCCTTATGTGTTGTGAATGTGTTGTGTGCATTTTAGGAAGCTTGGAAATGTAAGGAAATGTTAGGAAATGTAAGGAAATGCTTTAGAAAATATTAAGTCTTAAGAGGAAACTTGGAAATGTAAGGAAATGATTTAGAAATGTTAAGTTTAAAGGAGGAAAACGAATATTTTTGGAAACTTGGAAATATAAGGAAATGATTTAGGAATGTTAAGCTTCAAAAGAGGAAAGTGAACATTTTTGGAAACTTGGAAATGTAAGGAAATGATTTAGAAATGTTAAGTTTAAAGGAGGAAACGAATATTTTTGGAAACTTGGAAATGTAAGGAAATGTCTTAGAAATGATAAGTTTTAAAGTTTAAAAGAGGAAACTAAGGCAAGGTGGCCTTAAGAAAATTAATAGAAGAAATTTGACACAAGAACGGGCTTGGAGAAGTGGCTAGGAGGCACCACTTAAAGCCCAGTAAGTGACGCCACAATCAAGGGGGAAGGAGCCTAGGTTCGAGTCACGTGGGAAGCAAATAAAAGAGTTTTATTTTGCTTAAGGAGCAAGGAGTTGACTACCAAGGCACTTGGGTAAGAGTTTAATTCTCTTTAAAATTCTACAAATAGGTGGATAAATGATGGATAATTATTGTTTAAGAGATAAGAGATAATTAAGGGATTATTTCTATTAATTCTTAAGGGATTATTTCTATTAATTCTTAATAAAGATAAGAGAAGTGATGGCCAAGTAAGTGAGTCTTGGCCTAATAATTTTGGCAAAAGGAGGAAAATAAGGCTATTCATCAATCTTCTCTTTTCCATTGAAGTCTCTGTTGAAAATTTCCTAGCAAACTCTCTCCTTTCTCTCTTATTTTTGCCATAGCCGAAATCTTCTTCTCCCAAGTCCACCATTGCCGAATTCGCTAGTGACTCTTTTCCTCTCTTTTCTTTTGATAAACCGACAACACGTATAACCTTTAATGATTTCTTGTTAAGTTCCAAAAGTCAAAGCTTGCTATGATCAAGACCATAGCCAAATAGTTTGAGACTTCAAGCAAGGGGTTGTCGACTTGTGCATTAAGGGTAAGGTTAGTGATTATCGATTTCCATTCTTCTAAGATTAAAGCCGAAACCAGGAAATCTAACCCCATTATTGTGTTAGTCGAAACTTGAAAAGAAGGCTTCGAGATCTGTCCATAAGTCGACCATAAGGAAGGAATCTTTCAAGATCTAAGGTAAGGAAGATATTCGGCCATAGGCCACTTTTACCATGATGACATGTTGGAAATTAATCTAACATCAGTTTTTAGGTATTTCGACAGATACTACAATCTACAAATACTTTTCGGATTTGAAAATCGTAAGGTAAGTGCATGAGTACATTCGCCAAGGCCCTATTGTGATATCTAGATCTATTTCGTCATTATTCAAAAGTCAAAACTAACCCATTAAGTGATCTAATGTTGGTCAATACAAGGTAGAGGATCACAAAGTTTCGAGATTTGATTTTTAATCCAATCGGCACCAAGGTAAGAATTTGATTACAACAATCCTACTAGGATTTGGATTTATAGTAGAATGGCTTTTTACTAACATGTTAGGGTTGGTCAATATAGGAATTAAAGATCTAAAGCAATAGAACGAAGTTTTCGTGATTTCAAAGAATTGATAAGTATATCGTGTGTACCCCACTCTATTTCTTAATAAGTTTAAGGCAATCGCTTAATATGTATGTATGTTATACTTAATGTGGAAAATATGGATAAGTACCATGTTACAAAGACACAAGATTAAGGCACGCTTCCTACTCCTACTATGAGCATGATAAGACTTGTTATGCCATGAATATGAATATGATAAGAATGTGAAATCGCCTAAAGCATTATGTTGCATGATTTTGTATGACATGGGCATATGGGATATTATGAAAAGGGAAGTGAATGTGGTGACCTAAGACCACGATATCCGAATGTGGTGACCTAAGACCACGATATCTAAATGTGGTGACCTAAGACCACGATATCTAAATGTGGTGACCTAAGACCACGATATCCGAATATGGTGTCACATGACACAAAGTATGTATCTGGTGGCTATGCCACGAATTTTATAAGATGATGAGCACGCCGATCGCAATGATCGCCTTCGATGGTGTATAGCGGATGGAGGGTTGACTTAGTAGTCTCCATGTCAAGGTGATGGTACGGTGATGTGTAGCGGATGGCATATAGGCTTGGGTTCGGAATGCATCATTAAATGTAAATTATGATATGTATGAATATGATTTGTTATGCTCGAATTTGTTAAGACTTAGTGTTTGTGAACACATTGAGTCTGTTTGACTCACCCCGTTATGGGAACCCTTTTTAGGTGACGATCAGTAATAGACCGGGTCGGCAGGAGCTTAAAGGTGGCCATGCACAACAAGGAATTTATTTAATTTGGATTTTTATTCTATTAAGTACTTTAATTTATTTTGGGATTGTTTGATGTAATAAGGCCACTAAGTAAGAACTGTTTATGCATGCTTTTCAATTATTTTACTATGGCACGATATTTATCAAATGAAAAGTAATATTTCTTAAGTATAAATATCAAATTTTTTTAACACCTAAGCAATACGGGCTTTAAATTTGAGCCCAACTCAAATCAACTACTGATTTCAAAAACCCAAAAGTTTTAAGCAAAGTCTCAAACAAGTTTTGAATGGATTATCTTTAGAAGCATGCCAGATCCGATCAGGGCTTATGGGCCGGGTTTGGGGTGTTTCAGTTTGGTATCAGAGCCCAGTTCAAAACTCAGCTTTGAGGAATTTGGGCCCAAAAACATTTTTTTAAGATGGGCTTTTCAAAGATTTGGGCTTTCATAGATTTTTCAGTTTATTCGGCATGGCACCAGATCTCAATTCAAAGTCCACCAGTGTCAAGCACTAATCGCTATTGAAGTGATTTGTATATGTGAATGTTATAGGCATATTTAGGCTCGAGATTAGAAGATTAGTGTGTTGAACCCTAGGGCTAGTGCACCTGCACACATGCATAAGACTTAAGAACAACCAAACAAACCTGTGAAGTAAGTCACGAAGTTAGGATGTGGCAACCATTGTGCGCATGTTCAGGATTGATCCGAAAGAGCTCGGTACTTAAGCGCCTCGTGACTCACCTCCTCTTCACCGAATCCTACCGGTGCGTAGTGATTCGCTCACCCTAACCAAGATGACTTGTTCACTGCTAAACTCAATAATTAAAACTCGAAAGGGACTAGCCACATTTTTATGGAAACCCTAGTTTTCAAAGTTAACAAATTACCCTTTTGAAATTATGAATATTTTATTTTTGAAAAACTTTCGAGAAATTCTTTGATTTACAAATTACCTAAATGCCCTTCGTGGTAAAATTACTAAAATGCCCTTAGGTTCTAAAATTACCATATTACCCTCGATTCCAATAACAACTTCGATTTTGCACAAGTATTCAAAACTTTACAAAATATCAAAGACACCCGGTTTGGAAAATTTACGAAATTACCCCTAATTCACAAAATGACCAAAATACCCTCAGTAAGGAAAAATCAACGAAGTACCCTCAAATTAGAAATTTTTAACAATGCCCTTGTTCTGAAAAGTCACCAGGAACCATATTTTGCGAAAAATTACCGAAATGACCCTGGTTTGTAAAATTACAAAAATACCCCTAGTGCATAAACTCATCATTTTACCCTTGAAATTTTCTCAGCAAGTATTTTAATTTTGTACAATATTATCAATCTTTATTTTACAACATTTTCAAATACCCTAATTTGAAAAATTACCAAAATACCCCTATAGGATAAAATTACGAAAATACCCTTGGGTAGTGGAAAACAACAAACAACGACAACTACAACATTTCTCTGAATGAACGCAAGTTCATGTGTGTGACTAAATGTATGATGTGAGACTGTATGTGTATGAATTGAAAGAACTACTTCCTAGAATTATTAAAGATAAAACTGTTCGTGTTAAATCAGTGGAACAAAACTAATTCATAAAACTCTTTAATCAGATAAACGCAAGTATGAATTCAAGGGGACGTGGTCGTAACGCGTGGCCGTGGAAGAGGTCGAATGACCGTGGTTCGAACCCGTTAGATCGGGTCAAGGATCTAAAATGAAATGCCACCACCACCACCCCCACTACCGATGTGGAATATCGTGACCAAACGGGATGACGCAGGTCACAAGCGATGTCATGCGGGTCTTGGAAAGGGTGGCGTGAATGTGGAGGCATGGGAGCTCGAAAGTCAAGACTGAACGACTCGAGCCAACAGAGTCAAGTGTTCCGGTGTATCAGTGTAGCACCCAATACCACCGAGTATTGGTTGGAGGCGATCGAGCGAATTATGGATGAGCTCGACTTAACCGACGAGGAAAAGCCGAAAGGGTTGGTGTCGCCTCCGCGATGAGTCATATCAATGGTGGCTCACAAGACGGATGGTGCTACAAATGAGGAACTCACATGGGAGTATGCTAAGGCACTACCAAAAAAGTATATTGGCACTCATTATATTGATGCCTGAGAAAGGCTTTTCTAGGATCGGTTCAAGGAACAAGTCTCAGAGTGACTATGAAGCTCAATTCTTAAGGCTGAGCCATTATGCTCGAGGTATAGTGTCTCATCGAGCATGAGCGGTGACGGACTAAGAGATGACCTGAGGTTGTTGATAGCCCCAGAAAGGTGAGCGGGAGTTTGTCAGACAGGAAAAGGCCAAAGTGGCCGAGGGTATCAAGGAGTCCGTGAGGCAGAACTCTAATCAAAATAGGTAGAAGAGAGATTTTTAATCGTCAAGGCCATCTAGCAATGAGCAAAAGAGGGCTAGAGTTGAAGGGCCGCAAGGTCGCTAAGTCACATCGAGGGCGACTTACTTGTGAACAATGTGGGAAGAATCACTTAGGTGAATGTTGGAAAAAGACGGGAGGATGTTTAAGTGTGGGTCAAAGGACCATATGATTAAGGATTGTCCGATGAGACCGGATGAGAATCGATTGGTAACTCAGAATGTTAATCAGGCTGGTAGAGGTGGACAGCAGCCTCAGCGGGGTCATGGTCTAAATAACAGAGGAAATGGTTTCGGCCGTGGTCGTGGAGCACCAAGCAGAGGTGCTGAATGTTCAGATGTGAGACAACCAAGGTTGGTTTATGCAGTCGGCCGTCGCGAGGAGAGTGATGTGCCAGATGTGACAACGGGTAAGTTCTTATTTTTGGAATACCCTTCATTGCCTTGTTTGTTAGAGAGTTAGTTCGTTCTTGTAATGCTAGTAAAGTGTATGAAGTCTTGGATGTGAATTTTTGTAGGAAATGTGTTAGTTTTAAGATCAGAGGGCGCAGCAGTAGTGTAGTGTGGTGAGTTAGGATGTATGATTTTTCGTTAGTAAGTAATTTCGAGGACGAAATTATTTTAAGGGGGTAGAACTGTAATATCCCAGATTAGGGCTTATGCACTATAGCTAAAATTTTATGAAATAGTATGCCTTATGTGTTGTGAATGTGTTGTGTGCATTTTAGGAAGCTTGGAAATGTAAGGAAATGTAAGGAAATGTAAGGAAATGTAAGAAAATGCTTTAGAAAATATTAAGTCTTAAGAGGAAACTTGGAAATGTAAGGAAATGATTTGGGAATGTTAAGTTTCAAAAGAGGAAAGTGAACATTTTTGGAAACTTGGAAATGTAAGGAAATGATTTAGAAATGTTAAGTTTAAAGGAGGAAACGAATATTTTTGAAAACTTGGAAATGTAAGGAAATGTCTTAGAAAATGATAAGTTTTAAAGTTTAAAAGAGGAAACTAAGGCAAGGTGGCCTTAAGAAAATTAATAAAAGAAATTTGACACAAGAACGGGCTTGGAGAAGTGGCTAGGAGGCACCACTTAAAGCCAAGTAAGTGATGCCACAATCAAGGGGGAAGGAGCCTAGGTTCGAGTCACTTGGGAAGCAAAGAAAAGAGTTTTATTTTTCTACAAGGAGCAAGGGAATTGGACGGCACCAAGGCACTTGGGGAAGAGTTTAATTCTCTTTAAAATTCGGCTAAATAGGTGGATAAATGATGGATAATTACTGTTTAAGAGATAAGAGATAGTTAAGGGATTATTTCTATTATTTCTTAATAAAGATAAAAGAAGTGATGGCCAAGTAAGGGAGTCTTGGCCTAGTAATTTCGGCAAAAGGAGGAAAATAAGGCTATTCATCAATCTTCTCTTTTCCATTGAAGTCTTTGCCGAAAATTTCCTAGCAAACTCTCTCCTTTCTCTCTTATTTTTGCCATAGCCAAATAGTTTGAGACTTCAAGTAAGGGGTTGTCGACTTGTGCATTAAGGGTAAGGTTAGTGATTATCGATTTCCATTCTTCTAAGATTAAAGCCGAAACCAGGAGATCTAACCCCATTATTGTGTTAGTCGAAACTTGGAAAGAAGGCTTCGGGATCTGCCCATAAGTCGACCATAAGGAAGGAATCTTTCAAGATCTAAGGTAAGGAAGATATTCGGCCATAGGCCACTTTTACCATGATGACATGTTGGAAATTAATCTAACATAAGTTTTTAGGTATTTTGACAGATACTACAATCCACAGTCACTTTTCGGGATTTGAAAATCGTAAGGTAAGTGCATGAGTACATTCGGCCAAGGCCCTATTATGATATCTAGATCTATTTCGTCATTATTCAAAAGCTGGAAACTAACCCATTAAGTGATCTAATGTTGGCCGAATACAAGGTAGAGGATCACAAAGTTTCGAGATTTGATTTTTAATCCAATCGGCACCAAGGTAAGAATTTGATTACAACAATCCTACTAGGATTTGGATTTATAGCCGAATGGCTTTTTACTAACATGTTAGGGTTGGCCGAATATAGGAATTAAAGATCTAAAGCAATAGAACGAGTTTTTGGGATTTCAGTAAATTTGATAAGTATATCAGATGTGTACCCCACTCTATTTCTTAATAAGTTTAAGGCACTGTTTAATATGTATGTATGTTATACGAATGTGGAAAATATGGCTAAGTACCATGTTACTAAGACACAAGATTAAGGTACGCTTCCCTACTCCTACTATGAGCATGATAAGACTTGTTATGCCATGAATATGAATATGATAAGAATGTGAAATCGGCCTAAAGCATTATGTTGCATGATTTTGTATGACATGGGCATATGGGATATTATGAAAAGGGAAGTGAATGTGGTGACCTAAGACCATGATATCCGAATGTGGTGACCTAAGACCACGATATCTAAATGTGGTGACCTAAGACCACGATATCTCGAATATGGTGTCACATGACACAAAGTATGTATCCGTGGCTATGCCACTAATTTTATAAGGGCGATGAGCACGTCGACCGCAGCGATCGCCGCCGATGGTGTGTAGCGGATGGAGGGTTGACTTAGTAGTCCCCATGTCGCAGCGTGATGGTACGGTGATGTGTAGCGGATGGCATATAGGCTTGGGTTCGGAATGCATCATTAAATGTAAATTATGATATGTATGAATATGATTTGTTATGCCCGAATTTGTTAAGACTTAGTGTTTGTGTACACATTGAGTCTGCTTGACTCACCCTGCTAGGGAACCTTTTTAGGTGACAATCAAGAATAGACCGGTCGGCAGGAGCTTAAAGGTGGCCATGCACAAAGAAGGAATTTATTTAATTTTGATTTTATTCTATTAAGTACTTTAATTTATTTTGGGATTGTTTGATGTAATAAGGCCACTAAGTAAGAACTGCTTATGCATGCTTTTCAATTACTTTACTATGGCACAATATTTATCAAATGAAAAGTAATATTTCTTAAGTATAAATATCAAATTGTTTTAACACCTAAGCAATACGGGCTTTAAATTTAAGCCCAACTCAAATCAACTACTGATTTCAAAAACCCAAAAGTTTTAAGCAAAGTCTCAAACAAGTTTTGAATGGATTATCTTTAGAAGCATGCCAGATCCGGTCAGGGCTTATGGGTCGGGTTTGGGGTGTTTCACTGAGACCCATACAGAAACTAACTGGGCCGAAGCCCATATAAACATGATAATGCAAATAATGTAATGCAATTCCCAACCCAATCCTAATAATCCATTCGCTACACACTACCCGTACCAACCAACACACCTGTGGGTGATCATCAGTCAACCCACCCCGCCAACACACCAAGAATGCAGCCGAGCTGCCAGATTATAAGTGTCTTAGAGCCTTCGGTAGGTCCACAGTCGTCTTGGGTGACTCGTGCGACCTAAAAATCAAATCGGTGAGTCCACAATCATCTCGGGTGACTCGTACGACCCCTAAAAATCAAATCGATGAGTGAAATCAAATCGGTGAGTCCATAGTTATCTCGGGTGACTCGTGCGACCCTAAAAATCAAATCAATGAGTGAAATCAAATCGGTCAGTGAAAATCAGATCGATGAGTCCACAGTCATCTCTTGACTCGTATGCACCCAAAAATCAAATCGATGAGGAAATCAAATCTATGAGTCCACAAATATCTCGGGTGACTCATGACCCTAAAAATCAAATTGGTGAGTGAAATCAAATCGATGAGTCCATAGTCATCTCGGGTGACTCGTGCGACCCTAAAAATCAAATCGGTGAGTCCACAGTTATCTCGGGTGACTCATGCGACCCTAACATATCAATCACTTCCTCCAATTACGTATCCCAACCCATGCAGTATGTCATGAATGCAAAGCACATTTCATAATGATGTATGAAATAGATTACCGTCATAACCAGATAAACAGAATACACACACAGTCGTGCTAATCAACCCATAAGGGTATAGCAGTAATTTTACCCACTAAGGGTAATTCGGTAATTTCGCAATCCAAGGGTATTTTGGTAATTTACCTTCCAAGAGTATTTCGGTAATTTTGCAACCAGGGGTATTTCGGTAACTTACCCTCCAAGGGTATTTCTGTAATTTTGCAACCCAGGGGTATTTCGGTAATTTACCCTCCAAAGGTATTTCGATAATTTCGTAACCCAAGGGTATTTCGGTAATTTACCTTCTAAGGGTATTTCGATAATTTGCCCTCTAAGGGTAATTCGGTAGTTTTACCCACCTAGGGTAATTTGATAATTTACATTCCAAGGGTAATTTGGTAATTTACCCTCCAATGGTATTTTAGTAATTTTACCCACCAAGGGTAATTCGGTAATTTCGCAATCCAAACTTAACTACTAATTTGGGCATAACAATTTAAAACTGTCCATTTGCGTCATACTAACTAAATTGACCATAAATCGAGTTAGAAAACTCGAAATCTAGATCCGTAAAATTTCCTTGAAACTAGACTCATATATCTTCTTACTATAACTTTTCCAGAATTTTTGGCCTGGCCATATAGTACAGTTTATTCCTCAAAATTTCCCTTGTTTCACTGTCCAATGATTCTGACCTCTCTTATCTAAATTTCAAATATCTCACTGTACAGTTTTCTTATACTGCTCAAATCTATTTCTCTTGAAAATAGGCTCACTAAGGAATCCATACATATAAATTATAACACATAATTCTCTTTGTACGATTTTATATGATTTTTATAAGACAGATCAGAGAACCACGAAGTCCATCAGAACCAGTCTCACTAAAATTAACATATCTCAGAATATTAAATTTCTTTTCCTTCTCCGTTTCTTCTATATCAAAATAGACACAGTAAGCTTTAATTTGATATCTCAATCACTTTCTAATTCCCTTTCTCCTAGTTTTCATAAATTTTTAAAATCACATCACTGTCACTGACCAAAACTGTTTTATTACAAAAACATGGTTACCACTATGAACCTACGCGCGCCCGAGTGATCCCGGATGCCGATTTCTGGTTTTCTTTGGTATTTCAACCAAATCATAGAAAATTCATGCAAAATTTCAGAGTAGTGTGAGATTACACATCATTTCAAATATGTATTTGGAAGGGTATGAGATTACAAACCTTATTTAGAATCCGTAACACGATGCTCACCGCGGCACATAAAGGTATAATCGGTCAACAATTAGTCCAAAGCCCAATTTACAACTTCAACCAAGTATTGCGATTGATTAACAATCTATATCACTTACCAAAAATCTGAGTCTCTTATTACGAGAGATAGGTTTTCGATTGGCCCTCTAATAAAGTACTTCGAGACTCTACTTACCAACCCTTTTCCGAAAGCCAAAGGCTAGAAAGATGACGAGAGTGTAAGCTAACACTCTGCCTATTCGGCCCACACCAAGAGAACCAAGAAGATGAAAGTAGCAAGGAATAGATTCGGCCTTGGTCAAAAGATCAGGGTGAACAATCGATTTTAGAAGAGGGAGTAAAAGAGAAACAAGAAGAAAATGAAAGAAGAGGAAGAACACTTTCTTGCACCACCGAAAACCTGAGAAGGCAAAGAAGCTTCGGCAACCACAAGAACCAAACTTCGATTATGAGATGAACTTGATGTTTCAGTTATGGTGTAGAATAGAAATTGTTTGAAAAGAAAAGAGTAGAAGTTAATAGGCAAATTGAAATTTCGACAAAGAGGAAATGCAATCAAAAGAACCAAAATATTTTTGAAAGGAAAAATGACCAAAAGCTAAAATTGCCTAAACACCCCTCTTCATAGCCGAATATCATCCCCCCATGCACTTCTCATTTCATTCATCTTTCTTTTTTGACCTAACTCCTCCATATTCACTCCCTAAAATGCTCCATAATTCACTCTCCATCATTCCTTTCTTTCTCACCTACTCCATTATTTCAAATTCCATCATTATTATTTTCCCACTTCTTTATTATTCTTTTCTTTTATTTCTTTTTCCTTGTTTTCCTCCTTACCATACCTTTCCATAATTTAATAAGTCCACCTTACCATAATTTAAAAAGTCCAATTTGCCTTATTTACAAGCTTGGCGAAATTTAGGAAAGAGTACAAAATAATAGTCAAAATTTGCACACAATGGATTTGAACCTCTTCCTCAAGGTACTTCACTTGATGCCATAACCTCCTTGCCATATGCTCATTTATGCTAGCAATTTACTCTTTTATTTCCATAAGCCTTGATGCCACTTACTATCTCTCCTTAATAGGCTTAAATACAAAACTTTACTAAGGCCCAACTTGAACCCGAAACTTCATAGAACCCCTTAACTTTTTAAAATCACCTTCCTAATAAGTCTAACTTGAAATAATGTCGTTCTCTTGTTCTCAAAATTTTAAACACTCCTATGCCCAAGGCCTAATGGGCCCAATCCTACTAGGCCCAATTTCAGATGTTACACAATGCCTATCCGAGATAGTCCTATGGGGTCCTAAAAGCTAGTTTTTTTTTATTTAAGCATATTAATGTCTTAATCTAGGCTAAAATCTTATGGAAATATTAAAAGAAAACTTTAAAGAAAATGCCTCCGGTTTTCTTATAACTCGATTAAGATGTGTTCACCAAACTTATCTAATTTGAAACTTAAATTAGAGATTTTTACTTTTAATGTAAACCCTAAAGGATACCTAAATAATTATAGTAAAATACCTTTAATTTCTATTTTAGAATTCTAAAAAAAAACCTAGAAATTACCAATAAAATAAGAGAAATATTAAAATCCATCTAAAACTTATTTGATCTTTATTATTATTTAAAAGATTTAATTAATAACATTGAACCTATCAAGATCTTACAAAAGTATCCTAGCCGGTTTATCATTTATCTTACTTTAAAATTCTTTATCAAAGAATTAAATTCATCAAAATCCTAAAATAATATATCTTAAATAATATTTATTAGTCAGTAATATCCCTAATTATGGCTTATGCATAATTGCTTAATTGAGTGTGGAAGCATGCCTTTGTATGTATGAATGTGTATTTATGAATGTTGTGAACTTTAGAATAATAGGAAAATACTTTAGTAAATATTAAGTTTTTCTTAGTTTTAATAAGGGAGCTAAGCTTAGAAGGGCTTTAAGAGAAATTATATGTGAAATATGACATATAATTGGGCTTGGAAAAGTGGCTTGGAGGCACCACTTAAAGCCTTTGTAAATGACGCCACAAGCTAGGGGTAGGTCTGGAGTTCGAGCAGCAAGGGAAGCAACATTTTGGGTTTTTTTATTTTCGGCAAAAGAGGGAAAGAGGGACGGCACTAAGGAACTTAAGTAAGGAGTTTAAGCCTCTTTAAAATTCAGCAAAGCTAGGTGATAAACAATAGATTATTTTTATTAATTTTTGATAAGGTGATAAGAGGAGAAAATTTTGGGATTTGATATGGAGGAGAAGAGTTGGCCGGCCAAGGGGGTCTTAGGTGACAAATTCGGCTAGGTGTGTATAAGAGGGACAGCCGAATTTCATTTAGCCAATTTGCCTCTCCTTTGTTAACTCTTTTCTCTCCAAGTTAGCACTTGTCTCTTCTTTCTTTTCTAATTGTTCTAGCCGAATTCCCCTTCTTCTTAGTTCACCATTGCCGAATTCTCAAGGGACTCTTTCCCCTCTCTTTTATTTTTACAAAACCGACAACACAAGTAGACCCTACCCGATATCTCATTAAGCCTCAAGAGCCAAAAGTGTTGATACACATCTAGGCCATAGTCGATTAGTCTTCAAGTCTTCATAGCCAATCCTTGAGAGATTGCAAGCAAAGGTGTCTGTCGATTTCTTCAAGTAAGTGTAAGATTCAAATTGGTTTCCATTTCTTTATATTTTTAGACTTATCGAAATTTAGGACTAATCCCTATTATTGATCTTGGCCAATTATGGAAGGGAGGCTTCGGATCATCCCATAAGTCAACCATAAGGAAGGAATCTTTCAAGATCTAAGGTAAGGAAGATATTCGCCATAGGCCACTTTTTACCATTTTACATGTTAGAAATTAATCTAACATGTGTCAAAGTGATTTCGACAGATACCAAGGGGGTAAATAGAAATTTTGGGATTTCAAATCACAAGGTAAAGTATACATATATGCAATCGGCCAAGGCTTATTTTAGCACTAGATCTATTTTCTTACATGATTTAAAAGCCGAAAACTAATCTATGAAGGGATTTAATACCAGCCGATTACAAGGAAGGGAGTCTACAACATTCCGGGATTTGAGAATTTCAAGGTAAGTCCATATGTACATTCGGCCAAGGCCTTAATTGTTGATTAAGATCTATTTTCGCTTAAAAAGCCAAACTAATTTGTTAAAGTGATTTAAAGCTTGGCGAATACAAGAAGAGTATAGTGAAGATTTCGGATTTGGCACCAAGGTAAGTTTTAGTGTATTAATCCTACTAGGATTTGGATTTATGGTCAATGGCTCTTTACTAAGTATTAAATGATTGATTAAATGTAGAGATTTAAGATCTAAGGCATTAGATCAAGCTTTTGGGATTTGGATTGGAAACCTTGTTTAATCGGTGTGTACCTACACTATCTTTTAATAATATTTATGGCAATATTAAATATATGCATGAATGTGAATATGGCTAAGTACCATGTTAAGGTACACAGTGTTAAGGCACGCTTTTCCTACTCTTACTATGAGTATGATAAGACTTATTATGCCATGAATGTGAATATGATAAGAATGTGAATTACGGCATGATGATGCATAATGTGTATGTTATATGGGGGGATATGGGATATTATGAAAAGGGGAAGTGAATGTGGTGACCTAAGACCACGATATCTGAATATGGTGTCTCATGACACAAAGTATGTATCTGGTGGCTATGCCATGAATTTTCTAAGGGCGATGAGCACGTTGACTGCAGCGACTGCCTTCGATGGTGTGTAGCAGATGGAGGGTTGACTTTGTAGTCCCCACGGTGTGCAGGATGGTACAGGTGATGTGTAGCGGATGGCATATAGGTTTGGGTTCGGGTTGCATCATTTTTTTTCTATCTGCTATATGAACATGTATGATAATGTATGCCTGAATTATTAAATTTTAGTGTTGGTTATACATTGAGTCTGTTTGACTCACCCCATTGGGGAACTTTTTCTTCTAGGTGACAATCAGTGATGGACCGGGCCGGCAGAAGCTTAGGGATGGCCATGCTCAGCAAGAAGTTCATTTTTATTTGGACTACTTTATTTTAAGTATTTTGAATTTAAAATTTGAGAATTATTTTGCTGTAATAATGCCATAGTTGTAGTACGTTATTTTACTCTTAATTATTATGTATGAATTGTTATCACGTAAAGCTTAAGTAAAAGATTTTTTTTTAAAAAAATAGACTTGTTTTCAATTCAAGCCCAACCCAAACCAATTTTTCTTACAAAACACACAAGTTTTTCCTAAGTAACAAGAGAATTTTGAACCGGTTTACATCGAGGAACGTACCAGATCCGACCAAGGCTTGTGGGCCGGGTTTGGGGTGTTTCATTAGCTTTCTTAAAAAGTTTCTAAAATAAATACTTAGAAAGACCTACTCATGATTTACAATTCACCTATAAAAATCTTTAATTTTAATATTGATTAAAGTCCTAAAGAATATTTACATTTTAATCTAAGATTCTAATAGGAATCATATAAGATATTTAAAATTAGTTTAAAACCCTAAAAAATCCTACATATTATTTATAATCTTTCTAGGGTAAATGGTGGATAAGATCTTAAGGACTAACTTAAATCCAAATGTAAAACCTTATGGTTTCATTAAAATGTAACACCTACTTAACTAACTTCTTGTCAACAATTATAGGATGGAAAATGACCTAAAGTTCCATAAACGAATAGTAATAAAATAGGAAATTTAATTAAATTGGCTAAAGTTAATGAAATGTTAAAACTCTTTCAAAATGACAATGCTAAAAGAAGGATTAAATAAATGAAATAAATAAGACCTTAACATGATGCTAATAATAACAATAATACACCTTATTCATAATACAATAAAAGAATCAAAGTAACATAATTAAATAGTATTAAAATGTATCTAAGGGAATGTAAAAAATAAATATAAATAGACATGAAAATAAATAAAATGAAATAAGAATAAATAAAATTATACAAGTGTGAATAAATATAAAATGTTGGCAAATATGGACATCACATATATAATAAGGGTAATTACATGTTATTATTTACTATCATGATAGGTTAGTCTAAATTAAAAGTGATCTAATTTGGTTAAAATTTTATTGGGCTTTAATTATTAAATAAAGTATGGGTCAAATATGTGTAGATACTCTAGTAATTGAAATTTAATCAAATTCTAATTAATGATGGGCTAATTAGAATTTGATTAGAACTAATATGCCAAGGTTATAAATATTAGGTTATGGTCCTCAAACTCTACACAAGATATCTTTTCTAATATCCCATCATTAGGAAAGAGAGAGCAGATATTCTCTGAACTTCTTATGTGCTAATTTGGAAGATCAAATCCCCAAGATTCGGTAAAACTTTAAGGAATTCATGGATTCAAATACGCTTCCGCATCTAGTTTTGTTCTTAATTTATTCTTGATGATTTGACATGATAGATCCTTGTTTAATAAGTTTTATTTCAGATTTATTTTACAAATCTAACAAGTTGCATCCGAGCTTTGTCATGTTGAATCATTGAGAATGAATTGATTCTTTATTATTTTTGGATTGATTCATTTTTCTTTTAAATTTTATGGATTTCATATTTTAATTATATACTATGTTGAATCTTTGAGATTCCCGATAAATTTTTGGGTTTTGATTCTTTAAATAAAGTTTTAGGTTTTATAAATATAATATAGTTTAATAGTTGCATATGCTATTCGAAGATGAAGGTTTATTTATTTATGCAACACCCCAAACCCGGCTTAGAAGTTAGGCCCGAATCTGGCATGTCACATTGAAGAGTTTTTCGAAAACCATGTTTTCATTAGAAACTCTTCTTAAAGAATTTAAAACTTTCTGATGTTCAAAACCTCAAATTTTGTTTAGCTATTTTCAAAATGTATTTTATTAAAAATCATCCCCTTGCAAAAACATTATTACTACCATTTCTGAAATCTTTGTTTAAGTTTTTAGAAAAATCCCAGTAATTTGAGCAAAATATAAATACGTCACACATAAAGCAATATAGAATAAACCAGAGGCCTTATTACAACTTTAAAACTCAAAAATAGTAAAAGTAATCAAATAGACGGAAATGTAATTTACTAATATTTGAAGATGTTATTTCCAAAGCATGGCCTCCGCTGAGTCATCCATGGCCCAAGTCCACGTCACTGAGCATTACCTCAAAGGGTTAAGAGAAAGGGGGTGAGTTACAAGAACTCAGTGTGTAATTCCCCTTATAAAGTAATCGAGCCCACAATTGCACTTTGGGCCTTAGCCCCCACAATATTGCATATTAAAGATGTACGTAATGCACTTCAAATTTCAACCTAGTTTTCCATCCTCTAGGTCTCTTGAATCGCCAAACACTCATGGCATCAAGCCACCGTGGTCCTGCACCACCGTGGTCCTGCACCACTTGTGACAGAGTCACGTAATATATAAACGTAATAACCCAATCGTGGTCCCCACCACCGTGACGATCTCTCGATAAATATACGCAATAACCAACCGTGGTCCTGCACCAACCGAGACAAGTCACTAATAATCATATGTATACGTGGTTCCAAACCACTGTGGTCCCAGACCACTTGTGACAGAGTCACAGAATATCACTTCCACTTTCATCATCTCCCAAAACCCATGCAACATAATATCATATTGAGATGAATGCAACATACTTTCAATGTACAAAGTATAATATATTCATACACACGATATTTAACCATGAATAAGAGTATAACAATCATCATCATCCATTTAGAAGTGTTTCGGTAATTTTTTTCCACAAAGGGTAAATCATTAATTTACCCTTTAAGGGTAAATTTAGTATTTTTACCCACCAAGGGTAATTCGGTAATTTACCCTCTAAGGGCAATTTGGTAATTTCTCAACCTAAGGGTATTTCGGTAACAATTGATAGGCCTGCTATATCTGCTAACAATTCTGAATTAAAGCCTAACACAATACAAATGATTCAATGGTTTGTTCAATTTGATGGTTTGCAGGACGAAGATCCAAACATGCACATAGCTAGCTTTTTAGAGTTCTGTGATACCTTCAAAATAAATGGCGTTTCTGATGATGCCATACGTCTAAGGTTATTCCCTTTTTCATTGAGAAATAAAGCCAAATAGTGGTTAAACTCATTACAACGAGGGTCAATCACAACATGGGATCAGATGACCGAAATTTTCCACCGGCTAAAATGGCCAAATTACAGAATGATATCTCTTCTTTTGTATAGATGTATTTAGAAACGCTATACGACGCATGGGAGATATTCAAGGATCTATTGAGGAGGTGCCCACACCATGGTTTACCCTTGTGGCTACAAGTCCAAACCTTCTACAATGGAGTAAACCCCTCAACGAGGCAACTGATAGATTCAGCCGCCAGTGGAACCCTAAATAACAAGACTCCAAAAGCAACCCACAAGTTCATTGAGGAGATGCCACTAAAAAATTACCAATGACAGGCTTCAAGGACTAAACCGATGAAATTAGTAGGATTTTTCAACGTTGATGCCATGACCATGCTATCAACGCAGCTAGAGATGATGAATAAAAAGCTTGATAATTTGTGTTCTTCACAGGCACATCCAGTCATGCAGTGCGACGCAAGTAGAACTGTGGCAAATCCTGAGTACCCACCTTACCAACCGGGAGTAGAAGATGAACAGATGAACTATATAGGTAACAATTTCTGATATAATAATAATCCTTATAGTAATACTTATAATCCAGGTTGGAGGAACCACCCAAATATTTCGTGGGGAGGTCAAGGAAACCAAAGGCAACAACCTCCTCAAAACTTCCAAAATCAGCCTTATCCACAAGAGAAGAAACCAACCCTCAAGGAGATGATGGCAAAATTATCAGCAGGCACAGAAAAATGTATCCAAGAAACTAATAGAGCAATTAAAAGCAACGAGAGCCGAATCGATGAAATTGCTAAATCAGTCAAAGAAGTTACTAATGCAGTTGAACAGCTCGCAAAGCTGATGACAGAACGACCACAAGGATGTCTACCAAGTAATATCGAGATTAACCCCAAGGAGCAAATTCAAGCCATTACAACTCAGGACAATAAAGGGTTAGATGGACCAAACCCAAATCCGGAAAGCAAGGTAGACGAAGGTACAACAGCGGTAACACCAGAAAAGCCAAAACTAGTAATAAAAGAGTACCAACCTCGCATACCTTACCCAGAAGCCATAAAAAGAGACGATTCAAAAGAATAGTTTGGTAAGTTTCTTAAACTTTTAAAGAAATTACATATTAACTTACCTCTTCTTGAAGCTCTTTTTTAGATGCCAGACTCGAGGAAATTTTTAAAACAGCTTTTGACCAACAAACGCAAAATAGATGAAGAGCACTATGTGGAACTAAATGCAACATGTTCGGCAATGCTACAAAATAGATTACCTCAGAAACTAAAAGATCCAGGGAGTTTTACAATTCCATGTTTAATTGGGAGTCTAAATATAGATAATGCGTTAGCTGATCTAGGGGCAAGCATAAATGTCATGCCTTATTCACTGTTTAAATGACTAGGTCTAGGGAAGCCCAAACAAACTAGGATGAGTATTCAATTAGCTAATAAAACTGTTAGAATTCCTAGGGGCATTATTGAAGATGTTCTCGTTAAAATCGATAAATTCATTTTCCCAGTAGACTTTGTTGTCTTAGACATGGATGAAGATAATTCAATCCCCTTAATTTGAGGAAGGCCTTTTCTAGCAACTGCCAAAACAAAAATTGATGTTGCTACGGGTGAGCTCATACTTCGTGTAGGAGATGAATCAATCAATATTCAAGCCCTTGACTCGGCCAGGACAACAGTCGATGAAGGTAAGAAAGTCACTTCAATTGATAATCAAATTGTTCAATCTTCATTGCAGGAAACATCACAAAGCCTAAACCCTGAGCTAGCTCATACGCCCTAAGTCGACAAAGTAGAGTTACACGAGGAACAAATCTTTAGGGTCGATAATTTAGAAAAGCAGAAAACAGAGAACAAAGAAGAGCTAGATCCACATGAAGTAAAACCCGAGGAACCACCGGAAGAGCTCATAGGGACATCAAATCACTTCAAAATAGGAGACCAGGTACTGTTAGACAAAACCGATCCCCATATCACCATCACAGACCTGAAGGCAAAGGGAGAAATTCGTCTCAAGGTACACGATATCTTCCCACACGGAATAGTCAAGGTAAGCAATCCAATATTCGGCAATTTCAAGGTAAACGCTTCTCGACTTCAACACTGTCAAAGAAACAGAACTGTAAGCATGGGGGAAGATATTCAAACCTTTAAACCTTCCTAAAATTTTCAAACACAAGAAAGTCTAGCTTAAGACTATAAACGAGCGCTTCTTGGGAGGCAACCCGAACCCCATTTTTTTTACATTTACCTTTATTCTCCTTTTCTTTTCCTTTTTCTCTTCTTTAAAAAAAGTGCAGAATTCCAGGCCACACGGCCTTACACACGGCCGCGTCTGTGGCCGTGTGGACCACTTGAACCACCACACTAACAGGGCAGAGGCCGTGCAAGTCAGTTCAACCACCCCCAGCGTCACAGATCCAACTACCCTCCCTACGGGTAGCGACAGAAAGAGCACGGCCATGCCCTAAACCGTGTGAGGCTACTGACTTCCACACTACGGGCAGAACATGCCCGTGCTTACAAATCATGTGAAGCTACTGACTTGATGAACACGGGCGTGCAGATTCGAAGCACGGGCATGGAGTGACAAACACACACCACAACACGACCGTGCGAGGTGGCCGTGTAAATCGACACACCCTGGGACGACGGCCATAGGGGAGCACCAAATTTGAACATCTATTTAAACCCCTCACCTCTTCCCCTTCCCTCCATCTGAGTTCTTCTTTATTTTCTTTCCTTTTCACTCTCCTCTATCTCAGACTCTCCAAGACTCTAGATCCTTGAGCAAATAAACACCATGCTGAAGAAGTGAAAGAAGCTAAGCATAAACTCCTTAACAAAGAACGATCAACATGAGTTCATGTCGGCAGCTTCGTCTCAACACCAAGCCGAGGGTCTTTGAGACCAATTAGTTTTTATTTTTTCTTTCTCTCTTGCTTCAATTTCCTTCTTTTCTCCTTTATTTTCCTTATTTAAGCTTCTCTACTTCTCTTTTTGTTTAATTTTCTTTTAGTTTCTTAGTGTCAGGTTCGCCAGGCTGCTTGGGAATCACGCCGACCACCACGAGAACCCCTTCACTTCCATCACCTCTATCACATCCCCAACCTTAGTGTTGATTCCCACCTTGCGAACCATCCTTCAATAAGGACTCCACAGTCCATTAGGATTTTCTTTTCTTCTTAGCTTTCTTCTTAGTCTCCTTCCCTTTAGCTTGCTTTTCTTTAATTTTATCTTTAGTTTATTTATATTATGTTTCAATAACCCCTGGCTAATCCTTCATGAGTTCCCCAATTTCTTCATCTAGCGCAGAGCTGGGAACCAACACCACCACCATACCAACGCCTTCGCCGTATTTGCCACATCCTCCACCATGACCTCCATGACCCCTGCCATCCTCTAGGGAAACCGTCCACACCTCAGGGAGTATCCTATTCCCTCATTCTTGATTTTGAATATAACTGTATTATCTATCTTTGTACATTAAGGACAATGTACATCTGAAGTGTGGGGTAAAAAGATTTAAATTTTTGTATTATTCTCAAATCCCTGAGGGTAAAAGTGGAATAAAAGTACCTAATTTTTTTCATTATTCTCAAATCCCTGATTTAGTCTTGTTTTTATGCAAAGTTGTCATATTACTAATTAGGATGAAAATTCTGATGATTTGTGATGATTATTGACATGTTTTAGAATAAGTCATAGTTAATTGTACATTGATATTTAATTTGAGGAATACTAGAGAATCGAGCATGATAAGTCTGTTTTTCA
Organism: Gossypium rotundifolium; assembly: GCA_025506655.1. NCBI lineage: Eukaryota > Viridiplantae > Streptophyta > Magnoliopsida > Malvales > Malvaceae > Gossypium > Gossypium rotundifolium. The sequence continues at coordinate 19,769,907 of CP106726.1, forward strand.
GGAATTAACATTTTGATAGGTTGTTGACCTAAATTTGAATACTACCTTGAAATTTAAAATTCATAAGGATGATGTCAAAACACCATAATTTTTGTGAGTATTTGAACCTTTTAGAGCATACATTCTTTTTTGTGCTCATTTTTCGATTATGAGTGTGTCAACTATGAACTGTTATTCTAGAACTTGCCTCGTTTATACATGTTGAGACCACAGTTATGATTTGATATACAGAAATGATAAAGGCACCTAGGTTTTAACCCACTAACTCCACTAAATAACCTACCTTTACAATTAACCCCTAGTGAACCCCGTTGATCCTAACAAACCCTTTCTATTGACTCACCTACTAATAATAACCCAAAGCATTTGTATTTATTATCACCCTTTCTTTTGACTACCCCTTAATTGAGACTTGATTTGATCGCCATCAAGTTTATTATTCTGATAGTTAAATTTAACATGTATTATTTAGTTTATTCTTAAAAAAAATCCAAGTTATTCAATATTAGTAGTATGAAAAGAAGAGCTTACACAATCAAAGACTATTTTCAAAAGAAAAGCTCATATTAATAGGATTATTACTTTTCAGTTAATGAAATTTTGGAAAAGTTTTAGGTAGGTACTTGTCAATTCAATCTCGATTCTAACCCTCTAATTTCAGCCTGTGACCACACCTTTTACCCTAGCCCCATTACAACCCTAACAAAGACCTTTTGATCTATTTGTCATATCATATTACAGTGGTGAAGATTTGATTTTCAGGCAAGCCTATGGGATTAATTTTTCAGGTTCGACTTATGAGCGATCTTTTCCTGAACCTTAAACACTTTAAAGTGATCTGAGTGAATCCTAAGTGAGGATATCAATCCCTTTCGGTTTTAAATTGAAAAGGTAGTTATCTAAATAAGGGGAGACACCTATGTTTTCGAAGTGCAAAATTATGACTTATCTCGTTTGAATCTTTAGGACACTTTGAATCAAATTATCCATGTATGAATTCTCTATGAATTAGGATAAGACATTGTTGATGAGAATTGTAGATCGTGGAAAGTTTGTCTAAATTGTAAGTTGAGAATTTTGCTTGATGACAAGCAAAAGCTTAAGTGTGGGGGCATTTGATAAACCGTAAAAGTAACATATTTTAATCCCACATTTAGTATGCTTTTGGATGAATTATTTCTTGATTTATATAAAAAGGTGCTTTTAATCCTTTCTTTTCATGTCTTATTCCCAGGAAAGCACCCAAGGATGAAAAGAACACAAAATGGGCCCAACACGGAGTAAATGGGCCTTAGCACGAAATTGACACAGCCTGGCCCAAAGTCCACACGGCCGTGCCTGGACGATTACCTAGAGCACAGCCTCAACTCTGTCACACACGGCCGTGCCTCAAATTAGAAATCCGAACAAGGTCTGGTCTCGATCTACACAGGCATGTGCCATGGCCGTGGCTCTGTCGCTGGAAAGAGCAATTTCAGTAGAAAAAGAATACTTAGGGAGAAAGAATCGCATTCCAAGATCCTATAAATATCCCCAAAGTACCACCTTTGAAAGGGATCGAAAGCTAGGCCAAGGAGCCAAGCCGAGAAGGTCAAAGTTAGGGAATAACGCGAGGATAGCCAGTTGATCCATCCCAAGAAGCCGGAGTTATACTCAAAACGGTGAAATTCTCCTTCAATTCTTTCAGGGGGTTTTAGGGTTTTCTTATGTTTTGTTTTATCTTTTCTCTTGCGATGTTTTGTTTATTCGTTATGAACTAAACCCCTCAGATACCTGAAGGGGATGAAACCTAGATGGATTTTGTTATTTGATTTCTAAGTTATATGATAAACTACTTAGTTTGTTCTTAATTATGTTGCTTAATCCAAATCTAATGTGCTTAGGTGGAAGAGGAATAGACCCTGCCTAAGAGTAGATCTAACATAATTAAGCGGAGTTGATCGAATGTCTAGAGATAGGGTTACGAGATTTTTCTAGATTAGGGTGAAACCTAATATGGGAGTCCATTGATCAATTTACTGCTATCCTAGGGGGTTATTATAAGCGAACGGGAGTTCCACTAATTAACCTAGGGTTAGACGTTATTCGCCTCGAGAGACGGTTTAATATAGGTTAGGGAGTCTCACGGATCAAGCTAAGTAAAGAAATTATATAATTTGGGGTTAGATAATAAGTGAAGTTTAGGTGGATTCTTGCCGAAGGTATCGTCACAATCAACTGAGTTTTTCTTCAAAGTATTTTCAAATTCATTCTTCTTGTCTTTGTGTTCTTAGTTTAAGTCTTCGACAAATTAGTTTAAAAGCAACCTTTACTTTAATTTAGGTTCAATAATACAAAGAAAGTGACTATTAATACTTTTAGTTCCTTTGGGTTCGATATCCGATCTTGCCTAAGCTATACTACTGTTCGATAGGTACACTTGCCTTTAATCGTTATCAGAGTTAGTTTCCAGGTTTGATCATTCTTTTATAAATATTAAAGCTCTGATTTTCAACGATCAATTGACTTAAGGCTAGAATGATATTCAACCACTCACTCAGATCACTACGAAAAAGAGGATGATTAAGATATGAAGGAGTAGGAGGAAACACCATTTCGATTTTAGAAATAAGATACACAACTGAGTAGTGGTAAACACCCATTCGGCTAAAAAGAATAGAAAAATAAAAAGAGTAAAGAAACTACTTACCGATTTGATTGAAGAAGAGGATGTCAACACAAATGAGAAAGAAATTGTGAAGGAGAGATTATGGGTTGAAAGGTTCGGCTATGGAGGAAAAATGAACAAGAAAATTCAGCAATGAGAAAAATGGATTAGAGAATAAGAAAGAAGAGTTGGAGAATTTTGAGAAAAAGAAAAGAAAGATGGAGAAAGAGTGCTTGACTAGATTCAGTTTTCAAAGGGAAAATAATCGAAAATAATTTGGTCACAATGGCTAGATGGTTTCGGCAAAACAAAGAAAGAAAAGAAGAAAAAAGAATACTCACTATTGGCTTTGATTTTCGGCAACGAGAGAAGAAATTGGAGAAAAGAACACAAAGGATTGCTAAAAGAAATTAGGCCTAACAAGCACCAAAATTTTACCAAAAGGCTAATGAAAATTTTGGTTACCCAAAACCCCTCCCAAACCGTGTATCATCTTTACCAAAGATGAGCATTGACCAAATAAAATCTTTCCAAAACATTACCCACATAATATCCCAACATGTTCCCTTCTATTGCCTTTTCTTTTGATTTTTTCCTTCATTATCCCTTGTTTTTCTCCATACCATATTTCTTAGCCTCCTTTCCAAAATTAAAAAGTCTTCATTGCCTTAAATACCACCATGGCCGACACTATGGATGAATAGCACAAAAAAAAATCAAAATTTGCACCAAGTAGGATTCAAACCTCTTCCCCTAAAGCCCTTCATGTGACGCCACATCCTCTTTACCATATGCTCATTTATGCTAGCAATTTACTCCCTTATTTCCATAAGCATTGATGCCACTTACCTTCTCCCCCTTAAGGGCTTAAACACAAAAATTTTACTAAGGCCCAACTCAACCCCGAGCTTTCTTAGAACTTTAAAACCTACACAATTAATATTTTTAACTAATCTAATTAATTATTTTTAACTAATCTATCACAAGATATAATGCACAAACATAAATTCTGAATTTCAGGATGTTACAATTCTACCCCCTTAAAGAAAATTTCGGCCTCAAAATTTACCTGATTAAAAGATATGAGGATATTGTTGCCGAATTGCGTCCTCTGGCTCCCATGTAGCTTCCTCTGATCCGTGATTACACCATAATACTTTGACTAACGGTACCAACTTCCTTCTCAGCACCTTAACATCTCAATCTAAAATCTGTATTGGCTCTTCTGCAAAAGACAAGTCAGGTCTTAACTCAACTTCCTCCACTGGTACAACATGTGATGGATCCGAACGATAACACCTTAACATAGAGACATGGAATACACTACGTATCAGACTTATCTCCGGAGGTAACTCAAGCTGATAAGCCACTGGCCCAACACAGTTCAGTACATGGTATGGTACGATGAACCTAGGGCTCAACTTTCCCTTTCGTCCAAATCTAAAGATCTTCTTCCAAGGTGAGACCTTCAGAAAGACCTGATCTCCCACCGCAAACTCTATATCTTTACGCTTTAGATCCGCGTACGATTTTTGTCTATCTGAAGCTTCTTTTAACTGTGCCTGAATTACCTTAACTTTTTCCTTCATCACTGAGATTAACTCAGGACACAACAACTGTCGTTCTCCCACTCAGTCCAGCAAGTAGGAGTACGACACCTATGGCCATACAACGCCTCGTAGGGTGCCATCTGGATGCTGGATTGATAGCTGTTGTTGTATGCAAACTCTGCCAACGGTAGGAAATCTTCCCAACTACCCCTGAAGTCAATTACACAGCCCCTGAACCTGTCTTCTAGAATCTGGATTACTCTCTCCTACTGACCATCTGTTTGAGGATGAAATGCCATGCTGAAATTTAATCTTGTACCCAAAGCTTCATGTAAAGCCTTCCAAAACCGTAATGTAAGCCTAGGATCCCTGTCTGATATGATAGACACTAGTACCCCATATAACCTCACGATCTCTACTACATACAACTTGGCCAACTTCGTAATGAATAATCCATACGAACAGTAGGAAATGAGCAGTCTTCATCAACTGATCCATTATTACCCATACAGAATCTTTCTAAGTAGGCGTTAAGGGTAACCCACTAACAAAGTCCATCGTTATCCTTTCCCATTTCAATAATGGAATTTTCATCAGTTGTAGCAACCCTGATGGTAATTGATGTTCCGCCGCCTTCACCTGCTGACATGTTAAGCACTTACTCACGAAATCAGTAACCTCTGGCTTCAACCCTGGCCACCAATACTGCTCACGGAGGTCTCGGTACATTTTGTTTCCCCTAGGATGCATAGCATATGGGCTACTATGAGCCTCACGCAGAATCATTTGTCTCAATTCTGAATCATTGGGAATACAAACTCTTCCGTAAAAACACAATACTCCATCACTATTCAATCCAAAATCCCCTATCTCACCACCTTTCACTCGTTGAAGTCGAGAGCCCAACGCTTCATCTATCAACTGCTTTTCCTTAATTTGACTTACCTAAGCAGGCTTCACCTGAAGTTTAGCTAACAGGCTACCATCTTCATACAGGTTGAGATGAGCGAACATCACTCTCAAGTCCGATATCACCTTTCGACTTAATGCATCAGCCACTACGTTAGCTTTTCTTGGATGATACACAATTGAGAAGTCATAATCTTCCAACAGTTCTATCCACCTCCGTTGTCTTAAGTTCAACTCCTTTTGGGTAAGGAGGTACTTCAGACTCTTGTGATCCGTATAGATATTGACTTCTCCCCATACAGATAGTGCCTCTAAATCTTCAGAGCAAACACCACTACAACTAGCTTTAAGTCAAGAGTGGGATAGTTAACCTCGTGCGGCCTTAATTGACGAGATGCATAAGCCACCACTTTCCCCCTTGCATCAACACACACCCCAAGCCCTTGTGTGACACGTCACAATAAACAATAAACTCCTTACCAAATTTCAAAGTTGAATCAATACCTGCTTCACAAGATCTTTTTCAGTTTCTCAAAGCTTTCTTGTTGTTTATCTGAACACACAAGCGGTACTCCCTTATGCAATAGCTTAGTTAGGGGTGCAGCAATCAACGAAAACCCCTCAATTAATCGCTTGTAATATCCAGCCAACCCTAGAAAACTCTGAATTTCTGCCACTGACTTCGGTGGCTTCCACTCTAACATAGCTTCGACCTTCCAGGGATCAACTCTAATTCCTTCGTCAGACACAACATGCCCTAAAAAGGTTACTTCCCTCAACCAAAATTCACACTTACTGAATTTGGCATACAATTGCTTCTCTCTTAATATCTGCAATACAACTCGTAGATGCGAATCATGCTCTTCTTCAGTCTTTGAGTACACCAAGATGTCATCTATGAACACTACCACAAATCGGTCTAGATAGGGTTGGAAGACCCAGTTCATCATGTCCATAAATGCAGCTGGTGCATTAGTCAACCTGAACGGCATTACCAAGAACTCGTAATGCCCATAATGAGTTCAAAATGCAGTCTTATGAATATCTGCCTCCTTGACCTTTAACTGGTGATAACCCAATATCTGATCTATCTTCGAGAAGACCGAAGCTCCTCGCAGTTGATTGACAGATCATCGATTCTCGGTAATGGATACTTGTTCTTGATCGTCAACTTATTCGATTGCCTATAATCGATGCACATACGCATCGACCCATAATTCTTCTTAACGAATAAAACTGATACTTCCCACAGTGACACACTTGGTCGAATGAATCCGCGATCCAATAACTCCTGAATCTGAGCTTTAAGCTCTGCTAACTCCTTCGGCGCCATTCTATAAGGAGCAATGGACAACGGAGCCATTCCTGGCAATAGCTCAATGCCAAACTCCACCTCTCGATCCGACAGCAAACCTGGAAGCTCCTCGGGAAAGACGTCTGAAAACTCTTTCACCGTTCTAACATTTTCTTCTGACAATTCTTTGGCATCCAAAGCACTGATAAAAGCTAGGAACACTCCATACCCCTTTCGCACCAACTTTTCTGCCTTTAAAGCAGATACCACATTAGACAGATAGTTTCTTCTTTCACCTATCATTATTACTTCCTTATCCTCTAAAGTTCTTAGTATCATCTACTTTGCAGCATAGTCCAAGTTCGCACAGTGCTTAACCAGCCAGTCTATGCCTAAAATGAGATCGAATTCACCAAATGGTAGTTCCATCAAGTCCGCTAGAAAAATTTCCCCCTGAACTTCTAAGGGCACATCCCTAAATAATTTATTTACTACCACCGACTGTCCTAGAGGGCTAATCACAGTTGTTTCTCTAGCAGTAATATTAGATCTAATGTTCAAGGTTCCAGACACATCACAAGCAACATACGAATGGGTGGATCAAATATCTATCAAAGCAGTAACAGGTACATCAGCTATGAAAAACATACTGGTTATGACATCAGGTGCATCGCCATCCTCTCGACATCTGACCGCATAAACCAACCCTAGCTGTCTTGCCTCCGCGTTACCCCTATTACCGGTACCTCTACCTAGTGTACCCTGACCCCGTCCTACGCCATTACCACCTCGACCTGACCTACAGCCTCTCGACGGCTGTTGAGCATCTCTAGCTGGCTGCGCAAAATCGTTACGAACACCCTAAGTCTGAGTAGGCTACCGAGGGCAATCTCTAAGTCGATGGTCCTTGGAACCACATTTGAAACAACCACCGATTCTCTTCCAGCATTCACCAGAGTGAAGTTTCTCGTAATCCGTACATGGCTGTAACTGATTGGTAGTAGCTGGTACTCTAGCTCGAGCTGGCTCCTCATTCTTGGGCCACTTCTGAAACCCTCTAGTAGGACCTGAGTACCCCGAGTCTCTCTTGTTCCTGCCTCTATCCTTGTCTCAATTTTATCGCTCCGAGTGTTTAACCTCTTCAGCTATCTTGGCTTTTTCTACCAGTGTGGCAAAATTTCTCTCATTCTGTGGGGCTATCAGTACCCGCAACTCAACACGCAACCCATCTTCAAAACGCACACAGCGTTCATAGTCAATTGGCACTATTCCCCGGGCATATCGACTCAGACGCAAAAATTGTATGACTCGTCTCTCAGCAAAGACACCACTCCTTTTAGTTTTTGCTCAGCGGTGCAATCCAGATCATCCATGATCCGCTCCACAGCCTCAAGCCAGTACTTTGCTACATTTGGGGCTACACCCGAGACGCCCTTAAAAACCTCAGCTCCATTCGATCTGATTCGCTCCACTATTGACCCACGAGCTACTGACCCAGTTTTTGCCCCAGCAACCCTTTCTAGAACTCGCAACATTGCTTGGGATAGAGCATCGTCCTCTCTCATACGATCATGTGGCCCACTTCAACACGGGTGATGCAAAAGGCCCATTTCAGATATGTCTCGATGCCTCAGATACAACTCTAGTGCCATGGCCTCTACCACGACCACGTCTACTACGTCTGTAGCATCCTAAAATTGGGCTTAGTAGGATTGGGCCCAATGGGCCTTAAGCGTAGTAGCGTTTAAAATTTTTTGAGAATGGTATTAATGCAAGTTAGACTTGTTAGGTAAGTGATTTTGGAAGGTTAGAGGGCTTCTAGGAAGTCCCGAGATCAAATTTAGGCTTTAGGGAAATTTTAGTTTTAGGCGAAAAAACCACGGAAGTTGGGTGTAGGTCTTAAGAATAAAATATGGAGAAAATGACACAAGTGGAGTGTGTGGTGTAGTGGCAAAGTGATGCCACATAAGAGACAAGGGGTGACGCCACAAGGAAGGAAGGAGGTCCAAGGTTCAAGTCTTGGCTTTTACTTTTTGGTTTATTTTTACCGGATCTTAGAATTTGGGCCATAGTTTATATTTAGTTGCGCATGGTTTAAGATGTAACAGAGCTTGTGGCCAAGTGGTTAGCAAGATGGATTATGCTACAAGGGTGCTCGGTTCAAACTCATGAGAAGCAAGGAGTATTTATTTTATGGATTGACTAAAAGAGTTTCAGTTGAATTTAAACTCATCTTGTGAAGGGATCCCATATCGAAAGACACAAGGAATGAAGGTGAAGAGCTAGCTATATAAGGAGCATCCTAGGAGGAGAGTAAACATATCTTGGAGGGCATTTTGGCACAGGAGTGGTCACAGCGCGGTTTAGCACCAGAGTCCTATCAGGTGTGTACTTCTTTACTCTAGTTGTAGAGCGGCAAATGCCAAAGTGCTGGTCACGGTAATAGTAGCCACACGAGCGTGCGAGCGCATGTGTGGGGCTTCGACGCGATAGTTGAGGCCATCAGTAGTATTCTTGTGGGTTGGGGCTGCTTGGGCCACGATAGGCCGAAGCGGGCCCAATGGGCCCGTGGGCCCAAATGAGTAAATTGTATGATTGTATAGTATATATTGAACTAGACTAGGTGGAACATATATACGTGGCTAGATTTTTGCTAGGTGGGCCACACGAGCGTGTGGGCCCAAATGGGTCGAAATTGGGTTTTAGGCCCAATAGCCCGGTAAGGATCGAAAATGGTAGCTGAGTCGCTCGGGGCGACCTTAGGCCTTCGAAAAGGCCATTGTAGGTGCAAATTTAAGAAAATACCCTTAGTAGGTAAAATTACGATTATACCCTTAGGGGTTGATTAGCTTGATTTTGTTGTTTTATGTCTATCTGATTATGATGGTAATTCATGTTATTCTTATATTTGACATATGTTTTGCATACATGACATACTGCATACACGAATTATTATGTTGCATGGGCATATGGGTGATAATGATAAAGGAGAAGTGTTCTGGTGGTTTTTACCACATTATCTGGTGACTCATGCCACATAATCTGAATCTAGTGACTAATGTCACATATTGTTATCTGGTGACTCTGTCACATTATCTGGTGGCTATGCCACAATTATAAGGGCGATGTGCAGTTGACTGCAGCGACTACCTTCGATGGTGTGTAGCGGATGGAGGGTCGATTTAGTAATCCCCACGGTGTGATTGGCAGGTACGGGTGATATGTAGAGGATGGTTATCTAGGTGGGTTCAGGTTCTTCATCATATCGCATCAATTATCTGATTATCTGCTATACTCTGCTAAAAGGGCTAAAGCCCATTGTTTCAGACGGGCTTACCAAAGTGATTTGTAATGGGCTTCAGCCTAGATTATTTTGATGCATGTTCTAACTGATGAGGGTGTACACACTGAGTTTTCGTAAACTCACCCCCTCTTTTTAAATGTTTCAGGTAATCATTAGATCGCGGATTTGGGGAACCGAGGTAGACTTGTGGTGGCCCTACAATGTTTTCTCGTAAACTCATTTCTTATATTTAAACTTACTTTTAATTTTTGGATTTTGATATGTAATAAGGCCTTTGATATTTTATTTGGTTTTAGCTTTCAATTTGTTTATCGCTTATTATTTAATGTTCAATATGGGATTTTCCTGAAATGATAATAAACCGCTTTTATTCAAAATTACTTAAACTCGATTTTCACAACAAATATAATTTTATTCAAATTAATAACAACTTTGTAAAATGGGCATTAAATGAATCAGCTTTTATAAACAAACCATAAAATGCGGAGTTTCAAAAAGAATACGAACTTTTTAACGAACGCACAGTTTTTTTAGACATTCCTTTTATGTGACATGCTAGATTCGGTCGTAACGTCTAGGCTGGGTTTGGGGTGCTACAATTATGGTATCAGAGCCTAGGTTCAAAAACTCGGCTATGAGTTTGGGTTCAAAAATGTTTTCAAAGGATGGTTTAGAAAATGGTTTTGAAAAATATATATCTCTTTTCTATAAGTATGGCACCCGAGTCTCCAGCACCAAATCCATAAGTTTCCTTTTTACTATATTCTATTATATGCTGAATGATTGTATTTATTCTGCGATGTGTGGAGGTGATGCTTGAATATAGGAATTGTATGTATGTGTGGAAAATATCTGTTTGCTCCGATGTTAGATAGTTGGTTATATGAAGGGTTCCAAGATTTAGTTAGGAAGTATATTAGTTTTATTAAGATCAGAGTGCGCAGCAAGAGCGTAGTGTGGTGAGTGAGGATGTACGATTGTTAGTTAGTTGGAAATTTCGAGGACAAAATTTCTTTAAGGAGGGTAGATTTGTAACATCCTAAAATTGAGCCTAGTAGGATTGGGCCCAATGAGCCTTAAGTGTAGTAGCGTTTAAAATTTTTTGAGAACAGTATTAATGCAAGTTAGACTTATTAGGTAAGTGATTTTGGAAGGTTAGAGGGCTTCTAGGAAGTCCCGGGATCTAATTTAGGCTTTAGGGAAATTTTGGTTTTAGGCGAAAAAAACCCTGGAAGTTGGCAGGTAGGCCTTAAGAATAAAATATGGAGAAAATGACACAAGTGGAGTGTGTGGTGTAGTGGCAAAGTGATGCCACATAAGAGACAAGGGGGTGACGCCACAAGGAAGGAAGGAGGTCCAAGGTTCAAGTCTTGGCTTTTGGTTTTTGGTTTATTTTTACCTGGATCTTAGAATTTGGGCCATAGTTTATATTTAATTACACATGGTTTAAGACACAAGAGGTGCTTGTGGCCAAGTGGTTAGCAACGTGGATTATGCTACAAGGGAGCCTGGGTTCGAATCTCATGAGAAGCAAGGGAGTATTTATTTTGCAGATTGGGCGGCAAGAGTTTCAGTTGAATTTAAACTCTACTGACGAAGGGATCCCACATCGAAAAGACACAAGGAATGAAGGTGAAGAGCTAGCTATATAAGGAGCATCCTAGGATGAGAGTAAACACATCTTGGAGGGCGTTTGGGCACAGGGGTGGTCGCAGCGCGGTTTAGCACCAGAGTCCTATCAGGTGTGTACTTCTCTACTCTAGTTGTAGAGCGGCAAATGTCGAAGTGCCGGTCACGGCAATAGTAGCCACACGAGCGTGTGAGCACACGTGTGGGGCTTCGACGCGATAGTTGAGGCCATCAGTAGTATTCTTATAGGTTGGGGCTGCTTGGGCGACGATGAGCCGAAGTGGGCCCAATGGGACCATGGGCCCAAATGAGTAAATTGTATGATTGTATAGTATATGTTGAACTAGACTAGATTGAACTTATATACGTGGCTAGATTTGTGCTAGGTGGGCCACACGAGCGTGTGGCCCCGAATGGGCTAAAATTGAGTTTTAGGCTCAATAGTCCGGTAAGGACCAAAAATGGTAGCTGAGTCGCTCGAGGCGACCTTAGGCCTTCGAAAAGGCCATTGCAGGTGCAAATTTACAAAAATACCTTTGGTAGGTAAAATTACAATTATACTCTTAGGGGTTGATTAGCTTGATTTTGTTGTTTTATGTCTATCTGATTATGATGGTAATTCATGTTATTCTTATATTTGATATATGTTTTGCATACATGACATACTGCATACACGAATTATTATGTTGCATGGGCCTATGGGTGATAATGATAAAGGGGAAGTGTTCTAGTGGTTTTTACCACATTATCTGGTGACTCATGTCACATAATCTAAATCTGGTGACTAATGTCACATATTGTTATCTGGTGACTCTGTCACATTATCTGGTGGCTATGCCACGATTATAAGGGCGATGTGCAGTTGACTGCAGTGACTGCCTTCGATGGTGTGTAGCGGATATAGGGTCGATTTAGTAACCCCACAGTGTGATTGGCAGGTACGGGTGATGTGTAGAGGATGGTTATCTAGGTGGGTTCGGGTTCTGTATCATATCGCATCAATTATCTGATTATCTGCTATACTCTGCTAAAAGGGCTAAAGCCCAGTCTGTTCGGTACGGGCTTCGCCCAAAGTGATTTGTAATGGGCTTCAGCCCAGATTGTTTTGATGCATGTTCTAACTGATGAGGGTGTACACACTGAGTTTTCGTAAACTCACCCCTTCTTTTTAAATGTTTCAGGTAATCATTAGATCGCAGATTTGGGGAGCCGAGGCAGACTTGTGGTGGCCCTGCAATGTTTTCTCGTAAACTCGTTTCTTATATTTAAACTTACTTTTAATTTTTGGATTTTGATATGTAATAAGGCCTTTGATATTTTATTTGGTTTTAGCTTTCAATTTGGTTATTGTTTATTATTTAATGTTCAATATGGGATTTTCTTGAAATGATAATAAACCGTTTTTATTCAAAATTACTTAAACTCGATTTTCACAACAAATACAATTTTATTCAAATTAATAACAACTTTGAAAAATGGGCATTAAATGAATCGGCTTTTATAAACAAACCACAAAACGCGGAGTTTCAAAAAGAATACGAACTTTTTAACGAACGCACAGTTTTTTTTAGACATTCCTTTCATGTGACATGGCAGATCCGGTCGTAACGTTTAGGCTGGGTTTGGGGTGTTACAACGTCCACGTCCTCTAGTGCTCATATTTGCTAATTCGATTTAATCTGATTGAGAGTCTTATGAATCAGTATGCTATTTCAGTGTTTATTAAACAGTATTTTATGAAGTATAGGAAGTAAAGTCATTTTTGCAAAACGCATCCTATAGTCTCAATCTCTATAGTTTCAGCTCCTAAAACTAAAAGTTCTAGAGTGTTTCTATAGTCATACTACAATAATCATAAAATAAAACATAAACTTACTTGAGTTGGTGCCAGATACTCGTGATGCCATACTTTCTTTAAAACATTCATTTAAAATTCAAACAAATTTGGAAATTACTTTTGAACCCAAACCACAGCCGAGTTTTGCAACCTAACTCTGATACCATAAAATGTAACACCCCAAACCTGGCCCATGTGTTATGACCGAATCTGACATGTCACATGAGAAAACGTATTAAATCCTTTTGATTCATACTAAAAATTTTGTTATAATCAAGAAAACAAGTTTGATTTGAAATATTTGATAAAGTACTATTAACCTCGAAGGTTGATTGATAAATCATAAATTTGAGCTAGTGATCTTATAAAACGTGACCTTTGAAAATATCATTGATAATTCGAGAGAAAATTTCGAGTTAAAATATTTGTAAAAATTAGTTATGAAATCCATTTGTTAATATTAGTTATGAAATCCATTTGTTAATCTATTTTGGAAAACCTTTATTTAAGTTTTAGAAAAATCCCCATTTTTTAAAAAATTCAAACAAGATAATAAGTACGTCAAACATAAAGCAAAAATAAACTATTCCAGAGGCCTTATTACAACATAAAACCCAAAATAGTAAAAGTAAATAAGTGAACGAATTAAAAATCTAAAGTTTAATATAAAACACCTTTTCTGAAGTATGGCCTCCACCGAGTCATCCATGGCCCAAGTCCACTTCACGGAGCATTACCTGCAAGGGCTAAGGAAAAGGGGTGAGTTACTAGAACTCAGTGCATAATCTCCTTACCGTTGTCCACTGGGCTTGAACGCGTATAGCAATATCTTGGGCCTAAACCCACTTGCATAACAAATATAAATGAAATAAATATATGCAACCCAACCCATCCTAGTAATTCATCCGCTACACACCACCCGTACCATCCCATCACACCTGTGGGGATCAAGTCAACCTACCCCGCCGAACACACCAATCGCAGGCAAGTTGCCATTTAAAATATATTTTGATTGTGGCCAAGCCACCGGAAACATAGTGAACCATAATAACAAACATTTTTGTGGCAGTGCCACAGGGCTACACTTCTCTTCACCATTTTATTCCCAACCCATGCAATATGTAACATGCAACATACATAATTAAACATAATATCCACATATATGTTTAAAAATCATTAATCCAATATTTTATTACGATAAATTGACCAATTATAGAACTTTGTAATTTGGCCCACTAAAGCATTCTAACAATTCGACCCATAGGGCATTTTCGTAATTCGGTCTATAGGGGCATTTTTCTAATTCAGCCCATAAAGGCATTTTCGTAAATCTCACAGTTTTAATACCGATTTTGACAAAAATATTGAAATAATGTAATTTAAGCCAATTTCTCGATTTATGCCATATTACTATTTTAGTCATAAAAATAATAACGATCTATTTCCATTATGATATCGAATCTTAAAATCTATGGAATAACGGTGTAAGATTATACACCTAATTACGGTAAGTATTAAACTCTCTTGATCGTCGGCACCTATGACAACATAATACTCGATTAATCTAATGAAAGAGATTTTTATTAATATAAATCTAAACCAAGCGATCTATTGAAACGCTTACTCTCGATATCGTGAATGACCACGATTTGTCTATTCTCACCGGATGATGGTCCATAACCCGTGGGAAATCTCGAATCGCCGATACCGCCCTTCATTTGAACTTAGGAGTAGGAATCGAAAATCCACTCCTTTTGAGTTCTCCAATCGCTTTTCCTTTTGATTCGGTACCGCTTGCCTCCATTGGAAAAAATCTTAATAAAAACGATATTACAATATATATCGATTGTCTAAGGAAAAAGGGTTCAGCTTACCACTATTTTCGTAGAATCAAAAAGTGGATAGATCGAGGATTTAGTCCCTAAAATAAACGATTAGTCACAACCACTATTCCATTTAGCAAACTAACCGGCCAATGAAAAAGATCATAATGAACCAAGACGAATCCCTTACCTTAATGGTTATAAAATCGATTCCCACTGATTGACTTAAGGCTAGAATGATATTCGGCCACTCACTCAGATCACTACGAAAAAGAGGATGATTAAGATGTGAAGGAGTAGGAGGAAACACCATTTTGGTTTTAGAAATAAGATACACAACCGAATAGTGGTAAACACCCATCGGCTAGAAAGAATAGAAAAGTTAAAAGAGAAAAGAAACTACTTACCGATTTGATCGAAGAAGAGGATGTCAACACAAATGAGAAAGAAATTGTGAAGGAGAGATTATGGGTTGAAAGGTTCGGCTATGGAGAAAAATGAACAAGAAAATTCGGCTATGAGAAAATGGATTAAAGAAGAAGAAAGAAGAGTTGGAGAATTTTGTGAAAAAGAAAAGAAAGATGGAGAAAGAGTGCTTGACTAGATTCAGTTTTCAAAGGAAAAATAATCAAAAATAATTTGGTCACAATGGCTAGATGGTTTCGACAAAACAAAGAAAGAAAAGAAGAAAAAAAGAATACTCACTATTGGCTTTGGAGTTTTGGCAATGAGAAAAGAGATTGGAGAAAGGAACACAAAGGAATGCTAAAAGAAATTAGGCCTAACAAGCACCAAAATTTTACCAAAAGGCTAATGAAAATTTGGGTTACCCAAAACCCCTCCCAAACCATGTATCATCTTTACCAAAAGATGAACATTGACCAAATAAAATCTTTCTAAAACATCACCCACATAATATGCGAACATGTTCCCTTCTATTGCCTTTTCTTTTGACTCTTTCCTTCATTATCCCTTGTTTTTCTCCATACCATATTTATTAGCGTCCTTTCCAAAATTAAAAAGTCTTCCTTGCCTTAAATACCACTATGGCTGACACTATGGATAATAGCACAAAAAAATAATCAAAATTTGCACCAAGTGGAATTCGAACCTCTTCCCCTAAAGGCCTTCATGTGACGCCACATCCTCTTTACCATATGCTCATTTATGCTAGCAATTTACTCCATTATTTCCATAAGCATTGATGCCACTTGCCTTCTCCCCCTTAAGGGCTTAAACACAAAAATTTTACTAAGGGATCCTTCTTAGAACCTTAAAACCTACACAATTAATATTTTTAACTAATCTATCACAAGATATAATGCACAAACATAAATTCTGAATTTCAGGATGTTACAATATATTCTAATATAAATTCTATACCCATGTTTAATGAGACTAATTTTAAGGAATGGAAAAGACATTTATAATGCTTGGTTGTATAAACATAGACGTTGTATTAACGGAAGAATAACCCACACCTCTCACTGCGAAAAGCACCCCCTATGTTAAAAGGGATTTTGAGAGGTGGGATCGTTCAAATTGCATGAGTCTAATTATTATAAAGCACAACATTCCAAAAGCCTTTAGGGTCACAGGATCTGAAGAGATTACTCAGGCTAAGGTTTTCTTGATGAAATTAATAAACGTTTTGCTAAAAATGATAATGTTGAAATGACATCGCTTCTGACTTCTTTTGTAACGCCCCAAAATTTGTAATTTCGTTATTGTAAAAATATGGCACAAATATCTGTCAAATTTAGTGGTTATATGTTCTGGGAGTGTTTGGGAGGTCCCAAGTTCAAGCCTTCGCTTGGGCAAATTTTGGTATTTTGAATGAATTATGCCTTATTCTTGTTTGGTAGGCTTTTATTTGATTGTTGGTAAAAATATATCAGAATGGGCCTACTGGTCTAATGGTTGAGTGTTAGTGTGTAGGAGGTCCTGTGTTCGAGTCCCTGTGCAAGTAGAAGAACTAATTTTTGTTTGAGGCGTGTGGCGTGGTGGAGTTCAAATCAAACTGGACTGCTGAGTAGTTGTGTTTTAGTGGGTTAATATGGAGTGTTTTTAGGAGATAATTGGGGAGAAGTTATCAAAATAAGATTTTCTTCTTATCAGTTTTCTATTTTCTTTTTTCCCAACAAATTTTCTGACATTAGACTTTTGTTTCTCTGTCATTTCTTCTCCCTTCTTGTTCACTTTTGGTTTTTGTTCCCTTTTAGTCGAATCTTGTTCTTCTCTTTCCCCTCTCTTTTTGTTTCTGTATTTTTTGCAAGCCATCTCTTTGGGTGCAACTTTTGACTTCATCTATTTCTGTAAGTGGAATTTTCCCCCCTTAGTTATTGTATCTCGAGTATGCTCATTTTACTCTTGGTTAGGTGTTGTTCAAAGGTTTTAAGCGAATGTTCCAGTGTGTGGAGACGACTAGTTATCGGATTCATCACGGTAAATTTTTGAATCGTCGTTGATTTAGTTTCTCGAGTTTTATATTGGGGATATTTGGTTTGATTGACGAATCATGTGATTAATTAAGGGATATATTGGTCAAATATAGGTTTTTGAAGGCTCGGGTTACTTTGCACGACGAATCGATACTAGGTGTGTACCCGAAACGCAGAAAACGAGATCCGGCGAAAAGCCAAAATTGCTTGTTGTTGAGAAATAAGAGAAATAATAGAAAATGATACGAAAAATTGTAGAGAAAGGAAATAAGGGTGTTATAAACTTGGAATCAACATTTTGCACTAAAATAGTTTTGGACAGCAGTAGTAGTCTAACTTTGAAAAATCATCAAAAATAGTGGGAATTGAGTTAGAGGTTGAATAAAATATGAAATTAAATTTTATTGAGTTTAGTTTTTCATGGAAGAAACAGTGTAAGCAATGGAACTGTAAATCATGAGATATATTAAATTTTGTGAGACAATATTAGAATGATTTCGGGGGAGAAATAAGGTTAGAGACATTTCTTTTGAGTAGGAATTAGATTCTAACTCAATTCCTACATCACTTTTGATGATGTTTAGGTTCTCGTACCTATTATTGATTAAGAAGTGAATCTAGAGCCTCAATAAGATAATGTTGAACAACTCCTTATTCAAGATGAGGTAATTATTCCATAAAAACAAACTCAACAACCTTAAGAATGAATGTCATTAAAAAGGTCCACTAGAGAAATGGTTATAATGGCTTTAGTGGAATATTTTGACATTAAGCTACATCAGATGAATATTAAGTTAATTGTTTCTCAATGGTAACTTTGATCATACATTTATATGGTGCAATTAGAAAGTTTTGTGTCTAATGATGCAAAGAACTTCATCTGTGGGCTTAAGCATACTTCTCGTCAATAATATTACAAATTTTACCAAATGATTATCTCATTCAGGTTTAGAGATGAACTTTATTAATAATAGTATATTCCATAAGTTTAGTGGGAGTAAGGTTCTATATTTGGTTTTATATGTTAATTGTAGTAGCCCATTATTGCTCGGCCCATATTATTCAAAAAACAAAAAAAATATAATAAACAAATAAATAAATAAAATAAAAATAACAAATGTCCAATTACAGTCCATTACAGGCCCCAATTACACCCACAGACCCAAAACAGATACTAAGACAGAGTACCCAAAACTAAAACCCAATAACTCACTAAACACATTACACCCATTAGCCTAGACCCAACATGCGGAGCCCAAAAGGCCCAAACCAAATCAGAAGCTAAGGGTTCCTGAAACCCTAGGTTTTCATCGCGCCGCAAGCCCCATCATCAGCCCCTAGGTCACGCTGCAATCAGCGCACGGATAGCACTTCACCGCCAAGATTCGCGTCGGTCGCCTACAAAAAAGGAAAGAAGAACACAGTGAAAGCAACAAAAATGGACAGAAAAATTTGCATTTATTATTTCTAGGGTTATAAAAACCCCAGCATAATCTGTAATGAGAAACACATGCATATACAGAGAGAATACAGAAATAAAAACACAAAGACAGAAGGTGATTTTTTTATTATTCTATTTCGCTAAGTTTTTTTTATTTTTCCTTTTCGATTCATACAAATTTTATACACATAATACTATAAAAATAAAAACGTGAGTTTGCCTTTCGAATCAATGCTGAAAAAACAAAGTTTCTAACCCCGATCGCCGTCTACAGCGGCGCGTGTGGCAGAGCCTAGGCCAGATTTTGGCCTCAGACCGAATGCCAGAGAGAATTTTTGGGGGCCTCTGATTTGTTTTTTTTAGGGGTATTAAAAATGATTTTTTTTATTGATTTTTAGTTTATATAGGTTACTTATACGACGCCGTTTTGGGGGTTACCTTTAAAGGCCAAAAGACGTCGTTTTAAGGTTAAGGATCCGCGCGTTGATTCGACCTGACTCGACCCGGGGAGGATCCGCGTGTTTTTATTAAAGGGTTGGATTGCTCTATAGGCCCCTCCGCATTATTTCAATTTTATAATTAGGTCTGATACATATTTTTATTTATTTTTAAATTGGCCTGGAATTTTGGCCTTTGTTTCAATTTAGTCCCTCGGGCTATTTAAAGATTGATATCGAGCAGCCCGCTTAAGAGATATGGTATAATTGCCCAATAAGTCCTTATATTTTGGCGTGTTTCAATATCATCCATTTTTATAATTTTACTCCCAATTTTTATTTATTTTCGATTTGATCCTTGTTTATTTAATTCTTTTATTTTGTTCTTATTTTTAATTATTTCAGTATTATATATATGTCTTAAATTGTTATCTATTATTTTATCTTATTAAGTTTAATATTATTCATATATTATATATTATTTTAAAAATGTCTACATTAGTTATTATATTATACATTATAAAATTTCATATATTATATTATATTATATTATATTTATTATAAGTATCCCTATTTTTTATATACTCTAAGTTTTTATATTATTCATTTAAAATATATTGTTTATACATATTAATTGTTTTAAAATGGTCATATTTTTATTTTCCTTTTTAATTTTTATTTTGTTTTGTTATAATATTTATTTAGTGTTTAAATATGTCATTCATTTACTTACTCTCATATTTGATCTTGTTTGTAGAATTTAATATTCATTTCTTGAATTTTATGTTTCATATAGATTTTTAATTGTTGTTGCGTATTTTATATCTTGTATTCGTTTATTTATGTTCTTTTATTTGCTTATTATGTTTTGTAATGCATTGATACAATATTTTATTCAAATCAATTTTATAAAAATATATTTTACTAAATTGTCGTATTTTTGTTCAAAGTTTTTCTAAAAATATGGTTATACATAATATTTGGGAGCTTCGAGAAAATTGTGCCCTAACTCACTGGGTTTCGATTTTTCTCGTTGAACTTAAAATATTAAGTATCCCTTTTCTTTCGAAATTGAAACTTATAAACTTCAAATCAAAACTCATTCTCGAGAATTCAAAATGTTGTATCCTAACTTATTGGATATGATGTTTTGTGTCTCAAGGTAAGAATTTTCTACAAATAAAGGCGAGCCTAGTTTTGAAGTCATGAGATGTTGCATCCTAACTTATTGGGTATAGCATTTTGTTTCTTTGAGATAAGTCTTGGTTTTCTCTCAAATAAAAGGATCGTATTTTAAATTTTTCAAGATTTCGACATTAGGACATGAGATTATCAATTAGGTACCAAATTTTGGGCGTTACGAGGGTGCTAACCCTTCCTCGTACGTAACTGACTCCCGAACCCATTTTCTTGTATTTCGTATGTAACACCCCAAACCCAGCCCATGTGTTATGACCGGATCTGACATGTCACATGAGGAAAACGTATAAAATCCTTGTGATTCGTACTAAAATGAGTGTTATTTGGTTATGGTTAAGAAAACAAGTTTGTATGTGAATATTTGATGAAATACAACTATTTTTGAGAGGTTGATTGATGAGTCAACAATCAAGGTAGTGATCTTTAAAACCGTGACTTTTGAAAATGTCGTTGATAATTTAAAAGAAAATCCGAGTTAAATTATTTATAAAAGTTTGTTATAAAATCCACTTATTAATCAATTTTGGAAAAAAAATCGTTGGTTATGGTTTTAGAAAATCCCCATTTAAAGATATTTCAAGCAAAATAATAAATATATCCACACATAAAACAAATTAAAGTTTATCCGAGAGGCCTTATTGCAACTTCAAACCCAAAATAGCAAAAGTAATGAAATAAAGCAGAAAAATGAAAATTTACTAAAGTTCGAAAACACCATTTTTAAGTATGGCCTCCACCGAGTCATCCATGGCCCAAGTCCACATCACTGAGCATTACCTGCACGGATTAAGAAAAAAGGGGTGAGTTACTAGACTCAGTGTATAATCCCCTTACCTTTGTCCACTGGGTTTGAACCCACATAGCAATAACTTGGGCCTAGCCCATTTACATAATAATAATTAAAATGACATGTATGCAACCCAACCCATCTAACCATCACACCCCGACCAGCCAATCACACCTGTGGGGATCAAGTCAACCCACCCCGCCACTCATACCAAAATTTGCAGTCAAGCTGCTTATCATATATTTTTATTGTGGCCAAGCCACTGAAATCATCGTAAGCATAATAATGAAGATTTGTTGCAAAGCCACCAGGCTGTACTACTCTCCAAACATTTTTCCCAACCCATGTAATATGTAACATGCAACATACGTAATAAAGCATAATATCCACGTATATGCACAACAATCATTATTCCAATAATTTATTACGGTGAATCGACCCATTATAGCACTTTGTACTTCGGCCCACTAAGGCATTCTAGCAAATCGGCCCATTAGGGGCATTTTGTATTTCGGCCCACTAAGGCATTCTAGCAAATCGGCCCATTAGAGGCATTTTTGGTAAATCGACCCATAGGGGCATTTTCGTAATTTGGCCCATAGGGGCATTTTAATAATTTTAACAAATTTAACACCTATTTTGAAAAATCTATAGAAATAATGTAATTTAAGTAAATTTCTCAGTTTATTCCATATTACAATTTTTAGCCATATAAATAATAACAATCTCTTATCCAACATGTTATCGAATCATGAATTTACGGGATTACGGTGTGAGATTACACACCTGATTACGGTAAGGATTAAACCTTTTTGATCGTCGGCACCGTTAGTATTGTAACGACCACGATTTGCCTATTCTCACCGGATGATGGTCCACAACCCGGTGGGAAATCCCGAACTACCGATACCGCCCTTCGTTTGAACTTGGGAATAAGAATCGCAAATCCACTCCTTTTGTTTCCGTAGGATCAATCAAGTGAATAAAAACGATCGATATACTCCCTAGAATAAGCATTTATACATAATCATCAATTCGTTTTAGCGAAATAACCAAGTATTGAGATATATCGAAATGAACCTTGAAGAAATCCCTTACCTTAACAATAATAGATCCACTTCTATCGATTGGGCGTAAGGCTAGAAATGATTAGGCTAAGATGTGGTATTCGGCCACCCACTAGAACACTACGAAAAAGAGTTGATCATTATAAGAGAGTGTAGGAGAAAGAGACGTTTCAATTTAGAAACAAAGTGAAATAGCCGTATAGTGATGGACATACATAATCAGCTAGAAAGAAAAGAAAATGAAAGTGAAAAGAGGAGAATAAGGTCACTTACCGATTCAGTCAAGAAGAGAGTGCCCAACACGAAAGAAAAGAAAGAAAAGAAATAGTGAAATGGTTGAAGAAGTGTCAAAAAGAAAAGAAGGGATGGAGAGAAAAGAATGCTGAATAGTTTCGATTAACAATCAAAAGAAGATGAACCAAATGAATCGAGGTGTAACACCCCAAACCCGGCCCAAACGTCATGACCAGTTCTGGTATGCTATGGATTAATAGTTGAAAACTTCTCATTGAAGGGATTAGAAATCTCGATTTGTTTAAGTAGGTATTCGTTAAATAAGTGTTATTTGTAGAAAACCTCTGAAGTTTTTCTTTTTTAAAATGACTTGTTTGAACATTTCATTTTATTTCTTCTTATAAATAAGCCTTAGAACATAAGTTTATAATGAATGAAGACATTAACAAATATAAATTGATAACCTATGCTATGGGCCTTATTACATAAACATTCCCAAAATTAAAACTTAAAGAAATACCGAAAAAAATAATTTATGGAAATAAAAACTTGATGGCCCCTCGAGTCTGCCTCGGCTCCCATGTCCACGGTCTACTGCTCATCTGAAAAGTTAGGAAAATAAAGGGTGAGTCACCAAGACTCAGTGTGCAAATCCCGAAAACACATAAAAGGCGTGAGGCCCACAAACACATTATGGGCCTTGGCCCATACATAATGGCAACAAAATATTTTCATGCAACATGGCCCAACCCAAACCTAATAGTCCATCCTCTACACACCAACCCGTACCAGCCAACACATCTTGGGGATTTCTACAATCAACCCACCAACCGCTACACACCATATCGATAATCATGCTACCTATTCCTATCAATCAGGAATAAATTTAACGTGGCTTAGCCACCGATCACTGTGTGACCTCATAATATAACGTGGCTCAGCCACCGATCACTATTGTGACCTAATTTTACAATTCGTGGTTTAACCATTGATCATCAAGTGACCTATTAACATGCTCTTCCCCTTCATCATATTAACCCCATCCTATGCACACATACATGCAGAATCAAAACAATATACTACCTAAAAGTTCACAGTCTATCACATACATCGATACACATAGAGAAGTTTCTATGATTACGTACCTGGCATCCCTTGCCTACTCTTTTTGGGTAACCCGACTGTCTATATAGCCTTTTTTTTACTTTTAGCCCATAATATATATTTAGTACAGATTACTATACAACTTTTTTCCAGCTTTTAGACCATAACATATATTTAGTACAGATTAATTAGCGTGTTAGAGATCTACACACCTGATTACAGTCAAGACAAGACCTTCCATGTCGACACTATCAGAAGCCAATACGACTACTAACTGTCTAAGATTTTGTTCTGACATCGGTCCACAACCCGGTGGCCAATCTCAAACTGCTGACACTGCTCGTTTCTTAAACTTAGGGATTGGGTTTATAGATCTAATCCCTTCCTTTGCCTGATCGACATGTGATTCCATCAAAAGACCTTATCAGTTGCTACCATCATAACATATGGTTAAGATCACAATTACGATAGCGAATCTAATGAGAATCGAAATAGAACCCCTTACCTTGAAATCCCGAAAAGAGAGATATGAGGTTTAGAGACTAGCAGTTCTGACTTTTAGATCTAAGCGATCTACTTCAATTCCCGAATGTCGCCCAACACGTAAACACAAGAAACCAACAATCCATTAGCCTTTCGGCTTTGTCTTCTAAAAACCGAAAGAGAAAAAAGAATAGATCAGAAGAAATTGACACCTACCTTTATAGAGAATTCAGCAACTCTTAGAAGATTTCGGCTTTTGAGAAGATCAAAAAGAAAATATGATCTCAAGAGATCTATAAAGTTTCGACTTTTGAGAAAATCAAAAAGAAAAGATGATCTCAAGAGATCTATGAAGTTTCGGCTTTTGAGAAGATCAAAAAGAAAAGATGATCTCAAGAGATCTATAAAGTTTCAGGTTTTGAAAAGGAGATGATTGAGAGAAAAGAGTAATATCAAACGTAAAGAAGTGATAGGAACGGTATAGGAAAAAGAAGAATTTCGGCAAGGCTAGGGCAGATTCGGCTATGGCAGACAAATGTGAAAAGAAAGAATGATTAAGGGAGTTTTCGGCTTTTATTTCGAAAAGGAGGAAAAGAGAGAAGATGAAAACCCTAAATGCCAAAAATAAAGAAGATAATTGGAGAATAAAACCCTAATGCAAAAATTTTAATTAAAATAATTAGGCTTCATGCAACTTGAATTTAGGCCTCCTCAGTTCAAGCCACTTCCCTGCTCTTTAAGTGGCGCCTCTTTGCCACTGGGCCACAAGCCCATTTTGTATCTTAAACCATGCACAACTAATTTTAAATCTATATCCAAATTCTAAAGTCCATTTAAAAAGAAAACCAAAATTTCCTTAAAGCCAAAGTTTGATCCCCGGACTTCATAGAAGCCCTCTAACATTCCAAAATCACTTATTCAGTAGGTCCAACTTGCACTAAAGCTGATCTCTTGTTCTCCAAAAATTTTAAATGCTACTACGCTCAAGGTCCATTGGGCTCAATCCTACTAGGCTCAAATTCGGGATGTTACAGAGGGTTACGGTAAAATAAGGGAGAATGATGAACAAATGGACTAGGAGGTTTCGGCCAAAACAAAGAGAAAAGAAATTGGAAAAGAAAGTACCAAAATGACTTTAGTGTTTCAGCAAGACAAAGGAAAAAGATTAGAAAAGAAACACAAAATGTTCAAACCAAAGAAAATGCCTCTCATGCACCAAACTTCTAAAATGACTCTAGGAAAATTTGGCTCTCAAGCCCCTCTCCCAAAACCGCCTATCATCTTTACCAAAAGATGAATGTTGACCAAAAATTCCTCCCCAAGGCAACTCCTAGTATTCGGCCAACATGTTCCCTTCCTTATCCCTTTTCTTTGATTTCTTTCCTTCATTTTCCCTTGTTTTCCTCCTTACATAATTCTTAGTCATCTTTCCATAAATAAAAAGTCTTCCTTACCTTATTTAAGACCATGGCCGACACTTGGAAGGGAAGCACAAAAATTTAATCAAAAATTTTACATTAGGTGGGATTCGAACTCCTCCCCTAAAGCCCTTCATGTGACGCCACAACCTCCTTGCCATATGCTCACTTATGCTAGCAACAAACACACTTATTTCCTTAAGCATTGATGCCACTTACTTTCTCTCCTTAAAGTGCTTAAACACAAAATTTTTACAAAGGCCTAATTCAACCCAAAGCCTTCTTAGAACCCCTAAACAAACAAAATTAACATTTTTAACTAGCCTAATGCAAGAACATAAAATTATGAATTTCTGGATGTTACATCGTAGACCAAAATCAATGTTTTAAAATAAACATTTTATAAGGTGATCCAATCACACCTAAGAAAAAAGGGATTGGTGGCGACTCCATTTTTGTTTTTAAAGTCGATCCCCATTTTTTTCATAAAAACATAAATATGGTTTCGACATTAATGACATACTGCTTGTCAATAATAAGTATAGCCTCAACCAATGCTCTACGAATGATTTTGAGATTACAAAAAAATGCATTAGATTTTTTACATTTTAGCTGTAGAAAGTCTAATATATGTTCAGGTTTGTATACATTGGAATATTGTGTACACTATGGGGATGTTAGACAGATATTTTAAGCAACCCTGGTTTGGGCCATTGGATAGTATCCATGAGGGTTATAAGGTATTTTCAGAGAACAAAATATTACATGCTCACATATCGGAGGTCTAATCAGTTAGAGATCATCAGGTATATAGACTCCAATTTTGATGGAATATGGATACAAGATTTTGCCACTAAGGTGCAAATTTTGAAAATAAATTGCAGTCTTTTATTTCAATAGCAACAGGAGCACATCAAAATAAAAACACAAACTTTAAGTTCTTGGTTGTTAAAGTAAAAGTTCAGAGTGGTTAGGTGCTTATAAAGCATATTAGGACAAACTTCATGATTGCGGATCCACTTACTAAGGAACTACACCTAAGGTTTTATAAAAGCACACTGCTCATATGAATGTAGTGTCATTTAAAGGATATTTGGTTTTAGTGGGAGTTTGTATTTTTAAATGCTTTTATGTTATAGACACATTTTCAGTTGTTTTAGTTTAAAGATATTAAGTTTATTTTTTGTAGAAATAAAGTTTATTTCGTTTAATCACACTTTGATTTTGGTAAGGTTTGATCTCACTAAGGAGGACCAGTTGGAAATAGGCATGTTTAGATCATATTGCATGTAATTTTCATGCTACACATCTATACTTGATCTATGTCATTTGGTTGTGTTAATATACATGATTATGGATGAATTTAGTTATGATATATGTAACAAAAGTTGCATTGGTTCTATGTTAACATAATTAATGGACGAGATTGTTCAAAATAACTTTTGGATATGATAGTAAAATTTCGAGCTCATAAGTTATATAATGACATGTAATTATAGAGTAATTAGTATATATATGTGGTCCAAGTGGGGATTGTTGGAAAATATGGACATCACATATATAATAAGGGTAATTGCATGTTATTATTTACTATCATGATGGGTTAGGCAAAATTAAAAGTGATCTAATTTGGTTAAAATTTTATTGCGCTTTAATTATTAAATAAAGTATGGGTCAAATATGTGTAGATAATCTAGTAATTGAGATTTAATCAAATTCTAATTAATGATGGGCTAATTAGAATTTGATTAGAACTAATATGCCAATGTTACAAATATTAGGGTTAAGGTCCCCAAATTATACACAAGATATCTTTTCTAATATCCCATCATTAGGAAAGAGAGAGCAAATATTCTCTGAATTTCTTGTGTTGTAACACCCCAAACCCGGCCCATGAGTCCTGACCGGATCTGGTATGTCACGGAGTAAAATAGTTTGAAGTAATTTGAGTGTCTGGTGAAAACTCGTTAAAATGTGGCTAAGGTATTAAATCGGGGATTGATAAAACTCAGTTGATTATTTTGAAAAACGTGGTTGGGTTGATGAACCCTTTTAAAAATGTTTGATCATGTAAAACTTTAAAATTTGTCAAGGTTATAATTGACTTGGTGTAGTTTGTTACCCCAGGTAACATCTTTAAAAACTCGTAGAAGTTACTTAGCTGGAAAAGTTATTTTTAACCGGTTTACTTATCATTCATAACTTCTTTTTGTAATATGTAGTATAAGTAAATTAA
This sequence comes from Gossypium rotundifolium, assembly GCA_025506655.1. NCBI lineage: Eukaryota > Viridiplantae > Streptophyta > Magnoliopsida > Malvales > Malvaceae > Gossypium > Gossypium rotundifolium. Next base: position 19,797,748 of record CP106726.1, read on the forward strand.
ACAACTAATTAAAACATCCAAATAATAAAGAGCGGCCTTATTATATCCCAAATTAAAACTTAGAAAAGAAAACAAATAAACTTAACGATAATAAATTTAATTTTAAATCCAACGATAAGCATGGCCGCCTCGAGTCCTCTTCGACTCCATCTCCGCGATCTACTCATCTGCAAAATAGTAAGGGAAGGGGGTGAGTCACCAAGACTCAGTGTATAAATCCCCTGCCCGAAAATGTACTCATACACAATTCATTAATAAACATGCATACATGCAACCCAACCTATCCATCCATACTCCTTAACTACCCCGTGTGGTCAAAACCACTGGTGGTCAAAACCACTGGTGACTAGTGTCACAATTTAAATGATGGGGCCAACCCATCATGTGGTCAAAACCACTGATGACCATAGGTCACAAATTATCAAGTCTGGTCAAAACCATCGGTGGTACCAAACCACTTTGGGACTTAGTCGCATTTATCAATCGGTGTGGTCAAAACCACCGATGACCATAGGTCACAAATAATCGATGGGGCCAACCCATCTTGTGGTCAAAACCACTGGCGACAGTCCATAAATTCATCCCCCTCCTCTCATCAATCCCACCATCACATGCTTATAAATCAATTATCATGTATTTAGGCATAGCATTTAACAACATGTGATGGCATGCAAAATCATATATCAAAGATCACGTAATAGAGGACTTACCCGGAATCCATGCTTAGCCATAAGCAAATCACTACCAAAAAGGTAAACAGGCAACAACATAATCATGTAAACTAATAAAGTGTGTAGTGAGCTCTTACACACCTAATACTACCACGAATCCTAGATCCCGAAAAGCCGATCTACGATGCTAGATTCTTGACCCTAAATTCGGCCAATCATCAATGTTAGTACCATAGGCCTATTCGGCCATATTAGCTTAATACCAAAGGCTCTTACCTTAAACAGATTTGGTTTCCAACAAATCCCGAAGATGTCACTTGATTAAGACTTTGCCGAAATTCCTTAAACAACCAACAAAAAGATCAGTCACCACTTATAATACATATCATGGCTTTTGGCCGAATGCCATAGCCTACATACCATGCTTACCTTAAATCCCGAAAGACTTCGTCAAGGCCCTTAATATTACCTACACACAAGAGAACACTTACCATCATCTTAAAGACACATTCGGCCACCTACCAAGGCCTATTCCTACTTTCGACACACTTGATGGTAAAGAAAAGGAACCGAATGTTACTTACCACCCTTATTGGAATCGGCAGCACCTTGGTTAGGGAGGGGAGATTCGGATAATTACAAGCTGGAAAGGGTTGGAAATTTTGATTAGAAGAGGGGTAGGTTCGGCTAAGGAGAAGTAAAAGAAGTAGATGGGAGATTGAGGGATATTCGGCCAGTAACTAAGTGAAAGAAAAGAAGAAAACTTGCTGAATGATTTTCGGCCAGCAGCAGTTTGGAGAGAAAGAAAAGAATTTTAAGAAATTTGGCCCCTCTCTCTAAGTGATAAACCGAATGTGGACAGCCCCCAAGGAGTCCTATAATCGGCCAACACCCTCCCTTTGTGATTAATTTCCAGCCTTTAATTATCAAAATTAAAACAAGGTTTATCTTTCATCTTTATCTCCTAATCGCCTCATCAAACAAACACAATGAAAATAAACTACTTATCACTCTCCCTCCAGCCGAAATATGCAAAAATTTAAGCCTTATCTTTATCAATTCAAGAGTCCAACAAGCAGCCATCACTCCCCTCTCCCATTCACGCCGGTTAGCATAAAAAAATAAAAGAGTCCTATTGCTGCCCATGCTACTCGAACATGGGACCTCTTTGCCGCACCTCTCTAACACGCCCCAAACCACTCTTCCCAATTGACTTTCATGTCAAATAACCTCACCATTTAATTATAAGGCCTTCATACCTGGCCCCCTTTCCTTTAATGCCAAAAGCCTAAAAAAAACACTCCTTGCGTTCACCATGACTCGAACCCGAGTCCATACACCAAGGCCCTTTAAGTGGCGCCCCAAGCCACTCCACCAACCCGACTTTCATGTCATAAACCCCCTTCATTAAATTTTAAAGCCTTCTTAACCCTAACACCCAAAAAGCCCAAAAGGAAAACGCTTCCCCCTTGTAACTTCCAAGGATCGAACCTCCTCCCTTGCAACACCCTTAGACGCACCAAGCCAATTGTGCCAAGCCCATTCTTTGTGTCATGCTTCTCCCTAAATTTTATTTAACCCCCATCTCACCTAGCTCCTTCTTTATAACACTTAGAAAGAAATTTTAGTTCTAAGTCGGGCCTAGCTAAGGGGTTATTTCTAGACCCTAAAACATGTCAAATGATCATGGCATTTAATTCTTCAAGTACACACATAGGAAATTAATTAAATTACAAATAACCCCTAATTTAGGGTGTTACAGTTCTACCCCCTTAAAAAGAATTTTGGCCTCGAAATTACCTGGATTAGAAGAGTTGGGGGTATTGCTACTGCATCACATCCTCGAGTTCCCATGTGGCCTCCTCCGTACCATGATTTCGCCATAACACCTTTACCAAAGGCACTGACTTCCTCCTCAGAACCTTGACATCTCGATCTAAAATCTGTACTGGCTCCTCCTCGAAAGACAAGTTCGAGCTCACCTCAATTTTTGCTACCGGCACCACGTGTGAGGGATCCGATCGATAGCGCCTCAGCATCGAAACGTGAAAGGCATCATGGATCTGGCTCAATTCTGTCGGTAACTCAAGCTGGTAAGCTACCGGTCCCACACGTTTCAACACCGTGTACGGTTCGATAAATCTAGGGCTTAGCTTGCCCTTCCGGCCAAACCTCAGCACCTTCTTCCAAGGTGATACCTTTAAGAAGACCTTATCACCCACTGCATACTCAACCTCTCTGCGCTTAAGATCGGCGTAGGATTTCTGCCTGTCTGATGCCTCTTTAAGACGAGCCCGAATTACTTTAACTTTATCCCCTGTCTCCGTAACTAACTCTGGACCCAACATCCGATGTTCTCCTAGTTCCGTCCAACAGGTAGGAGTACGGCATTTTTGACCATACAGCGCCTTATATGGTGCCATCTGAATACTCGCTTGATAACTATTGTTATAAGCGAACTCTGCTAACGGTAGGTACTCCTCCCAACTACCACAGTAATCTAAAACACAGCCCCTCAACATGTCCTCCAACACTTGGATTACCCTCTCAGATTGTCCATCGGACTACGGATGGAAAGCCGTGCTGAAATTCAACTTAGTGCCTAACTCCTGATGTAAGGCCTTCCAAAATCTCGACGTAAACCGAGGATCCCGATCTGAGATAATAGACACAGGTACTCCATGCAACCGTACTATCTCCGTGATGTACAACTTAGCTAGCCTTTAAAGCGAATAGTCAATCCTTACCGGTATGAAATGGGCCGACTTAGTCAACCGGTCTACTACCACCCATACGGCATCTTTCTTACTGGGCGTCAGGGGAAGCCCACTTACGAATTCCATAGTAATCTCCTCCCGCTTCCACTGTGGAATCTTTCTGGCTGTAACAGCCCTGATGGCAATTGATGCTCAGCCTTAACTTGCTGGCATGTCAAACACTTGCCAACCAACTCGGTTACTTCCCGCTTAAGACCCGGCCACCAAAATTGCTCCCTTAAATCCTGATACATCTTGCTGCTTCTCGGGTGCATAGCGTATGCACTACTATGAGCTTCCTTAAGAATTCGTTGCCTCAACTCATCATCCTTAGGCACGCACACTCTTCCTTGAAAGTACAACACTCCATCACTACCCAAACTGAACCCTTCGGCCTCACCATTCTATACTTGCAACTTTCGAGTACTCAAAGCTTCGTCAGTCATCTACTTTTTCTTGACCTCATTAATTCAAGATGGCTTCACTTGTAATTCTGCCAAAAGGCTCCCATCATCATAAAGACTTAGATGAGCGAACATAGCTCGCAAATCCGATACCACCTTTCGGCTCAATGCATCAGCTACCACATTAGCCTTCCCCGGATGGTATTTGATTGAGCAGTCGTAGTCCTTCAACAACTCAATCCACCTCCGCTGCCTCAGATTTAAATCTTTCTGAGTCAGGAGGTACTTCAGACTTTTGTGATCTGTGTACACTACTGACTTCTCCCCATAAAAGTAGTGCCTCCAGATCTTCAGAGCAAAAACCACAGCAGCCAACTCCAAATCGTGTGTCAGATAATTAGCTTCGTGAGGCCTCAACTGCCGTGATACATAAGCGACCACCTTCCCTTCTTGCATCAGCACACACCCTAAACCGGTATGCGATGCATCACAATACACAGTGAACTCATTCCCTGCCTCAGGCTAGATCAAGACTGGTGCTTCTGTCAAGATCCTCTTCAGCTTATCGAAACTCTCTTGCTGCTTCTTGGTCCACACAAATGGAACTCCTTTCCTTAGCAGCTTAGTCAACGGTGCTGCAATTAAGGAGAAATTTTCCACAAATCTCCTATAATATCCTGCCAACCCCAGAAAACACTGAATTTCTGTAACAGACTTGGGTGGTTTCCACTCCAATACCGCCTCAATCTTATGGGGATCCACCCTGATTCCCTCGGCTGAAACAACATGTCCTAGAAAAGTTACCTCCTTGAGCCAGAACTCACATTTGCTGAACTTAGCGTACAGCTGTTTCTCCCTTAGAACTTGTAGAACCACACGAAAATGTGCGTCATGCTCCTCTTCTGACTTCGAGTACACCAAAATGTCATCTATAAAGACCATGACAAACTGATCCAGATAGGGTTGGAAAACCCGATTCATCATGTCCATAAACGCGACCGGTGCATTCGCCAAACCAAAAGGCATTACCAGGAACTCGTAGTGCCTATACCGAGTACAGAATGCCGTCTTGTGGACATCAGCCTCCTTCACCTTAAGCTGATGGTACCTTGACCTAAGGTCGATCTTAGAAAACACCGATGCCCCTTTAAGTTGATCGAACAGATCGTCAATCCTGGGCAAAGGATATCGATTCTTTATCGTCAACTTGTTCAGCTACCGATAGTCTATACACATCCTCATTGTCCCGTCCTTCTTCTTGGCAAAAAGCACTGGAGCTCCCCAAGGCGATACACTTGGTTGGATGAATCCTCTATCCAACAACTCCTGGATTTGCACCTTCAACTCCACCAATTCCTTCGGCGCCATCCGATACGGAGCTATAGATACTGGCGCGGTTCTGGGTAACAGGTCTATACCAAATTCATCCTCACGGTCCGGAGGTAGACCCGGAAGCTCCTCTGGAAACACATCCACATAGTCCCTTATAGTCCGGACATCTCCCACAGCAACATCCTTAGCTTCCAAGGCACAGACATGCACCACATAAGCTTCACAACCCTTCTTCACCATTCTCTCTGCCTTCAAAGCAGAAACCAAGTTAGATAGGTAATCTCTCCTTTTACCTATCATCACCACCTCTTCTCCTTCCATGGTCTTTAGCACCATGCGCTTAGCTGCGCAATCCAGACTAGCCTGATACTTTACTAGCCAATCCATCCCGAGGATTAGGTCAAACTCTCGGAAGGGTAGTTCCATTAAGTCAACCAAGAACACGACCCCTTAGAGTTCTAGGGGTACGTCCCTATAGAGTCTACTTACTTATACAGAGTGACCTAGGGGGCTTAATACAGTCATCTTCCTAGAAGCAAGCTCAGAGACTAGATGCAAAGTTTCCATTACGCTACTAGCAATGTACGAGTGGGTTGAGCCAATGTCAATCAAAGTATTATAGGGTATACTAAAAATTAGGAACATACCGGTTATGACGTCCAGAGCGTCGCCCTCCTCTTGACGCCTCGCGGCATAGTCTAAACCAGGTTGCCTAGCCTCAGTACCACCGGTACCTCCCCTCGGTGCCCTATGACCTCTGCCAGCACCATTACCTCTTCTTCCTGCACCACGACCTCTTACTGGTTGTTCATTGTCCCTTCTATTCAGTGTACGATCCTAACCCTCTGATCTCAGTCTAGATGCCTTCTTAGGACAATCTCTCACTCGATGCTCCGTGGACCCACACTCGAAGCATCCTCGATTACCATTCTAACACTCCCCCGTGTGAGATTTGCCACACCGAGCACACCGTGGCAGCCATTGAGGATTAGTAGCAGTAGGCCTAGCAGCTTGATTCGACCCACCAAACCTCGTCCTTTTCTGCTGATTACCAGAAAACTTTGAAGGTCCCGAGCTCCTCTTATTCCAATTGCTATCTTGATTCCTCCTAACGGACTGTCTTACTCCTTCAGCAACCTTTGATTTCTCCACTAGGACAGCAAACTCCCGTTCCTGTTGTGGAGCTATCATCATCCTCAACTCATCTCTCAGCCCATCTTCGAATCTAACACAGCGTTCATGCTCGGTTCCCACAATACCGCGAGCATACCTACTCAACCGGAAGAACTCAGCCTCATACTCCGCCACCGTCTTATTGCCTTGAACCAGGTTTAAGAAAGCCTTCCGCTGTGCATCCACGTAACTAGTTCCAATATACTTCTTTTGGTAGGCATCCTTGAAGAATTCCCAGGTGAGATTTCTTCCACCGTTCCATCCCTTACAATGAGCCACCACTGATAAGACTCATCCCGAAGTAAAGAGATGATACCCTTCAACTTCTCCTCACCGTGAAATCCAAGTCACCCATAATCTTTTCAAAGGATTCCAACCAATACTCGCAGACTGGTGCCACTCCGAAACTCCCTAAATACTTACGCTCATTAGCCCGAGTCATTCCACCACGATTTACGGGCTCCTCCTTTTGCGCCACCTCAAAGAACTCGTTCCAACACTCAGTAGCACCGCTTAGGATACTACGTCGTTACCACCGTCTAATCTTGGAACTCGGTCTCCGCCACGGCAGATCCGCAGATCTCATTTCGGACCCATGACCAGACCTTGCTGGCTCGACAAGGTCATCCTACCCCTACCACGACCACGCCATGGACGTCCACGACCTCTTGAACTCATTCTAACGATTGCGTTTATCTGTTTAAGAATTTTATGCATTAGTATTTCACTTGGTTATCCACGAAGAAATTTTATGATAGGAGTTTTAGAAGTGGTTCTTTCGTATTCAAACAAGCACACAGTCTTTCCTTCATTCATTCAAAGAGACGTTGTAGTTTTCATGGTGATTGCTTTTCCACTACCCAGGGATATTTTCGTAATTTGTCCTACAGGGGTATTTTTGTAATTTTTCAAAAATAAAAATTTTTGGATGATTTTGTCAGAAAGTATTTTGGAATTCTTAAATTCTCGGGGTATTTTGAAAAATTTTGAAATTCGGGGGTATTTTGATGATTTTGAAGCTCAGGGGCATTTTGGTAATTTTTCACAAATCAGGGTGAATTTGTAAAATTTAACAAATCAGGGGTATTTCAAAATTTGTAAAACTTTAAGGGTTCTTTTTAAGAATATTTTTTTGATGGTGTTGCAAAGATTTTGAAAACCGGGTCATTCTGGTAATTTTGTAGATTAGGGGTAATTTTGTAATTTTCCTAAAATCATGATGTTTTTAATGTTTTGCATTTTGAAGTTTTTGGGCACTCTTTATGTGATGAAAATTTTGATTAAAACTGTGGGTATTTTGGGAATATCATAAGTCAAGGGCGTTTTTGAAATTTTACCGCCTAGGGGTATTTAGTAATTTCGCATAGTCAGAGCATCTTCATAAAATGATTTCCAAAAATTTGGTTCTAAATGATTTCACAAAAGAAGGATATTTGAAAATTTTCTATTTGGAAATTTTTCCATATGGAGGGTATTTTGGTAGTTTACAAGCCAGGGGTATTTTGGTCATTTTTTAAACTGAAGGGTATTTTGGTCAAATTTTTTTTCAACACGGTTCTAATTACTTCAAAAATAAAATGGCTAGTCCCTTTCGGGTTTTAGTTATCAAATTTAGCCTGTGAGTGTGTCGTCTCAGCTAGGATGAACCGTCACTACGTACCGGGTAGGATTCAAGTGAGTAGGAGGTGAGTCACGAGGACAGCTTAAATACCAGGCCCCCACTGAATCCAATCCTAGACATGCGTATAACGATTGCCACATCCCTTGCTCAGTGAAAACTCACAGGGTTTGTTTAGGGAATTATTAAATCTTATGCATTGTCTATTGGGGAATGCTAACCCTAGGGTTCAACAATTTCTATTCTAATAGTCTACGTTCCCAATTTACCCTTCTACCCCTCATCAAAAGAATTCTCAAAGAAAGTAGATAGAAGTACTTACCCGGGCGGATAGGTGCCAGAGACTCGGTGCCATGCTGTTCAAACCAAAAACAGTTTCTCAAACATTCTAATAAGGCCTACTAACATAAACAAAACATTTTGGGCCTTGGGCCCCCACAAATGAAGTTTTGAACCTGCTCGATACCAAATATGTAACACCCAAACCCGTCCCATGAGTCCCGATTGGATCCGGTATGTCACGAGTAAAATAGTTTAAAGTAATTTGAGTGTCTGTGAAAACTTCGTTAAAATGTGGCTAAGGTATTAAATCTGGGATTGATAAAACTCATTGATTATTTTGAAAACGTGGTTGGGTTGATGAACCCTTTTAAAATGTTTGATCATGTAAAACTTTAAAATTTGTCAAGGTTATAATTGACTTAGTGTAGTTTGTTACCCGATAGTAACATCTTTAAAAACTCGTAGAAGTTACTTAGTTGGAAAAAATAATTTTAACCGGTTTACTTATCATTCATAACTACTTTTTGTAATATGTAGTATAAGTAAATTAAACAACTAATTAAAACATCCAAATAATAAAGAGCGGCCTTACTACATCCCAAATTAAAACTTAGAAAAGAAAACAAATAAACTTAAAGATAATAAATTTAATTTTAAATCCAACGATAAGCATGGCCGCCTCGAGTCCTCTCCGGCTCCATCTCCGCGATCTACTCATCTGCAAAATAGTAAGGGAAGGGGGTGAGTCACCAAGACTCAGTGTGTAAATCCCCCGCCCGAAAATGTACTCATACACAATTCATTAATAAACATGCATACATGCAATCCAACCTATCCATCCATACTCCTTAACTACCCCGTGTGGTCAAAACCACTGGTGGTCAAAACCACTGGTGACTAGTGTCACAATTTAAATGATGGGGCCAACCCATCGTGTGGTCAAAACCACTGATGACCATAGGTCACAAATTATCAAGTCTGGTCAAAACCACTGGTGGTACCAAACAACTGGGACTTAGTCGCAATTTATCAATCGGTGTGGTCAAAACCACTGATGACCATAGGTCACAAATAATCTGATGGGGCCAACCCATCTTGTGGTCAAAACCACTGGTGACAGTCCATAAATTCATCCCCCTCCTCTCATCAATCCCACCATCACATGCTTATAAATCAATTATCATGTATTTAGGCATAGCATTTAACAACATGTGATGGCATGCAAAATCATATATCAAAGATCACGTAATAGGGGACTTACCCGGAATCCATGCTTAGCCATAAGCAAATCACTACCAAAAAGGTAAATAGGCAACAACATAATCATGTAAACTAATAAAGTGTGTAGTGAGTTCTTACACACCTGATACTACCACGAATCCTAGATCCTGAAAAGCCGATCTACGATGCTAGATTCTTGACCCTAAATTTGGCCAATCATCAATGTTAGTACCATAGGCCTATTCGGCCATCTTAGCTTAATACCAAAGGCTCTTACCTTAAACGGATTTGGTTTCCAACAAATCCCGAAGATGTCACTTGATTAAGACTTTGCCGAAATTCCTTAAACAACCCACAAAAAGATCAATCACCATTTATAATACATATCATGGCTTTTGGCCGAATGCCATAGCCTACATACCATGCTTTCCTTAAATCCCGAAGACTTCGTCAAGGCCCTTAATGTTACCTACACACAAGAGAACACTTACCATCATCTTAAAGACACATTCGGCCACCTACCAAGGCCTATTCCTACTTTCGGCACACTTGAAGGTAAAGAAAAGGAACCGAATACTTACCACCTTATTGGAATCGGCAACACCTTGGTTATGGAGGGAGATTCGCTAATTACAAGCTGGAAAGGGTTGGAAATTTTGATTAGAAGAGGGGTAGGTTCGGCTAAGGAGAAGTAAAAGAAGTAGATGGGAGATTGAGGGATATTCGGCCAGCAACTAAGTGAAAGAAAAGAAGAAAGCTTGCTGAATGATTTTCGGCCAGCAGCAGTTTGGAGAGAAAGAAAAGAATTTTAAGAAATTCGACCCCTCTCTCTAAGTGATAAACCGAATGCGGACAGCCCCCAAGGAGTCCTATAATTGGCCAACACCCTCCCTTTGTGATTAATTTCCAGCCTTTAATTATCAAAATTAAAACAAGGTTTATCTTTCATCTTTATCTCCTAATCGCCTCATCAAACAAACACAATGAAAATAAACTACTTATCACTCTCCCTCCAGCCGAAATATGCAAAAATTTAAGCCTTATCTTTATCATTTCAAGAGTCCAACAAGCACCATCACTCCCTCTCCCATTCACGCGGTTAGCATAAAAAATAAAAGAGTCCTATTCTGCCCATGCTACTCGAACATGGGACCTCTTTGCCGCACCTCTCTAACACGCCCAAACCACTCTTCCCAATTGACTTTCATGTCAAATAGCCTCACCATTTAATTATAAGGCCTTCATACCCTACCTTTTCCTTTAACGCCAAAAGCCTAAAAAACACTCCTTGCGTCCACCATGGCTCAAACCCGAGTCCATACACCAAGGCCCTTTAAGTGGCGCCCCAAGCCACTCCACCAACCCGACTTTCATGTCATAAACCCCCTTCATTAACTTTTAAAGCCTTCTTAACCCTAACGCCCAAAAAGCCCAAAAGGAAAACGTTTCCCCCTTATAACTCCCAAGGATCGAACCTCCTCCCTTGCAACACCCTTAGACGCACCAAGCCAATTGTGCCAAGCCCATTCTTTGTGTCATGCTTCTCCCTAAATTTTATTTAACCCCCATCCCACCTAGCTCCCTTCTTTATAACACTTAGAAAGAAATTTTTAGTTCTAAGTTAGGCCTAGCTCGGGGTTATTTCTAGACCCTAAAACATGTCAAATGATCATGGCATTTAATTCTACAAGTACACACATGGGAAATTAATTAAATTACAAACAACCCCTAATTTAAGGTGTTACATGTGTGCTAATTTGGAAAATCAAATCCCCAAGATCCGGTAAAACTTCAAGGAATTCATGGATTTAGGTACTCTTCCGCATCTAGTTTTGTTCTTGATTTATTCTTGATGTTTTGACATGATAGATCTGGTTTATTAAGTTTTATTTCATATTTATTTTACAAATCTAACATAAAACATTAAAATAAAGTGCATAATTGACATTAAATATATAAGGTATAAATGCAAATGAAAGGAACATATAAGTGTAAATAATTTATTAAAGATGAAAACAAAATGGCATAGCTTGATTTTGGGACTAAAAGATAAAAATGTGGAAGACAAAAGCTGATGTAGCAATTAATTTACTTTTAATTTTTAAATTTTGGATTAAATTAGATGTTTGAAAAATAAAAGGGTTAGCCAGAGAGTGAGGATTGTGTTGCAAAAAATGGGGTATTTTTGTAAATTTAAAAGGAGGTGGGAATAAATTACATTTTTGGCACCTATAAATGAAAAAAATTGTTCATCCTTTCATTTTAACCTCATTTTTTTTCAAAAAGGAAAAACGAAAAAAATCTTCCTCTTTCTCTTCCTCCTCTATGTTGGCCATGGCTCCACTACCGTAGAGCCAACGGCTCTCCTGCCTCCGATGGTGGAGCTATCGAGTACGGTGGTTGGGATTTTTTATTTTTTTTTTGTAAAATGAAAGTTTTCTTTTTAAAAAATCACTACTTTTCTTAAAAATCTAAACTTTATTTGAAATAGTTGAAGAAAATTAGAACTTTGTTTTAAAAATTTTAAACTTTTAGCTTAAAATGACTAAAAACATATTATATTTTAAAATCTAAACTTTCTTTTTTAAAAAACACCATTTTTCTTAAAGTTCAAAGTTTTATTTTGAAATAGTTCAAAAAATCAAAATTTGTTTTTAAAATTTAAACTTTCCTTTAAAATGACTAAAAAAACATATTTTTATTTTTAAAATCTAAACTTTCTTTTAAAAAAAAATAAAACTTTTCCCAAGATCAAACCTTTTTTTTTAAAAAAACCATTATTTTAGAAATTGGAGGAAAACGGGATTTTTGGGGGCTCCTAGGGGTGGAGGACCGATGGTCCGGTGATGTCCCCTTCATCGGAACCCAAACACGATCCCTCATGATATATCTATGGCCCAAAAAAAAAAAGATAGAATAAAAAAAAGAAATAGAATGCTTCTTGTTGTTGTTGTTGTTGTTGTTGTTGTTATTTTACCTTTTTTTTTTTAGAACAAAAATATGAAAAGGCTTCCCCTTTTTCATTTCATTTCATGTTTATATATTGTTTTTTTAATCTTGCTTATTTGTAAAAAAAAAAAAAGATAATAATAATAATAATAGTAATAGTAGTGATGATAATAATAATTTGGACCCTTGATAGGCCCAAAAAGGAAAGATAAAAAGTCTCAAATTGACCAAAATTAAGTGGGATTCGAACGACCCAAGAGAGAACAAAAATTTAAATGGGCCTCTAATTAGGCTCGAACAAAATGGGTGTCTACAACTATTGCTCTCACTGTAGATATGCACTCCATTAACCATCCTATCCATTGTTCGCCAAATCCCATCTTGAATAAAACCAACTCCAAAAAATCCCACCGAACACAGTCATATGCTTTAGAAAAATCCAATTTGAAGATCAGATTGCCACCTTCCATCTTTCTTCTTAATTGAGTGGATTATTTCCTTTGCTATTAAAATTCCGTCAAATATTTGTCTTCCTCTGATGAATGCACATTGAGTATCGCTTACCACCTCTCCGACGACCTCCCTTATTCTTTGAGACAATACCTTTGCCACTATTTTATACAAAGAGCTCACCAAACAAATTAGCCTAAAATAAGATATTTCGATTGGATTTTTAGTCTTGGGTATGAGTGTGATAAATGATGAATTAATACTCCTCTCAAGCTTTTCGGATATAAAAAAGTCTATCATCATTCTGAAAAGATCCTCCTTTACAATCTCTTAACGTTTTCTAAAAAAAACACAGGTTAAAACTGTCCGGTCTAGGTGCTTTCGATTCATCACAACTCCATATTGCCTCTTTAATCTCATCCATCGAAAATGGTGCCTCCAATTTCAAAGCCTTCTCCTCATTTAGCTTTTTGAAATTTAGTTCCAAGTCCATTCTCCACTTCCTCATCAAGGCGATTAAAATAATTTTTGAAAAAATTGCACTGTCGCTCTTTCATCTCCTTAGGTTTACTGCACCAATGACTCCCTATTTTCAATCTATATACCACCTTCCTTTTAGCTTTGATCTTCATTGCTTTATGGAAAAAAGTTGAATTAGCATCCCCTTCTTTTAACCATGTCATCATTGACTTTTTACGCCAAATTGATTCTTTAAATTTAATTACTTCCCAAAGTTCAATATTCAACTTTTTTAATTCCTCCATCTCTAACTTAGTCAGTTTTCTATGTTCACTAGCTTCATCGACCGCCTTTATCCTATCTTCACTTTTTATAATTCTTTTTTCCAATGCATTGCCGGCATCCAAAGGAAAAAGGAGGAGCAGGAATGGTGAATATTAGAATAAAAATAGAGCATTATTGGCTAATTGGAGCTGGAGATTTGCGATCGAAAAAAACATGTTGTGGTAAAAAGTTATCCTAGCAAAGTATGGTTTGAGCTTGCAACAATGGCGATTTAGGACGACTTGTTCAAGAGATATGTCGATTGTTTGGAGAGGAATTGTAGAGAATTCTAAAGATGCCAATATGTCTAAAAGGGTGGGGAATGAAGCTTTTTGTTGGCGGGTTGAGAATGGAAGGACGACTATGATTTGGGTGGACATATGGTACGGTAATTGTCGATTAAAATTTGAATTTCCAAGGTTGTTTCGCTTAGCAAGACAAAAAAGAGGTATTCTAACACCCCAAACCCAGCCCATGCGTTTTGACCGGATCTCGCATGTCACGGCTTGTACTTTGAAAACTTTTGCTTTGTATGTTATGGAAATCATAAGTCAATTGAACATTATTTGGATAGATAGGTGGCATTTTGAAAATATGGAATCCTTTGTATTATTATTATTAAAAGTATAAACAAACCTTATCATAAATTCATAAGTTGCTTAACATTGAAAACGACTTAGTTGAATGAAAACTAGGGGCCTTATTACATAGATATTCTCAAAATAACAATGAAATAAATTAAACTTAAATAAATCCCAAAAGAAAATAACTTGTAGAAATAGAACTTGATGGCCCCTCGAGTCCGTCTCGGCTCCCATGTCCACGATCTACTGTTCATCTGGAAGAGTAGAGAAAAGGAAAGCATGAGTCACAAAGACTCAATGTATAAATCTCAAAACACACATCGACCTGAGCCCACAAACACATTATGGGCCCTGGCCCATATAGGAAGGCATCAATCATAATCACATAATAAACAATAAAGATTGAATAACCCAACCCATCCTAGGTTTCCATCCTCTACACACCAACCCGTTCCAACCATCACACCTTGGGGATTTTTACAATCAACCCTCCATCCGCTACATACCAAAACGACAGCCGTACTGCCTATTCCTATTAAGTAGGAATCATTAAATGTGGCGTAGCCACCGATCACAATGTGACCTAGCATTTATAATTGTGGGTTTTCTACCACCGATCACTGCGTGACCTATCATGCACTTCCCCTTCATCATATCAATATCCCATCCCATCCATACACATATAAAGAAAACATCATGCAGTCATATATATTTTTCGATACACATAGGGAGTTCTATGTTTTCGTACCTGACATCCTTGCCTAACCCTTTTAGGGTTCCATTCGACTGTTTATACAGCCTTATTTTGGCTTTTAACCCATAACATACATAAATAGATTTACATACAAGTTTATTAGTAGTATGTTAGAGATCTACACACCTGATTAATGTTGATACCCCTGGCTAAACTGATCTACAACTTTGCTCAAAAAGCCAGAAGGATGTGAAACTAGGGCCTCTCCTATATTCGGCCATGGTTAGTGTTCTACCCAACTTTGTGTATTTGAATAAACAACTCTTCTTACCTTAAAATCCTGAAATTGAAGACTAATGATTTTTGGCTTTTAAATCTAGTCAACCAAGCTTCCTTCAAATCCCGAAAACCATTAAACTATTAGCTTTCAGCTTTTGTTTTTCAAAAATCGGGAATATATTATGAGAACTATACAAAAATCGACTCTTACCTTAGCTTAGGAGATTCGGCTAGCACTAGAGAGAGGATTCGGCAATGCCAATGGAAGATTTAAATGCCGAAAGTATAGAGTAATTTTCTCAAATAGGATGAATAAAAGAAAAAGCGATGGATGCTTCGGCTTTTTAGAGAAATCGGCATAAGGGAAAAGAAAGTGGGGAAAAGTTTCGGCTTTTGAAGTAATTGAAGAAAGAAATTTGAAGAGGGAGAGGCTAGGAATTTCGGCACTAAGGGAGAGGTTTTAGGGTTTTCAATGTCGTAAACAAGGAGCTAGCCCCTATTTATAGATTTTTGACACCTACTGCTAAATATCGTAAATAGCATCTTAAAATTTAAGCTAGAAGAGAGGAGAATTTTGGCACCCTCTATGCCATGCAGTAGCCGAATTTTACACTCCTCTAGGTGGTGGATTTTCGGCCAACACTTCCTTTGAAGATAAGCTCCTAACTTTTCTCATTTTTATCTATGATATTATCACTTAAAAATCCACATAATTTTTCCCATTTTATAGCCTTGTAGCCGTCCACCTCTTACTAACCCTAATGCCAAATTTAACTCACTTAAATTAAAAGATCTGGGCCTCATTAAACTTAAATATTGGGCCCGTAAATCCCTTGTGTGTGGCGTCACTTTTAATTCCCTTATAGTGCCACTTATTGTTGGGCCACAAGCCCATGTTTGGCATTTTAAACATAATTACCACCTATTTAATTCCTTAATGCCCAAGCTAATAATTTAATCAAGACCTTAGCCTAGTCCTGAGCTCAATTTGGACCCCTATCACTTAAATTAACCTATTAAAGTTATCATTACACTAAATGCATAGGCCCATAAATTTAGGATGTTACAGTTCTACCCCCTTAAAGAAATTTCGTCCTCGAAATTACCTGATCAGAAAAGATGAGGGTATTGCTGCCTTATTGCTTCCTCGGGTTCCCACGTAGCCTCCTCAGAACCATGATTCTGCCACAGTACTTTAACCAACGGAACTGTTTTCCTTCTCAACACCTTGACATCACGATCCAAAATTTCTACTGGTTTCTCTTCGAAGGATAAATCAGATCTTACCTCAATTTCCTCCACAGGCACAATATGGGACGAATCCGAACGGTATCGTCTTAACATAGAGACGTGAAATACATCGTGAATTTGACTTAGTTCTGGAGGTAACTCTAGTTGATAGGCTACTGGTCCTACTCGTTTCAACACCCGATATGGTCCGATAAATCTAGGACTTAATTTATCCTTTCGACCAAACCTTAGTACCTTCTTCCACGGTGACACCTTTAAAAATACTTTATCACCCACTACGAACTCTATGTCCTTACGCTTTAAACCAGCATAAGACTTCTGTTTGTCCGATGCCTCCTTCAGTCGAACCCAAATCAATTTGACCTTTTCTTCTGTCTCGATCACCAACTCTGGACCTAAAATCCAGCGTTCTCCTAGTTCTGTCCAGCATGTAGGAGTACGACACTTCCGCCCATACAAAGCTTCATAGGGCACCATCTGAAGACTTGATTGGTAGCTATTGTTGTAAGCAAATTCTGCTAAAGGTAAAAACTTTTCCCAACTACCTTTGAAATCTATGACACATCCTCTCAACATGTCCTCTAAGATCTGGATCACTCGCTCAGATTGTCCATCGATCTGAGGATGAAATGCTGTACTGAAGTCCAACTTCGTACCCAACACTTGATGCAACGCCTTCCAAAATCGTGAGGTGAACCTAGGGTCCCTATTTGATATGATCGAGACCGGTACTCCATGCAACCTTACCACCTCTGCTATGTATAACTTAGTTAATTTCTGCAAGGAGTAGTCAACACGTACTGGGATGAAGTGTGTAGACTTCGTCAAACGATCAACAACTACCCAAATCGCATCTTTCTTAGTGGGTGTGAGGGGAAGCCCACTAACAAAATCCATGGTGATTCTTTCCCACTTCTATTGTGGAATCTTCATTTGGTCAGAATAATCCTCGATGGTAGCGATGTTCCGCCTTGACCTGCTGATAGGTCAAACACTTACCCACCAATTCAGTTACCTCTTGCTTCAAACCCGGCCACCAGAACTGATCTCTCAAATCCCGAAACATCTTACTTCCTCCAGGGTGCATAGCGTATGCACTACCATGCGCTTCATTCAGAATCCTCCACATTAGCTCTGGATCTTTTGGCATGCAAACCTTCCCTCGGAAGCATAACAATCCTTCCTCATTCATACTGAATTCTGCTGGCCCATCCTTTAGGATTAGCTATAATTTCCCTTTTAGCAACTCATCGGTCTGTTGCCTCTCCTTCACTTGACTAATCCAAGTAGGTTTCACTTGAAGTTCAGCTAATAAGCTTCCATCCTCATACAAACTAAGGTGAGCAAACATTGCCCTCAGGTCAGAGACTACTTTACAACTTAGAGCATCCGCTACTATATTAGCCTTACCCGGATGATATTCGATCGAGCAGTCGTAATCTTTTAGTAACTCAATGCACCTTCTCTGCCTTACGTTCAACTCCTTCTGAGTCAAAAGATATTTCAAGCTCTTATGATCGGTGTAGATGACAGATTTCTCCTCGTACAGATAATGCCTCCAAATTTTTAAGGCAAACGCCACTGCCGCCAATTCCAAATCATGGGTGGGGTAATTCAATTCATGCGGTCTTAACTGCCGAGATGCATATGCAACCACCTTTCCATCTTGCATCAACACACACCCTAATCCTTCCCCGGCTCCAGTTGAATCAACACCAGAGCCTCCGTCAGAAACCTTTTTAACTTTTCAAAACTCTCCTGCTGCTTATCAGACCAAACAAATGGAACTCTTTTCCGTAGTAATTTGTTCAACGGTGCCGCGACCAAAGAAAATCCTTCAACAAACCTTCGGTAATACCCTGCTAGACCAAGAAAACTCCTAATCTCAGCCACAGACCTAGGTGGCTTCTAATCCAACACTACTTCAATCTTTCAAGGGTCAACCCTAATCCCTTCTGCCGACACAACGTGCCCTAGAAACGTTACTTCCCTCCGCCAAAATTCACACTTACTGAATTTGGCATACAACTGCTTCTCCCTTAGGATCTACAAAACTATTCACAGATGAGCGTCATGCGCCTCCTCTGACTTTGAATAAACTAAGATATCACCGATAAACACCACGACACACCGATCTAAGTAAGGTTGGAATACTCGGTTCATTATGTCCATGCTGGAGCGTTGGTTAATCCAAACGGCATCACCATAAACTCATAATGACCGTAGCGAGTCCTAAAAGCTGTCTTATGTATATCTGCCTCCTTAACGCTGAGCTAATGGTACCCTGACCTCAAATCTATATTAGAAAAGATTGAGGCTCCCTTCAACTGATCGAACAAGTCATCGATCCTTAGCAGCTGGTACTTGTTCTTGATTGTTAGCTTGTTCAACTGGCGATAATCAATGCACATACGCATTGATCCATCTTTCTTCTTAACAAATAACACTGGCGCTCCCCACGGTGATACACTCGGTCAAATGAATCCTCTATCCAACAACTCCTGTATCTGCGCTTTCAGCTCTACCAACTCCTTCGGTGCCATCCTATATGGAGTGATAGATATCGGTGCTATTTCCGGAAGAAGATCGATACTAAACTCTACTTCACGATCTGGGGGTAATCCCAGAAACTCTTCAGGGAAAACATGAGAAAATTCCTTTACCGTCCTTATATCCCCAACAGTCAGATCCTTGGCTTCTAGAGCCCGAACAAACAATAAAACTGCCTCGCACCCTTTCCTCACCATCCTTTCTGCTCTTAGGGCAATCACCACATTCGACAAGTAGTTCCCCCTTTCTCCTATCACCAACACTTCATCACCCTCGGGGGTTTTTAATACCATACGCTTGGCTGCACAATCTAAATTAGCTTGATACTTCACAAGCCAATCCATGCCTAAAATTAAATCAAATTCTCTGAACAGTAATTCCATCAAATCCGTTCAGAAAACTGTCCCCTGAACTTCTAGAGGTACTTCCCGATAAAGTTTATCCACTACTATCGATTGTCCTAACGGGCTAACTACAGTCATTGCCTTAGGGGTAATTTTAGATTCTAGCCTTAAAGTTCCTGATACGCTACTAGCTATGTATGAATGCATCGATCCGATGTCAATCAATGCTGTGTAAGGCAACCCAAAAATTAAAAACGTACCGGTTATGACATCCAGAGCATCAGCCTCTTCACGACGTCTGACAACATAGACCAACCCTAGCTGTCTCGCCTTAGTGTTTCTTGCCCCTTGGCCTAGTGTTCCACGACCCCGACCAACTCCATTTCCACCTCGGCCTGCACCATGACCTCTTTGTGGTTGCGGACCTCCTCTGCCAGGTTGAGCATTTCCTCGACCCATGGTCTCTTTATCGTCTTTTTGCTGCGGACTGTTCCTAACTTGGTGGTCCATAGATCCACACCTAAAACACTTTCTACTACCTGCCCAACACTCACCGGCATGAAATTTTCCACATTGAGCACACTTAGGTGTCTAGTTAGTAGCAGCAGGTTTCTCTTCTCCTTTTGGCCCATCAGGCCTGGACCTTTTCTGAGTACGCCCGCTTGACGATCCAAGATTCCTCTTGTTTCCACCTCTATCCTTATCTCGATTTAATTTTTTAGTCCTCTTTACCTCCTCGGCTATCTTAGCCTTTTCCACTAGGACAGCAAATTCCTTCTCCCACTGCCGGGCTATCAAAACATGCAAGTCATCCCTCAGGCCATCTTTAAACCTAACACAACGTTCATGCTCTGTGGCTACCATCCCACGAGCATATCGGCTAAGACGTAAGAACTTAGCTTCATACGCAGCCACTGACCTACTCCCTTGCACTAAATTCAGAAATGCTCTACTCTGCGCATCCACATAACTTGATCCAATGTACTTATTCTGAAACGCTGTTTTAAAGAAATCCCAGGTGATACGGTCAACCACAGCACCATCCTTTACCGTAAGCCACCATTGATAGGCTTCATCCCTCAAGAGAGATACAACTCCCTTCAACTTTTCCTTCTCCGTAAAATCCAAATCATCCATTATGCGTTCTACCGCCTCCAACCAATACTCAGCTGAACTTGGGGCTACATTAGAAATTCCCCTAAACACTTCTGCCCCATTGGCTCTAAGCCGTTCTGACACAGATTTTCGGGCTCCTGGACCCATACCAGCCCTAACAACCCTCTCTAAAACCCTTAGCATTGCCTAAGATACCGCGTCATCTCCGATACCGATCCTCGAAATTCCTCTTTATGACGGCATCTCATTCCAGAACCATGACCAGATCCTACTGGTTCTGACACCGTCATCCTACCCCTACCACGACCACGTGGCAGATGTCCTCTGCCCTTTGTACTCATTTTACCAATTCACGTTTATCTGATTAGAAATTTAATGAACTATTAGTTTTCTTCCATTGTTTTAACCACGGACAGTTTTATGAATATTAGCTTTAACAGTAATTCTTTTGAATTCGCATTCACCGCACAATCTCAAGTTCATATCCTCTAAGAAACACATACATCCAATCATGAACTCACGTTCATTACAGTAAAGTGTTGTTGTTGTTGTTATTTTCACTACCCAGGGATATTTTCATAATTTTTATCCTATAGGGGTATTTTCATAATTTTTCAAAATAAGGTTCCTTGGTGATTTTGTCAAATAAGGGTATTTTGGTAATTTTGCATTCTCGAGGGTATTTTGGTAATTTTGGAATTCGGGGGTATTTCGATAATTTTGAAATCTGGGGGTATTTCAAAAATTTTAAAATTCGAGGGTATTTTGATAATTTTGGAATTCGGGGGCATTTCGATAATTTTGAAATCTGGGGGTATTTCGGTAATTTTAAAATCTGGGAGTGTTTCAATAATTTTGAAATCTGGGAGTATTTTAGTAATTTTGAAATTCGAGGATATTTTGATAATTTTAAAATTCGGGGGTATTTCGATAATTTTGATATTCGAGGGTATTTTGGTAATTTTGAAATCGAGGGTATTTCGATAATTTTGAAATTTGAGGGTATTTCGGTAATTTAGATATTCAGTGGTATTTTGGTAGTTTTGAAATCTGAGGGTATTTTGGTAATTTTGAAATCTGAGGGTATTTCGATAATTTTGAAATTTGAGGATATTTCGATAATTTTGAAATTCGAGAGGGGCATTTTGGTAATTTTGAAATCTGGGGTGTTTCAGTAATTTTGAAATTTGGGGGTATCTCAGTAATTTGGAAATTCAAGGGTATCTCGGTAATTTTAAAATTTGATGATATTTTGGTAATTTTAAAATTGAGGTATTTTGATAATTTTGATATTTAGGGGTATTTTGGTAATTTTGAAATTCAAAGGTATTTTAGTAATTTTAAAATTCAAGGATATTTAGGTAATTTTGAAATTTAGGGGTATTTCGATAATTTTGATATTCAAGGGTATTTCGATAATTTTGCCAAACAAGGGTAATTTGGTAACTCTATAAACCAGGGTTATTTTGGTCATTTTACAAAATAAGGGTAATTTGGTAATTTTTCTTCATAGTTGTGAACATTTTCAAATCAAGTGTATTTTTTTAAAGTATACAAAACTTAGGGTTTTTGTTTCCAAAATAGGGTGGTTGATCCCTTTCGAGTTTTAATTATGGGTTCACTCATGAACAAGTCCTTATAGCTAGAGTGAGCAAATCACTACGCACTGTAAGATTCCAAAGGAACAAGAGGTGAGTCACTAGGACTACTTAAATACTAAGCTCCCCGAATCCACTCCTAGGCATGCGATGCCTATTGCCACACCTGTCATGGCTAAAGAGAGCAGTCACTACTATGCACCGTAAGATTCCAATAAGAGAAGGTGAGTCACTTGGACTGCTTAAATACCAAGCTCTTCCGGATCTACTCCTAGACATGCATATGCCTATTGCCACACCTTAGTCTTGCGACTCGTTTACAGGTTTTGTTTAGTGAAATTAAGTCTTATGGAATTGAAGAGTTGTTCATCTAAGCCTAGAGTCCATCAAGTTCTAATCTAGATAGTCTACGTCCCGTAAAGCCCACTAAGCCCATATTTATATCACAATCAGGAGTTCAGAATACTTACCTGGGTGGATTGGGTGCCGGTAGACTCGAAGGCCATGTCTTCAAACCAAAAATTTTTCTTAAATTCAATTTTTTTCTAAAACACTTCTAGACCCATTTCATAGCCCGAGTTTTGAACTGGGCTCTGATACCAAATTGTAACACCCCAAACCCGACCCATGCATTTCAATCGGATCTGGCATGTCACGGCTTGTACTTTGAAAACTTTTGCTTTGTATGTTATGGAAATCATAAGTCAATTGAACATTATTTGGATAGATAGGTGGCATTTTGAAAATATGGAATCCTTTGTATTATTATTATTAAAAGTATAAACAAACCTTATCATAAATTCATAAGTTGCTTAACATTGAAAATTACTTAGTTGAATGAAAACTAGGGGCCTTATTACATAGATATTCTCGAAATAACAATGAAATAAATTAAACTTAAAGAAATCCCAAAAGAAAATAACTTGTAGAAATAGAACTTGATGGCCCCTCGAGTCTGTCTCAGCTCCCATGTCTACAATCTACTATTCATCTGGAAGAGTAGAGAAAAGGAAAGCGTGAGTCACAAAGAGAATAGATCTAGCCTGTTATGGCACACAGGCAACTACACGCCCATGTGGTGTTGACAGTGGGGTTTTCAGCTTTTGCTAAAACCCTATTTTTTGTATTTTTAGGTACAGACTTGGTTTCGACTGATGCTACAGTGGTCCTCGAGCACTCTAAAACCTATAATTGACCAATTTCACTCAATTTATCACTTAATCGATAAAACTAAAACCAAATCCAAATCCAAAATGAGAAACACATCCCTTAAGCGATGAAAAACTTACCCCAGCACCTCGAAACAGTTGATTACGCAATAGTACGATGAGACCTTTAATCTACGTGAGATGCTGCTACCAAACGTCAAAAACCCCCGAATCAAAGTTAGAAAAATCGTAAGTTAAAGAGAGCAAAAACTCCATTTACCAGAACGTGTGACGAAAATTGACGCAACGGAATGAAGGTGTAGTAGCCAACAAAAAGAGATGGAAATAGAAAGAAGAATTCGGGTTTGACAATAAAAAAAATGAAAGGAGAAGAGATGGCGTCAGAAAGGTGGAGAGTTTTGGGAAGACTAAAATTTTGCAAAAATGAACGATAATGCTTAGAATATCTGATAACCCCAAAATCCACTCCCCTAAATTCTCTCTACCAAACTTTTACTACTCAGATTTCCAATACAACTCAAACTCTCCAACCGATAAGCAAATAAAAATAATTGTCCTTACGCTCACACAGGGATTCAAACTCTTAACCCTCTACCAACCAACACTCCCCTTAACCACTAGACCAGCAGGCCCATTCTGGTAAATACTTACAAACTTTTAATTAAAGCCTTCTAGCCAGAAATAGGGGTTAAGTCAGAAAAATACTAGAATTTGCCAAAGTCAGGGCTTGAACTCAAGACCTTTCAAACACACCCAAAGTACTTAACCACTAATGCAGATACACAATTGTGTCACATTTTCACAATAACAAAAAAAAGAATTTTAGGGCGTTACAACTCTACCCCCTAAAAGAAAATTTCGTCCTTGAAATTTACCTGGTCAGAAAAGGTGAGGATACTACAACGCATCATATCCTCAGGTTCCCACGTAGTTTCCTCAGTGCTATGATTACGCCACAGAACCTTCACTAGTGGAATGGACTTCTTCCTTAGAACCTTAACGTCATGATCTAGAACCT
This sequence comes from Gossypium rotundifolium, assembly GCA_025506655.1. Classification (NCBI taxonomy): domain Eukaryota; kingdom Viridiplantae; phylum Streptophyta; class Magnoliopsida; order Malvales; family Malvaceae; genus Gossypium; species Gossypium rotundifolium. The sequence continues at coordinate 19,821,990 of CP106726.1, forward strand.
GAAATGGCTCTTCCTCAAAGGTCAAGTCTGGCCTAACCTCAATCTCCTCAATAGGGACAATATGCGTGGGATCAGAGCAGTAGCACCTCAACATCAAGACGTGAAACACATCGTGAATAAAGTCTAACTCTAAAGGTAGCTCCAACAGATAAATGACCGATCTAACTAGTTTCAGAATCTGGTACGGCCCAATAAACCTAGGGCTCAACTTGCCCTTACGACCGAACCTCAGAATCTTTTTCCATGGCGAGGTCAAAAGAAATACGAAGTCCCTCACAGAATACTCAACCTCACATTTCTTCAGATCCGTATAAGATTTTTATCTTTTCGATGCCACTTTCAGTCGATCCCGAATCAGTCTGACCTTATCCTCAGTCTTAGAAACCAACTCAGGACCCAGAACACGTCATTCACCCAACTTAGTCTAACACAAAGGAGTGCAACACTTACGAACATACAAAGCCTCATAAGGTGTCATCTAAATGCTAGATTGGAAATTATTCTTGTAAGTAAACTCTGCTAGTGGCAGATACTCCTCCCAACTGCCTCGAAAATCAATAGCATAGCTCCTTAACATATCCTCCAATATCTAAATCACCCTTTTTGATTGACCATTGATTTGAGGATGGAACGCAGTTCTGTAGTCCAACCTTGAACCCAGAGCCTCATGTAGCTTCTTTCAAAATTGATACGTGAAGAGAGGATCCCTATTAGAGATGATCAAAATCGGTACCCCATGTAGCCTCACTATCTCAGAAGTATAGAGCTTCGCCAGTTTCTACAAAGAATAATCAGTCCTAACTGGGATGAAGTGTGTAGACTTGGTCAATCGATCCACGACAACCCACACTGAATCCTTCTTAGTGGGTGTTAAAGGTAACCCACTAACGAAATCCATCATTACTCGTTCCCATTTCTATAACAAAATCTTAATCAACTGCAGCAAACCCGAAGGCAACTGATACTTAGCCTTAACCTACTGGCATGTTAGACATCTTGCCACAAAATGAGTAACCTCTCACTTTAATCTTGGTCACCAATACAACTCTCGTAGATCTCGGTACATCTTATTTCTACCAGGGTGCATAACGTAAGGGCTACTATACACTTCTCTCAAAATACATTGTCTTAAATCAGTGTCATACGGAACAGAGATCTGTCCACAAAAATAGAGCACCCCATCATTGTTTAGCCTAAAATTCGTAGTGCTGCCACTTTCCACCTGTCAAAATCGAAGACCCAAAGATTTATCCTATAACTGTTTAACCCTAATCTGCTCAATCCAAGTCAGTTTGACCTGTAGCTCAACCAACAATCTCCCATCGTCGAACAAGTTAAGTCGACCAAACATCGCTCTCAGATCAGTCATATCCCTATGGCTCAATGCATCGACCACCACATTAGCCTTGCTCGAGATGGTACTCAATGGTACAATCATAATCGTTAAGTAGCTCAACCTATCTATGCCGCCTAAGATTTAGTTCTTTTTTAATAAGGAGGTACTTGAGGCTCTTGTGATCAGTTTAGATGATACACTTCTGTCACAGACCGAAATTGACCCTAATCGAAACAGTGGTTTTGGGACCACGAATCCGAATCTGAAATTTTTTTAATATTATATTCTATGCTCATTATTTGTGAATTAATATGTGTGAAAGTTTCGTAGAAAAATTTTATCGTTTAAGTGCTTAATTTGATTAAAAGGACTTAATCGCGTAAAGTGTAAAAGTGGCATACTAAAGTGAAATGTGCTAAGTTGAGTATGGCTTTATAATATGAAGTATAGAAAGGGTAAATAACCCATTTTATGAGTTAGTGGCCGGCCATGGACAAGTTTGTCCTTAAGTTATATTATTTGGTTATTTTAATCTTAAGGTTAGTTAAGTAAATTAGTAATAACTTAATATATGTTAAAGTAAAACAAAAGAAAATGCTATTATCATCCATTTGCTCTTGGCTGAACCTTTGCATGAGTAGAAGGGTTTTATTTCTTTAAAATTTTGGCACTTTGAAGCTAAAATTCAAGGTGAGTTTTTAGTCAGTTTTAGTTAATTTTTACGTTTTTGAGATCGTTGCTTCAAACTGTAGCTGACCCATGTTAAAATTTTTAAGAATAATCATGTATGATGTTCAGCCTTTACTACGTTCTTGTGATTTTTGGTGTTTTATGATTTTATGTAAATGATATGTTAAAGATTAGTATATATTGAATTGGAAATTTTAGTAAATTTGAGTATTTTGGGCTAATTTGTAAAAATAAAATTTTGAGGATTTATTTGCAAAATGAATGAAATGTATGCCTTGGTATGAAGGTATAGAAGATTCAGCCTAAAGTATTATGTACAAATTATGTGTATTTTGTGTTTTATGCAAATAGGACTAAATTGTAAAAATGTGAAACATTAGGGGTAAAATGGTAATTTGCCCATTTATGTGTTTTGGGACTAAATTGAAATGAAATGTGCTTGAATGAGATTATTTTTGAATTGTTTAGATCAAGAACAAAGAAAAATAGATTTGGATCAGGGAAAGTCGAAAGTTATCGAATAGTCGGTATACGCGGTTCGTCGGTAGTCGAGGTAAGTTCTTAAGTTAAAGTTCATTATGTTGATAATTAAAAATGAATGAAATCAAATTATGTGATTAATTTGGGTAAATAGCAGGAGATAGCCGAATGTGTATGTCTAATTTTGGAATGAATATATGTTTTTGAATACAATGTGAATTAGTATACTTGACATGACAGATGAATTGATTGTGTGAATACGATTGGATAGTAATGTATGTGTTGAGAAATGTGAGTTGATGAATTGAGTTGATAAATATAGCAGGCCTTGTGCCGGTGTTGTATATCAGGCTCTGTGCCTAGCAAGCCTTGTGCTGGTGTTGTATATCAGGCTTTGTGCCTAGCAGGCCTTGTGTCGGTGTTGTATATCAGGCTCTGTGCCTAGCAGGCCTTGTGCCAGTGTTGTAAATCAGGCTCTGTGCCTAGCAGGCTTTGTACCAGTGTTACATTTCGGGCTTTGATGCCTAGCAGGCTTGATGCCGGTGATGCGTTTTAAATGAAGAAACCTTAAATTACTCAAGGTGAAATGCAGTTAATGTATCAAGTAAACGCTCCAGTAAACGTAAGTCCCTTTTTCATTCACCGAGAGCAAGGTAAGTTATGTCTTATATTAACTAAATTTAAATGATATGGTAGAAATGGTATTATGTGAAATTGAACTATTGATCAAAAGTATGAGTAGTACGTGATTGAAATTGAGATTGAACACAATACTTTGGTAGACTTGATTATGAATAGAAATGTTCATTGAAATATGACTTTGATTGGGATAACATTGACGATGTGAATGGTGGATGTATATGATTCAAAATAATATGATTAATGTAAAACATATACCTTGTGTTTTGATATAATATCAGTTTAAGGTAAATAAGTGAAACAATTAGGTAAATGAACTATGGTATTCAGCCTTACATAAATTTGTGCATTTGACATGTTTATTTTTCGTTGTTAATGGTAACTATTATATATGTATTAGTGTTTGGACATTGTATTATCATTAACTTAAAACTTACTAAGCTAGTGTACTTACTTTGTATATATGGTCTTTCTGTTTTATAGATCGTAGACTCAGCTATGGACTCAGAGGATCATCAAGAAAGTCAACCACACTATCACTCTTTTTGGTATAAATGTTTACTTTTTGAATCAAAGGCATGTATAGGCTGAATTATGACTTGAATGAATGATGTTCGGTTATATAAATGTATATATATGGCCTTGCGAATAAGGCTATAACTTTCGGTTAAATAAGGCTATAACTTTCGGTTAAGTATGGTTTATATGTTTGATATAATGGTTTGTTTAAATCTTTGATATAAGATGTGTGCGTATCATGCTTGGAAGTTAAATGTGGTTATATAGAATTAATCATTTATATGTATTATATATATATATATATATATATATGTATAAGTATGCCTATTTGGTCGTGTGAATTTTTCTACTTAGATTATTATGTGCTCGGTTATAATTCAAAGTTGATGTAACACCCCAAACCCGGCCCATGAGCCTCGACCGGATCTGGTATGTCACAGAAGAAAAACGTTTTGAACGATTTTGATTGTCTGATAGAATTCTGAAAATTTGTTGAGATTATAAATCGGTGTCTATTAAAAACTCAGGTGGAATTGTTTTTTTTTTTATAAACATGGTTGAGTTGAAATCTTTGAAAACATTTGATCATTTAAATTATTAGAACTATCAGAGTTATTGCTAACTTAGTGAATTTAGCTACCCGATGGCAACATCCTTGAAAACTCGTAAAAAAAATTTCCCATTTTGAACACGTCACTTTTAACTGATTCATTTAAACAATTTATAAATTCTTTAGTAATATAGTAGAAGTGAAGTAAATCAACTACTTAAACACCCAAAATAATAATTAGCGGCCTTATTACAACCCAAACCAAAAATTTAGTAAATAATAAACTTAAACCTGCTAAATAAAATTCCAAATCCAAAGAACAAGCATGGTAGCCTCGAGTCCTCTCCGGCTCCATCTCCGCGATCTACTCATCTGCAAAATGATATGGGAAGGGGTAAGTCACCAAGACTCAGTGTATAAATCCCCAACCCGGAAGTGCAATCTCATACACAAAATATTAGTAAGACATGCAAAACCATGCAACCCAAACCTAGCCATCCATACTCCTTAGCTACCCCGTGTGGTCAAAACCACTGGTGGTCAAAACCACTGGTGACCGGAGTCACAAATCGAGTGATGGGGCCAACCCATCGTGTGGTCAAAACCACTGATGACCATAGGTCACAATTATCAATATGTGGTCAAAACCACTGGTGGTACCAAACCACTGGGACTTAGTCACGATTTATATCAACGGTGTGGTCAAAACCACTGGTGACCGAAGTCACGATTAAACTGATGGGGCCAACCCATCTTGTGGTCAAAACCACTGGTGACAGTCCATAGAGCAAATTCCCCCTCCTCTCTTCAATCCCATTATCAACATGCTCACAACATGATTAACATACTATCATAAATCATACTTATAAGTCATGGCATACCATGATAACTATCATGTCATCCATATAACATATTTAAAATCACAAGCGACTTACCCGGAATCCATGCTCATGCCCACAAGGCAAATCACTATCACAATAGTTAACTGTAACACAATAAGCAATGCTAACTAATAAAGTGTGTAAGAGTTTTACACACCTGTTTAACCGAATATCTAAAGAGAAATCCCAAATCTATGCGTTATCACAAAATCCCGAAACGTATTCCCGTATTGCTTCTACAATCGGCAAACACCCAAACCTTTAGATCTAATAGCCGTTCGGCTATACTAATAATCCCGAAGGATCATTCACACCTGAAATGTGGCCTTAGGCCGAACTTACTATTACTTACCAAAGCGAGTTTAAAACCCGGAAGCCTTTGCTCCTAAAATCATAGCACACAATCGGTTACTATTTAAACACCATACATGGCCCATAGCCGAATACGACAGTCACTTACCTTGAAGAACCGAAACCTAAAAGACTCCTTCAAAGCACTCTAGCGTCGGCTACACACAAAAGGTACAATATTAGGACCACATACACATTTGGCCAACCTTACCAAGGCCTATTCGGCCATAGTAACTAAATCCCGAAGGCTCATTTCTGGCACTTACCCAAAATCGATTTGGTTTCCAACCAAATCCCGAAGCCACACACACCACTTGTAATCGGCTACACCTTGAGATCACATAATAGTTAGGCTTCAGCTTTTCCAAAATATCTAATGAATAAGCTTCAGGAGAATTCTTTACCATAGACTTGCCAAATCGATTAGCAGAGAACGGAGGCTTAGTTCGGCGATTTCAAAATCCTGAAGCACCTTATGAGAAATCGGTTTCAAAAGCAGTTAGCCAAACCATCAACAAACGCCGGATTTTGGCTTTCCCTTCATATAATTCGACAGAGAAAAAGATAATATGGAAGGAAGGTTTCGGCAATCACTTCCCTTACAAACCGATTTGAAGAAGAAATCCCGAAGAGAATTTATGCCCACCTGATATTCGGCCAAAGTAGATCTAATAGGAGAAGGGAGATTTAGACAAAAGAATGGAGTAGATTCGGCTAGAACAAAAAGGAGAGAAAAAGAAAGATTTGTATGGTATTCGGCTTTGATGTTTCTTTTGGGGTGCTAAGCAAAGAAAAGAGAAAGAAGCTTATGGGATTCGGCAAAAATAGAGGAGAAGAAGAAACATGAATAGCCTTTTTGTTTCTAGGAATTTTGGCACAAAGAAACGAAAATTAAAAAGAAAAAGGAACTAACTAAAGATGGCCACTCTCTAATTATACTACACAATTCGGCACACACCTCCACCCCCTTCACTTGGCCGAATATACCATCACAAAGAGCCCTTCATTCGGCCACCTCCATGCCCCTTATCAATTCCCAAAATAATCTCCCACTTTATCTCTTAACACCCATTCAAAAATAAATATAATACAATAGCCATTATCCCATATCTTACAAATTTAAACTAAATAAAACAACCCACCTTTATGCCTTTCTATATCCAAAAAATAAAATAAAACCAGCCTTAGCTTATCTTATTGGAGTCCACATGCTGTCCACCTTCTCTCCACCTCTTAACGCCAGCAGCAAAAATAAAACACCAAACTGCTGCCCCCATGGTTTGAACATGGGACCTGATGAAGCAAACTGCACTAACACCCCTAACCATTACGCTTATGCGTTTCTTTGTGACATAAACTCGTCACAATTTCTTTTAAGAGCTCCTTCGTTACCTCCCCCTTGACTTAATGCCAAAAACCAAAAATAAAACACCCTTCCCTGCTGCCCACGTTGCTCGAACCCAAGACCTGCACCAGGCGTCACTTTCAGGCCCTTAAGTGGTGCCCAACGCCGCTTTTACCAATACGACTTTCATGACCGAAAACCTTACCATTTTATTTTTAAGGCTTTCCTAGCCCAACTTCCTCCACATAACGAAAAAAAATAAAACTTCTAGGTGCTAATTCGGTAGCTCGAACCCTCCTTTGCCGCACCCTTCCTAGCTCCTTAGGTAGAGTCCCAAGCCACCCTATCACCTATTTCCTTGTGTCATGCTTCTCCCGAAATTTCTCTTAACCCCTATCTCACCTAGCTCCCTCCTCTTAAGCACTAAAAAGAAATTTCAGCCCTAAGTCAGACCTAGCCCAGGGTTATGGCTAGACCCTAGAACATGTCAAGCAATCATAGCATACCTATTTCTTCAAGCACGCACATGTAAATAATTAAATTGCAAACAACCCCTAATTCAGGATGTTACAGTTCTACCCCCTTAAAATATTTTCGGCCTCGAAATTACCTGGATCAAAAGAGTTGGGGTATTGTCGCAAGATCACATCCTCGGATTCCCACGTGGCCTCCTCCGTACCATGGTTTCGCCATAGCACTTTTACCAATCGTACTGACTTCCTCCTCAAAACCTTGATATCCCGATCCAAAATCTATATCGGCTCCTCCTCGAAAGACAAGTTCGAGTTCACTTCAATTTTCGTAACCGACACTACATGTGATGGATCTGATCGATAGCGCCTCAGCATTGAAACATGGAAAATGTCATGGATCTGGCTCAATTCGCCAAAGAACTCAAGTCGGTAAGCCACCGGTCCCACACATTTCAATATCGTACTACCGATGAACCTAGGGCTTAGCTTGCCCTTTTCGGCCAAACCTCAAGACTTTCTTCCAAGGTGATACCTTCAAGAAGACCTTATCACCCATCGTGATACTCCACATCCTCGCGCTTAAGATCGGCGAGATTTTTGCCCGTCTGACGCCTCTTTAAGATGAGCCCAATTACTCTAACCTTATCCTCTGCTCTCGCTACTAACTTTGGACCCAACATCCGACGTTCTCCCACTTCATCCAACACGTAGGAGTACAAACATTTTCGACCATACAAATTACCTCATACGGTGCCATCCGAATACTACGCTGATTACTATTGTAATAAGCGAATTACCAAAGGTAGGTACTCTTTCCAACTACCACTAAGTCCAAAACATAGCCCTTAACGTATCTTCCAACACTTGGATTACCTCTCGCATTGTCCATCGATCATGGATGAAAAGCCATGCTAAAATTCAACTTCGTGCCTAACTCCGATGTAAGGCCTTCCGAATCTCGACGTGAACTGGGATCCCAATCTAAGATAATGGACACCGGTACTCCATGTAACTGCACTATCTCTGCTATATACAGCTTAGCTAACCTTTGAAGCGAGTAGTCCACCCTTACCGGTATGAAATGGGCCAACTTAGTTAACTGGTCTACTATCACCCATATCGAGTCTTTCTTACTGGGCGTAAGGGGAAGCCCACTTATGAAATCCATCGTAATCTCCTCCCACTTCCACTGTGGAATTTTTACCTATCAGAATCGCCTCGATGGTAATTGATGCTCACCTTAACTTGTCGGCATGTCGACACTTGCCCACTAACTCTAAGTTTTCTCGCTAAGACCCGCCACTAAAATCGCTCCCTTAAATCTCGATACATCTTGCTACCTCCAGGATGCATAGCGTACGGGTTGCTATGAGCTTCTTTAAGGATTCGCTGCCTCAAATCATCATCCTTAGGCATACATACTCTCGCCTGAAAACACAACACTCCATCACTACCCAAGCTGAACCCTTCGGCCTCACCACTTTGTACTTGCAACCTTCGAGTACTCAAAACTTCATCGGTCATCTGCCTCTCTTTGACCTCATCAATCCAAGACGGCCTTACTTGCAATTCTGCCAGAAGACTCCCATCCTCATAGAGACTTAGGTGAGCAAACATTGCTCGCAAATCTGCTACCACCTTACGGCTCAATGCATCAGCTACCACGTTAGCCTTGCTCGGATGGTATTCGATTGAGTAGTCGTAGTCCATCAGCAGCTCAATCCACCTCCGCTACCTCAGTTTAAATCTTTTTGGGTCAAGAGGTACTTCAGGCTCTTGTGATCCGTGTACACTATCGACTTCTCCCCATACAGATAGTGCCTCCAAATCTTCAAGGCAAAAACCACAGCAGCCAATTCTAAATCATGCATAGGATAGTTACCTTCGTGAGGCCTCAACTACTGTGACGCATAAGTGACCACCTTCCCTTCTTGCATCAACACACACCCTAAACCAGTATGCGATGCATTACAATACACAGTGAATTCCTTTCCTGCCTCCGGCTGAATCAAGACTGGTGCTTCTATCAAAATCTTCTTCAGCTTGTCGAAACTCTCTTGCTGCTTCTCAGACCACACAAACGGAACTCCTTTTCTCAGCAACTTAGTCAACGATGTGATTAAGGAGAAATTTTCTACAAATCTCCGGTAATATCCTGCTAACCCCAGAAAACTTTAGATTTTCATAACCAACCTCGGTGGTTTCCACTCCATTACTGCCTCAATCTTACGGGGATCCACCCTGATTCCCTCGGCTAAAACAACATGCCCTAGAAAAGTTACCTCCTTAAGCCAGAACTCACACTTGCTGAATTTAGCATACAACTGTTTCTCCCTTAGAACTTGCAGAACCACATGAAGATGTGTGCCATGCTCCTCCTCAAACTTCGAGTACACTAAAATGTCGTCTATGAACACCACGATGAACCGATCTAGGTAGGGTTGGAAAACCCGATTCATCATGTCCATAAACACGACTGGTGTATTCGTCAAACCAAAAGGCATTACTAGAAACTCGTAGTGCCCATACCGAGTACGGAATGCCGTCTTGTGGATATCAGCCTCCTTCACCTTAAGTTGATGGTACCCTGACCTAAGGTCGATCTTAGAGAACACCGATGCTCCCTTGAGTTGATCGAACAAGTCATCGATCCTGGGCAAAGGATACCGGTTCTTTATTGTCAGCTTGTTCAGCTGTCGATAGTCTATCCACATCCTTATTGTTCCATCCTTCTTCTTAACAAATAGCACTGGAGCTCCCCAAGGCGATACACTTGGCCGAATGAACTCTCTATCCCACAATTCCTGGATCTGAGCCTTCAACTCTACTAATTCTTTTGGAGCCATCCGATACGAAGCTATGGATAGTGGCGCGATTTCGGGTAACAAATCTATACCAAACTCAAACTCTCGATCTGGAGGTAGACCAGGAAGTTCCTCTGGAAACACATCGACATATTCCCTTACGGTCTGGACATCCCTCACAACTGCATCCTTAGCTTCCAGAGCACAAACATGCACTACATATGCTTCACAACCTTTCCTAACCATCTTTTCTGCCTTCAATGCAGAAACCAGATTAGATAGGTAATCTCTCCTTTACCTATCATCACCACCTCCTCTCCTTCCATGGTCTTTAATACCATGCGCTTAGTCAAGCAATCCGTGCTAGCTCGATACTTTACTAGCCAATCCATCCAGAGATCGATCGAACTCCTAAACGGTAGTTCCATCAAGTCGACCAAGAACACGACCCCTTGGAGTTCTAGGGTACATTCCTATAGAGTTTACTTACTTCTACAGAGTGACCTAGAGGGCTTAATACGGTCATCTTCCTGAAGTAAGCTCAAAGTCTAAGTTCGTAGTTTTCACTACGCTACTAGCAATGTATGAGTGAGTTGAGCCAATATCAATCAAGGTGCTATAGGTACTCCAAAGATCAAAACATACAGTTATGACGTCCGGTGTGTCGCCTCCTCCCGACGCCTGCAACATAGACCAAACCAGTTGCCTAGCCTCGGACCACCCCAGTACCTCCCCTCGGTGTCCCACATCCTCTACCAAAGACCATTACCTCCTCTACACCCGACCTCCCTGTGGTCGTTGGTTATCCCTCCTATTCAAAGGCACGATCCGACCTCGGACCTTAGCCTAGTCGCTTTTTTGGACAATCCCTAACTCGATGTTCCATGGATCCACACTCAAGCATCCCGATTACCACTCTAACACTTCCCCGTGTGAGACTTCCCACACCGAGCACACCGTGGTGGCCATTGAGGATTAGCAGCAGCAGCAGGCCTAGCAGCTTGATCTGACCCACCATACCTCGTCCTCTTCTACTGATTACTAGAAAACCTCAAAGATCTGGAGCTCCTCTTATTCCAACTCCTATCCTGATTTCGCCTAATCAACTGTCTTACCCCTTCAGCAACCTTAGCCTTCTCTACTAGGACAGCGAACTCCTGTTCCTGTTGTGGAGCTATCATCATCCTCAGCTTATCTCTCAGCCCATCCTCGAATCTGACACAGCGTTCATGCTCAGTACCCACAATACCACGAGCATACCTGCTCAACCAGAGAAATTCAGCCTCATACTCTGCCACTATCTTATTACCCTGAACCAGGTTTAAGAAAGCCTTCCGCTGCGCATCCACGTAGCTAGTTCCTATGTATTTCTTTTGGTAGGTAGCCTTAAAGAATTCTCATGTGAGATCCTCCGCCATTGCTCCATCCCTTACGGTGAGCCACCACTGGTATGACTCATCCCGAAGTAGAGAGATTATACCCTTCAGCCTTTCCTCAGCTGGAAAATTTAGGTCATCCATGATCCTTTCAGTTGATTCCAACCAATATTCTGCCGCACCGGGTGCCACACCTGATACACCCCGGAACACTTCCGCTCTATTGGCTCATTGTCGCTCGGGTACAGATTTTCGAGCTCTCAAACCTCCACCTGCTCCAGCCACCATCTCAAGAACTCGCAGCACAGCCTGCGATACTGCCTCACCCCCGTCTGATCCTACTACTCAACACCAAAGGTTGGGGGTGGTGGTGGCGGTGGTATCTCATTATCAGACCCTTGACCCGACCTAACGGGTTCTGACACGGTTATTCTTCCTTTACCGCGTCCACGATGGCCACGTCCTCTAGAACTCATTTCAACGATTGCGCTTAAATCCGATTAAGAACTTTTATGGATTAGTACTTGTTTCACTGGTTATCCGCGAAGAAATTTTATAAAGAGAGCTTAATAGGGATTCTTTCGATCATTAAAAGTTTCAAGTTTTCTATCCTAATTCACTGAAAAACACATCCATTCCTTAGTATCTCCCATACATTCACTCTTCTGACATTTCGTCGTTCCTATCCTGTGGTATTTTGTCTTTTGTCCCACAGGTATTTTCATAATTTGTCAAAACAAAGTTCCTTGGTGATTTTTGTCAATAAGGGTATTTTGGAAATTTTGAAATTTTGAGGGTATTTTAGAATTTTGAAATTTGGGGCATTTCTGAATTTTCTGTAAATTTATAAATCTTAATAAATCCGGGTATTTCAAGATTTGTAAAACTTGAGGTTCTTTTGGAGAATTTGTTTTCCAAATTGGAAGCATTGCAAAAATTTTGGCAATCAGGGTCATTTTGGTAATTTTGTAAGTTAGGGGCAATTTCGTAATTTTCCAAAATCATGACATTTTGATATTTTGTAAATTAAGGTTTTTGGACATTCTATAAGTAATGAAAATTTCGATTAGCACTGTGGGTATTTTGGGAATTTCACAAACCAAGGGCGTTTTTATAATTTTACCACTAGGAGTATTTTTGTAATTTTCATAAATCGAACATTTTTCGAAAAATTTTGTAAAATAGTTCTCCCAAGTTAAAAGGGAAATTTTAAGAGTTTTAAAACTAAGGTTTTTACAACAATACGGCTAGTTCCTTCGGGTTTTAGTTATTGGGTTTAGCCTATGAATAAGTCCTCATGGTTAGGGTGAACCAAGCTATGCACTGTAGGATTCTGCGAAGAGGAGGTGAGTCACTAGGATCGCTAAGTACCGTGCTCTTTCGGATCCAATCCTAGACATGCGCAAGCGTTACCACACCTTAACCCTGGCGACTTAGCCATAGGTTTATTTAATTAAGCATTTAAAGTCTTATGTGAATGTTGGGGTAAACTAGTCCTAGGGTTCAAATACTTATCATACTATCTACGCTCCATTTCTACCCTTCTACGATAATAATTCACACAATAGTTAGAAGTACTTACAGGCGGATTGGTGCCGGAGACTCGGTGCCATGCTGTTCAAACTAAGAACCTTTTTCATAATATTCCACAGAGGCCTACCAACAACATTTTGGGCCCTGGGCCTCCCACAGCCGAGTTTTGAACCTGGCTCTGATACCAAAAAAGTAACACCCCAAATCCAACCAATGAGCCTCGACCGGATCTGGTATGTCACAGAAGAAAAATGTTTTGAACGATTTTGATAGTCTGATAGAATTCTGAAAATTTGTTGAGGTTATAAATCGGTGTCTATTAAAAACTCAGGTGGAATTGTTTTTTTTTTATAAACATGGTTGAGTTGAAATCTTTGAAAACATTTGATCATTTAAATTATAAGAACTATCAGAGTTATTGCTAACTTAGTGAATTTTGCTACCCGATGGCAACATCCTTGAAAACTCGTAAAAAAATTTTCCATTTTGAAAACGTCACTTTTAACTGATTTATTTAAACAATTTATAAATTCTTTAGTAATATAGTAGAAGTGAAGTAAATCAACTACTTAAACACCCAAAATAATAATTAGCGGCATTATTACAACCCAAACCAAAAATTTAGTAAATAATAAACTTAAACTGTGCTAAATAAAATTCCAAATCCAAGGAACAAGCATGGTCGCCGAGTCCTCTCCTACTCCATCTCCACGATCTACTCATCTGCAAAATGATATGGGAAGGGGTGAGTCACCAAGACTCAGTGTATAAATCCCCAACCCGGAAGTGCAATCTCATACACAAAATATTAGTAAGACATGCAAAACCATGCAACCCAAACCTAGCCATCCATACTCCTTAGCTACCCCGTGTGGTCAAAACCACTAGTGACCGGAGTCACAAATCGAGTGATGGGGCCAACCCATCGTGTGGTCAAAACCATTGATGACCATAGGTCACAATTATCAATATGTGGTCAAAACCACTGGTGGTACCAAACCACTTGGACTTAGTCACGATTTATATCAATGGTGTGGTCAAAACCACTGGTGACCGAAGTCACGATTAAACTGATGGGGCCAACCCATCTTATGGTCAAAACCACTGGTGACAGTCCATAGAGCAAATTCCCCCTCCTCTCTTTAATCCCATTATCAACATGCTCACAACATGATTAACATACTATCATAAATCATACATATAAGTCATGGCATACCATCATAACTGTCATGTCATCCATATAACATATTTAAAATCACAAGCGACTTACTCGGAATCCATGCTTATGCCCACAAGGCAAATCACTATCATAATAGTTAACTGTAACACAATAAGCAATGCTAACTAATAAAGTGTGTAAGAGTTTTACACACCTGTTTAACCGAAGATTTAAAGAGAAATCCCGAATATATGCGTTATCACAAAATCCCGAAACGTATTCCTATATTGCTCCTACAATCGACAAACACCCAAACCTTTAGATCTAATAGCCATTCGGCTATACTAATAATCCCGAAGGATCATTCGCACATGAAATATGGCCTTAGGCCGAACTTACTATTACTTACCAAAGCGAGCTTAAAACCCGAAAGCCTTTGCTCCTAAAATCATAGCACACAATCGGTTACTATTTAAACACCATACATGGCCCATAGCCGAATATGATAGCCACTTACCTTGAAGAACAGGAACCTGAAAGACTCCTTCAAAGCACTCTAGCGTCGGCTACACACAAAAGGTATAATATTAGGACCACATACAAATTCGGCCAGCCTTACCAAGGCCTATTCGGCCATAGTAACTAAATCCTGAAGGCTCATTTGTGGCACTTACCCAAAATCGATTTGGTTTCCAACCAAATCCCAAAGCCACACACACCACTTGTAATCGGCTACACCTTGAGATCACATAATAGTTAGCCTTCGGCTTTTCCAAAGCATCTAATGAATAGGCTTAAGGAGAATTCTTTACCATAGACTTACCAAATCGATTAGCAGAGAACGGAAGCTTAGTTCGGCAGTTTCAAAATCCCGAAGCACCTTATGAGAAATCGATTTTAAAAGTAGTTAGCCAAACCATGAACAAATACCAGATTTTGGCTTTCCCTTCATATAAGTCGACAGAGAAAAAGATAATATGGAAGGAAGGTTTCGGCAATCACTTACCCTTACAAACCGATTTGAAGAAGAAATCCCGAAGAGAATCTATGCCCACCTGATATTCGGCCAAAGTAGATCTAATAAGAGAAGGGAGATTTAGACAAAAGAATGGAGTAGATTCGGCTAGAACAAAAAGGAGAGAAAAAGAAATATTTGTATGGTATTCGGCTTTGATGTTTCTTTTGGGGTGCCAAGCAAAGAAAAGAGAAAGAAGCTTATGGGATTCGGCTAAAATAGAGGAGAAGAAGAAACATGAATAGCCTTTTTGCTTCTAGGAATTTTGGCACAATGAAACAGAAATTAAAAAGAAAAAGGAACTAACTAAAGATGGCCACTCTCTAATTATACTACACAATTCGGCACACACCTCCACCCCCCTTCACTTGGCCGAATATACCATCACAAAGAGCCCTTCATTCGGCCACCTCCATGCCCCTTATCAATTCCCAAAATAATCTCCCACTTTATCTCTTAACACCCATTCAAAAATAAATATAATACAATAGCCATTATCCCTTATCTTACTAGTTTAAACTAAATAAAACAACCCAGCCTTTATCCCTTTCTACAGCCGAAAAAATAAAAAAAAAACCAGCCTTAGCTTATCTTATTGGAGTCCACATGCTGTCCACCTTCTCTCCACCTCTTGATGCCAGCAGCAAAAATAAAACACCAAACTGCTGCCCCCATGGTTCGAACATGGGACCTGATGAAGCAAACTGCACTAACACCCCTAACCATTCTGCCAAGGCGTTTCTTTGTGACATAAACTCATCACAATTTCTTTTAAGAGCTCCTTCGTTACCTCCCCCTTGACTTAACGCCAAAAACCAAAAATGAAACACCCTTCCCTGCTGCCCACGTTGCTCGAACCCAAGACCTGCGCCAGGTGTCACTTCCAGGCCCTTAAGTGGTGCCCAACGCCACTTTTACCAATACGACTTTCATGACCGAAAACCTTACCATTTTATTTTTAAGGCTTTCCTAGCCCAACTTCCTCCACATAACGAAAAAAATAAAACTTCTAGGTGCTAAGTCGGCAGCTTGAACCCTCCTTTGCCGCACCCTTCCTAGATCCTTAGGTAGCGTCCCAAGCTACCCTATCACCTATTTCCTTGTGTCATGCTTCTCCCGAAATTTCTCTTAACCCCTATCTCACCTAGCTCCCTCCTCTTAAGCACTAAAAAGAAATTTCAGCCCTAAGTCAGACCTAGCCCGGGGTTATGGCTAGACCCTAGAACATGTCAAGCAATCATAGCATGCCTATTTCTTCAAGCACGCACATGGAAATAATTAAATTACAAACAACCCCTAATTCAGGATGTTACAGTTGATCATGAAATTGTTTATACTTATGTTTTGGGTTGATTATTAGAGTTTTAAATGAGGACCGAATATATGGTCAATGAGTTGGCTATATTTATGTATCTTGGACTAGTCACATATCATGTGTGTGTTTGGTAGGTTATTCAAAAATCTTGTGTGCAATAATAATAAAGAAGGATGAATTGATAATTATGGTTTAACATGGTTTTTATTTTAGGGACATGGCGTATATTATGATAGCATAATGTGTATGTTTGGTTATGCTATAAAATTCGAATGTCGTGTATGTGAGGGAAAAGCTAATAGAGTATTACAGGCCTATTTGTTTTAATATGCATATTTGTAGAAGCTATAAAATGATATGTTGATTTTTGACTAATGCAATAGATGTATTTTTATATGTTTCTTATATGAAATTTGGTGTTGTTATGTGGAAGCTTGATTCGAAACCTGTACAGATAATGAATTATGATGTATTGCAATTTTTGAAACATGGTTATTTGTAATGTAAGTCTTGATCATCATTTGTTAGTATAGAAAATTTAAATATGCGAAATGGATTTATTTCATATAAGATTGTGTTAAACTGTGTCTAGTTCGGTAACATCTCATAACCCTAATTCGACGACGGGTACGGGTTAAGGGGTGTTACAACTTCTCACTATACAGTTAGTGCCTCCAAATTTTTAGAGCAAAAACTACAGCGGCCAATTCCAAATCGTGCGTCGGGTAGTGTGCCTCATGTGTCTTTAGCTGACGAGACGCATATGCTACCACCTTACCATCCTACATCAGCACACATCCCAAACCGACATGTGATGTATCACTATAAATCATGAATTCCTCTTTAGGTTCAGGCTGTATTAGAATAAAAGCCTCAGATAGTACAGTCTTGAGCTTCTCGAAGCTCTCCTACTACTCCTCAGACCAGACAAATGGTACACCTTTATGTAGTAGCTTAGTTAAAGGTGCTACAATCAGCGCGAAGCCTTCCACAAACCATCAATAATAACCAGCCAACCCTAGAAAACTACGGATCTCAGACACATTCTTAGGCTTCTTCAGACCCACTTCAAGGATCGACTCGAATCCCCTCAGCAGACATCATATGTCCCAGAAATGTTACTTTACATAACCAAAACTTGCACTTGTTGAACTTAGTGCTAAGCAGCTTTTCCATCAAAATTTGAAGAACAATCCTAAGGTGCTCATCATGCTCATCTTCAGTCCTCAAATAAACCAATATGTCATCAATAAAAATTAAGACAAACTGATCCAGATAAGGTTGAAATACCCGATTCATCAAATCCATGAATGCGTCCGCGCATTCGTCAACCCAAAAGGCATAATTAGGAACTCATAATGCTCATACCGAGTCCAAAATGCTGTCTTATGCATGCCATCTTCCTTAACCTTCAACTGATGATACCCAGAATGCAAATCAATCTTGGAGAATATAGATGCCCCTCAGAACTAGTCAAACAAATCATCAATCCTTGGAAGTGGATACTTGTTCTTAATAGTCAACTTATTTAGTTATCGATAGTCAATACACATCCTCATGGATCCATCCTTCTTCTTTACAAATAGTACAGGTGCTCCCCACGAAGACACACTAGGGCGGATGAACCCACGATCCAACAACTCCTGAATCTAAGCCTTAAGCTCTATAAGCTCTTTTGGTGCCATTCAATAGGGAGCGATAGACATCGGAGCTATACCAGGGAAAAGATCAATACCAAAATCCATTTTTTGATTCGAAGGTAAACCAGGTAGCCACTCAGGGAAAATGTCTGAAAAATCCCTTACAATACGGATATCCTTTACAGTAGAGTTCCTAAAAGTAGAAACACTTACGTAGGCTAAGTATGCTTCACATCTCTTACGAATTAGTTTCTTAGCTACCACTATAGAAATCACGTTAGCCAAGTAGTTCTGACGTTCTCCAACCACGACTACCTCATCACCCTCCTCAGTTCTCAATACGACCCTCCTAGTCGTACAGTCTAATCTTACACGACATTTGACTAACCAGTCCATCCTCATAATTAGATCGAACTCCCCAAATGCAAGCTCCATTAAGACAGCCAAAAAGACTGCCCCTTGAACCTCTAACGGTACATCCCTATACAGTTTGCTAACTCTAACAGATTGCCCCTACGGGCTCAACACAGTCACCTCACTAGAAGTACTCTCAACCAGAATCGCCAGACTTTTGGAAACAGAACAAGCAACATAGGAATGTATAGATCTTATATCTATCAGTGTAGTGTAAGGCACATCATAAATAGGAAACGTACCCGTAATGACATTCAAAGCATCTCTATCCCCTCGGCGACGTGTATCATAAACAAGAGCAGGCTGCCTATGCCATTACCACCCCTAGCCTAACCACGGCCTCTCGGTGGCTACTGTGTTACTCTCTGTGGCTGCGCAGTACCAGTACCCTGAGTTTGCATCTGATCGGCCTTCAACGGATACTCCCTAATGCGATGATATAATGATCTACACCTCATACACGGCCCAGTCCTCCTCTGACACTCGCCCTGATGGCATCTACCACAATCGACATATGGCTGCAGTCTAGTAGTAGTAACAAGGACCCAACTCTAACTGGCCCATCAGGTCTGGCCTTTTTCTTAGGCCTTTGTACAGAACTCAAGGGCTCTGAATCCCTCTTGTTCTTACCCCTCTCTTTATCTCTGTTTTGGTGCTTAATGCGCTTAATATCTTCGGCGATCTTCGCTTTCTCGACTAGAACAAAAAAACCTCGCTCCCTCTACAGAGCTATCAGAACTCTCAAATTATCTATGAGGCCATCCTCAAAGTGGACACACCTCTCATACTCTGATGCCACCATACCTTGTGCATAGCGGCTTAATCTTAGGAACTTAACCTCATACTTGGCCACTGATCGATCCCCTTGAGTAAGATTCAGAAACTCCGTCCTATGAGCGTCTACATAACTGGCCCCTACACATTTCCCCTGGAAGGAAGTCTTACAGATCTCCCAGGTCAGACGTTAGGGCTGAGTGCCCTCCCTAACAGTTAGTTGATAAACCGTAAAAATAACATATTTTAATCCCACATTTAGCATAGTTCTGGATCATTTATCCCTTGATTTATGTAAAAAGGTGCTCTTAATCCTTTCTTTTCATGTTTTATACTTAGGAAAGTATCCAAGGATGAAAAGAACGAGAAACGGGCCTAAAACGGACCAAATTGGGCCAAAGAGGAAATTGACATGGCGTGGACTTAAGCCCACAAGGCTGTGCCTCCTTGAGAGACTAGAACATGGCCCGATCATGATTTACATGGGTGTGTCACCTCATTAAAATTTCAAACATGGCCTGGCCACGATTCACACGGGCGTGTGCCATGACCGTGTCCCTATCGTGGAAAAGAGCAATTCTACTTGAAAAAGGATACTTAGGGGCATAGAAACCTATTTCAAAAGCCTATATAAACACCCTGAGTTTATCCTTAAAGGGGGTGGTTAGCTAGGCCAAGGAGCTGAGCCAAAAAGGTCAAATTTGTGGAAATCACTCGAAGATAGCCAGTTGATCCATCTCAAGAAGCTGGAATTCTACTCTAGACGGTGGATCTCTCCTTCAATTCCTTTAGGGGGTTTTAGGGATTTCTTATGTTTTTTTTTATCTTTTCTTTTGAGATGTTTTCTTTTATAGTTATGAACTAAACCCTTTAGATACTTGAAGGGGATGAAACCTAAGACGGATCTTGTTATTGTTTCCTGAACTATATGATAAATACTTGATTTGTTCTTAATTATGTGTTCTTAATTCTTGTGTTGATATTTTCGGGGTATTGATTCAAGTATGATATGCTTAGGTGGAGGAGCAAAAGTCCCTGCCTAAGAGTAGATCTAGCATAATTAAGCGAGTTGATCGCACGCCTAGAGATAGGGTAATGAGATTTTTACGGATTAGGTGAAACCTAATACTAGGAGTCCATAGATCGAGTTAATGCGATTCTAGGGTTTTAATTAGAAAGATATTTCAATTAATCAACCTAGGGTTAGATGTTATTCGCCTCGAGAGAGGGTTTAATATAAATTAGGGAATCTTACGGATCAAGTCAAGTGAATTAATCGTCTGGTTCAAAGTTATAGGTGGATTCTTCCTAAGGGTATCGTCTTAATCAACTGAGTTTTTCCTCAAGTTAGTTTCCCCAATTCATTCTTTTTGTCTTTACATCTTTAGCTTAGTAGTTAGTTAAATTTAGATTAAACAACAACTTCATTTATTTTAGGCTAGATAATAAAAAGAAGGTTAGTATCAGTACTTTTAGTTCCTTTGGGTTCGACAATCCGGTCTTACCTAAGCTATACTACTGTTCGATAGGTGCACTTGCCTCAAATCATTGTTAGAGTTAGTTTCTAGGTTCGATCATTCAATTTATAAATTTTTAAGACTTTGACATTGGATAAAACAACGACCAAGTTTTTGGCGTCATTGTCGGGGAACTAAAATATTAAGAAAACTCTATTTTTATTACTTTAGCCCTTATTTTCCACAATTTACTTTTATTTTTAGTTTAAATTCTGACTTTGCTAAAATTTTCTTTCTTTCTTTCCTAGCAGGTACCTCTAGTTTATGGCTAGAAGGAACCCAAAAGGGCCATTAGTACGATAGTGATATTGAAGCTACAGCTCACAGGAATCACAGAGAAAATTAGGCGAACCCTAAATTACACAGAAGAAGAGCGAGAAAGCAGATCCAATCCTACTGAAGGGATGGACGAGAACAATCCACCACCACAAGATTTGGCAAAAAATAATGCTCCCCGTACTATGTATGATTATGCTAAACCTCATTTGAATTAAAGCCTAACACTATACAAATGATTCAACAATTTGTTCAATTTGATGGTTTGTAGGACGAAGACCCTAATACTCATATAGTTAATTTTTTAGAGTTATGTGCCTTCAAATAAATGGCATTTCTAATGATGCCATACGTCTTCGGTTATTTCCCTTTTCATTAAGGAATAAAGCCAAACAGTGGTTAAACTCGTTACCACGAGGTTTGATCACTACATGGGATCAAATGACTAAAATTTTTTTATTAAAATATTTCTCACCGGCCAAAACGGCTAAATTATGGAATGATGTCTCTTCTTTTGTGCAGATGGATTTAGAGATATTAAACGATGCATGGGAGAGATACAAGGATCTCTTGAGAAGGTGTCTGCACCATGGTTTACCCTTATGGCTCCAAATCCAAACTTTCTATAATGGTGTGAACCCCTCAACGAGGAAACTAATTAATTCAGCTGCTGGTGGAACCCTGAACAATAGAACTCCTGAAGTAGCCTACGAGTTTATCGAAGAGATGTCACTGAATAACTACCAGTGACAGGTTACAAGGACAAAACCAACAAAATCAGCTGGAGTTTACAACCTTGATGCTGTAACCATGCTATCAACACAGGTAGAAATGATGAATAAAAAGCTTGATAGTTTGTGTTTTTCACAGGTACATCCAGTAATACAGTGCAACGCAAGTGGAACTATGGTGAATCCTGAGCAGCCACCCTACCAACTGAGCACAGAAAGCGAATAGATGAACTATATAGGTAATAATTTCAGATCTAATAATAACCCTTATAGTAATAATTATAATCTAGGTTGGAGGAACCACCCAAAATTTTCATAGGGAGGTCAAGGAAATCAAGGAAATCAAAGACAACAACCTCATCAAAATTTCCAAAATCAACTCTATACTGTAGCATCCCGAATTTGGGCCTAGTAGGATTGAGCCTAATGGGCCTTAAGCGTAGTAGCGTTAAAAATTTTTGGAGAACAAGAGATCGGCTTTAGTGCAAGTTGGACCTATTGTATAAGTGATTTTGGAATGTTAGAGGGCTTCTATGAAGTCCCGGGATCAAACTTTGGCTTTAAGAAAATTTTGGTTTTCTTTTTAAATGGATTTTAGAATTTGGATATAGATTTAAAATTTGTTGTGCATGGTTTAAGATACAAATGGGCTTGTAGCCCAGTGGCAAAGTGGCGTCACTTAAAGAGCAGGGAAGTGGCGTCAACTGAGGAGGCCCAAATTCAAGTTGCATGAAGCCCAACTATTTTAATTAAAATTGGCATTAGGGTTTCATTCTCCCATTCTCTTCTTTATTTTCGGCATTTAGGGTTTTCATCTTCTCTCTTTTCCTCCTTTTCTGAATGAGAGCCAAAAACTCCCTTAAGCATTCTTTCTTTTCATATTTGTCTGCCATAGCTGAATCTGCCCTAGCCTTGCCGAAATTTTTCTTTTTCCTATACCGTTTCTTTCACTTTTTTACGTTTGATATTACTCTTTTCTCTCAATCATCTCCTTCTCAAAAGCTAAAACTTTATTGATCTCTTGAGATCATCTTTTCTTTTTGACCTTCTCAAAAGCCAAAACTTCATAGATCTCTTGAGATCATCTTTTCTTTTTGACCTTCTCAAAAGCTGAAACATTATAGATCTCTTGAGGTCATCTTTTCTTTTTGATTTTCGTAAAAAGCTGAAATCTTCTAGGAGTTGCCAAATTCTCTATAAAGGTAGGTGTCGATTTCTTCTGATCTATTCTTTTCCTCTTTCGATTTTTAGAAGACAAAGCTGAAAGGCTAATGGATTGTTGGTTTCTTGTGTTTACGTGTTGGGTGACATTCGAGAATTGAAGTAGATCACTTAGATTTAAAAGCCAGAATCGCTAGTCTCTAAACCTCATATCTCTCTTTTCGGGATTTCAAGGTAAGGGGTTCTCTTTAGATTCTCGTTAGATTCACTATCGTAATTGTGATCTTAACCATATGTTATGATGGTAGCAACTGATAAGGTCTTTTGATGGAATCACATGTCGATCAGGCGAAAGAAGGGATTGGATCTATAAACCCAATCCCTAATTTAAAAAACAAGCATTGTCAGTAGTTCGGGATTGGCCACTGGATTGTGGATTGGCTTCAGAACAAAACCTTAGACAGTTAGCAGTCGTATCGGCTTCTGATAGTGTCGACATAGAAAGTCTCGTCTTGTCTATAATCAAGTGTGTAGATCTCTAACACACTAATTAATCTGTACTAAATATATGTTATGGGCTAAAAGTCAGAAAAAACTGTATAGTAATCTGTACTAAATATATGTTATGGGCTAAAAGCCAGAAAAAGGCTGTATAGACAGTCGGATTACCCAAAAAGGGTAGACAAGGGATGCCAGGTACGTAATCATAGAAACTTCTCTATGTGTATCGATGTATGTGATAGATTGTGAATTTTTAGGTAGTATATTGTTTTGATTCTGCATGTATGTATGCGATGGGGTTAATATGATGAAGGGGAAGAGCATGTTAATATGTCACTTGGTGATCGGTGGTTAAACCACGAATTGTAAAATTAGGTCACAATAGTGATCGGTGGCTGAGCCACGTTATATTATGAGGTCACATAGTGATCGGTGGCTAAGCCACATTAAATTTATTCCTGATTGATAGGAATAGGTAGCCTGACTGTCGATATGGTGTGTAGCGGTTGGTGGGTTAATTGTAGAAATCCCCAAGGTGTGTTGGCTGGTACGAGCTGGTGTATAGAGGATGGACTATTAGGTTTGGGTTGGGCCATGTTGCATGTAAATATTTTGTTGCCATTGTGTATGGGCTAAGGCCCATAATGTATTTGTGGGCCCAAGCCTTTTATGTGTTTTCGCGATTTGCACACTGAGTCTTGGTGACTCACCCTTTTATTTTCCTGACTTTTCAGATGAGCAGTAGATCGTGGACATGGGAGCCAAGGCAGACTGGAGGGGCCATCACGCCATTTAATTTCATAAACTATTTTCAGTTTTTCTTTAAGTTTGAATTTGGGACTATTTTTGTAATAAGGCCTCCCTAGCTTAGTGTTTTGATTTATATTTGATGATGTTTACATTTATAAATTTATGTTCAAAGTTTTATTCATAAAAAGAAATAAAATGGGATTTTCAAACAAGTAATTTGTATAGAAGAAATAAAAATATTACAAAGGTTTTCTTCAAATAACACTTATTTAACTAATACTTCTACAAATCAACCGAGATTTCAAATCTTTCAAAATAAAGTTTTCAACTGTTAACTCACGGCGTACTAGATCTGGTCGTGACGTTTGGGCTGGGTTTGGGGTGTTACATTTTGGTATCAGAGCCAAGGTTTAAAAACTCAGTTGTGGGTATGAGGTCCAAAAATATTTTCAAAAGTTGGTTTGGAAAATGGTTTAGAAAAATATATATATCTATTTTCTGGAAGTATGGCACCGGAGTCTCCGGCACCAATCCACACTGTAAGTTTCCTGATACTTTGCTTTGTTATATGTTGTATTTCTGGTATCTATTCTGTCTGTTTGGTTTGGATGTGATGTTCAGATATAGAGTTGGTTGCATATGAAATATTTGTCTGCTTTAATGGCTAGGTGTTTTTGAGTATGTGTAGGAGTTCTAAATTCTAGTTAAAAGTATATAGTGTTATTAAGATCAGAGTGCACAACAAGAGCGTAGTGTGGTAGGTTGGGATGTGTGACTGTTAGTTAGCTGGAAATTTCGAGGATGAAATTTTTTTTAAGGAGGGTAGATTTGTAACATTCCGAATTTGGGCCTAGTAGGATTGAGCCCAATGGGCCTTGAGTGTAGTAGCATTTAAAATTTTTGGAGAACAAGAGATTGACTTTAGTGCAAGTTGGACCTATTGTATAAGTGATTTTGGAATGTTAGAGGGCTTCTATGAAGTCCCGGGATCAAACTTTGGCTTTAAGGAAATTTTGGTTTTCTTTTTAAATGGACTTTAGAATTTGGATATAGATTTAAAATTTGTTGTGCATGGTTTAAGATACAAATGGGCTTGTGGCCCAGTGGCAAAATGGCACCACTTAAAGAGCAGGGAAGTGGCGTCAACTGAGGAGGCCCAAATTCAAGTTGCATGAAGCCCAACTATTTTCATTAAAATTGGCATTATGGTTTCATTCTCCCATTCTCTTCTTTATTTTCGGCATTTAGGGTTTTCATCTTCTCTCTTTTCCTCCTTTTCTAAATGAGAGCTGAAAACTCCCTTAAGCATTCTTTGTTCTCACATTTGTCTGCCATAGCCGAATCTGCCATAGTCTTGCCAAAATTCTTCTTTTTCCTATACCGTTCCTATCACTCTTTACGTTTGATATTACTCTTTTCTCTCAATCATCTCCTTCTCAAAAGCTGAAACTTTATAGATCTCTTGAGATCATCTTTTCTTTTTTACCTTCTCAAAAGCCGAAACTTCCTATATCTCTTGAGATCATCTTTTCTTTTTGACCTTCTCAAAAGAAGAAAGTTTATAGATCTCTTGAGGTCATCTTTTCTTTTTGATTTTCGTAAAAAGCCGAAATCTTCTAGGAGTTGCCGAATTCTCTGTAAAGGTAGGTGTCGATTTCTTCTGATCTATTCTTTTCCTCTTTTGGTTTTTAGAAGACAAAGCCGAAAGGCTAATGGATTGTTGGTTTCTTGTGTTTACATGTTGGGTGACATCCGGGAATTGAAGTAGATCGCTTAGATTTAAAAGCCAGAACCGCTAGTCTCTAAACCTCATATCTCTCTTTTCGAGATTTTAAGGTAAAGGGTTCTCTTTAGATTCTCGTTAGATTTGCTATTGTAATTGTGATCTTAACCATATGTTATGATGGTAGCAACTGATAAGGTCTTTTGATGGAATCACATGTCGATCAGGCGAAGGAAGGGATTCGATCTGTAAACCCAATCCTTAAATTTAAGAAACGAGTAGTGTCAGCAGTTCGGGATTGGCCACCGAGTTGTGGACCGACTTTAGAACAAAACCTTAGACAGTTAGCAGTCGTATCGGCTTCTGATAGTGTCGAAATAGAAAGCCTCATCTTGTCTGTAATTAGGTGTGTAGATCTCTAGCACACTAATTAATCTGTACTAAATATATATAATGAGCTAAAAGCCAGAAAAAAATTGTATAGTAATCTATACTAAATATATGTTATGGGCTAAAAGCCGAAAAAGGTCAGATAGATAGTCGGATTACCCAAAAAGGTAGGAAATGGATGCCAGGTATGTAATCATAGAAACTTGTCTATGTGTATCGATGTGCGTGATAGACTGTGAATTTTTAGGTAGTATATTGTTTTGATTCTGCATGTATGTATGCGATGGGGTTAATATGATGAATGGGAAGAGCATGTTAATTGGTCACTTGGTGATCGGTGGTTAAACCACGAATTGTAAAATTAGGTCACAATAGTGATCGGTGGCTGAGCCACGTTATATTATGAGGTCACATAGTGATCGGTGGCTAAGCCACGTAAAATTTATTCCTAATTGATAGGAATAAGCAGTCTGACTATCGATATGGTGTGTAGCGGTTGGTGGGTTGATTGTAGAAATCCCCAAGGTGTGTTGGCTGATATGGGCTGGTATGTAGAGGATGGACTATTAGGTTTGGGTTGGGCCATGTTGCATGTAAATATTTTGTTGCCATTGTGTATGGGCTAAGGCCCATAATGTGTTTGTGGGCCTAAGGCTTTTATGTGTTTTCGGGATTTGAACACTCAGTCTTGGTGACTCACCCTTTTATTTTTCTGACTTTTCAGACGAGCAGTAGATCGTGGACATGGGAGCCGAGGCGGAATCGAGGGGCCATCACGCCATTTACTTTCATAAACTATTTTTGGTTTTTCTTTAAGTTTGAATTTGGGACTATTTTTGTAATAAGGCCTCCCTAGCTTAGTGTTTTGATTTATATTTGATGATGTTTACATTTATAAATTTATGTTCAAAGTTTTATTTATAAAAAGAAATAAAATGGGATTTTCAAACAAGTAATTTGTATAGAAGAAACAAAAATATTACAAAGGTTTTTTCAAATAACACTTAACGAATACTTCTACAAATCAACCGAGATTTCAAATCTTTCAAAACAAAGTTTTCAATTGTTAACTTGTGGCATACCAGATCTGGTCATGACGTTTGAGCCAGGTTTGGGGTGTTACATTTTGGTATCAGAGCCAAGGTTCAAAAACTCGACTGTGGGTATGAGGTCCAAAAATATTTTCAAAAGTTGGTTAGGAAAATGGTTTAGAAAAATATATATCTGTTTTCTGGAAGTATGGCACCCAAATCTCCGGCACCAATCCACACTGTAAGTTTCCTGATACTTTGCTTTGTTTTATGTTGTATTTCTGGTATCTATTCTATCTGTTTGGTTTGGATGTGATGTTCAGATATAGAGTTGGTTGCATATGAAATATTTGTCTGCTTTAATGGCTAGGTGTTTTTGAGTATGTAGGAGTTCTAAATTCTAGTTAAAAGTATATAGTGTTATTAAGATCAGAGTGCGCAGCAAGAGCGTAGTGTGGTAAGTTGGGATGTGTGACTGTTAGTTAGTTGGAAATTTTGAGGACGAAATTTCTTTAAGGATGGTAGATTTGTAACATCCCGAATTTGGGCCTAGTAGGATTGAGCCCAATGGGCCTTGAGCGTAGTAGCGTTTAAAATTTTTGGAGAACAAAAGATCGGCTTTAGTGTAAGTTGGACCTATTGGATAAGTGATTTTTGAATGTTAGAAGGCTTCTATGAAGTCCCGGGATCAAACTTTGGCTTTAAGAAAATTTTGGTTTTCTTTTTAAATGGACTTTAGAATTTGGATATAGATTTAAAATTTGTTGTGCATGGTTTAAAATACAAATAGGCTTGTGGCCCAGTGGCAAAGTGGTGCCACTTAAAGAGTAGGGAAGTGGCGTCAACTGGGGAGGCCCAAATTCAAGTTGCATGAAGCTCAACTATTTTAATTAAAAATGGCATTAGGGTTTCATTCTCCCATTCTCTTCTTTATTTTCAGTATTTAGGGTTTTCATCTTCTCTCTTTTCCTCCTTTTCTGAATGAGAGCCGAAAAGTCCCTAAAGTATTCTTTCTTTTCACATTTGTTTGCCATAGCCGAATCTGCCCTAGCCTTGCCGAAATTCTTCTTTTTCCTATACCGTTCCTATCACTTCTTTACGTTTGATATTACTCTTTTCTCTCAATCATCTCCTTCTCAAAAGCCAAATCTTTATAGATCTCTTTTAGGGGTTGTCGAATTCTCTGTAAAGATAGGTGTCGATTTCTTCTTATCTATTCTATTCCTCTTTCAACTTTTAGAAGACAAAGCCGAAAGGCTAATGGATTGTTGGTTTCTTGCGCTTACGTGTTGGGTGACATTCAGAAATTGAAGTAGATCGCTTAGATTTAAAAGCCGAAACCTCTAGTCTCTAAACCTCATATCTCTCTTTTTGGGATTTCAAGGTAAAGGGTTCTCTTTAGATTCTCATTAGATTCGCTATCGTAATTGTGATCTTAACCATATGTTATGATGGTAGCAACTGATAAGGTCTTTTGATGGAATCACATGTCAATCAGGCGAAGGAAGGGATTCGATTTGTAAACCCAATCCCTAAGTTTAAGAAACGAGCAGTGTCAGCAGTTTGGGACTGGCTACCGGGTTGTGGACCGGCTTTAGAACAAAATCTTAGACAGTTATCAGTTGTATCGACTTCTGATAATGTCGACATAGAAAGTCTCGTCTTGTCTGTAATCAGGTGTGTAGATCTCTGACACACTAATTAATCTGTATTAAATATATGTTATGGGCTAAAAGCCAGAAAAAAAACTATATAGTAATCTATACTAAATATATGTTATGGGCTAAAAGCCGGAAAAAGGCTATATAGGCAGTCGGATTACCCAAAAAGGGTAGGCAAGGGATGCCAGGTACGTAATCATAGAAACTTCTCTATGTGTATCGATGTATGTGATAGACTGTGAACTTTTAGGTAGTATATTGTTTTGATTCTGCATGCATGTATGCATGGGATGGTGTTAATAAGATGAAGGGGAAGAGCATGTTAATAGGTCACTTGGTGATCGGTGGTTAAACCACGAATTGTAAAATTAGGTCACAATAGTGATCGGTGGCTAAGCCACGTTATATTATGAAGTCACATAGTGATCAGTGGCTAAGCCACGTTATATTTATTCCTAATTGATAGGAATAGGTAGCCTGACTGCTAATATGGTGTGTAGCGGTTGGTGGGTTGATTGTAGAAATCCTCAAGGTGTGTTGGCTGGTACGGGTTGGTGTGTAGAGAATGGACTATTAGGTTTGGGTTGGGCCATGTTGCATGTAAATATTTTGTTGCCATTGTGTATGGGCTAAGGCCCATAATGTGTTTGTGGGCCTAAGCCTTTTATGTGTTTTCGGGATTTGCACACTGAGTCTTGGTGACTCACCCTTTTATTTTCCTGACTTTTCAAATGAGCCGTAGATCATGGACATAGGAGCCGCGGCAGACTCGAGGGGCCATCACGCCATTTAATTTCATAAACTATTTTCGGTTTTTCTTTAAGTTTGAATTTGGGACTATTTTTGTAATAAGGCCTCCCTAGCTTAGTGTTTTGATTTATATTTGATGATGTTTACATTTATAAATTTATGTTCAAAGTTTTATTTATAAAAGAAATAAACCGATTTTCAAACAAGTAATTTGTATAGAAGAAATAAAAATATTACAAAGGTTTTCTTCAAATAACACTTATTTAACAAATACTTCTACAAATCAACCGAGATTTCAAATCCTTTCAAAACAAAGTTTTCAACTGTTAACTCGTGGCATACCAGATCTGGTCGTGACGTTTGGGTCGGGTTTGTGGTGTTACATATACACAGGAAAAGAGGCCGAACCTCGAAGAGATGCTGACAAAATTTATAGCAGACACAAATACCCGTCTCTAAAAAACTGAGACAACGCTCGATAATCAACAAGCATCGATCAAGGGGATAGAGAGCCAAGTTGGGGAACTTACTAAGACAGTCGGATAACTTGCAAAGATAATTTCTGAACGACCACAAGGGCATCTACCAAGCAACACTGAGATCAACCCAAAGGAGCAAATCCAAGTCATCACGGCTCATGATAGTATAGGGTTAGATGAACCTAATACAATACAAGAAAACGAGGTAAAAGAAGGTAAAGCTGAGGTAACACAAGAAAAACAAAAACCGATAATCAAAAAGTACCAACCTCGCATTCCTTATCCCGAAGCGATGAAGAGAGACTATACAGAGGAACAGTTCGGTAAGTTTCTTAAACTCTTAAAGAAATTACATATTAACTTTCCTCTTACTGAAGCTCTTTCACAGATGCCAGATTCGAGGAAATTTTTAAAATAACTCTTGACGAACAAGCGTAAGTTAGACGATGAGACACATGTGGAATTAAATGCAGTATGCTCAGTAATGTTATAGAATAGACTACAGCGAAAGCTAAAAGATCTAGGGAGTTTTACAATTCCATGTTTAATTGGTAAACTAACTGTTGATAATACCTTAGCTGATTTAGGGGCAAGTATAAATCATGCCTTATAAAATGTTTAAACAACTAGGTCTAGGGAAACCCAAACAAAATAGGATGAGCATTCAATTAGCTGATAAAACTGTTAGAATTCCTAGGGGTATTATCAAAGATGTTCTTGTAAAAATTGATAAATTCATTTTCCTAGTATATTTTTTTTGTCTTAGACATGGATAAGGATAATTCGATTCCCTTAATTTTAGAAAGTCCTTTTTTTAGCAACTGCTAGAACAAAAATTGATATTGGTACAAGAGAACTCATACTTCGTGTAGGTGACGAATCGATCAGTTTACAAGCTCTTGACTCGGCCAGGACAACAATTGATGAAGTTGAGAAAGTAAATTCAGTCGATAACCAAATTGTTCAACTTTCACCACCGGAAACACTACGAGGTTACAAACCTGAGCCGAATAATGGACCACATGCCAACAAAGAAGAATTAAATAAGGAACGAAGCCTTAGGGTCAACAAACTAGAAGACTGGAAAACAAAATTTAAAGAAAAACTAGAACCACACGAAGTAAAACTGAAGGAGCCCCTAGAAGAGCTCATAGGAACAACAAACCACTTCAAAATAAGAGACCAGGTACTGTTAGATAAAGTAGATCCTCACATCACCACACCAGACCTGAACACAAATGATGAAATCCCTCTTGAGGTACGCAATATCTTCCTATACGGAATAGTCGAGGTAAGCAATCCTATATTTGGCATTTTTAAGGTAAACTCTTCTCAACTTAAACTTTATCAAGAAAATAGAACTGATAGCATGAGGGAAGATATTCAAACTTTTAAACCACCTTGATTTTTACAAAAACGAGGAGAGTCTAGCTTAAGACTATAAACGAGCACTTCTCCGGAGGCAACCCGAATACTAACCCAGTTAACTTTTACATTTTCATTTTTATTTATTCTGCTTTATTCTTTCCTTTTTAGCTCCTGACTTTAAATTAACCAAAAGTGCAGATTTCCAGGCCACACAGCCTTGCACACGGTCGTGGCCGTGGCTATGTGAACCTCAAGAATTTCTGTACTGACAGGGCAGACACGGTACAAGTCAGAAAGAATCAAATCTCCCAGTCACGGACTCTAACCACCCCACCACAGGTAGTGACAAAATCCCACGGTCGTACGATGTGGCCGTGGACGACACTGACTTATCACAAATGGGGTTGGCAATCTGAAAAATGGACGTGGGAAGAACAACACGCTTCACAACACGACCATGCGAGGCACCGTGTGAATCGACACGCCCACAGACCACGGGTGTGGAAGAGTGTTAGACCCCAAATCTCTATTTAAAACAACCCCTGCCTTCTTCTCACCCACTCCCCAATTTCTTTCTTCCTTCTTTTTCTCAAATTTCACTCCTCCCTATCAATTCTCTATACTCTTGAGCTATACCAACACCATGTTGAAGAAGAGGAAAGGGCCAAGCACAGTCTCCTCAATGGAGACAGATCTACATAAGTTCATGCTGGCCGCTTCATTCACTCGACAAGCCAAGGGTCTTTAAGACCGTTTATCTTTTGTTTCACTTTTATCTTCTCTTTTATTTTTTGTCTCTTTGACAATCTTATGCTTAATTTAGTTTAATTTATTTTAGTTTCTTAGTGTCAGGTTCAAAAGGCTGCTAGGAAATCACGCCTTGGAGACCATGACCACCACCGCACAGCATTCAAAGATCTAAAGACTGTTTGGGAATCACGCCACTTCCACCACTGCCAACACCTCTACAGCCTTAGAGGTCACACCTGCTTCGCGAACCATCCAACAATAAGGACTCTTCGGTCCATATATCTTTCATTTTAATTTTATTTACATTTCTATTTTCTTTTTCTTTCTCTTCTTTGTCTTTAATTATATATTTAGTTTATTTTAAATGTGTCTTAATAATTCCTGGCTAATTCTCTATGAGCTCCCAATTTCTTCATCTAGCGCAGAGCTCGTCAGTAACAACCACAACAAAAGACGACACCTCCAACGTATTTTTTACATCCTCAAAGAAAATCATCCATAATTCAGGAAGTTTCTCTTCTCCTCTTCTCTTTTGATTATCTCTTAAATGTTATTATCTATCTTTGTACATTGAGGGCAATGTACATCTTAAGTGTGGGGGTGAATAGTTATTTTGAGAAAGTGCCTAACTTTCTACATTATTCTCAAATCCCTAAATTTAGTCTTATTCTTAAGTAATTTCCTCATATTACTAATTAGGATGAAATTTCTAATGATTTATGATTTTTATTGATATGTTTTTGAGTAAGCCATAGTTAATTGTGCATTGATGATTTAAATTTTAAGATACTAGAGAATTAAACATGATGAGTCTATTTTTCAGAATTAAAATTTCTAGGTTGTTAACCTAAATTTGAATAGTACTTTGAAATTTGAAATTTACAAGGTTGATATCAAAACACCCATAATTTTTGTGAAATTTTGAGCCGTATAGAGCATATATTCTTTTTCTTACTCACGTTATTGATTATAAGTGTGTCAACATTGAACTGTTATTCTAGAACTTACCTTGACTATACATGTTGAGACCACACTTATGATTTGATATACCGAGATGATAAAGGCACCTAGGTTTTAACCCACTCACTCCACTAAAAAACCTACCTTCATAATTAACCCTAGTGAACCACGTTTAATCCTAACAACCTTTTTATTGACTCACACATTAATATTAACCCAAAACCCTTTGTATTTGTTATCACCATTCCTTTTGACTACCCTTATATCGAGATTTGATTTGATTAGTTACCTAATTATATTATTTCAAGAGTTGAATTTATCCTTTATTACTTGATTTGTTCTTAAAAAACGAAGTATATTCATTATTAGTTCTATAATTAGGTGAGCTTACATGTTTAAATTTTAAATCTTGAAGAAAAAGCTCGTATTATTACTCTTCAGTTGATGTAATTATTATCGTCTTAGTATTTTTAGATAGGTAACTTGTCAATTCAATCTCGATTCTAACCTTCTATTTCAGCCTTTATCCACACCTTTAACCCTAGCCCCGTTACAACCCTGCTAAAGACCTTTTGATCAGTTTATCATCTCATTTTACAGTGGTGGAGATTTGATTTTTAGGCAAGCCTATGGGATTAACTTTTCAGGTTCGACTTATGAGTGCTTTTTTTCCTGAACCTTAAACACTTTGAGTGATTTGAATGAATCTTTAGTGAGGATGTCAATCCTTGTCGATTTTGATTTAAAGGTAATTATTTAGATAAGGGGAGACACCTACGTTTTCGTGTTACAAATGTATGACTTATATTGTTTGAATCTTTAGAACTCTTTGAATTAAATTATCAATGTATAAATTATCTATGAATTATGATGAGACATTGTCGATAGGAATATTGAATTATGGAAAGTTCGTTTTAATTGTAAATTGAGAATTTTTGCTTGAGGACAAGCAAAAGCTTAAGTGTAGGGGTATGTGATAAACCGTAAAAGTAACAAATTTTAATCCCACATTTAGCATACTTCTGGATGATTTATCCCTTGATTTATGTAAAAAGGTGCTCTTAATCCTTTCTTTTCATGTTTTATACTCAGGAAAGCACCCGAGGATGAAAAGAATGAGAAACAGGCCTAAAATAGACCAAATTGGGCCAAAGAGGAAATCAACACGGCATGGACTTAAGCCCACATAGCCCAATCACAATTTACATGGGCGTGTCACCTCATTAAAAGTTCGAACACAGCCTGGCCACGATTCACACGGGCATGTGCCATGGTCGTGTCCCTGTCGTAGAGAAGAGCAATTTTACTCGGAAAAGGATACTTAGGGGCAAAGAAACCTATTTCAAAAGCCTATATAAACACCCTAAGTGTATCCTTAAAAGGGGCGGTTAACTAGGCCAAGGAGCCGAGCCGAAAAGGTTAGATTTGTGGAAATCACTCGAAGATAGCCAGTTGATCCATCTCAAGAAGTCAGAATTCTACTTAAGACGGCGGATCTCTACTTTAATTCCTTTAGGGGGTTTTAGGGATTTCTTATGTTTTGTTTTATCTTTTCTTCTGAGATGTTTTCTTTTATAGTTATGAACTAAACCCTTCAAATACCTGAAGGGGATGAAACCTAAGATGGATCTTGTTATTGTTTTCTGAACCATATGATAAATACTTGATTTGTTCTTAATTCTTGTTTTGATATTTCTGGGATATTGATTCAAGTACGATGTGCTTAGGTAGAGGAGCAAAAGTCCTTACCTAAGAGTAGATCTAGTATAATTAAGCAGAGTTGATCGCACGCCTAGAGATAGGGTGACGAGATTTTGCTGGATTAGGGTGAAACCTAATTTGGGAGTCCATAGATCGAGTTAATGCGATTCTAGGGTTTTTAATTAGAAAGAGATTTCAATTAATCAACCTAGGGTTAGACGTTTTTCGCTTCGAGAGAGGGTTTAATATAAATTAGGGAATCTTACGGATCAAGTCAAGTGAATAAATCGTCTGGTTCAGAGTTAGATAACAAGTGAAATCTAGGTGGATTCTTCCTAAGGTTATCGTATTAATCAACTGAATTTTTCCTCAAGTTATTTTCCCCAATTCATTCTTTTTGTCTGCATCTTTAGCTTAGTAGTTAGCTAAATTTAGATTAAACAACAACTTCATTTATTTTAGGCTAGATAATAAAAAGAAGGTTAGTATTAGTACTTTTAGTTCCTTTGGGTTCGACGATCCGGTCTTGCCTAAGCTATACTACTGTTCGATAGGTGCACTTGCCTCAAATCGTTGTCAGAGTTAGTTTCTAGGTTCAATCATTCAATTTATAAATTTTTAAGACTTCGACATTGCATAAAACAACGATTATTAGCCACCATTGAAAAGCCCCGTCACGCAATAGAGAGACTGAACCCTTTAATTTCTTCTCAGTGGTGCAATCTAAGTTATCCATAATCCACTCCGTAGCCTCTGTCCAGTACTCGGCTACATTAGGGGCGACTCCAGTGACAACCCCTAAAAAGTTCAGCTCCATTGGACCAAAGTCGTTCCATGGTCGACCCTCGACCCCCAGATCCAGTATTGGGTCCAATGACCCTCTCTAGTATCCTTAGCATAACCTTGAGGCAAGGTCGTCCCGACCATACAACCTTTAGACCCAATCTCGGTAGCAGGTAACACTGGCGTCTCACTCGTCTCCAAATTTGGTATACTACCTAGAGAAGAGTACTCAGCTCGAACCCCTCTATGGCCCTTACCTCAGCCTCTAGTACTACGTCCACAAGTACCTTTTGCGCTCATCATAGATTCGAGATTTTATCTACATTAACAGTTTTATGAATCAATTACAGTTTCGATATTTGTTAACAGATGTTTTATGTAAACAATTTTAGTAATTCAGAGTGATTTTTGCAAATCGCAGTCTCTATCAGCTTTGCTACAATCTCAATTTTACTATAGTTTCAGTATACACTACCTAGAGTGCTTTCAAAGTATACTACCTACAGTAGTTTTAGAATATTCTATCTACAGTATTTTTCGTTTAAACTATCACAATTTCAGAATACTTACAGGATCGGCGTCGGAGACTCGGTGTACCATATACTAAGTCAAATCATTTCAAAAAATTTCGAGATTTATTCTTTAAAAACCAATTTTTGAAACCCAAAATCCACCGCCGAGTTTTGCAACCTGACTCTGATACCATTAAATGTAATACCCCCAAACCCGACCTATATGTTATGGATGGACCTAGCGATGTCACATGATAGCGTGATTAAAAATTAAATTCACAATAAACCATTTCCATTTGTTAACATTTGATTAACTCAAAATAATAAAAAACGCATGCCCATTGATTTGTCTCAAACTTATGTTTTTAGCAGAAGCTTTGGAAATAATTTATTTTAAGTAGATTCGTTCATTTTATGGAAAACCTTCGTTTTTAGGAAATTCAGTATTTTTGTTAAGTGGTAGTTGTAAGCCCGTAAAAGCAAGTAAAATTTCCAAAGTAAAAACAAAACAGTCCATAAAGTCCAACTACATAAAAATACCCCACAATCAAGTAAAACCATAAACAAAAGTAAAATAGTTTAAAATATGTGTGGCCACCGTTGAGTCCTCCACTGCACCGAACCGTCAAGTCTGAGGATTACCTGTGCACATTAAACAGAAGGTGTGAGTTTATGTAAACTCAGTGCGTAATCCCCACAGAAAACATGTATACAGGCAACTAGCAGTAAACAGTCAAATGCAGTCTCGTGCCTAAGCCCATTACAGTTTCAGAAGTAGTTTTGGCCTGAGCCCATTTCAGTCCAGTATCAAGAATGCATTAAGGGTTTAGCCCATGATAGTATCAATAATGCAAATAGTAATCAATAACAAAGTCCTACCCGCCAGCCTCTACAGACCATCTCAGTCCATCCTTAAAGTCCATGTGGGGTTTATAACACCCACCCATCCCTACACTCCAAGTCATACCGAATGCAGTACATATCAGTAAATTTGCAGCTGAGCTATTAGATAATAGGCTTAATAGCCTTTCAGTACACTTCCTCCAATCATAATCATACCCACCCCATGCAATGCAACATACAGTATATCATGCTTTTATGCAACTATCAGTCATTCATATATAATTATCAATGATCATGCATAAATTATCATGCTCAACACATGTATTACATACAGTCAGATCACACATCTTGGGGTCTGTAATACCCCAAACCCAGCCCAAACACTACGACCAGATCTGGTATGCTACGGGTTGAATGTTAAAGTTCAAATTCTCTGTTTACTTTGAAAGAAACATGGACTTGAAAGAAAAGCTTTCCGGTAGCACTTTCTGTTGAAAACTTTGCTTGTTGGTTTTGGAAATCTCAGTTCGTGTTAAACAGATAGTCATTATATGCGTGATTTTTGAAGGAAACCTTAGCTTTTGCGTTGAACGTGTTTGAAAAGCCCATTTTCATTTCTCTTCATAATTAAGTCTTTGAAAATATAAGTGTATAATCCATGAACTTGAACAACGGTAAACCTAAAATTTAAGCTAAGAGGCCTTATTACATGCTAACAAAAATAACCCAAAATAAATAAAACAAAGGAAAACCAAAAATAAATTCACTTAATTAAAAGACTTAATGGCCCCTCGAGTCTGCCTCGGCTCCCATATCCATTATCTACTGCTCACCTGAAAGGTTAAGAAAAATAAAGGCTGAGTCACCAAGACTCAATGTGTAAACCCCTGAATCACATAAACGGCTTGAGGCCCAAAAACACATTCTGGCCTTGGCCCTCACAAAATGGCAACAGAACAGGTACATGCTGAATGATCCAACCCAACCTAGAATTCCATCCTCTACATGCCAATCCTTACCAACCATCACACCACGCGGATTTCTACAATCAACCCGTCAGCCGCTACACGCCAATTTGACATCCATGCTGTTGATCATATTATTCAGGAATCAGATTAACGTGGCATAGCCACCGATCACTATGTGACCTAAATATACATATTGTGGTTTGCCCACCGATCACTAAGTGACCTATTAACATGCTCTTCCCCTTCATCATATCAATCCCGTGTCCCATGCATACACATATGCTATAACAGAAGTAATATACCACTTATAGAGTAACAAGTAAACACATACATCGATACACATGGAGAAAACACTATGTTTACATACCTAGCATCCCTAGCCAACCCCAATTGGTTGTTCGACTGTCCACATAGCCTTTTTCGGCTTTTCAACCCGTAACAGGAATAATACAGGAAACTTATGTGATAAAGGTCTACACACCTGATTACAGTCAAGATGATACCTTTTATGTCGACATCGCCAAGAGTCGATATATTTGCTAACTCCCTATGGTTTTGTTCTCGCGGTCCACAACACGGTGGCCAATCTCGGCGGCAGCATCGAACGCTTCTTAAACTTAGGGATTGGGTTTACGGATCCAATCCTCTCCTTCGTCTGATCGATATTTGATTCCATCAAAAGTCCTTTTCAAAAACTACTATAACGAAATATGGTTGTTAAACCATAAGATAGGGTTAAAGTAACGGTATGATAGTAGGGTTAAAGTAACAGTATGATAACGAGCCCAAACATAAACCAAAGAAACACCCTTACCTCGAAATCCCAAAAAAAGTAAAGTCTAGAGACTAGTGGTTTTCGGCTTTTGGGATCTAGATGATACGACCTACTTCGATTCGCGATGTCACCCCAAAATAAGAACACGAGAACAATCAAAACATTACTCCAAAGATAATCTTATCACACCAATTAGCCTTTCGACTTTAGCCTCCAAAAACCGAGAGAGAAAGGTGACACATAAAAGAAATCGCCACTTACCAAAAGATTCGGTTACTACTTGCGATTTTCAGCTTCTGCGAACATCAACAAGAGAAGATGATGCAAGAGATCTATGGAGTTTTGGCTTACTGAAGAAATCGGCAAAGAGAAAAAGAATGAACAAGGGGACATTTGGCTATTGCATAGCAATGGAGATGGGAATGGGGTTTAGGTTTTCAGCTTTTAGAAAGAACTAATCGAGAGAAGAAGAACAATATCAAACGTAAAGAAGTGATAGGAATGGTATAGGAAAAAGAAGAATTTCGGCAAGACTAGGGCAGATTCAGCTATGACAGAAAAATGTGAAGAGAAAGAATGCTTAAGGGAGTTTTCAGCTCTTACTCAGAAAAGAAGAAAAAGAGAGAAGATGGGGACCCTAAGTGCCGGAAAAAAAGAAGAGAATCCTTACCTGACTACTTAAAATTTCGGCACTTATCACTCCAAAAGTCGAAATTTGTAGATAAAGAAAGGTACTGAGTCCTATGGCTAAAGAGAATTTGGCACACCCTTGCACAAGCCAAAACCGATCCCCCCTTCTCACTTAGAGTTTGAAAACTGGCCACCACTCAGCTTACCAGATAACTCTTAGATTTTCTCCCTTATCTTCATCTGATCACTCATCCTCAAGTGGCATGGATAACACCACCTCTTCCTCCCTTTTATCAGTCATTTTATCAGCCACATTATCCACATTATCTAACTCAAATACTCTCTATTTGAAAGCATCCCAGCCGACCCCAACTCTGCTCTCCTTTGACGCCAAAAATTAATTAAAATAAGAAGGGTATCATGCGACTCGAACCTTGAACCTCCTTAACTGCCTAACACGCCACCTCATAGCCCCTAAATAACGCCACTGACCACTGGCCATAAGCCCATTTTGTGTCTTAACTCATAGATAATATCTTCTAAGCCCTATCCTACCTGGCTCTCCACTAGAGTGCCCAACCAGAAAATTTTGACTAAGGCCTCGGCCCAACCCTGAGCCCAATATGAACCCCTTAAACACTCTAATTAACACATTAGGCATAGCATAAACATCACAGCACATTAAATGCAAAGCCCCACCAATTCAGGATGTTACAGTTCCACCCCTTTAAAGAAATTTTGGCCTCGAAATTACCTAATCCGAATAGATACGGGTACTGCTGCCGCATCGCCTGCTCTGGTTCCCATGTAGCTTCCTCAAAACCGTGATTTCGCCATAGAACCTTAACCAACGAAATCGCCTTCCTTTATAATACTTTGACATCACGATCCAAGATTTCCACTGGTTTCTCTTCAAAGGATAGGTCCGGTCTTACCCCGATTTCTTCCACAGGCACCACATGAGATGGATCCAAACGAGAGCGCCTTAACGTAGAGACATGAAATACATTGTGAATTTGACTTAACTCTGAAGGTAGCTCAAGCTGATAGGCTACCGGTCCCACTCATTTCAACACCCTGTACGGTCCGATGAATCTGGGACTTAATTTACCTTTCCGTCCAAACCTTAATACTTTCTTCCATGGCAACACCTTCAAGAAAACTCTGTCACCCACTGCAAATTCCATGTCCTTACGTTTCAGGCCAGCATAGGACTTCTGTCTATCTAATGCTTCCTTTAATCGAGCTCGAATTAACTCAACCTTCTCCTCTGTCTCGATAACCAATTCTAGACCCAAAATCCAATGTTCCCCTAATTCTGTCCAACAGGTAGGAGTACGACACTTCCGCCCATACAATGCTTCATAGGGCGCCATCTGAATACTAGACTGATAGCTGTTGCTGTATGCAAATTCCGCCAACGGTAAAAACTCTTCCCAACTACCCCTGAAATCAATGACACAACCCCTTAACATGTCCTCCAAGATTTGAATTACCCGCTCAAACTGACCATTGGTCTGAGGATGGAACGTTGTACTGAAATCCAACTTCGTACCCAACGCTTATGCAACGCCTTCCAAAATTGTGATGTAAACCTAGGGTCCCTATCAGATATGATTGATACTGGTACTCCATGTAGTCTTACCACCTCCGCTATATATAGCTTAGCAAATTTCTGCAGAGAGTAATTGACACGTACTGGTATGAAATGAGAAAACTTCATCAAGCGGTCAACAATCACCCAAATCGAATCTTTCTTAGTAGGTGTGAGAGGTAGCCCACTAACAAAGTCCACGGTGATCCTTTCCCATTTCCACTGTGGAATCTTCACCGGCTGCAACAACCCTGATGGTAACTGATGCTCCGCCTTAACCTGCTGACAGGTCAAACACTTACTCACAAATTTGGTCACCTCCCGCTTTAGGCCCGGCCACCAAAACTATCCTCGCAAATCCCGATACATCTTACTCCTTCCAGGGTGCATAGTGTATGGACTACTATGCCCTCAAGCAAAATCTTATGCCTCAACTCAGGATCTCTCGGCATGCAAATTCTTCCTCGAAAACATAATATCCCTTCCTCATTCACACTAAATTTCATTGATCCATCCCTTAATTCTACCTGAAACTTCCTCTTTAACAACTCATCGGTCTGCTGCTTCTCCTTAACCTGACTGACCCAAGACGATTTCACTTGAAGTCCAGCTAGTAAACTCTCATCATCGTATAAACTGAGGTGAGCAAACATTGCTCTTAAATCAGAGATTACTTTATGACTTAAAGCATCCGCTACCACGTTAGCTTTACCCAGATGGTACTTAATCGAGCAGTCATAATCCTTTAACAACTCGATCCACCTCCTTTGCCTTAGATTCAACTCCTTCTGAGTCAAAAGATATTTTAAGCTCTTATGATCGGTATAAATGACGGATTTCTCCCCGTACAGGTAATGTCTCCAGACCTTCAAAGTAAAAACCACAGCCGCCAATTCCAAATCATGTGTGGGATAATTCGATTCGTGTGGTCTTAACTATCGAGATGCATACGCAACAACCTTTCCATCTTGCATCAATACGTATCCTAGTCCCGTGTATGAAGCATCACAATAAATCACGAACTCTTTCCCAGCCTCCAGCTGAATCAACACCAGAGCCTCTGTCAAGATCCTTTTTAACCTCTCGAAACTCTCTTGCTGCTTATCAGACCAAACAAATGAAACCCCTTTCCATAACAACTTAGTCAACGATGCCTCGATCAATGAAAATCCTTCAACAAACCTTCTGTAATACCCAGCCAAACCAAGAAAACTCTAAATTTTTGCTACCGACTTAGGCGGCTTCCAATCCAACACCGCTTTAATCTTCTAGGGATCGACTCTTATCCCTTCTGCCGACACCACGTGGCCTAGAAAAGTAACTACACTTAGCCAAAATTTGCACTTACTGAATTTGGCATAGAGCTGCTTCTCCCTCAGAATCTGCAGAACCACCCGAAGATGTGAATCATACTCATCTTCGATCTTGAATAAACCAGGATGTCATCTATAAATACTATGACAAATCGATCCAAGTAGGGTTGGAACACTCGATTCATCCTATCCATAAACGTCGCGGGCGCGTTGGTGAACCCAAATGGCATCACCATGAATTCGTAGTGACCATAGCGAGTTTTGAAAGCCGTCTTATGAACATCCACCTCCTTGACCTTAAGCTGATGGTACCCTGATCTCAGATCTATCTTTGAGAAGACTGAAGCCCCCTTCAACTGATCGAACAAGTCATCGATCCTCGACAACGGGTATTTATTCTTGATTGTCAACTTATTCAACTGGCGATAGTCAATGTACATATGCATTGATCCATCCTTCTTCTTAACGAATAACACCGGTGCTCCCCAAGGCAACACACTTGGTCAAATAAACCCTTTATCCAGCAACTCTTGGATTTGTGCCTTTAATTCCACCAACTCTTTTGACGCCACTCTATATGGAGCAATGGATACTGGCGTTGTTCCCGGAAGAAGATCAATACCAAACTCCACTTCACGGTCTGGAGGTAATCCCGAAGCTCTTCGGGAAAACATCGGAAATTCCTTCACCGTCCCTAACATCCTCGATGCTTAGTTCCTTGGCTTCCAGAGTCGAACAAACATTAAAATTGCCTCACATCTTTTCCTCACCATTCTTTTTGCCCTTAAGGTAGACACCACCTTTGATAAACAGTTCCCTTTTTCACCTATCACCAAGACTTCGCCACGCCGGAGTTTTTAACACCATACACTTGGTCGCACAATCTACACTAGCTTGATACCTCACCAACTAGTCCATGCCTAAAATTAAATCAAACTCCCCGAACGGTAATTCCATCAGATCAGTCAGGAAAACTATTCCCTGAACTTCTAAGGGTAGCTCCCGATAAAGCTTATTTACCACCACAGAGTATCCTAATGGGCTAATTACAGTCATCTCCCTAGAGGAAATCTCAGAATCTACGCTTAAAGTTCCAGACACCCTACTAGCAACATATGAATGTGTCGACCCAATATCAATCAATGTAGTGTAAGCCAAGCCAAAAATTAAAAACGTACTGGTTATAACATCCGGTGCGTCAGCCTCCTCTCGATGTCTAGCAGCATAGACTAACCCTGGCTGCCTCGCCTCAGTGTTTCTTGCCCCTTTGCATGGTGCTCCACTACCCGGCAAACCGTTACCACCACAGCTAGACCACGACCTCTCTGCATTGCTGACCTCCTCTACTGGTGAGCATACCCACGACCCATGGGCCCCAGACCGCCTGTGGCGTGGGATGCCTCTAAACTGATGGTCCATAGATCCACACCTAAAACACTTCTCATTGCTCGACCAACACTACCCTGAATGGAATTTTCCACATCGAGCACATCTCTGCGTCTGGCTAGCAGCAGCAGGTCTCTCCACCCGGCTCGGCCCCTCTGACCTAGGTCTTTTCTGAGTACGTCCAACTGCCCCTGACGATCTAAAATTCCTCTTACTTTTGCCCCTATCTCTATCCGAATTCAATTTCTCTGTCTGCTTTACCTCCTCAGCTCTCTTAGCTTTTTTCACAAACACATCAAATTCCCTCTCCCGCTGTGGAGCTATCAATACACGCAGATCATCCCTCAAACCATCTCCAAATCAAACACAACATTCATGGTCCGTGGCCACCATCCCTCGAGCGTAGCAGCTAAGGCGTAAGAATTTCGCTTCATACGCAGCCACCGACTTACTTCCCTAAACCAAATTTAGAAATGCTCTAC
Source organism: Gossypium rotundifolium (assembly GCA_025506655.1). Taxonomy (NCBI): domain Eukaryota; kingdom Viridiplantae; phylum Streptophyta; class Magnoliopsida; order Malvales; family Malvaceae; genus Gossypium; species Gossypium rotundifolium. The sequence continues at coordinate 19,866,319 of CP106726.1, forward strand.
GATGCACATCCACAAAACTCGACCCGATATATTTACTCTAAAACGCTATTCAAGAAGTCCTGTGATACGGTCACCACCGTACTATCCTTAATCAGAAGCCACCATTGATAAGCTTCGTCCGCAGGAGAGATACAACCCTTTCGCTTTTTCCTCTTGGTGAAATCAAGATCATCCATTATACGCTCAACCGCCTCCAACCAATACTCAACAGTTTCTCGGGCTATACCGTAAATTCCCTAAACATTTTTGCCCCATTGGCTCGAGTCGCTCGACATAGATTTACGAGCTCCTGTACCCATGACTGCCCCAGCAACTCTCTCTAAAACCCGCAACATTGCCTGAGATACCACATCATCTCCGGCCGTCTGGTCCTGAAATTCTGCCTCTACAGCTGGTGGAACTGGCACCCCATCTCCTAACCCATGGCCAGATCCTATCGGTTCTGACACAGCCATCCTGCCCCTACCACGACTACACGCCGGACGTCCTCGACCCCTAGTGCTCATACTACCGATTCATTTTTATCTGTTTAGAAGTTTTATGAATTAATACTTTCTTTCACTGATTAATAATGATCAATATTATGAAAAGTAGTTTCAATAGTAGTTCTCACGATTTCAAAATTATGTCTACAGAGTTCAGTCTTAAGTCTGTCTTTCCTAGTTCTAAGAATCACACGTAACAGCCCGAATATGACCACAAATTGGAACTATGGTTTCGGGACCATGAATTCGGGTCGAAAAAATAATTTTAATATTATTTTTCTTGTTAAATATTTACAATTGGCTATGTGCTAATTTTTCGTGAATTTATTTACTTATTTGTATGTTTAATTTTAGTTAAGGGATTTAATTGAGTAAGTGAGAAAAGTAGCTATCATGATAATAAGGGGTCAATTTTAATAGTTTTCTTTTCATATAGGGATTTGAGTGGCAAATTTTCCTTAAGGATATAGTGGATGGTAATGACTTGAGAAATTAGTGGGGAAATGTTATATTATAATTTAAAATGTAGTAAGTGGGTTGTAATAAAATGTATTTTATGATATAACAATATAATAAGAAAAACATGATAACATAGGAATTATCACCATCTTTTTCTCTTTGGGGCTGAAACAAAAAGAAGAAAGGAAGGATATGAGCACTTGACATTCGGCCATTTGCATGTTCAATTAAGGTGAGAGTTTGTAGTTGATTTCTTGAATTTTAAGCATTTTTGAGATTGTTGCGGAGAAATGTATATAGCCCATGTTCGAAAATTTGAGTTGGTTGTGTAAAATGAATGTTGCCATGGATGAAAAGCTTAATGTTTGTATAATTGTGGATAGAAAATGATAGATGAATGTTAGATTAACAAGCTTCTCTTTAGTATATTAATGACATTTAGCCTAAGGGATTAATTATAAATAATAAAAATTTTGAGGGACTAAATGGCAAAAGAATGGAAGAAATGAGTTGAGATAGGGACTAGAAGTATTTGGCCCTCAATAAGTAGGATTAAATTCTTGATATTTTACATTTGGAGTTTTAAGGATTAAATTGTAAACATTGTAAATGTTTGGGGTAAATTCGATAAAATGAATAATGGTATAATTTTTTATTGAATTGGATGGATATGTTTTTGAATGAGTTCAATTTGAATTTTTAGATCAAGTACAAAAGGAGAAGGATTTGGATGGGGAAAACAAAATTAAAGCGAATAGTTGGGAAGCTAAATTCATCGACTTTCAAGGTAAGTTTAAGAAATTGGATTGGTTTATATTTTTAAATTATGTTATGTTGGTATATATATTAATGATTTTATCTTGTTTATATTTTGACGCTGAATGTATTGATGGAATTTGCATAAAATGGTCGAATGTATGATTGATAAATGTTTGAGAAAGCTTGATTTGCTTATCGAGTGGTTTTAATATATATGTTTGTAACATAAGATGAGTGTGTATAAGAATGGAATGAGAAATGATTATTTAAAGATGGAGGTTATAAGTTATATGATTAATATGGGTGCCGAATGTAGTAGTGAGTATTTGAGCAAATGTGGTAATTGTTAACTTATAGCTATGTGCGTAAACATTAGACTACAGGTGTAATACGTATTAAAGGAAACCTGTTGATGGGGCACTGTGTGTGCTAGATTGTAACCGAGCACTGTGTGTGCGAGAACAGTTGATGGGGCACTATGTGTGCGAGATTGTAACCGAGCATTGTGTGTGCGAGATCGATTGATGGGGCACTGTGTGTGCGAAATTGTAACCAAGCACTGTGTGTGCGAGATTAGTTGTTTGAGCATTATATGTGTTAGAATTCAGTTATATGGCAATATGCTACTTGAGTTGCACTGTGTGTGCGAATTTATGAAGCTTACAATAGCAAAAACAAATAAAAGGAGACATCCGAGAAATGGTAAATAGGTAATAAAGTATGACAATTGAATAGCTTCATGCTAAAGGTAAGTTGATGTGTACATGATAGTATAGTATTGAGATGTTGCAATTAATTGTTGAGTTTGTTTGAAGGGAAGATGATATGTTCATATGTGATTTCGAGACTTATTGAATTAGTGAATGATGACTAGAAACATGTTATTGGTATTATATTGAAGTATTCATTGATATTTAAGCCATATTGATTTAATTTGAATAACAATTATACTTCTCTTATTAATGCTTAAACTTACTAAGCTATGATAGCTTACGGTATATGTCTTTGTGATTATTTTAAGGACCTTAAAGGCTAGCTCGAGCTCGGGGATCTCCATTGAAGTCAAATACACTATCACCAACTTTTGGCATCTTAAGCTATGACTCTTTTTAATTCGTGGCATGTATAGGCTAGGTCTCTTTAGTTTATATTTTGAATGGTAAAAACTTGTATTCAAGCCATGCGAAAATGGCTATACTTTTGTGGTTAAGTAGGGTATAGTCATGTTTGAAATTGGTGCCCCTAAAATGAATGCTTGAGTATTAAATACAAACTATATTGTAAGGTTATTCAATACTAAGATATGCATGATAATTGAACTCACAAACTTGATTTTGTATAGAGTGTATTTTTGTAAAGTAGGGGTATTTTGGTATTTCAGTGATTTCACAAATTTTGACAATTTCATAAATCAGGGGTATTTTGGTAATTTTGTAAATCAGGGTATTTCGGGTAAATGTGCAAAACATGGGTATTATGGTAATTTACAAAACTAAGGGTATTTGGTCCATTTTGGGTTTTAGTTATGGTCTTTGGCCCATCAACAAGTCCTCGCAGCTAAAGTGAACAGTCACTACGCACCAGGTAGGATTCCAGCGAAGAAGAGGTGCGCCACTAGGGCCGCTTAAATACCAAGCTCTCCCTGAATCTAATCCTAGACATGCGTATGCCTGTTGCCACACCTTACCCAGGCGACTTGTTCACGGACATGTTTAGTTAGATTAAGTCTTATGAATTTAAAGAGTCGTTTAAACTGGGCCTAAAGTCCATTAATTCCTAACATACTAGTCTACGTCCCCATAAAGCCCATCAAACCCAACATGCATACCCCATCAAGAGTTAAAATACTTACCTGCGTGGATTGGGTGCCGGTAGACTCGAAGGCCATATCTTAACCAAAGTATTTCCACAAATTTTATAAACTACTACAGGACCCATTTCACATCCGAGCTTTGTAACCGGGCTCTGATACCAAAATATAACACCCCAAACCTGAACCAAACACTACGACCAGATCTGGCATGCTACGGGTTGAATGTTAATGTTCGAATTCTCTGTATACTTTGAAAGAAACATGGATTTGAAAGAAAAGCTTTCTGGTAGCACATTGTGTTGAAAACTTTGCTTGTTGGTTTTGGAAATATCAGTTCGTGTTAACCAGATAGTCGTTATATGCGTGATTTTTGAAGGAAACCTTAGTTTTTGCGTTGAACGTGTTTGAAAAGCCCATTTTCATTTCTCTTCATAATTAAGTCTTTGAAAATATAAGTGGATAATCCATGAACTTGAACAATGGTAAACATAAAATTTAAGGTAAGAGGCCTTATTACATGCTAACGAAAATAACCCAAAATAAATAAAACAAAGGAAAACCAAAAATAAATTCACTTAATTAAAAGACTTTATGGCCCCTCGAGTCCGCCTCGGCTCCCATATCCAAGATCTACTGCTCAACTGAAAGGTTAAGGAAAATAAAGGGTGAGTCACCAATACTAGTGTGTAAACCCCTGAATCACATAAACGGCTTGAGGCCCAAAACACATTCGCCTTAGCCCTCACAAAATGGCAACAAAACAGGTACATGCTGAATGACCCAACTCAACCTAGAATTCCATCCTCTACACGCCAACCCTTACCAACCATCACACCGCGGGGATTTCTACAATCAACCCACCAACCGCTACACGCCAATTTGACAGCCATGCTGTCGATCATATTATTCAGGAATCAGATTAACGTGGCATAGCCACTAATCACTATTGTGACCTAAATATACATATTGTGGTTTGCCCACCGATCACTAAGTGACCTATTAACATGCTCTTCCCCTTCATCATATCAATCCCGTGTCCCATGTATACACACACGCTATAACGGAAGTAATATACCACTTACAGAGTAACAGGTTAACACATACATCGATACGCATAGAGAAAATACTATGTTTACGTACCTGGCATCCCTAGCCCAACCCCAACTGGTTGTTCGACTGTCCACACAGCCTTTTCCGGCTTTTCAACCCATAACAGGTATAATACAAGAAACTTATGTGATAAAGGTCTACACACCTGATTACAGTTAAGATGATACTTTCTATGTCGACACTGTCATTAGCCGATATGACTGCTAATTGCCTATGGTTTTGTTCTGAAGCCGGTCCACAACCTGGTGGTCAGTCTCTGACGGTAGACACCGAATGCTTCTTAAACTTAGGGATTGGGTTTACGGATCCAATCCTCTCCTTCGCCTGATCGATATTTGATTCCATCAGAAGTCCTTGTCAGAAACTACTATAATGAAATATAGTTGTTAAACCATAAGATAGGGTTAAAGTAACAGTATGATAACGACCCCAAACATAAACCAAAGAAACACCCTTACCTCGAAATCCCAAAAAAAATAAAGTCTAGAGACTAGTGGTTTCCGGCTTTTGGGATCTTGATGATACGATCTACTTCGATTCCCGACGTCGCCCAAAAATAAGAACACAAGAACAATCAAAACATTACTCCAAAGATAATCTTATCACACCAATTAGCTTTTTGGCTTTGGCCTCCAAAAATCGAAAGAGAAAGGTGACACATAAAAGAAATCGCCACTTACCAAAAGATTCGGCTACTACTAGCGGTTTTAGCTTTATGAACATCAACAAGAGAAGATGATGCAAGAGATCTGTGGAGATTCTTCTTGAAGAAATCGACAAAGAGAAAAAGATGAACAAGGGACATCGGCTATTACGTAGCAATGGAGATGGGAATGGGATTTAGGATTTCACTTTTAGAAAGAACTAATCAAGGGAAGAAGAATAATATCAAACGTAAAGAAGCGATAGGAACGATATAGGAAAAGAAGAATTTCGACAAGAGTAGGCGATTCGGCTATGACAAAAAATGTGAAGAGAAAGAATGCTTAAGGGAGTTTTCGGCTCTTACTCAGAAAAGAAGAAAAAGAGAGAAGATGGGGACCCTAAGTGTCGAAAATAAAGAAGAGAATCCTCACTTCACTACTTAAAATTTCGGCACTTATCACTCCAAAAGCCAAAATTTATAGATAAAGAAAGGCACTGAGTCCTATGGCTAAAGAGAATTCGGCACATCCTTGTACAAGCCAAAACCGATTCCCCCTTCCCACTTAGAGTTTGAAAATCGGCCACCACTCAACTTTACTAGATAACTCCTAGATTTTCTCCCTTATCTTCATCGATCACTCATCCTCAAGTGGCATGGATAACACCACCTCTTCCTCTATTTTATCACCACTTTATCACCACATTATCCATATTATCCAACTCAAATACTCCCTATTTTAAAGCATCCCAAACCGACCCCAACTCGCTCTCCTTTGACTCCAAAATTAATTAAAATAAGAAGGGTATCATGCACTCAACCTTGAACCTTATTAAGCGCCTAACACGCCACCTCATAGCCCCTAAATAACGCCATCGACCACCGGGCCACAAGCCCATTTTGTGTCTTAACTCACAGATAATATCTTCTAAGCCCTATCCTACCTGGCTCTCCACTAGAGTGCCCAACCAGAAAATTTTGACTAAGGCCTCGGCCCAACCCTGAGCCCAATCTGAACCCCTTAAACACTCTAATTAACATGTTAGGCATAACATAAACATCACAGCACATTAAATGCAAAGCCTCACCAACTCAAGATGTTACAAGGTCTAAGTAACGCTTATCGACCCTACAATAGGTTTACAGTTGACTTGGGTGACTCGTGCAACCCTAAGGAAAATTTTAGTAACAATGGGCCCACACGACCCAATTTGGCCTTGGTCGTGTGGATCACACGGCCTCGCCCAAAATCCCACAGCACTGTGTGGATGCGCCTGTGGACCCACATGTTCGTGTGGACCACACGACCCAAATTAGTCTAGTCCGTGTGTCACACACGCCCTACTTGGCCATCACACGATCGTGTCTTGCGCGCATGACCTGGCCTCGTCGATTGCACATCCGTGTTATGGCACACGGCCTACCAGACGGGCAACCACACACTCGTATGGCGTCCACAGTGGGGTTTTTGACTTTTGTCGAAACCCTATTTTCTACATTTTTGGGTACACACCTCATTTTGACTGATGCTACAACGATCTCCGAGCACTCTAGAACCTATAATTGACCAATTTCACTCAATTTATCACTTAATCGATCGAACAAAAACTGAATCCAAAATGAGAAACACATCCTTTAAGTGATGAAAAGCTTACCCCAGCACCTTGAAACAGTTGATTACGCAATAGCACGATAAGACCTTTAATCCACACGAGATGTTGCTGCCAAATGTCAAAAACCCTTGAATCAAAGTTGGAAAAATCGTAAGTTAAAGAGAGCAAAACTCCACTTACTAGAACGTGTGACGAAAATTGATTAACGGAACGAAGGTGTGGTAGCCAACACAAAAAGACGAAAATAGAAAGAAGAATGGAAAGAAGAATCCAGGTTTCACAACAGAAAAATGAAAGGAGAAGAAGGAAGGGAGAAGAGATGACGTCAGAAAGGTGGGGAGTTTTGGGAAAACCGAAATTTTGCGAAAATGAACGATAATGCTCAGAAAATCTAATAACCAAAAAATCCACTCCCCTAAATTCTCTCTACCAAACTCCCACTACTCAGATGTCCAATAAAACTCAAACTCTCCAACCGATGAGCAAATAAAAATATTTGTCCTTATGCTCACTTAGGGATTCGAACTCCTAACCCTCTGCCAACCAACACCACCCTTAACCACCAGACCAGCAGGCCCATTCTGGTAAGTACTTACAAACTTTTAATTAAAGCCTATTAGCCAGAAATAGGGGTACTTGAAAAATACTAAAATTTGCCAAAGCCAGGGCTTGAACTCAAGACCTCCTAGACACACCCAGAGCACTTAACCCCTAATGCAGATACACAATTGTGCCACATTTTCACAATAACAAAAATAAGAATTTTGGGGCGTTACACACACGCCCGTGTGGAAATCCCAGTGGCCACGAAACCACCCTAAAAAAAACCCGAAAAATGTGCTTTTAGCCACGAATCACTCTCCAACCCTCGATAGATCAAAAACACGCCAAATCATGCTAACTCTACGCATTACACAATGATATAACTAATTTAACTAGTTACGAACACTCACACACATGTTGTTGACTTTTCACAATGTCGAGATAAATTTTGTAAATAAAACGAGAAAAGATACAAACCCACACCTGATTTGACGACAGAAGAGTGAAACCTTTCGATTTCTACGCAGCAAAATCCTTTTTTTTCTTAAGTGGCAGATAGAAGAAGGAAAAAGAACAAAGATAACCAAGCCAAAAATAAAAAGAAAATAGAATAACCGGCCAAAAATAAAAATGTCCCAGAGACTAATGAAAAATAAATAATAATAAAATAAATAACAATAATAATTATTATCAAAACTAAAAATAAAACAAAATAAAATAGGCTCCCAGAATGTGCACACATCGACTCGAACCCAAAACCTTTAGGTATACTAACACTCCCTCAACCACCAAACCAATAAGCCGATTCTAACATTTAAACGCACAGCTAAACACATTAGTGTAACCTTCTCAATGACCCTAACCTTGAAATCCCAAAACTTTTAGCCCCAAAATTCGGGGCGTTACAAAATTTATAAATCATAATTATAATAATTCACGAAAAATGATTGCCAACCATAATTATAATTATAAATATAATTAATATAGTAATAAATAAATTATTAGAGTAAATATAGTAATTATAGTTTTAAAGTACGATAACTATTGTTTCATGATTAATAAATTTTTAAATTAGTCCTAACTTTTATTTGAGAAAAAACCTTAAATTTATTAAAATAATAAAAACAAAGAGTAAATATGTGAAATTCAAGATTATATCCATAATCTAAAATAATCTAACGAATGAAGTGTATTAAGATTACTTCTTATATTACAACATCTTGATACTATTCAATGATGTAAGATTAAGGGATAACTAGAATATTGAGAATCCAAATAAGATAATCTTCTTCTAGAATGTAACATTACGTGCAATAATGTTAGATTGAGCCAACTAAACGCAAAGTTTTAGAAAATTAAGACTACAATAATTAGATTTTATTTTCTATTACCATTTTATTGTTATCACTACATTTACATTTAAATTGAGTTTTTCAGTCCATTGTTATTTTATAGATTAAAAATTTCTCTTAAGTTATTTCTATATTTATCCCAATTTTCTATAACAGTCACCCGTTATAATAATGTATTGTTATAATAGTTAAATTTCTAGTGGAATCGGTTTTTTTATGTTTTATTTTAATTTTGTATAATAACTTTTAGAGCAACAATCATAATTATGAAATACATTCCTTATTAAATTAGTTCTCTACAATAGTATATTATCAAAATTTGGCCTTTACAATTATAACTATTTCATATAAACAAGTCTACTAATTCTAATTTATTAAACAAATATGATCTTAATTAAAATGTTATTTCAATAAAATGTTTAAATTTCACCTGAAAAATCTATTAACCATATTTTATTAAATGGAAATAATCTTCAATTAGTGGAATTACATATATCAATTCAATAAACTATTAAGTTCTCTAATTAAATATTTTATTATGAATTTGGCACATTATAAACTTATAAATTCATTATTTGAATTTAATAACTTATTATAAATTAATTACTTAATTTAATTTTATAACTCATATTAATTAATTAAACTTGTTAAATTTATAAATATCATAATTAGCTTTGTGGAACAAAAACATAAACTAGACGCAAGTCGCGGTCAACTGCCCTTATTTGCAAGAGAGGCAGGGTGATTTTTTTTTTAATTTATTTTTAATATTTTTATTAAAAGAGACTAAAGAAAGAGATTGAATATAAAAATAGCTTTAATTTTTGGGTTTTAATACGTTTGGTTGATAAAAAAAGTAAATATAAATTCTTAAAAAATAAATATACAATATTTTAAATATTTTTTTATAATTTTTAGAATTAGAGCTAAAATGACAAAATTTGTAAATATTGAAGGCTATATTTGTTGAATTTTTCAAATTTATGATTAAATTGATAGAATGAGTAAATATTGTGAGGCTCAGCTTGTTATTAGGCCAATAAAACAAAACTCACATTAGACTTCCTTTCTAAGTTAACATCAATAGTGACTAAATTATTTGATTTAAAAATTTGTGTGATTAAATAAATAACAACAATAATTGGGTGACAAAAATAGAATGAACTGAATAGTTGGGAGATCATTCTTATACTTTACCCAATTTGTTATTATGCCAATAAAATGGTCACATAAATACTTTATTAATGATTTAACGAAAAAGTGATCAAAATATAAGATTTCAAAAATATTAGTGACTAAAAATAAATTACACTTACGTGATAAAAATAACAACATTGATTGGCTAGTTGTGTAGTTTCCTTAGTAGGCTTTTATTGGTCAATTTTGGATTTTGCTAATAGAAAAGTAAAATATTCGTTAAAGAAAATGATTAATTGGCATTTTGTTTAGATATTTCTAAAGTTAGGAAATTAAAAATTGACTTGATTCACATTTTATTTAAGTATTTCACAATTTTTAAAACCAATTTTTAAAATTGGCTTAATTGGTATTTTACTCAAATATTTTTAGTGAATGTGAAATGTAAAATTTGATTTGGCATAATTTACAATAAATTTTAGTTTTGATTTAATTTTCACAAACCATTAATATTATTATTGTTATGAACATGACAATTCATTCACGTCTACTTATTGCAAGCAAAGTAAGGGCAAAATTAGAAATATTTTTAAACGGATCAAAATTAAATTGTAATATTATGATAGTAAAAATATAATTTTATCTTTTAATAGCTTATATTTTTATAATTTTTAAAGAATTAAATCAAATTTTTATATTTTTAAGAGGCCAAAGTGTAATTTTACCTTTACTAATTTAAAATTTCAATTCTTTTGTTTTGAATTGAGGTGAGATTCACTTGTATCAATATAAAATTTATTTGATTATATAATTAATAATTTATCAATTTAACTATCATATTTTATACTCTATTCATATATATATCACTCGTCAAATTTGACATAATATAAAATTTTCATTATTATTATTATTATTAGAGAGTAGCCATTTTCTCCAATAAGGCCTTGTGTTATTTTTAATTTCATTATTAGTCTCCCTATTTTATACACAATTTAAAATTGATAAATTCTACTAAAACAAATTTCAGTACAATGTTATTAAATTAATTTAGTAAAAAGAATTGCAATGAGAAGAAATTTGGCAAATCTTTAAATGTATAGTCTGGTGATGAGAAGCCAAACGAAGTTTGTAGGGTTTTGACCTATATACGCCGTGTGATAGGTTGAATGGAATTTTTATTGTAACTCCTTCAAATTTGTAATTTCATGCTATTTGGTCCCTGTCATCAGCTTTAATTCAGTGAATAGAAGATTCATATTTATTTGCACTTTTAGTCCACCCTTTTAGGTTTGATTGATTAAGTGTTTGGTTATTAGATTAAATTTATCAACAATATTTTTTATTGACATATGTTATATTATAATTAACATATAATATATATATATATATATATTAGAATTTTGTATGTTTTATATTAAATTTATTAAAAATATTGAAATTCTAAATTATATTTTTATAAAATGTGTATAATTTGTATTCCAAATATTTTCGAATATTTATTTCATTTTTTATTTTCTAATATTATATTTTGGGTAAACTACCCTGATAGTCACTCTAAAATTACTGTGTTTTTGTTTTCGTGACTCTACCTTTTTGGGGGTCAATTTTAGCATTGTCATTCAGAGTTGTTCTTGATTTGGCTACTCCTCTGTTAAAACCAAACGAAATGTGCATTGTGCTGCCAAGTGTGTATATATTTTACACATCATTAAATTAATTTTCCAAGAAAATAAAAATCCTCATTTTGCAATCCTAAGTGTTTTAGGGTTCTGCTCTTGTCATCCTTTCCCAACCAAGAAGAGTAATCTTCGAAAAGTAAAGGGTTCAAAGACGAAATGACAGCAAAAAGGAAGACCCCTGTTAAGACCTGAAGCCCAGATCTTACCTATGGTGTGTGTAGGCAAGTATTCCAAGTCTAAGATGTACCACAAGTGTGACCTTTAGGCTACCAAGGCCAAACACGGTGGCATTTTCCATGGCCATGACCCCAAGCCTAAGGTCCCTGTCACCGCCAAGAAGGCTCCCGAGTTTTACCTTACCTATGATGTCAAGAAGCCACTACTTAATAAACACAAGCTTAAACCCATTATGTAACAACCTGATTTTCAGTGGTGATGAAAAATATAGTTTTAGAACCTCATTTCTGTAATTCGAGTCCGTAATGATGAAAAATGAATATTGGGGAAGTTACTATGAAAATGTATTGAAGTTTTGTTAGGTAATTTAACTGAGAAAATAATTAATTAAAACTTGGAGACTAAATTATAAAATTCCGATCACTATTGAGTTTTAATTAAAAAATATTTGGGGACTTAGATAACAATTATCCAAAAGAACAAAATGATTATAAAATCATTGTTAAAGTTAGTGGACTTTGACAATGATGACCATTTAATTTATGTAATTAGGATTAAAGAATATAATTTAAATTAATTAAAAAATAACCATGATTAACTAAATTAATCAAGGCTGAATCTTATTATAAATAGCTCAGTTAAGTGGAAAGAAAGATGAAAATCAATTTATCTTCTTCCATTATCGAACAAAAGAAAAGGAAAAAAGAAAAAAAAAAAAAAGAAAAACCTCTATTGTTGAAAGCTTCAACCATTATTTCAACTAAAAACGATGTTGGGTCATTGAGAGAGAAGGGAAAGGCAAGAGTCATTGACGACTGACGAGAGAAATTTGGTTTGTACTTTTATGATTCGAGATGATTGAATATATATATGTTAATTGCATGATTTACCATTAAGGTGAGCTTATATTGTAATATAAATTGATTCATATTGATTGAAATTAAATATGGAGAATTGGTGTAACACCCTAAATTTTGAACAATTGTTTGATAAATTCTATTGATAGTTAAATTCTATTTGTGGCTAAGTGCTCCTCTTGTGTGCTAGAAGCTAGGGGTTCAAATCTCACTTTTGGGAATTTTGTTATTTTGTTTGACTTGACCCTTATCTTTAAACGTTGGACTTAAGTTTATTTATGTGTGAATTTATGTTAAGAATGAGCCTGTTGGTTTGATGGTTAAGTTTTTGTATATTTTTTGGTTCTATATTCGAGTGTTTGCACATGCGTCAAGGAAATATTGTCACTTAGTAATAAATTAGTTTATTTATTTATTTATTTAGATAACTATTTGGTTTAAAACTTAATTTTTTTTGTTCCTCTTTTTCGTTACCGTTCTTCTTCTTCCCTGTTGTTTTTTTTTTTTCTCCTCTTCCCTTATTTCTTTTTCCTTCTTGGTTTGATTGCTTCTGTAAGTTTGCTACCGAGTTTAATTGGGCATTTTGTGCGGTTTGTTGTGTCGATTGCTATGATATTGCGTAAGTGTTGTTATTTTTTTGTTTGTCTTCGCTAGACTTCGTTTGCTTTGTTGAAGTTAGATATTCCTGCCAATTTTTGTGAAATTCTCATTAACGATTCAAATAGACCTTCATCTAGGCAAAGACATCGAGAGTGACGCTTCTCCACGGGTTTAGATTCGAATTGTTGCTGCTCGCTTACTGGTAAGCAAAAATTCTATTTGGATAGTTGCATCGAAGTTTTCGGCGTCGTTGGTTTTGAGTGCTAATTTTTTTTGTTTTCAGTTTGATTTAGTCGTTTAATTAGTCAATTAATTTTCATTTTAGGTTTTGAATTCTTCTGCATTGCTTCTACATCGAAACTACGTCATGTGTGTAACGGAAACTCGATTTTTTTTTTGCAAATTGTAAATGCGGAAAAACATGGCTTTCAACGCCACATGACCATGTGCCAGGTCATGTGGTAGGTCGTGTGAGCCACATGGCCGTGTGTCAGGCCATGTAACTTACTATTTTTTGAATTGGGGACACATAGGCTAGGAACATGGATGTGTGTCTAGGTCGTATGAGGGTTTGTGAGACACACGAGTGGGTGCTTGACCGTGTGACAGACGCTGTAACTGACTATTTTGAGCCACATGACCATGTGCCAGGTTGTGTGGACTACACAGGCCAGACATTCAAGCCATGTAAATCCACACGGGCGTGTGAGCCAAAATACTAGAATTTTCCTTAGGGCCATAAGTGTCATTCGAATTGAATGTAGGACTTCCATATGGTCAGTATGATCTGAATTAGATTGTATAATCTAATATCCAATATTCTGAGGTTGAATAATTGACTATCTGTATTTATAATTGATGTGATAACTGTTAAATGATTTGTATTATTTGATTGTGAATTGTGTTTGGGTAATGGTATGTACATCCTTGATATCTGACATTTGTAATATGCATGTGCATTGGGTGGGAATGGTATAAAGAAATGATGCATCGTTGAGAGCACCAAAATATCATATTCCCTGTAAAATAGTAAAAATAACAGTAAAGGGGAAGTAGAGTCGAATCCTCAAGGACCGGATTGTACGAATGCTCATTTCTTGAAATCCTGGACAATTTCTTGGCCAAGAAAACCTGCGTTCCTGAAAAATAAAGAAAACAAAATTGAGAATTTCGATCTGGAAAAATAAAAACAGAACTTAAAGTGAATTGAAATTGCGAAATTAAATAAATTGCAAAAATTAAAATGAGGAATATGAAAATAAACAGAGTCTAGGGAAGAGTAAGTTTATTATGTGGCGAGATTCTAGCCTCCGATTGTCTCGTTCCGCCTTGGGTTTAATCCTTGGCTTTTAGATGACCCTTCTCAAACATGATAAGCCAGTAATAGTAGAAAAGGACGCCTACGACCACCAGCTCTAAGGATTTAGACTTAAAATTTGGTGTAGCCTAACTCTAGCCAATAATCGCTTTTGTGGGACTATCTTCTGCTAGATCATCACTTCCCAACGGCGAATACCACACTGTTTTGTCTCTTGGATTCACCAACCTCTGACGCAGAAAGCCAACAAACCGACTATGCAACCTTCCCAAAATGTATAAAGCGGCCGTTCCTTGCACAAGTTGAAAAGATCACCTATTAAGGGACATGGACGGAAGCGTCAGCCTTCTAATGCGGAGAAGTGATGAATATCTTATTGAGAAGGCTTGTAACACCCCAAACCCGACCCATGTGTTAAGGCCAGATCTGACATGTCACATGAGAAAAATACTACTAAGTCCTTTTTCATTAGTACATAAATAGATTTAGAT
The DNA here is from genome assembly GCA_025506655.1 of Gossypium rotundifolium. Lineage (NCBI taxonomy): Eukaryota > Viridiplantae > Streptophyta > Magnoliopsida > Malvales > Malvaceae > Gossypium > Gossypium rotundifolium. The sequence goes on from CP106726.1 coordinate 19,881,355, forward strand.
TTGAAATCAATTAAAACAACTCCCATTTAAAATTTTTTATAAAGTATTATTGAATAAAAGGTTGATTGATAAATCGATAAATTTGAGATATAAAAATCTTATAAACCGTGACTTTGAAAATATCGTTAATAGTTCGAAAAGAATTTAAAAATAATTTTTGAAGAATGTTGATGAAAATTATTTGAGAAATTTTCGAGTTAAAATATATTTTTGAAAGTTTATTATGAAACCCTTTTTTATATCCATTTTAAGGAAACGTTTATTTAAAAATTTTAGAAAAATCTCAATTTGAAGTACTTAGAGCAAACTAATAATTAGTCAAACAATAAAATAAAAATAATTGAGAGGCCTTATTAAAACATTTAATTCGAATAGTAAAGTAATGAAGTGAGCGAAATAAAAATCCAAAGTCCAAATAAAACCGTTTACAAGTACATTTACCAAGTCATCCATGGCCCAAGTCCACGTCACTAAGCATTACACGAAAGGGTAAGGAAAGCAAGGTGAGTTACTAGAACTCAAGTGTAACCCACTTACCATTGTCCACTGGGCCAAAGTCCAATTAAGAATTTATTTGGGCCAAAGCCCATTTACAATTTTTTTTTAAAAAAAAGAAATCATATATAATATGCATGTGATATGAAATTCCCAAACCAAACCTAATTTTCCATCCGCTACATACCACCCGTACCAACCATCACACCTTTGGGGAGCTTTAGTCACTCACCCCGCCAACACACCAAACGTAGACATTAAGCCGTTTATATCAAATTTGTGGACAAGCCACCAGATTAACAGAATTTACATGGCATTGCCATTTTTCATATTTGTGGCAGAGCTACGAACTTCTCTTCATCATTATCTCATCCCATGCAAATCATGTATATAATGCATAGCCATTCACAACAATTTATTCATTGGCCAAATAAGCAAATTATCATCTTGGCCCATTTAGCAATTTATAACAAATCGGCCCATATAGCAAATATCAAATGGCCCATATAACAAATTATCGATTGGCCCATATAGCAATTTATCAAATTTACCCATATAGTAAATTATCAAATTGGCCCATATAGCAAATTATCAAATTGACCCATATAGCAAATTATCAAATTGGCCCATATAGCAAATTATTAAATCGGCCCATATAGCAAATTATCAAATCGGCTCATATAGAAAATTATTAAATCGGCCCATATAATAAATTTTCAAATCGACCTATTTAGGCATTTTCGTATTTTGGCCCATTAAGGGCATTTTCGTAAATCAACACTTTAAAGGTATTTAAAAAATTCGGCCCGTTAAGGCATTCTGATAAAAACAGCCCATTGAGGGTATATTCGTAATTCGAAATTTTTACCCACCAAGGGTAATTCGTTTGGGGCATAAAAATTGAAACTGTCCATCTACATTATGTTGACTAAATTAACTATAACTCGAGTTAGGAAACTCAAAATTTAGATCTGTAAATTTTCCTTTAAACTAGACTCATATATCTTCTTACTATAATATTTCTAGAATTTTTGGCATAGCCAATTAGTACAGTTTATTCTTCAAAGTCTCCCATGTTCTGCTATCTAACAATTCTGACCATTCTTTGCTAAAATTTAATTATCTTTTTGTACAGAATTCAAATGATATTCTAGTTTGTTTCTTATAAAAATAGACTCATTAAATAATCCAACCAAATAAATTATGTGCCAAAATTATTTTTTACAATTTTAATGATTTTTCCAAGTCGAATAAGGGATCTCGTAATCACTCGATCCGATCTCACAAAATCTAGATATCTCAAAATACGTAATTTCGTTGCTTTCTCTGTTTCTTTCTAATTCCATTTTCCCTATTTTTCGTGATTTTTCTAAATCAAGTAACTGCTACTAACCAAAACTGTTTTATTGCAAAATATGGTTACCACTTCGAACATACGTGCCCGAGTGGTCACAGATGCCGGTTTCCAGCTTTTTGGTCTTTCGAACGAATCACAGAACATTTTATGCAAACATTCAAAGAGGTGTGAGATTACACACCTGATTACAGTAGGACTAAACCTTCTTGATCGTCGGCACCTATGACACCTTAACACTCAATCAGAAAAAATACCATGATGAGAGAAAATAGTTGTTTAGGGAGAGGATTTTGACTTAACACTACTTCCAAAGGTCAACGAATAGAGAAGAGCAATTGATTTAATCCCTAAAATAATTGATTAGTCATAACCTTCGATCCGATTTGCAAAATAACCGAGCAATGAGAGATTGAAATAAACCATGAAGAAATTCCTTACCCTAACGATGGTAGATCCGACTTCCACCGATTTGACTTAAGGCTAAAGATTAGTTGGCAAGGATGTGTTATTCAGCCAAACTATTAGAGTACAGATTCAACCAAAGGAAGAAATGTCCAACACGCAAGAAAGGAGAAGAGATATGGCTAAGAGGTTTCGGCTTCTTCTTTTACAAATGAAATTGAAGGGCTGAATGTTCAGCCAATGCACCCAATTTTAAAGAATTTAATTCATCTCCCATGCCGTCCACCTCATGGCCCTTATCACAAAATACATGTTTACCCCACCATGCCAAGAAATATGCATATTCATGAGGAATTTTAATTAGTGGTGAGTCAACATTACCACTAATTATATCAAATGGTAACTTTTTATTAGTCATCTTTTCACTTTAATAGCCACTCCATCTATGCACGTTCTTTTGAAGAATTTTAAAAATTAAAAATCAACCCATGCTTGTCTCAAAGTTTGTTTGTTTATGAAATTTTCATGCTTTTGCCGTGGCTCCCATTAATCATGCTCCATTTTTTTTAAGGATGTTACAAGGCTAAGTGCAGGTTCTAAGCCTCATGAACCTTTTTGGGGAATTTTAACAACCTTCAGTTAGATTGGTTTAGTGGCTCATGATTTTTGGGAAAGAAATAAAGATAATAGAAATGAGATTTTTATTGAAGAAAATATGGAGAGAACAAAATACAAGGTTTTTGGGAGGAGTGTTTATAGAAAAAAGAGATGTCAAATATGTGCCACTCTATCTCCTATTTATAGTACTAGAAAACCTAGCCTATTCCTAATTAAATTCTAAAAGATAAATACAAATAAATAAAGGTAACTAAAGATAAATGAAAATAAATCCTAAAATTAAATCTAAATAATTATCCTTAATATTAATTATCCTAATATAATTAAAAGCAATTTGATAGAATAAAATCTCTTCTCTTTGCATTTCAACCCTTATGTCCTCCATGCTTGCACTTTTGGCACCAATTTTTTCCTGTGTTGCACATTGGCCCATTTTATCTCTAAATTCACGCTTTTGGCCCTTAATTTTGCTTTTGCCTCCAATTTAGTCCCTATGAGATAAAAGATCATAAATAACTCAAATTAGCAAGATCATACTCAAAATAAACACATAATTAATACATAAAAATACGTCATTCTAGAGTATTATCAAGAAAGAAGTGATGGCAATTTAATGATCTATCGAATTGAGTGGCTGAGCCATAAATCTATATATAGTTCTAAAGATTTATCGCGTAATAATCTAACAGTTAGTCTGTAATCATTCTGAAACGTGTTATACTGGCACTATATGGTATACCATATATGGTGTGTTGGGATGGTCAGAGGCAACGATTAGTGGATGAGGCTAGGAACTACATTTGTATCTGATCTGTTCTGCATCTGTATATGTTTTGTAACTGTAATAAATATCCTTTGTTCCGACTTTGTATTTGAAACTAAGAAATGTATGAATAAAGAGAAAATGAACACCTATATGTGTTATACATACTTATGATTTGATTATGTACATTGATTACACACTGAGTTATATTATTCTATTTGTTGACTAATTTTTAAATAACCCATCGAATTAAGAGGCTTGGTGTGTCAGGAGCTCGGTCATCTCTCATTTCTGATTATCTTCATTGTGTATATAAACTTATACTATCGCATGTTCTTTTGGGTTATAGTGTTTAAGTTGAATTACATTGATGGCTTACTGTTTAAATGTTTTTGGATAATAAATTTCTCATAGCTAAGGTTGGATTTTTCTTAAACGTTTTGATGTAGCTCTCTAGACTTGGTCTTAACTTCTAAGCTGGGTATAGGTTGGACTGAATTGAACATAGTAGAAGATAGCATGATATTATTGATATATGATATGTGACAAGAAAATGATATGAATTGTGTTATATAACTTTGAATATATATATATATATATACATATATGTGAATTGATGATGAGATAAGGTGAATTGAGTTGAAATGATATGGTCTAAAACTTTGATTTATTGAGAATTTAGTTAAAACATAAATATATTGTAAACGAGTATAACATGAGCTTGATAATGCCATGTAATATGAATTGATGAAATGAATTGTGACTATGATATTGAATATATAATGATATCTAATTGGATATTAGATACACTACTAACTATTTAGAGCAAAGTTGAGTTTAGTTAGCATGCCATAGGATCATCAAAAAAGTGAAAGCCATCGTTCTTGGGCCATCCGAGATTGTATAATATTCAAATTCTAAAAGTCATCATTCTTAGCAACTCAGGATGACAAAGTAAAGTAAGAATTATTAAATATTGATATGATCAAATGGTATGAATTGTAATGGAAATGAACTTATTTTTAATAGTTGAATGTTTATCATGTATATTTATATTGAGTTAATGATTGTAATATAGTATGATTGGCATATATGTACATACATGTCATGAAAAGGTTGGAAATTGAATTATGCTTTGATTTCATTCGTATTATGTTAATGTTTTCATTTTTATGTCTTGAATCATGAAAGTACCATTGAGCTTTATTGCTTAGCTTACGATTTATTTATTTCATGCACAAGTATCAGTAGATTTCAAAATCCTAAGACGTGAAGCAACATTCAGATCGTTGATTCTCGACTCAGACATATTTATACCATTCTTTATGTTCCAATAGATGACATGTACCTAGAATTAAACTAGTTTAAAGTTGTAATTGGTCAAGTAGGTATTTTGGTTAGTGAATGCTAGATAAAATTAACTTGTGAATTGTTTTGATCATGTTTATAAGTGTTTTGAATAGAATTGAACATTGGGTCCTTAGACCAGTGGAGTGTATAATTTGGTAGATTGAATTCAAAGGAAGTAAATTTTGAGGGATTTTGTGTAACACCCCTCACCCGTATTCAACGCCCGAATAGGGTTACAGAGTATAACCGAACTTATCACACAATAAACATATGTTTCGGATACAAATTTAATCAATTCAAATACAATTCAATCATAACTAATCATATTGTCCCTTAAACGAGCCTACGAGGTCCTAAACATGCATTAGGAGTAGTTCGGGACTAAATTGATAACTTTAGAAATTCTTAGAACAATTAGAAAATTTTCTCAAAAAAGGGGACAAACACCCATGTGGCTCGACTGTGTGTCTCACGTGGCCAACAAACACGCCCGTGTCACAAGCCATGTGGACATTTGAAATGGGAACACATGGCCGTGTCCCAGTCCATGTCCAACCCCGTGTAACTCTCTCACTTGGGTCACACGGCCAACACACACGCCCGTGTGGCTAGCCCATGTGCCTTAAAAACTGCCATGCAAGCCCGTGTGCCAGGTCATGTGCTAGGCCGTGCCAATCTTGTAGGGTATACTGACTTATGCCACACGGCCAAGTCACACGCCCGTGTGTGAGGCCATGTGGAGCATACTAACTTCAAAACCAGGGGACACACGGCCGTGTACATGACCGTGTATCATACATGGCTGAGACACACGCCCGTGTGGACAAAAATAGGCTATTTACCAAGCCAATTTGCCACCCAAACATGTGCACACCTACATCAAATACAAAAGCACCAATACCTAGCATATATGAGCATTTAAACAACCTCAATCAAACATCATTCATACCATTTCAATACCAACAAATACAAGACACACTATATCCCAATATACCTTTCAATTCACACCAAATTCTACTTACTTAAACGTCAAAAATGACCAAACTCAAATATGCATTATTTAACCTAATTTCACAAGCATACCATTATCCACAACTCAACCATTTGACACTCATAATTCCTATTTCCATCAAGCATCACACAACCATCATCCAACACATTTTACAAAACATAGACAGATAAATATATACATAACCAAACTAACCAAATCAACCCAAAATAAGTCATCACTCATGACTATATATACAAACCAAAACATATACATTTACAAACCAATTCAAATGGACAAATTCATTACCTTCACATAACCAAAATGACCAAAGTCCCTATACATGCCAAATACTTAAAACATAAGCTCAATAGTACCAAATTGATAGTTGGATAGTGTGACGATGTCTCCGACGATTCTCGAATCCAAGCTAGCTTTGAAATCACTAATAAAACATAGAAAAAAATAAAGTAAGCTTTATAGCTTAGTAAGCTCATATGAAATAAACTCAATCTTAACATAAATATACGAATAATTAATTTGAACATATTAACATATAGTTCATTGAACTAACAAATCTTTCACATTTCTCAATCATAATCTTATGTATAAACTTCACAGCTTCTTCGATTTAAGCTTATACGGTTCATGTACATACCTATACCTTCTCATATCAAGCTCATACACAACTATGTCTTTCATTTTCCTGTTGAACCATTCAAAATACTATCAAATACATGGGAAACTAGCACTCGAAGTGCCATATATATAGTCAAAGCTATCTTAATCTCATACCACATATACTGCTCACACTAGAGCTATCAACGAGCCTACTCACACAAGCTGTAGGCCAAGACGTAGCTACACGGTGCTGCTCACATAAGCTGTCAAGTAACCGCAACACATGCCGGTATACTCAGCCATCAGTAGTATGTACAGGACCAGCACCCGGATCACATAATCACAATAATCCCCTAATGACATGTCACTAGTATCCTAATCTATTCCTAAGTTTCAACCAGGATTTCGAATGTCGAATCATCGTCGAATCATTGTCGATCTTGTTCGTAGTCTATTATTCATAGTTTATGCAATATCAAAGCATTTAAAATACATTTATAACAAAATTTATTACATATGAACTTACTTGGATCAAAAATGGCTAAACTGGTCGATTAATCGAGAACTTTATTTTTCCCCTGATCTAGATTCGAATTTTTCTTTTCTAGATCTATATGTAATCAAAATAAGCTTATTTAATTATCTCTCTATTCAATTAATCCAAAATTCACTTTAAGGTATTTTTACACAATTGCCCCTAATGTTTCACAACTTTTACAATTTAGTCCTTATTTCATAAAAAACAAAAATTCATGCAATTTAACCACAACCCATGCTAGCCAAATTACTATTATGTCCCTTGCAGCCCATATTTTTCATTTATTTCACATTCTGACCACAAAGTTTCCACATTTCATAATGTAATCCCTAATTTGCATTTTCACTAAAAATCACTTAAGAAAACTTGTATAACTATCATCAAACATTCATAATCAATTAGTAAACATCAAAATACTCATGTATTCATCAATAGAAAATTCAAAATCTTCAACATCTTTGCAAAATAGTCCCTGGGCTATCTAGACCTAGTTACAACGATCTCAAAAACATAGAAATCATTAAAAATGGGACAAAAACGGACTTACAATTAAACTAGGGAGGTTGGCCAAATAAAAATGCCCTAACAATGGCTTATCGTCTTGCTAAAATTGGCTAGGAAGATGAATGAAACAAATTTTATGTTTTTGTTTTATTAATTTATCATTTATTAACCAATTTACCTATTTAACCCTAATTAATAACCAACAAAGTTCATGATAATATGTCCATATATGTCCACTCAATTAAGTAATGGTCTAATTACCACATAAGGACCTCCAATTTAATATTCCATAGCTATTTAATACCTTTAACTATTAGAACATCACTTTTGCATTTTAAGCGATTCAGTCCTTTTTATTAAATTAAGTAATCAAACGATAAAATTTCTAAGCGAAACCTTCACACAATTGTTTTATCATGCCGTAAACATTAAAATAATAAAATAATTATTTTGACCTTGGATTTGTGGTCTCGAAACCACTGTTCTGATTTGACTACAATAGGCTATTACAACTCTACCCCCTTAGTGATTTTCATTTCCGAAAATCTTACCAGTGAATATGTTAGGGTACTATTTTTTCATAGCTTCATCGGGCTCCCACGTAGCCTCCTTGACACCGTGTCGTTGCCAAATTACTTTCATTAAAGCTATGCGTTTATTTCTCAATTCTTTAACCTCTCGAGCTAAAATTCTAATCGATTCTTCGTTATTCATCATATCAGGTTGAATCTCAATATCTGCTAGAGAAATTACGTGTGATGGATCCAATCTATATCGATGCAACATCGATACATGAAACAAATTGTGGATTTTCTCTAACTCAGTCGGTAAAGCTAACCGATATGCCACTGGCCCTATTCTTTCGATGATTTCATACAGTCTGATGAATCACGGACTCAGCTTGCCTTTACGACCAAATCTAAGAATTTTCTTCCACAGAGATACTTTCAGAAATACTTTATCACCAATCTCAAATTTAATGTCTTTTTGTTTCAAATCCGCGTACGATTTTTGTCGATCTGAAGCAGCTTTCAAACTATCACAAATTACTTTCACTTTATCTTTAGTCTCTCAGATCAAATCAACTCCGTGAATCTTTTTTCTCACTAAGTTCGGTCCAGTACAATAGAGTTCGGCATTTGCAACCATACAAAGCTTCGTACGTTGCCATCTTTATACTCGATTGAAAGCTGTTGTTATGCGCAAATTCAACCAACGAAAAATATTTATCTCAGTTGCCTTCGAATTCTGACACACAACAACGAAGCATATATTTGAGAATCTGAATTACTCTCTCAAATTGACCGTCGGTTTGTGGATGAAATTCTATACTAAAATTTAACCTCGTACCTAGAGCTTCTTGTAATTTCTTCTAAAATTGTGATGCAAATCTCGGATCTCTATTCGAAATAATTGAAACTAGCACCCTGTGCAATCTAGCAATTTTAGAAATATACAACTTAGCCAATTTATCAATTGAATAGTCAGCACATTTCGGAATGAAATGTGCAAATTTTGTCAATCGATCAACAACAATCCATAGCATCTTTCTTCTTCAGAGACAGGGGTAATCCCGATTCGAAATCCATCATAACCTTATCCTATTTCCATTCTGGTATCATCACAGGCTGCAATAATCTTGAAGGTACTTGATATTCACTTTGACTTGTTGACAATCTAAACCTCTCGACACAAACTTGAAATGTCTCGTTTCTTACCCAACCACCAATATAATTGTTTTAAGTCATTGTACATTTTGGTACTCCCTAGGTGAGTAGGAAAACAACCACTGCGTGCTTCGTGTAAAATTTTCTGAATGAGTTTGGAATTCTTTGGTACGCAAATTCTATTTTGAACATTAAACATTTATCGAATCCGATTTGATAGTCTGAATCACTAATCGACTCACATTGTACTCTTTTAGCTTGTAACTCAGTATCACACTTTTGAGCTTTACAAAATTTGCTGAAGAAAATCCAATTTAGCTTTCAACTCTATTAGAATTGAACCATCATCAGACAAAGTTAGTTGAGTATTCATCGCTCTCAAAGAAAATAGAGATTTTCTACTGGAAGCATCTGTGACTACGTTTGCTCTCCCAGGATAATAATCAATTACTAACTTGTAATCTTTCAATAGCTCGAGCTATTTTCGTTGTCGTAAATTTAGATCTTTCTGGGTCATTATATATTTTAAGCTCTTAAGATCAGTAAAGATGTGTCACTTTTCACCATACAAATGATGTCGCCAAATTTTCAATGCTAAAATAATAGCAACCAACTCTAAATTGTATGTCGGATAATTCTTTTCATGTGATTTCAACTGTATGAGGCATAAGCTATGACTTTTCATTCTTGCATCAAAACGCAACTCAAACCATTCAATGATGCGTTGTTGTAAATCATGAATTCTTTACCTAACTCTGGTTGAACCAAAACTGGTGCTTCAGTTAACAATGCTTTCAATTGATGAAAACTCTGTCGACACTTTTCAAACCACTCAAACTTTACATCTTTCTGTAGCAGTATGGTCACCAGTGTAGCAATCATAGAGAATCCTTTTACAAAACATCGATAATAACTAGCTAACCGTAGAAAAATTCTAACTTTAGATACATTCCTCGGTGGTTTCCAGTCAACAACTGTTGAACTCTCGCTTAGATCAACTCGTATACCTTTCGCTGAAACAATGTGGCCCAAAAATTTGACTTCTCTAAGCCAAAACTCACATTTATTGAATTTAGCAAAGAGTTGATTATCTCTTAAAGTTTGCAGCATAATTCTCAAATGCTCGTCATGCTCAGACTTATCTTATGAATAGATTAGAGTGTCGTCAATGAACACAACAACAAATCTGTCTAAATACGGTCTAAAAATCTGGTTCATCAAATCCATAAAGACTGCAAGAGCATTAGTCAATCCAAAAGGCATAATAAGAAATTCATAATGTCCGTACCTCGTTCTGAATGAAGTTTTTGGCACATTTGAATCTTTAACTTGCATCTGATAATAGCACTGTCTCAAATAAATCTTCGAAAACACTGTTGCTTATTTCAACTAATGAAACAAATCACCTATTCTCGGCAACGGATAATTGTTCTTTATTGTAACCTTGTTGAGCTGTCGATAGTCAATATACATTCTCATTGACCCGTCTTTCTTCTTTATGAACAATACTGGCGCACCCCAAGTTGAAAAACTAGGTTGTGTATAACCTCTATCTATTAACTCTTGCAACTGAGATTTTAACTCTTTCAATTCTGTCGGAGCTATTCTGTTCAGAACTATCAATATTTGTAACACCCCTAACCAATAACCATTGACGGAATAAGGTTAAGAAGCGTTACCAGACATTTAAGAACTTTTACGATCAATTCACAATCGTAAGATATTATATCTTCATATAATAGAAAATCGTATTCATAAAGTCCCTTTTAAATGTCTACGAGGCCTTAAACATGCATTAGGAAGGGGTCGAGACTAAACCAAGCTCATACAAATTTTTTTCAAAAACTTCACAATTTTCAAAGCTACAAGGGTCACACGCTCGTGTAGGTAGCCGTGTCCCTCACACGGCCTTAGACACACCCGTGTGTCCAAGCCGTGGCAAAACATGGCATACATACTAACTTGTCCACACGGCCAAGGACACGCTCGTGTGCTTCACCCGTGGTCAACACTGACTTATTTCACATGGCTAGTTACACACCCGTGTGTCCAGTCAGTGTGGGAGTCTGGCTTGTTTCAATTTGAAAACTTAAGATTCACGGTCGAGCCACACGCCCGTGTGCTCAACCGTGTAGGCAAATATAGGCCATTTACAAGGCCAATTTGCCACCCACACTTTGGGTCATACCTACAAGCATCAATCCATATAAATTCATACCCAAATGGCATCCAAAACATACCAATATATGCACCCATTAACCTCTTAACATCATTATTCATTTCACATTCAAATCTAACTCAAACATATAAACTTAAGGTATTAATAATACATCAATAACATATAACTATTACTTCATCTAACCAATCCAATACTATAATAACCCAATTTAGGGCTTAGTCGAAATAGTGGTACGAGACCACAAATCTAAAGTATAAATATGTGCTTTACAATTTCTATGAGGCTTATGAGATGTTTGCATGATTGCGTGAAAATTCCATGAAGGAATTTTATTAATTAGTGAACAATTTGTCCATTTGGACTAAATTGCAAAGACTAGAAAATATGAGATTCTAGAAGATTTAAGCATGAAATAGCATTATAAAAATTATTAGAGGTCCTTTTTTTAGCAATTAGACCATTATAAGTGGAGATGGACAAAAATAGACATGGGAAGAAAAAAATCTTAAGAAAGGGGCCTTAAGGGCAATTCGGTCATTTAGTTCATTAATGAATTAAAAAGGGAAAATAAGTCAAAATCTTGTCCATCTTCTTCCTCTAAGTGCCAAAAATTGCAAGGAGCCATAGCTAGGGTTTCTTCAACTTTGAAGCTTGATAGTAAGTGCATCCTAGCCGCATTTTTAATGATCTTCGTATTTTTTAGATCCTTGTAACTTGCTTTAGCTATTTTTAGCTATATTTTTGAGCTAGGGTTTATGTTCAAAAATTTACCCATGTATGACATTCATGTATTTTGAGGTTTTACAGAAGAATATGAAAATTTCATGTATGATAAACATCTTTTTTCTAAGTGATTTTCATGAAAAGTGCATTGTAACACCCCAAACCCGGCCTAGACGTTAAGCCCGAATCTGGTGTGTCACATGGAAGTTTTTTTTTTTTCAAACCATCTTTGAGATTGTTAAAAACTTGTTTGAGAATTACAGCCTCTTTGTTAAAACCCAAAACACTTAAGCAATTGTTATTTACTTGAAAACGTAATTTTCTTTAAAAACCTTTTTGGTTGTGAAAATATATTTGAAATAAACAATTTAAGAAAATGGGACGTTTGGGAATAGAGTTGCAGAAGCATTTTGAAAGAAAATTTGAGGCCTGATTACAACATTTAACCCAAAATAGTAGAGTAATAAAATAAACAAGAAAGTAGTCCGAAGTCCAAATAAACCATTTCTAAAGTATGGTCACTATCGAGTCATCCAAGGCCCAAGTCCACGTCATTGAGCATTACCTGAAAGGGTTAAGAGAAAGGGGGTGAGTTACAAGAACTCAGTGTGTAATCCCCTTACCATCATCCACTGGGTCGGAACACACATAGTAATATTTTGGGCCTAAGCCCATTTACAATTATAACATAATAACATGTATATATTATGCATATCCCAAACCAAACCTAATTTCCATCTGCTACACACCACCCGTACCAACCAGCACACCTGTGGGGATCAAGTCAACCCACCCCACCAACACACCAATCGTAGACATAAAGCCATTTAAAATGTTTGTGGCAGAGCCACCGAACTAGATTGTGACAGAGTCACCGAACTAGATTGTGGCAGAGCCACCGAACTGGACTGTGACAGAGTAACTGGATTGTGACAGAGTCACCGAACTAGATTGTGGCAGAGCCACCGAACTGGATTGTGATAGAGTCACCGAACTAGATTGTGGCAGAGCCACTAGCACTTCTCTTCAATTTTATCCCAACCCATGCAATCATGTATGCATATACAAAGCAAAACAATATTCATAGAATAATTTCATCATAAGGCCCATAATACAAGTTGGCCCATTAAGCAATCTAGCAATTTGGCCCATTAATCAATCTTAACAATTTGGCCCATTAAGCGATCTAGCAAATTTTGGCCCATTAATCGATCTAGCAAATTTTGGCCCATTAATCGATCTAACAAATTTTGGCCCATTAATCGATCTAGTAAATTTTGGCCCATTAATCGATCTAGCAAATTTTGTCCCATTAATTGATCTAGCAAATAAATTTTGGCCCATTAATCGATCTAGCAAATAAATTTTGGCCCATTAATCACATGAGGCCTTTTTTTTTTTTCAAATTTCACACTTGGCCAATTTATCAAAATAATTCATATGGCCCAAAATATCACTTTTTAACAAAATAACCCATTAAGGGCAAATCCATAATTCCCACAACCTTAATACTGGTTTCATGCATTTACACAAAAAGTGTTATTATACCGTATTTTCTGATTTTACAAATTTTAAGATTTATTCTAACGCTTACGGTATAATAACTAACCCATGAGATAAGTGTGAAATTACACACTCTGGCCCATATCACAAATATCAAACTGCCCATATATCAAATATCACATTTGGCCCATAAAGGGTATTTTCGTAATTCGATCTATAGGGACATTTCGTAATTCGGCCCATTAGGGGCATTTTCATAATTCGACCTATAAGGGCATTTTCATAATTCGGTAATCGTACCCACTAAGGGTAATTCGGTAATTTACTCTCTAAGGGAAATTCAGAAATTTTACCCACCAAGGGTATTTCGGTAATTTTGCAACCCAGTGGTATTTCGGTAATTTACTCTCCAAGGGTATTTCAGTAACTTTGCAACCTAGGGAATTTCGATAATTTACCCTCTAAGGGTATTTCGGTAATTTTGCAACCCAGGGGTATTTCAGTAATTGCACAACCCAGGGGTATTTCGATAATTTGCACAACCCAGGGGTATTTCGGTAATTTTCCCTCTAAGGGTAATTTGGTAGTTTTACCCACCAAGGGTAATTCGGTAATTTACCTTTCAAGGGTAAATTCGGTAGTTTTACCCACCAAAGGTAATTCGATAATTTACCTTCCAAGGGTAAATTCGATAGTTTTACCCACCAAGGGTAATTCGGTAATTTACCTTCCAAGGGTAAATTCGATAGTTTTACCCACCAAGGGTAATTTGGTAATTTACCTTCCAAGGGTAAATTCGGTAGTTTTACCCACCGAGGGTAATTCGGTAATTTACCCTCCAAGGGTAATTTCAGTAATTTGATATTCAACGGTGTTTCCAAAGGCCTACTATCGCCTCGAGTGGCACAGAATTCTATTTGGGTCTCTTCGAAACTATTGGGTCAAAAATCCATTTTAGGCCCAAACGGGGTTATTTCGCAATTCTGGACTTAACTACTAATTAGGGCATAAAAATTTAAAATTGTCTATCTGCGTCATACTGACGAAATTGATTATAACTCGAGTTAGGAAACTCAAAATTTAGATCCGTAAAATTTCCTTGAAACTATACTCATATATCTTCTTATTTTAGTCTTTCCAGAATTTTTGGCCTAGCCATTTAGTACAGTTTATTCCTTAAAGTTTCCCTTGTTTCACTGTCTAATGATTCTGACCTCTCTTGCTTAATTCAAATATCTCACTGTACCATTTTCATATACTGTTCCAACTTATTTTTCTTGAAAATAGGCTCACTAAGGAATCCATACATATAAATGATAACCCATAATTCATTTTGTACAATTTTATATGATTTTTCCAAAACAGATCAGTGAACCCCGAAGTTAATCAGAACCAGTCTCACTAAAATCAAGATATCTCAGAATGTAAAATTCCTTTTCCTTCTACGTTTCTTCCATATTAAAATAAACACAGTAAGCTTTAATTTGATATCTTATTCACTTTCTAATTCCTTTTCTCCTATTTTTAGTGATTTTTCAAAAACATGTCACTGCTTCTAACCGAAACTATTTTATTACGAAATACGATTACCATACGATCATACGCACACCTAAGTGATTACGGATGCCGGTTTTTAGTTTTCTTTAGTATTTCGACCGATTAACAGAATATTTCATACAAACTTTCAGAGAAGTGTGAGATTTCACACCATTTCAGATATGTATATGGAAGGGTATGAGATTACACTCCTTATTCCGAATCCGTAACGCGATGCTCTCTGCGACACCAAAAATACGAGTCACTTATTACGATGGATAGATGATCAGGCGATTTGATTCCTATCGTGACCGATTAGTTCAAACTATTAATCCATTTAGGAACCAATCGAATAAAGAACGATATCAAATAATCCATAAAGAACTCCTTACCTTGTTGACATTGGATTCGATTTCCACCACTTGACTTATGGCTAGAATGATACACGGCCACCCACTTAGAACACAATTTAATCGAAGAAAAGAGTGTCTACCCAAATGAGAAAGAATTTATGAAGGAGTGATTGTGGATTGAGAGTTTAGGCAAAATAAGGGAGAAAGATGAGCAAATGTGCTAGAGTGTTGACCAAATTTCTATCCATAAATTTCTATCCAAACTTCTCACCTCAATTCCCATAAATTTTCTTCTCTTTTTTTTTATCCACCTACTCCACTCTCCAAATTCTTTTATTTCTTTTTCATCCACCTACTCCACTCCTCAAATTCTTTTATTTCTTTTTCATCCACCTACTCCACTCCTCAAATTCTTTTATTTCTTTCCTTTCTTTTTCCTTATTTTCCTCATTACCTTATCTTTTTAGTCATCATTTCACTTTTCTTTTATTTCTTTCCTTTAATAATGTCATGGTTGACATTTGGAAGAGCATACAAAAATAAATCCAAAATTTGCAAAAGATTGGATTTGAACCCCTTCCCTCAAGGTACTTCACTTGATGCCATAACCTCCTTGCCATATGCTCATTTATGCTAGCAATTTACTCTTTTATTTCCATAAGCCTTAATGCCCATTACTGTCTCTCCTTAATAGGCTTAAACACAAAGTTTTACTAAGGCCCAACTTGAACTTGAAACTTCATAGAACCCCGTAACTTTCTAAAATCATCTTCTTAATAAGTCCAACTTGAAATAATGTCATTCTCTTATTCTCAAAAATTTTAAACACTCCTATGCCCAAGGCCCAATGGGCCCAATCCTACTAGGCCCAATTTTGGGATGTTACATGCATAAAAAGGACCAAATTGTAAAAAGTTATAAAAATGGTCATACATGAGTGAAATAGAGGAAATTGAAGGCTGTTGTAGCCAATAAAAGTATTTGGCTAGGCTTGAAATGCAAGAAAGTTGAATAATTTTATTTTACGAGCCTAGGGGCAAAAGTATAATTATGAGAAAGTTTAAGGGTAAAATTGTAATTTTGCCAAAGTGTGATTCATGAGTCGATTTGGTCAATGTGAGTATTAAATAAGTGAAATTGTTGTTATAGATCAAGAAACACGAAACTTGGACCGAAACCGAAGCAATGAAAAAGTGTTGGACTTAATCGAACATCTGCACACAATTTTGAATACCGAGGTAAGTTTGTGTGAAGTTAAAGTTTCATAGTGCTTCTGTGTATTCATATTTCTTGATAGAATGATAATGAATATCATTTATATGAAATTCAAATGATGAAGCCTCGATGAGGTAATGATATAAATATGCTAAGTGAAGTCCCGATTGAAGAACTCAGAATAATGAAGATACTCATGTCATAGCATTGAATGAGGTAATTCCCATGTAAGACCATGTCTGGGACGTGGCTTCAGTACTAAAGAAGATCTTGTGTAAGACCATGCCAGGGACATGGCATCAACATCCAGATACGATCTCGTATAAGACCGTGTCTGGGACGTGGCTTCGGTACTAAAGAAGATCTTGTCTAAGACCATGTCAGGGACATGGCATCAACATCCAGATACAATCTCGTATAAGACCATGTTTGGGACGTGGCATTGGCATTGAGTTAAGAGATTCCGTGTAAGACCATATCTGGGATATGACATCGGTATATAGAGGTGATCCCATGTGAGACCATATCTGGGATATGGCATTGGCATTGTAGTACATGCATGGTGAGATTGAGAATTTTCTATTTAGTTCCCGAGTAAAAAGTGCTAAGCATGTGAAGATGAGATAGAACCAAGTTATACAAGAATGGCATTGAATCGATGATGATTTGAGTTTATGTTCGTATTAGCATGAGTGTTAAATTATGTGGTTAAGTGATATAGGTAGCATGAGTAAAATACAAGTTATGAAACCATAATGTGGTATATGATGGGTAAAAATAAGCATGAGTAAGTTATGCCTAAGCATTTGAGGCTTGTGTTACTACTGTTCCATGAGATGGATGAGTTTAACATGAGTAATTATGTTGCTATATAAATTTTCATGCAAACTTACTAAGCTATATGCTTACCTTTCTCTTTTCCCTTTTCCTTGTATTATCAACTCGGGGACCGTAGAACGTCGGAGCTCGGATCACACTATCAATCACTATTTTGGTATAGCAAAGTTCGTTATTCTGGGTATGGCATGTATAGGATCATGATCATTTTGAGTTAAGTCATATTGGGAGCCAAAGTGATGGCTACTGAAGTTATTCACTCTTTTTGTTTATAACCAATTGAAATTGGCCAATGTTTGTTAAGTTTCGTATATAAATGATGATGAGTTTTATAAATTTCATAGATGATGTCTTATGGATTTTTATAGTGCATAAATTGGCCAATGTTTGTTAAGTTTCGTATATAAATGATGATGAGTTTTATAAATTTCATAGATGATGTCTTATGGATTTTTATAGTGCATTATTGCTATATTGTGTGTTGCTTGTATTGGAATATATGTGTTCATGTTTCAGAGTGGCAGTTGGCTTGGAAAATATCATCTAATTGTCCACACGGGTAGACACACAGGAGTGTGTCTAGGCCGTGTGTGACACATGGTCAGCCCCATGGGTGTGTTAAGAGGCCATGTGTCCCCTGCATCAAAACACGAGAATTTGATTCGTCACACAGGCCATCACACGAGCGTGTGCTTAGGCCGTGTGCTCCTTAAGGGGTTGCTGATGTCATAAACAGAATACCCCAGGTTTACACATATTGGTGAGGGCATGGGCATGTTAAGGCCGTGTGAAGGACACAGGCCAAAGACATAGGAGTGTGCCAGGCCGTGTGAAAACCCCTGTAGGTTCAAAATGAAAATAAATTCTACACAGGCTAGAAACATGGGCGTGTGTGACCACACGGTCTGCTCACACGGGCGTGTGGCCCCCGTTTTGGCAAAAAATTTCAAAAAGTGTAAAAGTTTTCGATTGAACTCTGAAACCTTTCGGATGTGTGTTTAAGGCCTCGTAGGCCCACATTATGTATGTTATGATTATGAAAGAAAGGTCTTAAGATGGAATGAATTATATCCCAATAATGCATGATCAAGCAAAGTTAAGGATGGTAATACCTCTTATAATGTCCTAGCGTCGGACATGGGTAAAGGGTGTTACATTTAGTGATATCAGAGCTACAGCTTAGTCGATTCTCGGACTAATGTAGCGTATGCATGAGTCTAGCTTTACATGTCATACATATGAGTATTTATGTAATGATAGTGTGACGACTCCTTACGACTTAAATTGTGTTTTCATATAGTATATGGATCCCGATACAATAGAATTGCCACAATTGAGGGCCTTTTCTTCAATTGCCACATCAACATTTATATATCACATTTAATTTAATTCCACTCAATTTTTAATTTTTAGAGATGATTGGGTTACAACAATGGTTTGAAGTGACGATATTTTAAAAGAAGATGAACTCTCTAAGTCATAATTTAAAGTTCAAGTTATATTTCATTTCAACTAAGTTAAATATTAAGATTGGATTGAACTTTTTAGAGGTTTCTCACATAACGATCAAACCTTTATAAAAGTGCTTAAATGAAGGCTAAACTTTTCCAAATAGACTAACAAGGACTTAACCTTTTAAAAGGTGTTCAAATAAGGGCTTCTCAAATGTTGTATATCAAGTTATGTGTTTTACTCTAAACACATCGGCATTTACCTACAAATTAGGTTGAAGTGCATGAAAAACCCTTATTGGTGCACTTATGTAAAGGTTAAACTCTTATTTGACCATTTTAAAAGGTTTAATCCTTATATAAGCAACCTCTCCTTATATAAGCAACCTCTAAAAGATTGAGTACTAATTTGACAAGTTGAGAAATACCCAAATTTGTTTTCATGAATCAAGAAACTAAAAAAAAAAATGTTGAGAAATATTTTAAGAATTCTTAGCTTTGACAAGTTCCCTCCACCATCTCCCTGCCTCCAATCCCACCTCTTCTCTTATGCTCCTTCCAGCTTCTTGCTTTTGGTGTGTTGAAAATTCAAAGGAACAAAATATCAACCTACATCATAAGGCACGAAGGCCAGAACTTTACTTTCTAGCCCGTCCGATACAATGAAAGAAGAAGAAAGAGTCTCGACACCTGACAACTTTATTTCATTTTTATTTTCTTTGTCATTTTCTATATTTCTTGTCAAATACAATGAAAAGACCATAGAAAAATGTTGCTTACTTATTTCCCAATCATCATGAAATTACTTGCCATAGACTTAGAATTTTCTCACCAATTTTCAAGATAGACTTAGAATTTTCTCACCAATTTTCAAGCAATCTGACATGATTTCTCAATCATAATTAATTGAAATCAAGATCTTTTTGGATGACATAAACATTTCAATTTTAACGCAAACCGATATTTAGGTTATACTTCAGTGCTTGACAAGCTCTTTCACATTTGTAGGATAAGAACTAACATTTTAGGATCACATTTAACTCAATTGCATTTAAGACCTCATGATTTTATTCTATAATTTCAGCCTTATCAACCTTTTCGGAAATAATAAAACATCGACATTAAATTTGTTGTTGATGCATTCAAATTTTGAGGGTCTTTGGAGTTATATGTGACTTTAGCATTGACTGACTTTTTTTATAATTAATCTTTTATAATAAGGTAAATATATCAATTTTAATAACATCCACATGATATTTGTTTAGTTGACTCGGTCAAGTCTATTAAATTGATAAAATCAATTTTAAAATCAATTATAATGGGTTAAGGTAATTAATTATCGAGTAATGAAATACATAATCAAATCATTTGATTTTTTAGAAACTAAAAATAAAATGGGATAAGCTGAAAACTGATTGCCCTTTATTAAAATTAGGAAATCGGCAGTTTACATACTAAATAATATAAACATCGCATATATAATAAGAAAAATTACGTACGATTATTTATTATCATAAAATGTTAGTTTAAATTTATTTTAATATGTTTATTGAACTTCAACTATTAAATAAAGTATAAGCTATATATGTGTTAATATTCGAAACCATTTTTAATTGATGATAGACTAATTTGGAATTAAGATTAACATATAAAACTAGATAGTCCTCAAACTACACCTAATTTAATTTTTCTGAC
The DNA here is from genome assembly GCA_025506655.1 of Gossypium rotundifolium. Taxonomy (NCBI): domain Eukaryota; kingdom Viridiplantae; phylum Streptophyta; class Magnoliopsida; order Malvales; family Malvaceae; genus Gossypium; species Gossypium rotundifolium. The sequence continues at coordinate 19,902,150 of CP106726.1, forward strand.
ATTCTATTTTTGAAAAGAGAAACGCCTTCTTTAAAAAGAATATGTACTAATTTGAAAAGTTATAACTATCAATAAATTCAGATATAGCAATAAGTACCAAATATACAATACTTAAATATAGATGTGTTTTATAAAAAAAATTCAAACTTAAAGAAGTTGCAACAAAAATTTAAAATTCATTTATCAAACGAATATTTAAAACTTATAATCTAAACTGTGACATAATAAAATACATGAGCATAACTTGGATTTACCAAAATTTATCTACTTTCCTAAAATTTAAATTTTAGTCTCTATACTTTAATTTAGAGACATTAAGTCCCTATACTTTTTTATTTAAAAATCTTGGTCCCTTCATCAATTTTATCATTATAATTGTTGATTTAGTTGTTATAAAAAAGGTAGAATAACTTTTAGCCTTCAATATTTATAGTTTTTGTTAATTTGGTCCTTACTTTTAAAATTACTTAAAAATTGCAAAAATATTTTAAAATTATTTTTCTTATTTTTAAAACATTTATATATATATATATATATATATATATATATATATTGTGGTTTGGTAACTTATCAACTTGACTCTTGATTGTAACCACCTTTTCTGACCTTTTTCATACCGTTAACCTAAGCCCCGTTACAACTTTCTAAAGACCTCTCGATTGGTGTATTATCTCGATTTGGCAGAGATTTGGTTTTCAAGCAAGCCTATGATAATCACATTTTTCGTTTGACTGTTGAGCACACAGTACTTGAAACTAAACACTTTGAGTGATTTGAGTGAATCTTAGTTAGGGTATTGATTATTGTTGAGTTTGAATTTCAGGTAATTATTGAGACAGAGGAGACGTGTAACATCCTAAAAAAAAAAAAAAGAAAAATGGAGAATGATTAATGGGAGCCACGGCAAAAGCATGAAAACTTCATAAACAAACAAAATTTGAGACAAGCATGGATTGATTTTTAATTTTTTAAAATTCTTCAAAAGAATGTGCATTGATGGGGCGGCTAGTAAGGTGAAAAGGTGACTAATAAAAGTTACCTTTTGATATAATTAGTGGTTTTTTAATAATAAAAAATAAAAATGGAAGCAAGTGGATGGCAAGGGAGATGAATTAAATTCTTTAAAATTTGGTGCATTGGCTGAACATTCAGCCTTCAATTTTGTTTGTAAAAGAAGAAGCCGAAACCTCTTAGCCATATCTCTTCTCCTTTCTTGTGTGTTGGACATTTCTTCCTTTGGTAGAATCTGTGCTCTAATAGTTTGGCTGAATAACACATCCTTGCCAACTAATCTTTAGCCTTAAGTCGAATCGGTGGAAGTCGGATCTATCATCGTTAGGGTAAGGAATTTCTTCATGGTTTATTTCGATCTCTCATTGCTTGGTTATTTTGAAAATCAAATCAAAGGTTATGACTAATCAATTATTTTAGGGATTAAATCAGTTGCTCTTCTCTATTCGTTGACCTTTGGAAGTAGTGGTAAGTCGAAATCCTCTCCCTAAACAACTACTTGCTCTCATCGTGTTATTTTTTCTGATCGAGTGTTAAGGTGTCATAGGTGCCGACGATCAAGAAGGTTTAGTCCTTACCGTAATCAGGTGTGTAATCTCACACCTCTTTGAATGTTTGCATAAAATGTTCTGTGATTCGTTCGAAAGACCAAAAAGCTGGAAACCGGCATCTGTGACCACTCGGGCACGTATGTTCGAAGTGGTAACCATATTTTGCAATAAAACAGTTTTGGTTAGTAGCAGTTACTTGATTTAGAAAAATCACGAAAAATAGGGAAAATGGAATTAGAAAGAAACAGAGAAAGCAACGAAATTCTGTATTTTGAGATATCTAGATTTTTGTGAGACTGGATCAGAGTGATTTTGAGATCCCTTATTCTGACTTGGAAAAATCATTAAAAATTGTAAAAAAATAATTTTGGCACATAATTTATATGGTTGGATTATTTAATGAGTCTATTTTTATAAGAAACAAACTAGAATATCATTTGAATTCTGTACAAAAAGATAATTAAATTTTAGCAAAGAATGGTCAGAATTGTTAGATAGCAGAACATGGGAGACTTTGAAGAATAAACTGTACTAATTGGCTATGCCAAAAATTCTAGAAATATTATAGTAAGAAGATATATGAGTCTAGTTTAAAGGAAAATTTACAGATCTAAATTTTGAGTTTCCTAACTCGAGTTATAGTTAATTTAGTCAACATAATGTAGATGGACAGTTTCAATTTTTATGCCCCAAACGAATTACCCTTGGTGGGTAAAATTTTCAATTACTTAATATACCCTCAATGGGTCATTTTTATCGTAATGCCTTAACGGGCAATTTTTAAATACCTTTAAAGTGTTGATTTACGAAAATGCCCTTAATGGGCCAAAATACGAAAATGCCTAAATAGGTCGATTTGAAAATTTATTATATGGGCCGATTTAATAATTTTCTATATGAGCCGATTTGATAATTTGCTATATGGGCCGATTTAATAATTTGCTATATGGGCCAATTTGATAATTTGCTATATGGGTCAATTTGATAATTTGCTATATGGGCCAATTTGATAATTTACTATATGGGTAAATTTGATAAATTGCTATATGGGCCAATCTGATAATTTGTTATATGGGCCATTTGATATTTGCTATATGGGCCGATTTGTTATAAATTGCTAAATGGGCCAAGATGATAATTTGCTTATTTGGCCAACTGAATAAATTGTTGTGAATGGCTATGCATTATATACATGATTTGCATGGGATGAGATAATGATGAAGAGAAGTTTTGGTAGCTCTGCCACAAATATGAAAAATGGCAATGCCATGTAAATTCTGTTAATCTGGTGGCTTGTCCACAAATTTGATATAAACGGCTTAATGTCTACGTTTGGTGTGTTGGCGGGTGAGTGACTAAAGCTCCCCAAAGGTGTGATGGTTGGTACGGTGGTATGTAGCGGATGGAAAATTAGGTTTGGTTTGGGAATTTCATATCACATGCATATTATATATGATTTCTTTTTTTTTTAAAAAAAATTGTAAATGGGCTTTGGCCCAAATAAATGCTTAATTGGACTTTGGCCCAGTGGACAATGGTAAGTGGGTTACACACTGAGTTCTAGTAACTCACCTTGCTTTCCTTACCCTTTCAGGTAATGCTTAGTGACGTGGACTTGGGCCATGGATGACTTGGTGGGGCCGTACTTCAGAAACGGTTTTATTTGGACTTTGGATTTTTATTTCGTTCACTTCATTACTTTACTATTCGGAATTAAATGTTTTAATAAGGCCTCTGAATTATTTTTATTTTATTGTTTGACGAATTATTAGTTTGCTCTAAGTACTTCAAATTGAGATTTTTCTAAAATTTTTAAATAAACGTTTCCTTAAAATGGATATAAAAAAGGGTTTCATAATAAACTTTCAAAATATATTTTAACTCGAAAATTTCTCAAATAATTTTCATCAACATTCTTCAAAAATTATTTTTAAATTCTTTTCGAACTATTAACGATATTTTCAAAGTCACGGTTTATAAGATTTTTATATCTCAAATTTATCGATTTATCAATCAACCTTTTATTCAATAATACTTTATAAAAAAATTTTAAATGGGAGTTGTTTTAATTGATTTCAAATCTAAATCTATTTATGTACTAATGAAAAAGGACTTAGTAGTATTTTCTCATGTGACATGTCGATCCGCCTTAACACATGGGTCGGGTTTGGGGTGTTACAAGCCTTCTCAATAAGATATTCATCACTTCTCGCATTAGAAGGTGGCGCTCCGTCCATGTCCCTTAATAGGTGATCTTTTCAACTTGTGCAAGGAACGGCCGCTTTATACATTTTGGGAAGGTTGCATAGTCGGTTTGTTGGCTTTCTGCGTCGAGAGGTTGGTGAATCCAAGAGACAAAAGCAGGTGGTATTCGCCGCTGGGAAGTGATGATCTAGCGAAGATAGTCCCACAAAAGCGATTATTGGCTAGAGTTAGGCTACACCAAATTTTAAGTCTAAATCCTTAGAGCTGGTGGTCGTAGGCGTCCTTTTCTACTATTACTGGCTTATCATGTTTGAGAAGGGTCATCTAAAAGCCAAGGATTAAACCCAAGGCGGACGAGACAATCGGAGGCTAGAATCTCGCCACATAATAAACTTACTCTTCCCTAGACTCGCTTTATTTTCATATTCCTCATTTTAATTTTTGCAATTTATTTAATTTCGCAATTTCAATTCACTTTAAGTTCTGCTTTTATTTTTCCGATCGAAATTCTCAATTTTGTTTTCTTTATTTTTCAGAACGCAGGTTTTCTTGGCCAAGAAATTGTCCAGATTTCAAGAAATGAGCATTCGTATAATCCGGTCCTTGAGGATTCGACTCTACTTCCCTTTCTTGTTATTTTACTATTTTACGAGAATATGATATTTTGGTGCTCTCAACGATGCATCATTTCTTTATACCATTCCCACCCAATGCACATGCATATTACAAATGTCGATATCAAGGATGTACATACCATTACCCAAACACAATTCACAATCAAATAATACAAATCATTTAATGATTATCACATCAATTATAAATACAGATAGTCAATTATTCAACCTCGAATATTGGATATTAGATTATACAATCTAATTCAGATCATCTTGACCATATGGAAGTCCTACATTCAATTCAATGACACTTATGGCCCTAAGGAAAATTCTAGTATTTTGGCTCACACGCCTGTGTGGATTTACATGGCTTGAATGTCGGCCTGTAGTCCACACAACCCGCACATGGTCATGTGGCTCAAAATAGTCGATTCTGACGTCATCACACGGTCAAGCACCCACTGTGTGTCTCACAAACCCTCATACGACCTAGACACACATCCATGTTCCTAGCCTATGTGTCCCCAATTCAAAAAATAGTAAGTTACATGGCCTGACACACGGCCATGTGGCTCACACGACCTACCACATGACCTGGCACATGGTCATGTGGCGTTGAAAGCCATGTTTTTCCGCATTTACAATTTGCAAAAAAAAAATCGAGTTTACGTTACACACATGACGTAGTTTCGATGTAGAAGCAATGCAGAAGAATTCAAAACCTAAAATGAAAATTAATTGACTAATTAAACGACTAAATCAAACTGAAAACAAAAAAAATTAGCACTCAAAACCAACGTACGTCGAAAACTTCGATGCAACTATCCAAATAGAATTTTTGCTTACCAGTAAGCGAGCAGCAACAATTCGAATCTAAACCCGTGGAGAAGCGTCACTCTCGATGTCTTTGCCTAGATGAAGGTCTATTTGAATCGTTAATGAGAATTTCACAAAAATTGGCAGGAATATCTAACTTCAACAAAGCAAACGAAGTCTAGCGAAGACAAACAAAAAAATAACAACACTTACGCAATATCATAGCAATCGACACAACAAACCGCACAAAATGCCCAATTAAACTCGGTAGCAAACTTACGAAGCAATCAAACCAAGAAGGAAAAGAAATAAGGAAGAGGAGAAAAAGAAAAAAAAACAACAGGGAAGAAGAAGAACGGTAACGAAAAAGAGGAACAAAAAATTAAGTTTTAAACCAAATAGTTATCTAAATAAATAAATAAATAAACTAATTTATTACTAAGTGACAATATTTCCTTGACGCATGTGCAAACACTGAATATAGAACCAAAAATATACAAAACTTAACCATCAAACCAATGTGCTCATTCTTAACATAAATTCACACATAAATAAACTTAAGTCCAACGTTTAAAGATAAGGGTCAAGTCAAACAAAATAACAAAATTCCCAAAAGTGAGATTTGAACCCCTAGCTTCTAGCACACAAGAGGAGCACTTAGCCACAAATAGAATTTAACTATCAATAGAATTTATCAAACAATTGTTCAAAATTTAGGGTGTTACACCAATTCTCCATATTTAATTTCAATCAATATGAATCAATTTATATTACAATATAAGCTCACCTTAATGGTAAATCATGCAATTAACATATATATATTCAATCATCTCGAATCATAAAAGTACAAACCAAATTTCTCTCGTCGTCAATGACTCTTGCCTTTCCTTCTCTCTCAATGACCCAACATCGCTTTTAGTTGAAATAATGGTTGAAGCTTTCAACAATAGAGGTTTTCTTTTTTTTTTTCTTTTTCCTTTTTCTTTTGTTCGATAATGGAAGAAGATAAATTGATTTTCATCTTTCTTTCCACTTAACTGAGCTATTTATAATAAGATTCAGCCTTGATTAATTTAGTTAATCATGGTTATTTTTTAATTAATTTAAATTATATTCTTTAATCCTAATTACATAAATTAAATGGTCATCATTGTCAAAGTCCACTAACTTTAACAATGATTTTATAATCATTTTGTTCTTTTGGATAATTGTTATCTAAGTCCCCAAATATTTTTTAATTAAAACTCAATAGTGATCGAATTTTATAATTTAGTCTCCAAGTTTTAATTAATTATTTTCTCAGTTAAATTACCTAACAAAACTTCAATACATTTTCATAGTAACTTCCCCAATATTCATTTTCATCATTACGGACTCGAATTACGAAATGAGGTTCTAAAACTATATTTTTCATCGCCACTGAAAATCAGGTTGTTACATAATGGGTTTAAGCTTGTGTTTATTAAGTAGTGGCTTCTTGACATCATAGGTAAGGTAAAACTCGGGAGCCTTCTTGGCGGTGACAGGGACCTTAGGCTTGGGGTCATGGCCATGGAAAATGCCACCGTGTTTGGCCTTGGTAGCCTAAAGGTCACACTTGTGGTACATCTTAGACTTGGAATACTTGCCTACACACACCATAGGTAAGATCTGGGCTTCAGGTCTTAACAGGGGTCTTCCTTTTTGCTGTCATTTCGTCTTTGAACCCTTTACTTTTCGAAGATTACTCTTCTTGGTTGGGAAAGGATGACAAGAGCAGAACCCTAAAACACTTAGGATTGCAAAATGAGGATTTTTATTTTCTTGGAAAATTAATTTAATGATGTGTAAAATATATACACACTTGGCAGCACAATGCACATTTCGTTTGGTTTTTAACAGAGGAGTAGCCAAATCAAGAACAACTCTGAATGACAATGCTAAAATTGACCCCCAAAAAAGGTAGAGTCACGAAAACAAAAACACAGTAATTTTAGAGTGACTATCAGGTAGTTTACCCAAAATATAATATTAGAAAATAAAAAATGAAATAAATATTCGAAAATATTTGGAATACAAATTATACACATTTTATAAAAATATAATTTAGAATTTCAATATTTTAATAAATTTAATATAAAACATACAAAATTCTAATATATATATATATATATATATATATATATATGTTAATTATAATATAACATATGTCAATAAAAAATATTGTTGATAAATTTAATCTAATAACCAAACACTTAATCAATCAAACCTAAAAGGGTGGACTAAAAGTGCAAATAAATATGAATCTTCTATTCACTGAATTAAAGCTGATGACAGGGACCAAATAGCATGAAATTACAAATTTGAAGGAGTTACAATAAAAATTCCATTCAACCTATCACACGGCGTATATAGGTCAAAACCCTACAAACTTCGTTTGGCTTCTCATCACCAGACTATACATTTAAAGATTTGCCAAATTTCTTCTCATTGCAATTCTTTTTACTAAATTAATTTAATAACATTGTACTGAAATTTGTTTTAGTAGAATTTATCAATTTTAAATTGTGTATAAAATAGGGAGACTAATAATGAAATTAAAAATAACACAAGGCCTTATTGGAGAAAATGGCTACTCTCTAATAATAATAATAATAATGAAAATTTTATATTATGTCAAATTTGACGAGTGATATATAAATGAATAGAGTATAAAATATGATAGTTAAATTGATAAATTATTAATTATATAATCAAATAAATTTTATATTGATACAAGTGAATCTCACCTCAATTCAAAACAAAAGAATTGAAATTTTAAATTAGTAAAGGTAAAATTACACTTTGGCCTCTTAAAATATAAAAATTTGATTTAATTCTTTAAAATTATAAAAATATAAGCTATTAAAAGATAAAATTATATTTTTACTATCATAATATTACAATTTAATTTTGATCCGTTTAAAATATTTCTAATTTTGCCCTTACTTTTGCTTGCAATAAGTAGACGTGAATGAATTGTCATGTTCATAACAATAATAATATTAATGGTTTGTGAAAATTAAATCAAAACTAAAATTTATTGTAAATTATGCCAAATCAAATTTTACATTTCACATTCACTAAAAATATTTGAGTAAAATACCAATTAAGCCAATTTTTAAAAATTGGTTTTAAAAAATTGTGAAATACTTAAATAAAATGTGAATCAAGTCAATTTTTAATTTCCTAACTTTAGAAATATCTAAACAAAATGCCAATTAATCATTTTCTTTAACGAATATTTTACTTTTCTATTAGCAAAATCCAAAATTGACCAATAAAAGCCTACTAAGGAAACTACACAACTAGCCAATCAATGTTGTTATTTTTATCACGTAAGTGTAATTTATTTTTTAGTCACTAATATTTTTGAAATCTTATATTTTGATCACTTTTTCGTTAAATCATTAATAAAGTATTTATGTGACCATTTTATTGGCATAATAACAAATTGGGTAAAGTATAAGAATGATCTCCCAACTATTCAGTTCATTCTATTTTGTCACCCAATTATTGTTGTTATTTATTTAATCACACAAATTTTTAAATCAAATAATTTAGTCACTATTGATGTTAACTTAGAAAGGAAGTCTAATGTGAGTTTTGTTTTATTGGCCTAATAACAAGCTGAGCCTCACAATATTTACTCATTCTATCAATTTAATCATAAATTTGAAAAATTCAACAAATATAGCCTTCAATATTTACAAATTTTGTCATTTTAGCTCTAATTCTAAAATTATAAAAAAATATTTAAAATATTGTATATTTATTTTTAAGAATTTATATTTACTTTTTTATCAACCAAACGTATTAAAACCCAAAAATTAAAGCTATTTTTATATTCAATCTCTTTCTTTAGTCTCTTTTAATAAAAATATTAAAATAAATTAAAAAAAATCACCCTGCCTCTCTTGCAAATAAGGGCAGTTGACCGCGACTTGCGTCTAGTTTATGTTTTGTTCCACAAAGCTAATTATGATATTTATAAATTTAACAAGTTTAATTAATTAATATGAGTTATAAAATTAAATTAAGTAATTAATTTATAATAAGTTATTAAATTCAAATAATGAATTTATAAGTTTATAATGTGCCAAATTCTTAATAAAATATTTAATTAGAGAACTTAATAGTTTATTGAATTGATATATGTAATTCCACTAATTGAAGATTATTTCCATTTAATAAAATATGGTTAATAGATTTTTCAGGTGAAATTTAAACATTTTATTGAAATAACATTTTAATTAAGATCATATTTGTTTAATAAATTAGAATTAGTAGACTTGTTTATATGAAATAGTTATAATTGTGCGTCAAATTTTGATAATATACTATTGTAGAGAACTAATTTAATAAGGAATGTATTTCATAATTATGATTGTTGCTCGAAAAGTTATTATACAAAATTAAAATAAAACATAAAAAAACCGATTCCACTAGAAATTTAACTATTATAACAATACATTATTATAACGGTGACTTTATAGAAAATTGGGATAAATATAGAAATAACTTAAGAGAAATTTTTAATCTATAAAAATAACAATGGACTGAAAAACTCAATTTAAATGTAAATGTAGTGATAACAATAAAATGGTAATAGAAAATAAAATCTAATTATTGTAGTCTTAATTTTTCTAAAACTTTGCGTTTAGTTGGCTCAATCTAACATTATTGCACGTAATGTTACATTCTAGAAGAAGATTATCTTATTTGGATTCTCAATATTCTAGTTATCCTTAATCTTACATCATTGAATAGTATCAAGATGTTGTAATATAAGAAGTAATCTTAATACACTTCATTCGTTAGATTATTTTAGATTATGGATATAATCTTGAATTTCACATATTTACTCTTTGTTTTTATTATTTTAATAAATTTAAGGTTTTTTTCTCAAATAAAAGTTAGGACTAATTTAAAAATTTATTAATCATGAAACAATAGTTATCGTACTTTAAAACTATAATTACTATATTTACTCTAATAATTTATTTATTACTATATTAATTATATTTATAATTATAATTATGGTTGGCAATCATTTTTCGTGAATTATTATAATTATGATTTATAAATTTTGTAACGCTTCTAATTTTGGGGCTAAAAGTTTTGGGATTTCGAGGTTAGGGTCATTGAGAAGGTTACACTAATGTGTTTAGTCGTATGCTTTAAATGTTAGAATCGGCTTATTGGTTTGGTGGTTGAGGGAGTGTTAGTATACCTAAAGGTTTTGGGTTCGAGTCGATGTGTGCACATTCTGGGAGCCTATTTTATTTTGTTTTATTTTTAGTTTGTGATAATAATTATTATTGTTATTTATTTTATTATTATTTATTTTTCATTAGTCTCTGGGACATTTTTATTTTTGGCCGGTTATTCTATTTTCTTTTTATTTTTGGCTTGGTTATCTTTGTTCTTTTCCTTCTTCTATCTCGCCACTTAAGAAAAAAAGGATTTTCTTTGCGTAGAAATCGAAAGGTTTCACTCTTCCGTCAATCAAATCGGTGTGGGTTTGTATCTTTTCTCGCTTTATTTACTTAAATTTATCTCGACATTGTGAAAAGTCAACAACATGTGTGTGAGTGTTCGTAACTAGTTAAATTAGTTATATCATTGTGTAATGCGTAGAATTAGCATGATTTGGCGTGTTTTGATCTATCGAGGGTTGGAGAGTGATTCGTGGCTAAAAGCACATTTTTCGGGTTTTTTAGGGTGGTTTCGTGGCCACCGGATTTCCACAGGCGTGTGTAACGCCCAAAATTCTTATTTTTGTTATTGTGAAAATGTGGCACAATTGTGTATCTCGCATTAGGGGTTAAGTGCTCTGGTGTGTCTAGGAGGTCTTGAGTTCAAGCCACGGCTTTGGCAAATTTTAGTATTTTTCAAGTACCCTATTTACGCTAATAGGCTTTAATTAAAAGTTTGTAAGTACTTACCGAATGGGCCCGCTTTGTCCAGTGGTTAAGGGTGGTGTTGGTTGGCGGAGGGTTAGGAGTTCGAATCCCTAAGTGAGCATAAGGACAAATATTTTTATTTGCTCATCGGTTGGAGAGTTTGAGTTTTATTGGACATCCGAGTAGTGGGAGTTTGGTAGAGAGAATTTAGGGAGTGGATTTTTGGTTATTAGATTTTACGAGCATTATCGTTCATTTTCGCAAAATTTCGGTTTCCCAAAACTCCCCACCTTCTCGACGCCATCTCTTCTCCTTCCTTCTTCTCCTTTCATTTTTCTGTTGTGAAACCTGGATTCTTCTTTCCATTCTTCTTTCTATTTTCGTCTTTTTGTGTTGGCTACCACACCTTCGTTCCGTTGGGTCAATTTTCGTCACACGTTCTAGTAAGTGGAGTTTTTGCTCTCTTTAACTTACGATTTTTCCAACTTTGATTCAAGGGTTTTTGACATTTGGCAGCAACATCTCGTGTGGATTAAAGGTCTTATCGTGCTATTGCGTAATCAACTGTTTCAAGGTGCTGGGGTAAGCTTTTCATCGCTTAAAGGATGTGTTTCTCATTTTGGATTCAGTTTTTGTTCGATCGATTAAGTGATAAATTGAGTGAAATTGGTCAATTATAGGTTCTAGAGTGCTCGGAGATCGTTGTAGCATCAGTAAAAATGAGGTGTGTACCCAAAAATGTAGAAAATAGGGTTTCGACAAAAGTCAAAAAACCCACTGTGGACGCCATACGAGTGTGTGGTTGCCCGTCTGGTAGGCCGTGTGCCATAACACGGATGTGCAATCGACGAGGCCAGGTCATGCGCGCAAGACACGATCGTGTGATGGCCAAGTAGGGCGTGTGTGACACACGGACTAGACTAATTTGGGTCGTGTGGTCCACACGAACATGTGGGTCCACACGGGCAGTCCACACAGGCCTGTGGGATTTTGGGCGAGGCCGTGTGATCCACACGACCAAGGCCAAATTGGGTCGTGTGGGCCCATTGTTACTAAAATTTTCCTTAGGGTTGCACGAGTCACCCAAGTCACTGTAAACCTATTGTAGGGTCGATAAGCGTTACTTAGACCTTGTAACATCTTGAGTTGGTGAGGCTTTGCATTTAATGTGCTGTGATGTTTATGTTATGCCTAACATGTTAATTAGAGTGTTTAAGGGGTTCAGATTGGGCTCAGGGTTGGGCCGAGGCCTTAGTCAAAATTTTCTGGTTGGGCACTCTAGTGGAGAGCCAGGTAGGATAGGGCTTAGAAGATATTATCTGTGAGTTAAGACACAAAATGGGCTTGTGGCCCAGTGGTCAGTGGCATTATTTAGGGGCTATGAGGTGGCGTGTTAGGCAGTTAATAAGGTTCAAGGTTCGAGTCGCATGATACCCTTCTTATTTTAATTAATTTTTGGAGTCAAAGGAGAGCAGAGTTGGGGTCGGCTGGGATGCTTTAAAATAGGGAGTATTTGAGTTGGATAATATGGATAATGTGGCTGATAAAGTGACTGATAAAATGGAGGAAGAGGTGGTGTTATCCATGCCACTTGAGGATGAGTGATCAGATGAAGATAAGGGAGAAAATCTAGGAGTTATCTAGTAAGCTGAGTGGTGGCCGATTTTCAAACTCTAAGTGGGAAGGGGGAATCGGTTTTGGCTTGTACAAGGATGTGCCGAATTCTCTTTAGCCATAGGACTCAGTGCCTTTCTTTATCTATAAATTTTGGCTTTTGGAGTGATAAGTGCCGAAATTTTAAGTAGTGAAGTGAGGATTCTCTTCTTTATTTTCGACACTTAGGGTCCCCATCTTCTCTCTTTTTCTTCTTTTCTGAGTAAGAGCCGAAAACTCCCTTAAGCATTCTTTCTCTTCACATTTTTTTGTCATGGCCGAATCTGCCCTACTCTTGTCGAAATTCTTCTTTTTCCTATATCGTTCCTATCGCTTCTTTATGTTTGATATTATTCTTCTTCCCTTGATTAGTTCTTTCTAAAAGTCGAAATCCTAAATCCCATTCCCATCTCCATTGCTACGTAATAGCCAGATGTCCCCTTGTTCATTCTTTTTCTCTTTGTCGATTTCTTCAGTAAGCCGAATCTCCATAGATCTCTTGCATCATCTTCTCTTGTTGATGTTCGCAAAAGCTAAAAACCGCTAGTAGTAGCCGAATCTTTTGGTAAGTGGCGATTTCTTTTATGTGTCACCTTTCTCTTTCGATTTTTGGAGGCCAAAGCCAAAAAGCTAATTGGTGTGATAAGATTATCTTTGGAGTAATGTTTTGATTGTTCTTGTGTTCTTATTTTTAGGCGACGTCGGGAATCGAAGTAGATCGTATCATCTAGATCCCAAAAGCCGGAAACCACTAGTCTCTAGACTTTATTTTTTTTGGGATTTCGAGGTAAGGGTGTTTCTTTGGTTTATGTTTGGGGTCGTTATCATACTGTTACTTTAACCCTATCTTATGGTTTAACAACTATATTTCATTATAGTAGTTTCTGACAAGGACTTCTGATGGAATCAAATATCGATCAGGCGAAGGAGAGGATTGGATCCGTAAACCCAATCCCTAAGTTTAAGAAGCATTCGGTTCACTCGTCGAGATCGACCACCGTGTTGTGGACCGACTTGAACAAAACCATAGGCAATTAGCAATCATATCGGCTAATGACAAAGGTTTACATAGAAAGTATCATCTTAACTGTAATCAGGTGTGTAGACCTTTATCACATAAGTTTCTTGTATTATACCTGTTATGGGTTGAAAAGCCGGAAAAGGCTATGTGGACAGTCGAACAACCAGTTGGGGTTGGGCTAGGGATGCAAGGTACGTAAACATAGTATTTTCTCTATGCGTATCGATGTATGTGTTAACCTGTTACTCTGTAAGTGGTATATTACTTCCGTTATAGCGTGTGTGTATACATGGGACACGGGATTGATATGATGAAGGGGAAGAGCATGTTAATAGGTCACTTAGTGATCGGTGGGCAAACCACAATATGTATATTTAGGTCACAATAGTGATTAGTGGCTATGCCACATTAATCTGATTCCTGAATAATATGATCGACAAACATGGTCATCAAATTGGCGTAGCGGTTGGTGGGTTGATTGTAGAAATCCCATGGTGTGATGGTTGGTAAGGGTTGGCGTGTAGAGGATGGAATTCTAGGTTGAGTTGGGTCATTCAGCATGTACCTGTTTTGTTGCCATTTTGTGAGGGCTAAGGCCAGAATGTGTTTTTGGGCCTCAAGCCGTTTATGTGATTCAGGGGTTTACACACTAGTATTGGTGACTCACCCTTTATTTTCCTTAACCTTTCAGTTGAGCAGTAGATCTTGGATATGGGAGCCGAGGCGGACTCGAGGGGCCATAAAGTCTTTTAATTAAGTGAATTTATTTTTGGTTTTCCTTTGTTTTATTTATTTTGGGTTATTTTCGTTAGCATGTAATAAGGCCTCTTACCTTAAATTTTATGTTTACCATTGTTCAAGTTCATGGATTATCCACTTATATTTTCAAAGACTTAATTATGAAGAGAAATGAAAATGGGCTTTTCAAACACGTTCAACGCAAAAACTAAGGTTTCCTTCAAAATCACGCATATAACGACTATCCGTTAACACGAATGATATTTCCAAAACCAACAAGCAAAGTTTTCAACACAATGTGCTACCGTAAAGCTTTTCTTTCAAATCCATGTTTCTTTCAAAGTATACAGAATTGAACATTAACATTCAACCCGTAGCATGCCGATCCGGTCGTAGCGTTTGGTTCGAGTTTGGGGTGTTATATTTTGGTATCGAGCCGGTTACAAAGCTCGGCCGTGAAATGGGTCCCGTAGTAGTTTATAAAATTTGTGGAAATACTTTGGTTAAGATATGGCCTTGAGTCTACCGCACCCAATCCACGCAGTAAGTATTTTAACTCTTGATGGGGTATGCATGTTGGGTTTGATGGGCTTTATGGGGACGTAGACTAGTATGTTAGGAATTAATGGACTTTAGGCCTAGTTTAAACGACTCTTTAAATTCATAAGACTTAATCTAACTAAACATGTCCGTGAACAAGTCGCCTGGGTAAGGTGTGGCAACAGGCATACGCATGTCTAGGATTAGATTCAGGGAGAGCTTGGTATTTAAGCGGCCCTAGTGGCGCACCTCTTCTTCGCTGGAATCCTACCTGGTGCGTAGTGACTGTTCACTTTAGCTGCGAGGACTTGTTGATGGGCCAAAGACCATAACTAAAACCCAGAATGGACCAAATACCCTTAGTTTTGTAAATTACCATAATACCCATGTTTTGCACATTTACCCGAAATACCCTGATTTACAAAATTACCAAAATACCCCTGATTTATGAAATTGTCGAAATTTGTGAAATCACTGAAATACCAAAATACCCCTACTTTACAAAAATCCTAAAATACCCCTATTTTGTAAAATCACCAAGATACCCTATTTTGTGAAATTACCAGAATACCCCTGTAGGGTAGAATTACGAAAATACCCCTGGGTAGTGAAATGATGAAAATACCCTTTTGTGACGAATGTGAGTTTATGGATGTTACTCGTAAGCTTGATGCATTTATGTGATGTTCTGTTAGAATGCATGTGGGTGTTGAATGTATGTGATGTAACACCCCTAACCCATATCTGTCGCCAGATTAGGGTTAAGAGTATTACTGAATCAATACAAGTTAATACACCCACATCAGAAATAATACTTGGTAAGTACTTATCAATAGATAATCACTAATCGTGTAGCCATGTATAACGCAATGATCAATAGATATGTGGCTCTCAATCATTAATAAAACACATCTACTATCCACCAATCGTACATCTTAAACTCATTATTAAGCATACATATCCTCCTACATTCGTTCAAACCCCAGTTACAAAACTAAATTCCATTCATTTATAACATAAGTTTCTTATCCCATTCAACTTTGTTCTATATATATATATATACATACACCATATTGAATAGATCCATCATGGTCTATTATTGGTGATGCAAAACCGGACATTTTGACCAATCAACAAGTTAGTCCAAACTCCAAACAAAAACAACCTATTGCCTAATACTTATGAATAATACACATAAAAAAATTTAATCTTTTCTATATCACCTATAGTATACGATACACAAGGTACTATATATATATATCTCATTCATATTTAATCACATTAATACATATAAAATTAACCTATAGAAACATAACATCATCATCCTAAGTGTTATATATATATACCATATTCGATCCATTTATAAAATCTCCGACTGTATACATATGAATCAAAAGATATATTTGAATCATTAACACCATTACTAGTATTACAAATCATATACACGCATATATCCTATGAATATTCATCGATTGAAATATATTATACACTCTATACAAAATCAAGTTTGTGAGTTCAATTATCATGCATATCTTAGTATTGAATAACCTTACAATATAGTTTGTATTTAATACTCAAGCATTCATTTTAGGGGCACCAATTTCAAACATGACTATACCCTACTTAACCACAAAAGTATAGCCATTTTCGCATGGCTTGAATACAAGTTTTTACCATTCAAAATATAAACTAAAGAGACCTAGCCTATACATGCCACGAATTAAAAAGAGTCATAGCTTAAGATGCCAAAAGTTGGTGATAGTGTATTTGACTTCAATGGAGATCCCCGAGCTCGAGCTAGCCTTTAAGGTCCTTAAAATAATCACAAAGACATATACCGTAAGCTATCATAGCTTAGTAAGTTTAAGCATTAATAAGAGAAGTATAATTGTTATTCAATTAAATCAATATGGCTTAAATATCAATGAATACTTCAATATAATACCAATAACATGTTTCTAGTCATCATTCACTAATTCAATAAGTCTCAAATCACATATGAACATATCATCTTCCCTTCAAACAAACTCAACAATTAATTGCAACATCTCAATACTATACTATCATGTACACATCAACTTACCTTTAGCATTAAGCTATTCAATTGTCATACTTTATTACCTATTTACCATTTCTGATGTCTCCTTTTATTTGTTTTTGCTATTGTAAGCTTCATAAATTCGCATTACAAAGGTAAACTCAAGTAGCATATTGCCATATAACTGAATTCTAACACATATAATGCTCAAACAACTAATCTCGCACACACAGTGCTTGGTTACAATTTCGCACACACAGTGCCCCATCAATCGATCTCGCACACACAATGCTCGGTTACAATCTCGCACACATAGTGCCCCATCAACTGTTCTCGCACACACAGTTCTCGGTTACAATCTAGCACACACAGTGCCCCATCAACGTGTTTCCTTTAATACGTATACACCGTAGTCTAATGTTTACGCACATAGCTATAAGTTAACAATTACCACATTTGCTCAAATACTCACTACTACATTCGCACCCATATTAATCATATAACTTATAACCTCCATCTTTAAATAATCATTTCTCATTCCATTCTTATACACACTCATCTTATGTTACAAACATATATATTAAAACCACTCGATAAGCAAATCAAGCTTTCTCAAACATATATCAATCATACATTCGACCATTTTATGCAAATTCCATCAATACATTCAGAGTCAAAATATAAACAAGATAAAATCATTAATATATATACCAACATAACATAATTTAAAAATATAAACTAATCCAATTTCTTAAACTTACCTTGAAAGTCGATGAATTTAGCTTCCCAACTATTCGTTTAATTTTGTTTTTCCCCGATCCAAATCCTTCTCCTTTTGTACTTGATCTAAAAAATTCAAATTGAACTCATTCAAAAACATATCCATCCAATTCAATAAAAAAATTATACCATTATTCATTTTATCGAATTTACCCCAAACATTTACAATGTTTACAATTTAATCCTTAAAACTCCAAATGTAAAATATCAAGAATTTAATCCTACTTATTGAGGGCCAAATACTTCTAGTCCCTATCTCAACTCATTTCTTCCATTCTTTTTGCCATTTAGTCCCCTCAAAATTTTTTATTATTTATAATTAATCCCTTAGGCTAAATGTCATTAATATACTAAAGAGAAGCTTGTTAATCTAACATTCATCTATCATTTTCTATCCACAATTATACAAACATTAAGCTTTTCATCCATGGCAACATTCATTTTACACAACCAACTCAAATTTTCGAACATGGGCTATATACATTTCTCCGCAACAATCTCAAAAATGCTTAAAATTCAAGAAATCAACTACAAACTCTCACCTTAATTGAACATGCAAATGGCCGAATGTCAAGTGCTCATATCCTTCCTTTCTTCTTTTTGTTTCACCCCAAAGAGAAAAAGATGGTGATAATTCCTATGTTATCATGTTTTTCTTATTATATTGTTATATCATAAAATATATTTTATTACAACCCACTTACTACATTTTAAATTATAATATAACATTTCCCCCACTAATTTCTCAAGTCATTACCGTCCACTATATCCTTAAGGGAAAATTTGCCACTCAAATCCCTATATGAAAAGAAAACTATTAAAATTGACCCTTATTATCATGATAGCTACTTTTCTCACTTACTCAATTAAATCCTTAACTAAAATTAAACATACAAATAAGTAAATAAATTCACGAAAAATTAGCACATAGCCAATTGTAAATATTTAACAAGAAAATAATATTAAAATTATTTTTTCGACCAATTCATGGTCCCAAACCATAGTTCCAATTTGTGGTCATATTCGGCATTACGTGATTCTTAGAACTAGGAAAGATGACTTAAGACCGAACTCTGTAGACATAATTTTGAAATCGTGAGAACTACTATTGAAACTACTTTTCATAATATTGATCATTATTAATCAGTGAAAGAAAGTATTAATTCATAAAACTTCTAAACAGATAAAAATGAATCGGTAGTATGAGCACTAGGGGTCGAGGACGTCCGTGTGGTAGTCGTGGTAAGGCGGGATGGTCGTGTCGAACCGATAGGATCCGCCATGGGTTAGGAGATGGGGTGCCAGTTCCACCAGCTGCAGAGGCAGAATTTCAGGACCAGACGGCGGAGATGATGTGGTATCTCAGGCAATGTTGCGGGTTTTAGAGAGAGTTGCTGGGGCAGTCATGGGTACAGGAGCTCAGAAATCTATGTCAGAGCGACTCAGAGCCAATGGGGCAAAAATGTTTAGGGGAATTTCTGGTATAGCCCCGAGTACAGCTGAGTATTGGTTGGAGGCGGTTGAGCGTATAATGGATGATCTTGATTTCACGGAAGAGGAAAAACTGAAAGGGGTTGTATCTCTCCTGCGGGACGAAGCTTATCAATGGTGGCTTACAGTTAAGGATAGTACGGTGGCTGACCGTATCACCTGGGACTTCTTCAGAATAGCGTTTTAGAGTAAATACATCGGGTCCAGTTTTGTGGATATGCATCGTAGAGCATTTCTAAATTTGGTTTAGGGAAGTAAGTCGGTGGCTGCGTATGAAGCGAAATTCTTACGCCTTAGCTGCTACGCTCGAGGGATGGTGGCCACGGACCATGAATGTTGTGTTTGATTTGAAGATGGTTTGAGGGATGATCTTCGTATTGATAGCTCCACAATGGAGAGGGAATTTGATGTGTTTGTGAAAAAGCTAAGAGAGCCGAGGAGGTAAAGCAGATGAGAAATTGAATTCGGATAGAGATAGGGCAAAAGTAAGAGGAATTTTAGATCGTCGAGGCGCTTGGACGTACTTTAAAAGACCTAGGTCAGAGGGGCCGAGCCGGGTGGAGAGACCTGCTGCTGCTAGCCAGACGCAGAGATGTGCTCGATGTGGAAAATTCCATTCAGGGTAGTGTTGGTCGAGCAATGAGAAGTGTTTTAGGTGTGGATCTATAGACCATCAGTTTAGAGATCCCCACGACCACGCAAGGCAGGGCCGTGGGTCGTGGGTATGCTCACCAGTAGAGGAGGTCACACTGCAGAGAGGTCGTGGTCTAGCCAGGGGTGGTAACGGTTTCGGTCGGGGCCGTGGAGCACCATGCAAAGGGGCAAGAAACACTGAGGCGAGGCGCCTGTGGTTAGTCTATCTTTGCCGGACATCGAGAGGAGGTCGACGCCGGATGTTATAACCAAGACGTTTTAATTTTTGGCTTGGCTTACACTACATTGATTGATATTGGGTCGACACATTCATATGTTGCTAGTAGGGTGTCTGGAACTTTAAGCGTAGATTCTGAGATTTCCTCTAGGGAGATGACTGTAATTAGCCCATTAGGATACTCTGTGGTGGTAAATAAGCTTTATCGGGAGCTACCCTTAGAAGTTCAGGGAATAGTTTTCCTGACTGATCTGATGGAATTACCATTCGGGGAGTTTGATTTAATTTTAGGCATGGACTAGTTGGTGAGGTATCAAGCTAGTGTAGATTGTGCAGCCAAGTGTATGGTGTTAAAAACTCCCGAGCGTGGCGAAGTGCTGGTGATAGGTGAAAAAGGGAACTGTTTATCAAAGGTGGTGTCTACCTTAAGGGCAAAAAGAATGGTGAGGAAAAGATGTGAGGCAATTTTAATGTTTGTTCAGGCTCTGGAAGCCAAGGAACTAACTGTCGAGGATGTTAGGACAGTGAAAACCGGCATCTGTGACCACTCGAGGCGTGCGTATGTTCAAGTGGTAACCATATTTTGCAATAAAGCGATTTAAGTTAGTAGCGATTACTTGATTTAGAAAAATCATGAAAAATAGGAAAAGAAAATTAGAAAGTGAATAAAATATATAATTAAAGATTATTGTGTCTACTTTCATATGAAAGAAACAGAGAAAGCAAAGAAATTCTGTATTTTTAGATATTTAGATTTTGTGAGACTGGTTCAGAGTGATTTGAGATCCCTTGTTCCGAGTTGAAAAATCATTAAAATTGTAAAAAAAAAAAATTTTGGCACATAATTTATATGGCTAGATTCTTTAATGAGTCTATTTTTATAAGAAACAAACTAGAATATCATTTGAATTTTGTACAAAAAGATAATTAAATTTTAGCAAAGAATGATCGGAATTGTCAGACAGCAGAACAGGGGAGACTTTGAAGAATATATATGAGTAAGCCAAAAATTCTAGAAAAACTATAGTAAGAATATATATGAGTCTAGTTTCAAGGAAAATTTATGGATTTAAATTTCAAGTTTTCTAACTCGAGTTAGAGTCAATTTAGTCAACATAACGCAGGTGGACAGTTTCAATTTTTTTGCCCCAAACGAATTACCATTGGTGGGTAAAATTTTCAAATTACGAATATACCCTCAATGGGCCGTTGTTATCAGAATGCCTTAACGGGCCAAATAGTTCAAGTTCCTTTAAAGTGTTGATTTACGAAAAAGCCTCTAATGGGCCGAATTACAAAAATGGCTTTAATGGGCCGAAATACGAAAATGCCTAAATAGGCCGATTTGAAAATTTGCTATATGCGCTGATTTATTAATTTGCTATATGGGCCAATTGGATAATTTTCTATATGGGCCAATTTCATAATTTGCTATATGGGCCAATTTGATAATTTACTATATGGGTAAATTTGATAAATTGCTATATGGGCCAATCTGATAATTTGCTATATGGGCCATTTGATATTTGCTATATGGGCCGATTTGTTATAAATTGCTAAATGGGCCAAGATGATAGTTTGCTTAATTGGCCAACTGAATAAATTGTTGTGAATGGCTATGCATTATATACATGATTTGCATGGGATGGGATGATGATGAAGAGAAGTTCTGGCTCTACCACAAATATGAAAAATGACAATGCCATGTAAATTCTGTTAATCTAGTGGCTTGTCCACAAATTTGATATAAACGGCTTAATGCCTACGTTTGGTGTGTTGGCGGGGTGGGTGACTAAAGCTCCCTACAGGTGTGCTGGTTGGTACGGGTGGTGTGTAGTGGATGGAAAATTAGGCTTGGTTTGGGAATTTCATATCACATGCATATTATATATGATTTCTTTTTTTAAAAAAAAATTGTAAATGGGCTTTGGCCCAAATAAATGCTTAATTGGATTTTGGCCCAGTGGACAACGGTAAGTGGGTTACACACTGAGTTCTAATAACTCACCCTGTTTTCCTTACCCTTTTCAGGTAATGATCAGTGATGGTGACTTGGGCTATGGATGACTTAGTGGAGGCCATACTACGAATAATGGTTTATTTGAAATTTGGATTTCTTTTTAAGTATTTTTAATTTCTTGGTTAATTTAAGTTAAGTTGTAATAAGGCCTCCGGATAAATTTTTAATATTGTTTTATGTTTGATGGATTTTATAATTTACTTTAATTACTTCAAAGTGAGATTTTCTAAAACATAAATAGACGTTTTTCTCAAATGGATATGCAAAAGGGGTTTCAGAATAACTTTTATAAATATTTTTAACTCAAAATTTTCTCTTTAAAATATTCATCAATTTTATTATCATCTTTCAAACTCCTTTAAATCCTCTCAAATATTAATTAATTGTTTTTAGTTTCGATTTATAAACTCTTATGTCTCAAATTGTTTAATTTATCACCAACCTTAGTTTTCAATAAACCCCATGTCAAAGTTTTGAAAATCTATTTTACTTAGATCTTTAAAGGTCTAGATGTACATTTATTTCATGTGACATGTCAACCGCCTTAACGCATAGACTGGGTTTGGGGTATTACATTTTATGGTATCAGAGCCGGATTTCAAAATTTGACTGTGGTTTAGGTTTAAAAATGTTTTCCAAAACTATTTGAATTTTTAAATTAAAAATGCATGTTAAAAAGAAGTATGGCACCACGGGTATCCAACACCAAGTCAAGTAAGTATATGTTATCATTGTATGATTATGATATGACTACAGGAATACTTTAGAACTTTTAGTTTTAGATGTTGAAACTATAGAGATTGAGACTATAGGATGCATTTACAAAAATGACATTACTTCTTATACCTCATAAGATATTGTTTAATAAATATCGAAACAGTATACTGATTCATAAAAATTTTAATCAGATTAAATCGAATTACTCAATATGAGCTTTAGAGGACGTGGACACGGTAGACGAGGCCGTGGTAGAGGCCGAGGCTCTAGAGTTGCGTCTGAAGCGTTGGGACATATACCAAAAATGGACGCACCTGCGTCACCTGAGACTGAGACTGGATCACATGACCGTATGAGGGAGGACATTGCTTTGTCCCAAGCAATGTTACGAGTCTTAGAAAGGGTTACTAGGGCTAGAACTGGGCCAGCAGCTCGTGGATCAATTTCGAAATGACTTAGATCAAGTGGTGCCGAGGTTTTTAGGGGTGTCTCGGGTGTGGCCCCAAATGTAGCGGAGTATTGGCTCGAGGTAGTGAAACGGATTATGGATGATTTGGAGTGCACCACTGAGCAGAAACTGAGAGGAGCTGTACTCTTGTTGAGGGACGAGGCATATCAATGGTGGCTTATTGTTCGGAAGGGCACTCAGGCCGATCGCGTTACTTAGGATTTCTTCAAAACTGCATTCCAAGGAAAGTATGTTGGGGCTAGCTATGTGGATGCCCGAATGAGGGAATTCCTTAATCTGGTTCAAAGAAGCAAGACTGTCGCAGCTTACGAAGTAGAATTTCTGTGTCTGAGTCATTATGCCCTAGGTATTGTGCCAACTAACTACGAACGCTGCGTGCATTTTGAAGACGGGTTGAGTGATGAGTTGCTGGTATTGATAGCCCCACAACAAGAAAGGAATTTTGCCACACTGGTGGAGAAAGTGAAGATAGCCGAAGAGGCTAAGCACTCGGAGCGGCAAAACTAAGAAAGAGATAGAGGCAAGAACAAGAGGGACTTTAAGTACTCTGGTCCTGTTAAAAGGTTTCAGAAGAGGCCCAAGAATGATGAGCGAGCTCAAGCTAGAGCACCTGCTACTAGCAATCAGATACAACCATGTGCTGACTGTGGAAGATGACACCCTGATGAATGTTGGAAGAGAATCGGTGGTTGTTTCAAATGTGGTTCTAAGGACCATCAGCTTAAGAATTATCCTCGACGGACTACTCCGACTCGGGAAGCTCGTAACCATGGCGCACAGCCAGCTAGAGGCGCTCAGCAACCACCGAGGGGTCGTGGACCAGGTTGAGGTGGTAATGGCTGAGGTCGAGGTCAAGGTGCACCGGGTAGAGGTAATGGCTTCAGGGTAACACGGAGGCGAGACAATCAGAGTTAGTTTATACGGTCAGACACCGAGAGGATGGCGGTGCACCTGATGTGATAACCGATACGTTTTTCATATCTGATGTACCTGTTACTGCTTTGATAGATATCGGATCCACCTATTCGTTTGTTGCTAGTGATGTAGTTGGGAATCTGGACATTAGATTTGAGATTACTGCTAGGGGGATGACAGTAATTAGTCCTTTAGGACAATCTGTGATAGTAAATAAATTGTTTAGAAATGTACCCTTAGAAGTTCAAGGAGAAACATTTTTGGCGGATTTGATGGAACTGCCATTTGGCGAGTTCGACCTTATTTTGGGCATGGACTGGTTGGTGAAACATTGTGCGAACTTGGATTGTGCTGCAAAGCAGATGATACTAAGAACTTTGGAGGATAAATAAGTGATGATGATAGGTGAAAGAAGAAACTATCTATCTAATGTGGTATCTACTTTGAAGGCAGAAAAGTTGGTGAGAATAGGGTGTGGAGCATTCCTAGCTTTCATTAGTGCTTTGGATGCTAAGGAATTGTCAGTGGAAAGTGTTAGAACAGTGAAAGAGTTTTCGGGCGTCTTTCTCGAGGAACTCCCAGGATTGCCTCCGGATCGGGAGGTTGAGTTTGGCATTGAGTTATGCCAGGAATGGCTCTGGTGTCCATTGCTCCTTATAGAATGGCGCCAAAAGAGTTAGCGGAGCTTAAGGCTCAAATCCTGGAGTTGTTGGATCACGGATTCATTCGACTGAGTGTGTCACCGTGGGGAGCGCCGGTCTTGTTCGTCAAAAAGAAGGATGGGTTGATGTGTTTGTGCATCGATTATAGGTAGTTGAATAAATTGACGATCAAGAATAGGTAACCGTTGCCAAGAATCGATGACCTGTTTGATCAATTGCGAAGAGCTTCAGTTTTCTCAAAGATAGATTTGAGATCCGGTTATCACTAACTTAAGGTCAAGGAGGCGGACATTCATAAGACTGCATTTCGAACTCATTATGGGCATTATGAGTTTTTGGTGATGCTGTTTGGGTTGACTAACGCATCAGCCGCATTTATGGACATGATGAATCGAGTCTTCCAACCCTATTTAGACCGATTTGTAGTGGTGTTCATAGATGACATTTTGGTGTACATGAAGAATGAGGAAGAGCACGATTCACATCTGCGGATGGTATTGCAAATATTGCGGGAAAAGTAACTTTATGCCAAATTCAGTAAGTGTGAATTTTGGTTGAAATAAGTGACCTTCTTGGGGCATGTTGTGTCGGTCGAAGGAATTAGAGTTGATCCCCAGAAAGTAAAGGCTGTGTTGGATTGGAAACCACCAAAGTCAGTGGCCGAAATTCGGTGTTTCCTAGGGTTGGCTGGTTATTACATGCGTTTCATTGAGGGGTTTTCGTTGATTGTTGCACCCCTAACTAAACTGTTGCACAAGGGAGTGCCATTTGTGTGGTCAGATCAGCAGCAAGAGAGCTTTGAGAAATTGAAGAAGATTCTGACGAAAGCGCCAGTATTAATTCAACCTAAGGCTGGAAAAGAGTTTATTATTTATTACGATGCGTCACACACGGGCTTGGGATGTGTGTTGATGCAAGGTGGAAAAATGCAGCTTATGCATCTCGTCAGTTAAGGCTGCACGAAGTGAATTATCCCACTCATGATTTGGAGTTGGTTGCAGTGGTGTTTGCATTGAAAATTTGGAGACACTACCTGTACAGTAAGAAGTCAATCGTCTATACGGATCATAAGAGTCTAAAGTACCTCCTTACCCAAAAGGAGTTGAACTTAAGACAGCGAAGGTGGATAGAACTGTTGAAGGATTATGACTTCTCAATCGAATATCATCCCGGAAAGGCTAACGTGGTGGCAGACGCATTGAGTCGTAAGGTGATATCAGATTTGAGAGCGATGTTCGCTCATCTCAGCTTGTATGAAGATGGTAGTCTGCTAGCCGAACTTCAGGTGAAGCCTGCATGGATAAGTCAGATCAAAGAAAAGCAGTTATCAGATGAAAGATTGGGTTCCTTACTTCAGCAAGTGGAAGGTGGTGTGACAGGGGATTTTGGATTGAATAGAGATGGAGTATTGTGTTTCCGCGAAAAAATTTGTATGCCCAAAGATTCAGAATTGAGACAAATGATTCTGCGTGAGGCGCATAGTAGCCCATGTGCTATGCACCTCTGAGGAAATAAAATGTATCAAGATCTCCGTGAGCTGTATTGGTGGCCAGGGTTGAAAGGGGGGTTACTGATTTCGTGAGTAGGTTCTTGACATGTCAGCAAGTGAAGGTGGAACATCAATTGGCATCAGGATTGGTACAACCGGTGAAGATTCCATTATGGAAATAGGAACGGATAACGATGGACTTTGTTAGTGGGTTACCCTTAACGCCTACTAAGAAAGATTCTGTTTGGGTAATAGTGGATCGATTGACGAAGACTGCCCATTTTCTACCTGCTCGTACGGATTACTCATTGCAGAAGTTGGCCAAGTTGTATGTAGCAGAGATGAGGTTACATGGGGTACCAGTGTCTATTATATCGGACAGGGACCCTAGGTTTACATCACGATTTTGGAAAGCTTTACATGAAGCTCTGGGAACAAGGTTAACTTTCAGCACGGCATTTCATCCTCAGATAGATGGTCAGTCGGAGAGAATAATCCAAATTCTGGAAGACATGTTAAGGGGCTATATGATCGACTTTAGGGGTAGTTGGGAGGATTTCCTGCCGTTGGTAGAGTTTACAAACAACAATAGCTATCAATCCAACATCCAGATGGCACCCTACAAGGCGTTGTATGGTATCAGGTGTCTTACCCCTACCTGTTGGATTGAATTGGGAGAGAGACAGTTATTGGGTCCTGAGCTGATTTCAGAGACGAAGGAAAAAGTAAAGTTAATTCGGGCACAGTTCAAGGAAGCTTCAGATAGGAAAAAATCTTATGCGGATCTGAAGCATAAGGATATTGAGTTTACGATAGGAGATCAAGTCTTTCTAAAGGTCTCACCCTGGAAGAAAATCTTCAGATTTGGATGGAAGCGCAAGTTGAGCCCTAGGTTCATCGGACCGTACCATGTACTGAAACGTGTTGGGCCAGTAGCTTATCAGCTTGAGTTACCCCCAGAGTTGAGTCAGATACATAGTGTTTTTCATGTCTCAATGTTAAGGCGTTATCAATCGGATCCATCTTATATTGTACGGTAGAGGAAGTTGAGATAAGGCCTGACTTGTCGTTCAAGGAGGAGCCAGTGCAAATTTTAGATCGGGACATTAAGGTGCTGAGAAGGAAGTCGGTACCATTAGTCAAGGTTTTATGGCGCAATCACAGAGCGGAGGAAGCTACATGAGAGCTTGAGGACACAATTCGGCAACAATATCCTCATCTCTTCTAATCGGGTAAATTTCGAGGCCAAAATTTCTTTAAGGGGGTAGAACTGTAATTAAAAAAAAGAAAAATGGAGCATGATTAATGGGAGCCACGGCAAAAGCATGAAAACTTCATAAACAAACAAAATTTGAGACAAGCATGGATTGATTTTTAATTTTTTAAAATTCTTCAAAAGAATGTGCATTGATGGGGCGGCTCCTAAGGTGAAAAGGTGACTAATAAAAGTTACCTTTTGATATAATTAGTGGTTTTTAATAATAAAAAAATGGAAGCAATGGGATGGCAAGGAGATGAATTAAATTCTTTAAAATTTGGTGCATTGGTGAACATTCACCTTCAATTTTGTTTGTAAAAGAAGAAGTCAAACCTCTTAGCCATATCTCTTCTCCTTTCATGTGTGTTGGAAATTTCTTCCTTTGGTAGAATCATGCTCTAATAGTTTGGCTGAATAACACATCCTTGCCAACTAATCTTTAGCCTTAAGTCGAATCGATGGAAGTTGGATCTATCATCGTTAGGGTAAGGAATTTCTTCATGGTTTATTTCGATCTCTCATTGCTTGGTTATTTTGAAAGTCAGATCAAAGGTTATGACTAATCAATTATTTTAGGGATTAAATAGTTGCTCATCTCTTTTCGTTGACCTTTGGAAGTAGTGGTAAGTCGAAATCCTCTCCCTAAACAATTACTTTCTCTCATCGTGTTATTTTTTCTGATCAAGTGATAAGGTGTCATAGGTGCCGACGATCAAGAAGGTTTAGTCCTTATCGTAATCAGGTGTGTAATCTCACACCTCTTTGAATGTTTGCATAAAATGTTCTGTGATTCGTTCGAAAGACCAAAAAGCCAGAAACCGGCATCTGTTACCACTCGGGCATGCGTATGTTCGAAGTGGTAACCATATTTTGCAATAAAACAGTTTCAGTTAGTAGCAGTTACTTGATTTAGAAAAATCATGAAAAATAGGAAAATGGAAATTAGAAAGTGAATAAAATATATAATTAAAGCTTATTGTGTCTATTTTCATATGAAAGAAACAGAGAAAGCAAAGAAATTCTGTATTTTTAGATATTTAGATTTTTGTGAGACTGGTTCAGAGTGATTTCGAGATCCCCTGTTCTGAGTTGAAAAAATCATTAAAAATTGTAAAAAAAAATTATTTTGGCACATAATTTATATTGTTAGATTTTTATAAGAAACAAACTAGAATATCATTTGAATTCTGTACAAAAAGATAATTAAATTTTAGCAAAGAATGATTAGAATTGTCAGACAGCAGAACAAGGGAGACTTTGAAGAATATATATGAGTAAGCCAAAAATTCTAGAAAAACTATAGTAAGAATATATATGAATCTAGTATCAAGGAAAATTTACGGATTTAAATTTTGAGTTTCCTAACTCGAGTTATAGCCAATTTAGTCAACATAACGCAGTGGACAGCTTCAATTTTTATGCCCCAAACGAATTACCATTGGTGGGTAAAATTTTGAATTACGAATATACCTCAATGGGCCGTTTTTATCAGAATGCCTTAAAGTGTTGATTTACGAAACTGCCTCTAATGGGCCAAATTACGAAAATGCCCTTAATGGGTCGAAATATGAAAATGCCTAAATAGGTTGATTTGAACATTTGCTATATGGGCCGATTTGATAATTTGCTATATGGGCCAATTTGATAACTTGCTATATGAGCCAATTTGATAGTTTTCTATATGGGCCAATTTGATAATTTACTATATGGGTAAATTTGATAAATTGCTATATGGGCCAATCTGATAATTTGCTATATGGGCCATTTGATATTTGCTATATGGGCCGATTTGTTATAAATTGCTAAATGAGCCAAGATGATAATTTGCTTAATTGGCCAACTGAATAAATTATTGTGAATGGCTATGCATTATATACATGATTTGCATGGGATGGGATAATGATGAAGAGAAGTTCTGGTAGCTCTACTACATAATTCTGGTGGCTCTGCCACAAATATGAAAAATGGCAATGCCATGTAAATTCTGTTAATCTGGTGGCTTGTCCACAAATTTGATATAAACGGCTTAATGCCTACGTTTGATGTGTTGGCGGGGTGGGTGACTAAAGCTCCCCACAGGTGTGCTGGTTGGTACAGGTGGTGTGTAGCGGATGGAAAATTAAGTTTGGTTTGGGAATTTCATATCACATGCATATTATATATGATTTCTTTTGTTAAATAAATTTTAAATGGGCTTTGGCCCAAATAAATGCTTAATTGGACTTTGGCCCAGTGGACAATGGTAAGTGGGTTACACACTGAGTTCTAGTAACTCACCCTATTTTCCTTACTCTTTTCAGGTAATGATCAGTGATGGTGACTTGGGCTACGGATGACTTGGTGGAGGCCATACTACGAATAATGGTTTATTTGTGTAACATCTCGAAATTGGGCCTAGTAGGATTGGGCCTATTGGGCCTTGGGCGTAAGAGTGTTTAAAATTTTTGAGAAACAAAAGAATGGCATTATTTCAAGTTAGACTTATTAAGAAGATAATTTTAGAAAGTTAATTAAGGAGAGATAGTAAGAGGCATCAAAGCTTATGGAAATAAGTGAGTAAATTGTTAACATAAATGAACTATTGGTAAAGAGGTTATGGCATCAAGTGGAGAGCATGGAGGGAAGGGGTTCAAATCCCATCTTTTGCAAATTTTGGATTTATTTTTGTGTGCTCTTCCAAGTGTCAAACATGACATTATTAAAGGAAAGAAATAAAAGAAAAATGAAATGATTACTAAAAAGATAAGGTAAGGAGGAAAAAAGGAAAAAGAAAGGAAAGAAATAAAAGAAAAAGAATAATAAAGAAGTGGGAAAATAATAATGATGGGATTTGAAATAATGGAGTAGGTGAGAAAAAAATGCATGGAAGGTGTAATAGCCCGATTTAGGGGATAGTCAAAATAGTGATCTCGAAATCACTAAACCGAAGATAGAGAAAATTATTTTCATGTTATTCTATGTGTTATAACATGTTTATAAGGGTGCATGAAAATTTTGGTGTCTCAATTTTAGCGATTGAGGGTTTAATTTCGAAAAAAGACTAAATCGCATAAAGTGCTAAAGTTTAATTTTATTTGCTAGAAGTGCCAAATAGCTATGGATTAAAATTGGAGGTCCCAAATGTACAATTTGGCCTTGTCTAGGCCATAAAGAAATATAGGGACAAGAGCATTTATTTTGGTCAAAAGTTGGTGATGTTAGGTGTTTTAAATGAATAAAATGTAACATCCTAAATTTTTTGGCCTATGCGTTTAATGGGTGGATATGTTTAATGTGTTAATTTAAGTGTTAAGGGTCCAAATTGGGCTCAGGCTTAGGTAGAGGCCTTGATTAAAATTATCTGTTTGAGCATTATAGGGTTTAAAAGGTAGTATCTATGTTTAAAATACCAAAGTGGGCTTGTGGCCCAATTTTAGGAGGTGACGCCACACAAGGGAGTAAGGGGCCCAAATTTAAGTTCCATGGAGCCCAATTCTTTTAATTTACGTTAGCTAAATTTTGGACATTAGGATTAGGTGGAATGAATGGCAACAAGGCTATTATTTAGGAATTTATTTTATGTGGATAATAAGCAGATAAAGGCTAAAATTTAGGGATTTTAATTATTAAAATATGTGGATAATATGCTAAAAGAGGGAGGAGTTAGAGATAATTAAGTCTTTTTTAGATGAGCTAGTAGATTAAGATAACGGAGAAAAGATAGGATTTATCTGCAAGGTTAGGTAAGTGCCGAAATTTCTATAAATAGGGGGAATATTTCTTCAATTTCGACATTTGGGTTTTTCTCTCATTCTTTTCTCTTCTTCTCTGAGTAAAAGCCGAAAACTCCTAAAGTTCCATCTTCTTCTTCATTCCGTGCAAAAGTCGAAATCTCTAAGCCAATTCCCTCATCTTCACTTTGATTCAAAAGCCGAAACTCTTTCCATTCTTTTTCTTCCTAGCCGAAATCTTCAAGTCTCTTCCTTGTTTTCTTTTCTTCTTCTCTTTTCCTGTCAAAAACCGAAACTCTTCACTCAAGTATTTTAAAAGCCAAAGACACATCAGCCTTCTCTTGTTCATACTTTTTTTGGGATTTTCCTAAAAGCCAAAATCCCTAGATCTCATCTCCTGTGATTGCCGAATTACTTCTGTGGTGCCTACTTGTGCCGAAATCTGAAGGGAACTTTAGTGGAGTCAATCGCATAGATCTCTGAGTTATAGATCGGTAGCACTCGAATCGTGTTACTTTTGAGATTTCAAGGTAAGAAGATCTATTAGTTTCAATGTGTAAATTCGGGATTTACTAACCCTTGGCCGAATATAGGAGAGGCCCTATTTTCACATCTTTCCGGCTTTTTGAGCAAAGTTGTAGATCGGTCTAGTAAGGGTATCGACATTAATCAGGTGTGTAACACTTCCCCACCATTTAGATCTGTTTGATTAATATATGATTATATGTCTTATATGTTTTGATAAATGCCAAAATCCCGGCATAATAAAGGAAACCCAAAGAGGGTAAAAGCAAATCACCAGGTTAGTGAATGTTCTGATTAAATGATATAAGTATATTGACTTTATGTGATTGCATGGGTTGGGTTTGATGAAAGGAGGAAGTTATATGTTGTAGCGGTTTTCACTGTGATCTGTTGTAGCGGTTTTTATCGTGATCTATTGTAGCGGCTTTTGCCGTGATCTGTTGTAGTGGCTACAACCATGATCTGATGATGAGCAGCACGACTGCCATCAAGGCGAGTAGCGGTGTGGGTTGATTGTAGAAATCCCCAATGGTGTGAATGGCTGGTACGGGGGCGTGTAGCGAATGGAAACCTAGGATTTGGGTTGGGCTTGTATATTATTTTTATTATGTATATTAATTCTAATTATTTTTGTTTTATGGGGTTAAGGCCCAAATCTAATGGTGCATGAGGGTTGCACTTAGTGCAACCAATTAATTAACATTTTCAGGTAGCACTTATTGCATCGGACCGGGCTGGAGAGGAGCGCGAGGTAGACATGTGAGAGAGTCTCAGGATTCAGCGAAGGATTTTGCATTAATTAGTTATTTTAATATTTTAATTAGTGGGTTTTGAATATTTTGTAATAAGGCCATGGGCCACTAGTTTTATATTTTGTTTATTTTGGGCTTTAATTACTTTTAGTTATTTATATTTCCATTTTAATTGAACTAAGGCATGTATTTAACTTTGGGTTTTAATTCATGAAGGCATATCTTATCTAAACTACCAACTATTAATTTTTCTTGAATAAAAGGTTAAACTTAAGAAAATATTTTTGAAAATACAACTTGTTTTACAAAATTTTACTTAGTGACATACCGATCCCATTAAGTGGTGTTTGAAATGGGTTTGGGGTGTTACAAATTGGTATCGAGCCTGTTCAAAACTCGACTTTGGGGTTTTGGGGCTCAAAACATTTTCTATAGATAGGTTTTGGACATGCATTTTATAAATGATACAGTTTGTTAGCTCGGCATGGCACTGTGTCTCCTACCAAGTCCACCAAGTAAGTATTCTGAGCCATTGTGTGATATACATGTGGGCTTTATGGGCTTTATGGGACGTAAATTAGTTAGATTAGAACTTGATGGACTTTAGGCCTAGCTGAAACAACTCTTAAAATCTCATAAAACTTAACTTCACTAAACAAACCCGTGAACGAGCCGCAAGACTAGGGTGTGGTAACAGGCATACGCATGTCTAGGATTGGATCTGGAAGAGCCTGGCATTTAAGCAGTCCTAGTGACTCACCTCCTCTTCGCTGGAATCCTACCTGATGCGTAGTGACTGTTCACCTTAGCCGAGTTAGGGTGTGGCAATGGGCATACGCATGTCTAAGAGTGGATTCAGGGAGAGCTTGGTACTTAAGCAGTCCTAGCAACTCACCTCCTCTTCACTAGAATCCTACCTGGTGCGTAGTGACTGTTCACCCTAGCCACGAGGATTTGTTGACGGGCCAAAATCTATAATTAAAACCCGAAAGGGACCAGCCACATTATTTTTACAAAATTACCAAAAAACCCTTAATTTGTAAAATTACCAAATTACCCTTGATTTGCAAAATGACCAAATTATCCCTGATTTGTAAAATTACCAAATTACCTTTAATTTGTGAAATGACCAAAATACCCTTGATTTGTAAAATTATCGAAATACCCCTGAATTACAAAATTATCGAAATACCCCCAGATTACAGAATTATTGAAATACCCCTGGATTGCAAAATTACTAAAATACCCTTATTTCATGAAATCAGCAAGGAACTCTATTTTGAAAATTACAAAAATACCCTTGTAGGATAAAATTACAAAAATACCCCTGGGTAGTGGAATAACAAAAATACGCCTATGTATTGAATGTGGATGTATGGATGTTGTCTATATGTTGATTGTTGAATGTATGTAGTTTCTAAAACTAGGAGATGTGACCTTGAGACTGAATTGTAGATTCGAAAGAACTACTCTTAAAATTGCTATTCATAAGACTGTTCGTGGTTAATCAGTGGAAAGAATTAATAATTCATAAAATTTCTAATTCTGATAATATGAGAATCAACGATGAGCGCTAGAAGAGGAAGAAGATGCCGCGGCCGAGGCCGTGGAAGTGTTAGGACTGATATGCTGACTCAGCTAGTTAGGGAGGTACTGAAGGAGGTTAAAGAAATCAGTGAAACACTTCGGGTTGGGTGCATGGACTGTAAGAAAAAAAAAGAGAGATCGTAGTTTTCTAGGCTTGCAGTCTCGTTCTGTGAAGCATGTTAAGGTACGTCCAAACTTTAGAGTTTGCGAATATTGCAGAAGGCGTCATCCGGGTGAATGTTGGATGAAGTCAGGAACATGTTTAAGATGCGGGTCTGAGGAGCATAAGGCTCGGGATTGTTCAATCACCATTAAGTCGGGTATGTTTTGTGTGGATGATATATTTTTGGGTATGGAAACTGTATGCGTGCAATGTTTATATATTATTAAATTAGAGTGCGCAGCGAAAGCATAGTGGTGAGACTTGGGTAGTACGATTAATAGTTAGTTGGAAATTTTGAGGACGAAATTTTTTTAAGGGGGTAGAACTGTAACATCCATAATTTTTGGGCCTATGCGTTTAATGGGTGGATATGTTTAATGTGTTAATTTAAGTGTTAGGGGTCCAAATTGGGCTCAGGCTTAGGCAGAGGCCTTGATTAAAATTATCTGTTTGAACATTAGAGGGTTTAAAAGGTAGTATCTATGTTTAAAATACCAAAGTGGGCTTGTGGCCCAATTTTAGAAGGTGACTCCACACAAGAGAGTAAGGGGCCCAAATTTAAGTTTCATGGAGCCCAATTCTTTTAATTTAAGTTAGCTAAATTTTGGGCATTAGGATTAGGTGGAATGGATGGCAACAAGGCTATTATTTAGGAATTTATTTTATGTGGATAATATGCTGATAAAGGAGGGAGGAGTTAGAGATAATTAAGTCTCTTTTAGATGAGCTAGTGGATTAAGATAAAGGAGAAAAGATATGATTTATCTGCAAGGTTAGGTAAGTGCCGAAATTTCTATAAATAGGGGGAATATTTCTCCAATTTCGGCATTTGGGTTTTTCTCTCATTCTTTTCTCTTCTTCTCTGAGTAAAAGCCGAAAACTCCTAAAGTTCCATCTTCTTCTTCATTCCGTGCAAAAGCCGAAATCTCTAAGCCAATTCCCTCATCTTCACTTTGATTCAAAAGCCGAAACTCTTTCCATTCTTTTTCTTCCTAGCCGAAATCTTCAAGTCTCTTCCTTGTTTTCTTTTCTTCTTCTCTTTTCCTGTCAGAAACCGAAACTCTTCACTCAAGTATTTTAAAAGCCAAAGACACATCAGCCTTCTCTTGTTCATACTTTTTTTGGGATTTTCCTAAAAGTCGAAATCCCTAGATCTCATCTCCTGTGATTGCCGAATTACTTCTGTGGTGCCTACTTGTGCCTAAATCTAAAGGGAACTTTAGTGGAGTCAATCGCATAGATCTCTGAGTTATAGATCAGTAGCACTCGAATCGTGTTACTTTCGAGATTTCAAGGTAAGAAGATCTATTAGTTTCAATGTGTAAATTCGGGATTTACTAACCCTTGGCCGAATATAGGAGAGGCCCTATTTTCACATCTTTCCGAAATTTTGAGCAAAGTTGTAGATCGGTCCAGCAAGGGTATCGACATTAATCAGGTGTGTAACACTTCCCCGCCATTTAGATCTATTTGATTATATATGATTATAAGTCTTATATGTTTTGATAAATGCCAAAATCCCGACATAATAAAGGAAACCCAAAGAGGGTAAAAGCAAATCACTAGGTTAGTGAATGTTCTGATTAAACGATATAAGTATATTGATTTTATGTGATTGCATGGGTTGGGTTTGATGAAAGGAGGAAGTTATATGTTGTAGCGGTTTTCACCGTGATCTGTTGTAGCGATTTTTACCGTGATCTGTTGTAGCGGCTTTTGCCGTGATCTGTTGTAGTGGCTACGGCCATGATCTGATGATGAGTAGCACGACCGCCATCAAGGCGTGTAGCGGTATGGGTTGATTGTAGAAATCCCCAATGGTGTGAATGGCTGGTACGGGGGCGTGTAACGGATGGAAACCTAGGATATGGGTTGGGCTTGCATATTATTTTTATTATGTATATTAATTCTGATTATTTTTGTTTTATGGAGCTAAGGCCCAAATCTAATGGTGCATGAGGGTTGAACACTGAGTCTTGCGACTCAACCAATTAATTAACATTTTCAGGTAGCACTTAGTGCATCGGACCGGGCTGGAGAGGAGCGTGAGGTGGCCATGTGAGAGAGTCTCGGGATTCAACGAAGGATTTTGCATTAATTAGTTATTTTAATATTTTAATTAGTGGGTTTTGAATATTTTGTAATAAGGCCATGGGCCACTAGTTTTATATTTTGTTTATTTTGGGCTTTAATTACTTTTAGTTATTTATATTTCCATTTTAATTGAACTAAGGCATGTATTTAACTTTGGGTTTTTAATTCACGAAGGCATATCTTATCTAAACTACAAACTATTAATTTTTCTTGAATAAAAGGTTAAACTTAAGAAAAATATTTTCTGACAATACAACTTGTTTTACAAAATTTTACTTAGTGACATACCAGATCCGGTCGTGGTATTTGGGCTGGGTCTGGGGTGTTACATAAAATAAGAAGAATAAAGATGTTATCATGTTTTCACTATTCCTCCACCTTCATCCACTGAAAATTGAAGATAAATAAGGGTTATGGAGCTCAAAATTTTCAGCCAACATTTCTCCTCACAAGTAAGTGATTTTGATGATCTTTCTTGATAAAAATTATACTTTTAGAATCCCCAAAGCTTAAGCTAGCTAATGAGGGGACTAATTTGTAACATGGTTGAAAGTCTCGGGACTTGCCATGAGAGAGTTTATGCTGGTTGCAAGGTCTAGAAGTACTTTATCAAAGGGTCAATCGAAAAGCTATCCCTCGTAAGAAGTGACTCGGATTTTTGGTGCCGCGGAGAGCATCATGTTACGGATTCTGAATAAGGTGTGTAATCCCGTACCTTTCGTATACATGTCTTAAATGGTGTGTAATCTCACATTTCTCTGAAATTTTGCATGAATGTTCTGTGATTTGGTCGAAATACCAAAGAAAACCAGAAATCGGCATCTGGGATCACTCGGCCGCGCGTAGGTTCATAGTGGTAACCATGTTTTTGCAATAAAACAGTTTTGGTCAGTGACAGTGATGTGATTTCGAAAAATCATGAAAAATAGGATAAAGGGAATTAGAAAGTGATTAAGATATAAAATTAAATATTACTATGTCTATTTTGATATGGAAGAAACAGAGAATATAAAATAATTTTATATTTTGAGATATGTTAATTTTAGTGAGACTAGTTCTGAATGACTTCGTGATTCTCTGATCTGTTTTGGAAAAATCATATAAAATTCTAAAAAGTGAATTATAGGTTATAATTTATATGTATGGATTCCTTATTGAGCTTATTTTCAAAATAAACAAGTTGGAGCAGTATACGAAAACCGTATAGTGAAATATTTGAAATTAAGTTAAGAGAGGTCAGAATCGTTAGACAGTGAAACAATGGAAGTTTTAAGGAATAAACTGTACTAAATGGCTAGGCCAAAAATTCTGGAAACATTACAGTAAGAGGATATATGAGTCTAGTTCTAAGGAAAATTTACGGATCTAAATTTCGAGTTTCGTAACTCGATTTATAGCCAATTTAGTCAGTATGATGCTGATGGACAATTTTAAATTTTTATGCCCAAATTAGTAGTTAAGTCCAGAGTTGCGAAATTACCTCATTTGGGCCTAAATTGGATTTTTGACCCAATAGTTCCGTAGAGACCCTAATAGAATTTTGTGCCACTCGAGGCGATAATAGGCCTTCAGAACACCGTTGAATATGAAATTATCGAATTACCCTTGGAGGGTAAATTACCGAATTACCCTTGAAGGGTAAATTACTGAATTACCCTTGGTTGGTAAAACTACCGAATTACCCTTGGTTGGTAAAACTACTGAAATACCCTTAGAGGGTAAATTACCAAAATATCTCTGGGTTGTGAAATTACTGAAATACCCTTAGAGGGTAAATTACCGAAATACCCTTGGGTTACGAAAATTACCGAAAGACCCTTAGAGGGTATATTACTGAAATACCCTTGGGTTGTAGAAATTACCGAAATACCCTTCGGTTTCCAAATTACCAAATTACCCTTAGTGGGTAAAATTACCGTTATATCCCTATGGGTTGATTAGCATGATTGTGTGCATTCTAATTATCTGGTTATGACAGTAATCTATTTCATACATCATTATGAAATGTGCTTTGCATACATGACATGCTGCATGGGTTGGGTTATGTAATTGGAGGAAGTGATTGATTTGTTAGAGTCGCACGAGTCACCCGATATGACTTTGGACTCACCGATTTGATTTTTAGGGTCGCACGAGTCACTTGAGATGACCGTGGACTCACCAATTTGATTTCACTCATCGATTTGATTGTTAGAGCACACGAGTCACCCGAGATGACTGTGGACTCACCGATTTGATTTTTAGGGTCGCACGAGTCACCTGAGATGACTGTGGACTCACCGATTTGATTTCACTCACCGATTTGATTTTTAGGGTCGCACGGGTCACCCGAGACGACTGTGGACTCACCGATTTGATTGTTAGAGTCGCACGAGTCACTCGAGATGATTGTGGACTCACCGATTTGATTTTTTAGGTCGCACGAGTCACCCGAGATGACTGTGGACTCACCGATTTGATTTCACTCACTGATTTGATTTTTAGGGTCGCACGGGTCGCCCAAGACGATTGTGGACTCACCGATTTGATTTTTTTTGGGTCGGACGAGTCACCTGAGATGACTGTGGACTCACCGATTTGAAATATGGCTTTATGCCCAATTTAATATATGGCTTTATGCCCAGTTTGATATATGGCTTAATGTCTAGTTTGATGTGTTGGTGGGGTGGGTGACTAAAGCTCCCCACAGGTGTGTTGGTTGGTGGTGTGTAGCAGATGGAAATACTAGGCTTGGTTTGGGAATTGCATTTCATATTCACGTTAAAATTGATACATTATTATTATTGAAAATGGGCTAGGCCCAAAATATTGTTAATTGGATTACGACCCAATGGATGATGGTAAGGGGATTACACACTGAGTTCTTGTAACTCACCCCCTTTCTCTTAACCTTTTCAGGTAATGCTCAGTGACGTTGACTTGGGCCATGGATGACTCGGTGGAGGCCATACTTCAGAAATGGTTTATTTGGACTTCAGACTTCTTTCTTGTTTATTTTATTACTCTACTATTTTGGGTTAAATGTTATAATAAAGCCTCGGATTTTCTTTCAAAATGCTTCTGCAACTCTATTCCCAAACTTCCCATTTTCGTAAATTATTTATTTCAAATATGTTTTCACAACCAAAAAGGTTTTTAAAGATAATTACGTTTTCAAGTAAATAACAATTGCTTAAGTGTTTTGGGTTTTAACAAAGAGGTCAGAATTCTCAAACAAGTTTTAACAATCTCAAAGATGGTTGAAAAAAAACTTCCATGTGACATACCGATTCTAAGCTTAACTTCTAGGCCGGGTTTGGGGTGTTACAATTTAAAATTTGGATTTATTTTTAAGTATTTTTAATTTCTTGGTTAATTTAAGTTAAGTTGTAATAAGGCCTCTGGATAAATTTTAATATTGTTTTATGTTTGATGGATTTTTATAATTTACTTTAATTACTTCAAAGTGAGATTTTCTAAAAACATAAATAGACGTTTTTCTCAAATGGATATGCAAAAGGGGTTTCAGAATAACATTCATAAATATTTCTAACTCGTAAAATTTTCTATTTAAAATATTCATCAATTTTATTATTATCTTTCAAAGTCTTTTAAATCCTCTCAAATATTAATTAAATTTTTTTAGTTTCGATTTATAAACTCTTACGTCTCAAATTGTTTGATTTATCAATCAACCTTAGTTTTCAATAAACTTCATGTCAAAGTTTTGAAAATCTATTTTACTTATATCTTTAAAGGTTTAGATGTACATTTATTTCATGTGACATGTCAAATCTGGCCTTAACGCATAGACTGGGTTTGGGGTGTTACAAGACGCCTATGTTTTTTGTGCTTTACAAATTTCTGCTTAGATTGCTTTTATTCTTTAGTATCATGCTAGTTTCAATTTCCAGTGCATGATTATCTGTAGATTATTCCTAAGGCATTGTCAGTGAAAACAATAAATTGAGGGAGATTAACTTGAATAAGGGTTGAGAATTTTGCTTAAGGACAAACAAATGCTTAAATGTGGGGATATTTGATAAGTGCTAAAATTAATATGTTTTAACATCATTCTTAATGTATTTTTAGTTGATTCTTCGATGTTAATTATGAATTTTATGCTCCTAATCCTTTCAATTTGTGTTTTTATGCTTAATAGAACACGTGGGAGGAAAATAAGTGAAAAATGAGTGAAAACCGAAAAATGGGGGCAAACTATAGGACCCACAAGGTCTGACCTACTCCACATGACCGTGTGACCCACATGGTCATGTGGCAGGCCGTGTCAATATCGTAGATTTGCACTCTGAACTGCCAAAAAATTTAAATTTCAAGTTTTTCAAGCATTTAATACGTATATATGAAAAAAATAAGAAGATTGGACAGAACCTTCCTAGAATATTTAAGAAAACAACTCCAAAGACACCATTGAAGCCGACTCTAAAGCAGATTTTCATCAAGATTGAAGATTCCCAATTGATTCCTTAGGAAATGATCATGAGTTTCTTTATTTCTTTCGATTATACTACCCTTTGGATGTTTTTATTTTTAAGCATGAGCTAATTTTCTAAATACCTAAGAAAGATGAACTCTATGATAGATTGTGACACCCCAAACCCGATTGAGATAGACCAGCCTGAATTCGAAGCATTACATTAGCCACCTAAGTGACTCTCTAGTTAACGACCACCCAAGACACACCCTGGCCTTATAACACCTAAAATTTTTAGCTTAATTTGAGTTTGTTTACTATGTCTAATTCAAGTTTTATTATTAGGAACTAAATTGTAACTTAAACAAATTAGAATATCAATTTAAAGAGACAAAAATTCACAACCTCAAAACCCACACAGGCATGTGGGCAAGTGACACGGGCGTGTGGAGACTGAAGCTATCACACACTAGCGTGTGGGGTTGAAAAAAACAAAATAAATTAATCCACACAATTTTCCAAGAACCATGCTATACTACCAAACCAAATAACGCTTGAAGCTTTGAATAGGGCGAATCTAAATTTTTTTTAGAGGAATAAAATTAAATTATAAATTTTAAGAAGTTAATTAAAATATAATTTTATCATGTATTGGTAATCAGCCCATTTTGCTTGGGCCCATTCCATTCAGGAAAAACCAATGTTCTTCTGGTCAAGTTACAAACCCAATTACATCCCACTGACCCAAACCCAAATACCAAAGCCCATTACACCCTGACCCAACACTTAGACCCAAAACAGAGACGGCCCAAAAGGGCCCAATACTAAACAGTTTTAGGAACCTAGGGTTTCTGGGAAACCCTAGGCGTCATAGCCTTGACTCCTCGAGCCGCAAGCCTCAATCAGCCCTCATCAAGCCGCGATTCACGCGCGAATAACGCCCCTATCACCGACGTACTCCTCATCCACCTGCAAAAGGAAAGAAATGGCAGAAAAATTAGC
The DNA here is from genome assembly GCA_025506655.1 of Gossypium rotundifolium. Taxonomy (NCBI): domain Eukaryota; kingdom Viridiplantae; phylum Streptophyta; class Magnoliopsida; order Malvales; family Malvaceae; genus Gossypium; species Gossypium rotundifolium. The sequence goes on from CP106726.1 coordinate 19,944,180, forward strand.
AAGGCAGATTTTGTTCCTTTTTTTTTGCGATTTATTTTGGCTCTATATAAACCCCAAAAGCAACCTGTAAAACGGACACACATACAGAGATACACGGATATATACAGAGATATACAAAAATAATCCCAAATCAGCAAAGGTTTCTTTTATTTTTCCTTTTTCTTTTCATTTACGAGTACATTTATTTTTTTATTTTATTAAAACCACACATATAATATATATAAAATACTTTAAAAAAGTTACATTTTTTAGGGTTCCGGCCATCGCGTGCGGTGAATGGCAGTGGGTCGCACTAGAGGGCCTGCCGGAAATCTCCTGGAGAGCACAGGAGAGGGTATTTGGGATTTTTTTTTTTTTTGAAGAACTAAAAGGGAAAATGAATTTTTTTTTGAAAAAAAAATGACTTAAATAGCACTGTGAAACGGTGCCGTTTTGCACCAGGATTTTGAACTCCAAAACGGCGTCGTTTTCAGGTAGGATTCGCGCGTTGACCCGAAAACCCGGGGAGGATCCGCGTGTTTTTATAAAAAGGGAAATTTATCATTTTAGCCCCTCCGCAAATTTTATTATTTTTAATCTCATCCAATTTAAGCACTTCTTTTATTTTTTAAATTAGCCCTGAAAGTTTGTTTATGTTTTAATTAGGTCCCTCGGGCTATTTAAAGGCTGATAACCGAACGACACCGTTTAGGAGACTGGGCATAATTGCTCATCAGTCCCTACAGTTTGTAGTGCCCTTCAATATCATCCTTTTACATTTTTATTTATGTTAATTTAATCCTTGTTTCTTTGTTTATTTTAAACATTTTTATTTTTATTTTAAATTATATTGACATTATATTAAGTTATTTTATCATATTAAAATTCTATATTATTTTTTACTATTTGCATATTAATTTATTAATAGTATAAAGTTTATATATATATATTTTAAATATATACTATTTTTATATATATTAGATTATTACTATTTATTTATATTAGGTTACTTTATTAAATTCAATATTATTTATATATCATATATTATTTTAAAATTTACACATTAATTATTATTTTACACTTTTCATTTTGTATATTACATATTATATATATATATATATATATATATATATATAAAATTTTAATTTATTTTGAATGATATTGTTTATATTGTTTATAAATAAGTATTTTTTTATGATTATTGTATTATAAGTATTTCTTTTTTATATATATTATTTGTAACTGTTTTATCATATATTATTATTTATATATATGCTAAATTATTAAATTATATATTAATTATTTATCCCTATATTATTTATATACTCTAAATTTTTATATTATATTATTTAAAACATATTGTTTATACATATTGATTGTTTTAGAAATTGTTTTTTTATTTTTTAATTAAAAGGTTTATTCAATGTTTAAATACATCATTCATTTATTTACTTCTATATTTGATCTTGTCAAGAAAGTTTAATATTCACTTCTTGAATTTTTATATTTCATATGAATTTTTTAATTATATATTGTATATGTTTGTTTATGTTCCTTTATTTTATTATTGCCTTAGCATAGTTATTTCATTTCATATACTAGTTGCTATATTCCTTCGTTAATTGACTATATTAGCATTGATCATTAATATGACTTCGGTTATAATGTATTGCTATTTGATATTTATATTTCGTAATGTATTAACGCAAAGTCTAATTCATATCATTTTTATAAAAACACATTTTGCAAAATTGTCGAATTTTATTCAAAGTTTAAAAATTCGGTGATACGTAATATTCGGGGACTTCGAGAAAAATTGTACCCTAACTCACTAGGTTTCGATTTTTCTCGTTGAACTAGGATATTAAGTGTCCCTTCTCTTTTAAAATTGAAACCTACAAACTTCAAATCAAAACTTATTCTCGGAAATTCAAAACGTTGTATCCTAACTTACTGGATATAATGTTTTGTGTTTCTAGGTAAGAATTTTCTACAAAATAAAGGCGAGCCTAGCTTCAAAGTCATGAGATGTTACATACTAACTTATTAGGTATAGCATTTTATTTCTTTGAGATAGATAAGTCTTGTTTTTCTTTCACATAAAAGGATCATTTTTTAAAGTTTTCAAATTTTCAACATTAGGACATGATTTTATCAATTAGGTACCAATTTTTGGGCGTTATGAGGGTGTTAACCCTTCCTCGTACGTAACCGACTCCCAAACATATTTTCTTGTATTTCGTGTACCAAAATCAATGTTTTAAAATAAAACGTTTTATAAGGTGATCCAATCACACCTAAGTAGAAAGGGATTGGTGGCGACTCCCTTTTTTAAAGTTGATCTCCGTTTTTTTAATCAACTTTAAAAATGGTTTCGATAGTATTAATTTATTATTTTTAAATGGTCTTAATAGAAATGTTTTCCCATTTTGGTTAGGCCAATACCGTTGTCTGCCTCTTTAAATTTGCTCCAAGCTTAAACTTAATATTCGAGTTGGATTAACAACAATATATAGGTTAGTATTTGTGGAAGTTTGACAAAGAATTTTTTTAGAGGTTTAAATTATAAATTTTTGAAAGATTCAAAATAAATTTTTATTTTTAATTACCTTTGGGATCATACGGGTGATTTTGATGATGTTAATGTTTATTTTGGTGGAGAGGGTGAAAAAGAAACAAATATAATTATGAAATTCAAGCCATGAATTGTATGTTTCGTTCACAATATTGTATATTTTGATGATGTTAATGGTTGTATTGTATGTTTTGGTGGAGAGGTCCAAAGGTAATTAAATGACTTGTGCGCTAGCTGAATTTCTTTGAAAGGCCCAAAGGCAATTTAACATTCACAAAATAATCTTTAAATATTGTAAAGATAAATCAAATCCACAGCAGCATTAGAGTTGATTAAGCTAAGCATTGGCAAATATTACTTTGATTTTGCATGCAATATTGGCAAACCCCCTCTTACATTAGAAAAACAACATAATCCATGAAACATTGATAGCCCAATACAAATTTCATCGAGAAAAAAGTCTCTTTGTTTTGTAAACATGATAGTAAAGATGTGGAGTTTTTTTCTTCTTATTGGCCTCCTTTAGTGTTCCTTGATCAATAACCACTAGCCAAAAACACAACTAGATTAGATTATGAATGATACTTTGAAACACCCCAAATCCGCCCTAGAAGTTAGGCCCGAATTTGACGCGTAACATTGAAGAGTTTTTCGAAAACCATGTTTTCATTAGAAACTCTTCTTAAAGAATTTAAAACTTTTTGCTATTTGAAACCTCAGATTTCGTTTGCTTATTTCAAAATGTGGTTTATTAGAAATCATCCTTGGAAGACATTATTATCCTTAAAACCTTTTGTTGCGGAAGCTTAATTTAAAACCGTTCTTGTCATTGTTTAAGAAGATCCGAAATTTATCGCTTATAGTTTGCATATAACTGAAAATGGAAATTTTAAAGAAAAATAAACCCCATTGGCCTTATTACATAATGTTAAACCCAAATTAAAATAATATTAAAAATAAAGTAAAACTGATTTTAATAAAGTTTGAAGGAAATATCTCTGATGTATGAAAGTATTTGTAAAAGTTTATTTTAAAAATCCATTTGTTAATCAATTTCGGCGAATGAATCCCCGATCCAATAACTCCTGAATTTGAGCTTTAAGTTTCGGTAACTCTTTCGGCGCCATAATGTTAAAGATTTGGGAATGAATCCCCGATCCAATAACTTCTGAATTTGAGCTTTAAGTTCCGCTAACTCTTTCAGCGCCATTCTATAAGGAGCAATGGACACCAGAGCCGTTCCTGGCAATAACTCAATGCCAAACTCTACCTCCCGATCCGGAGGCAATCCAGGAAGTTCCTCGGGAAGACGTCTCGAAAACTCTTTCACCGGTCTAACACCTTCCAACCGACAATTCCTTGGCATCCAACGCACTAATGAAGGCTAGGAATGCTCCACACCCTTTTCGCATCAACTTTTCTACCTTTAAAGCAGATACCACATTCGATAGATAATTTCTCCTTTCACCTATCATCACCACTTCTTTATCTCCCGAAGTTCTTATCGTTATCCGCTTTGCAGCACAATCCAATTTCGCACAGTGTTTTATCAACCAGCCCATTCCCAAAATAAGGTCAAACTCGCCGAAAGGCAGTTCCATCAAATCCGCCAAAAATATTTCTCCCTGAACTTCTAGAGGCACATCTCTAAACAATTTATTCACTAACACAAATTGTCCTAAAGGACTAATTACCGTCATCTCTCTAGCAGTAAGCTCAAATCTAATGTTCAGATTTCCAGATACAGCACTAGCAACATATGAATGGGTGGATCCGATATCTATCAAAGCAGTAACAGGTACATCAGATATGAAGAACGTATCGGTTATCACATCAGGTGCATCGCCATCCTCTCGACGCTGTCTCGCCTCTGCGTTACCCCTATTACCAGTACCTCTACCCGGTGCACCCTGACCTCGTCCTACGCCATTACCACCTCGACCTGGCCCACGGCCCCTCGGTGGTCAGCCGAGCGACTCTAGTTTGGTCACAAGAAAATCGTTCTGGACCCTGAGTATGAGCAGTCATCGAGGACAATCTTTAAACCGATGATCTTTGGAACCACATCTGAAACAACCACCGGTCCTCTTCCAGCATTCACCCAAGTGATGTTTTCCACAGTCCACACATGGTTGAAACTGATTGGTAGCAGCTGGTACTTTAGCTCGAGCTGGTTCATCATTCCTGGGCCTCTTCTGAAACCCTCTAGCAGGACCTGAGTACTTAAAGTCCCTCTTGCTCTTGCCTCTATCTTTTTCTCAGTTTTGCCGTTCCGAGTGTTTAGCATCCTCAACTGTCTTGGCTTTCTCCACAAGTGTGGCAAAATTCCTTACTTGTTGTGGGGCTATCAATACCCGCAACTCATCACTTAACCCGTCCTCAAAACGCGCGCAGCGTTCATAGTCAGTTGGTACAATACCTCGGGCATAATGACAGACGCAGAAATTCTGCCTCGTAAGCTGCCACGGTCTTACTTCCTTGAACCAAATTAAGGAATTCCTTCCTCCGGGCATCCACATAACTAGCCCTAACATACTTTCCTTGAAATGCAGTTTTGAAGAAATCCCAAGTAACACGATCGGCCTGAGTGCCCTCTCGAACAGTAAGCCACCATTGGTATGCCTCGTCTCTCAACAAGGATACAGCTCCTCTCAGTTTCTGCTCGGTGGTGCACTCCAAATCATCCATGATCCGTTCCACTACCTCGAGCCAATATTCCGCTACATTTGGGGCCACACCCGAGACACCCCTAAAAACCTCAGCACCGCTTGATCTAGGTCATTCCGAAATTGATCCACGAGCTGCTGGCCCAGTTCTAACCCCAGCAACTCTCTCCAAGACTCGCAGTATTGCTTGGCACAGAGCGATGTCCTCCCTCATACGGTCAGGGGATCCAGTTTCAGTCACGGGTGACGCAGGTGCATCCATTTTCGACATATTTCCTGATGCTTCGGGTATAACTCTAGCACATCGGCCTCTACCACGGCCATGTCTATCGCGTCCACATTCTCTAGTGCTCATGGTTGCTAACTCAATTTAATCTGATTAAAAAAAGCAGTATATTATTCAATGTTTTATGAAATATAAAAAGTAAAGTTGTTTTTGCAAAACGGATCCTATAGTCTCAATCTCTATAGTTTCAGTTCCTAAAACTAAAAGTTCTAGGGTATTTCTGTAGTCATACTACAATAATCATAAATTGAAAACATAACTTACTTGACTTGGTGCCGGATACCCGTGGTGCCATACTTCTTTTAGAACATGCATTATAAATTAAAATTTTAAACAGCTTTGAAAATGTTTTTTTTAGCCCAAACCACAACCGAGTTTTGAAATCGGGCTCTGATACCGTTAAATGAAACACCCCAAACCCGGCCTAGAAGTTAGGCCCGAATTTGACGCGTCACACTGAAGAGTTTTTCGAAAACCATGTTTTCATTACAAACCCTTCTTAAAGAATTTAAAACTTTTTGCTTTTTGAAACCTCAGATTTCGTTTGCTTATTTCAAAATGTGGTTTATTAGAAATCATCCTTGGAAGACATTATTATCCTTAAAACCTTTTGTTGCGAAAGCTTAATTTAAAACCGTTGCTGTCATTGTTTAAGAAGATCCAGAAATTTATCGTTTATAGTTTGCATATAACTGAAAATGGAAATTTTAAAGAAAAATAAACCCCGTTGGCCTTATTACATAATGTTAAACCCAAATTAAAATAATATTAAAAATAAAGTAAAACCGATTTTAATAAAGTTCAAGGAAATATCTCCGATGTATGAAAGTATTTGTAAAAGTTTATTTTAAAAATCCATTTGTTAATCTATTTTGGAAACCATTGTTTAAGTTTTCAGAAAATTCCCTTTTTAAACAATTTAAGAAAAATAATAAAAACATCCCAACCATAAAGCAAAATAAAAATTGTCCAGAGGCCTTATTACAACATTTAACCCAAAATAGTAAAGTAATAAAATAAACAAAAAAGAAGTCTAAAGTCCAAATAAACCATTTCTGAAGTATGGCCTCCCTTGAGTCATCCATAGCCCAAGTCCATATCATCAAGCATTACATACAAGGGTTAAGAGAAAGGGGGGTGAGTTACAAGAACTCAGTGTATAATCCCCTTACCATTATCCACTGGGTCTGAACCCGTTTAGCAAAAACTTGGGCTTGAGCCCATTAAACAATAACTTCGGCCGAAGCCCATTTAACAATATATAGGGCCTAAGCCCATTTACATAATAATGTATCTATAATATCATGTGAATGTAATGCAATTCCCAACCCAATCCTAATAATCCATCCGCTACACACCACCCGTACCAACCAACACACCTGTGGGTGATCATCAGTCAACCCACCCTGCCAACACACCATATGCAGGCACTAAGCCATTAATAATAATTCGCAGGCCAATGGCCATTTATAATATTTGTGGCTGAGCCACCAAAATCATATACGGTAATATAATCGGCACACAGCCTTAATCACTATGGCACAAAGCCATATTTAAATTGGCACATAGCCATTATCAAAATTTGTGGCGAGCCACTGAATCAAAATGTGGCGAGCCACCATGCTACACTTCTCTTTTTACATTATTCCCATCCCATTCAAAATATGCAAATGCAATATACATAGTAAATCATGATATTTATAAATATAAACAACAATAATTAATTCAAAGATTCAATACAAAATTCGCCCATTGTAACACTTTGCCAATCGGCCCATTAAGGCAATCTATCAATTCGACCCATTAGGGGCATTTTCGTAATTCGTCCCATTAGGGGCATTTTCGTAATTCGGCCTATTAGGGGCATTTTCGTAATTCAGCCCATAAGGGGCATTTTCATAATTTCGCAACCCAAGGGTATTTCAGTAATTTACCCTCCAAGGGTATTTTCGTAATTTAGCAGCCTAGGGATATTTTGGTAATTTACCCTCTAAGGATAATTCGGTAATCTCGTAACTAAAACTTAACTAGTAATTTGGGGCATACAAATTTAAACTGTCCATCTGCATCATTCTGACTAAATTGACCATAACTTGAGTTAGAAAATTGAATTCTAGATCCGTAAATTTTCCTTGGAACTAGAATCATATATCTCCTTATTGTAATTTTTCCAGAATTTTTGGCCTAGCCATTTAGTACAGTTTATTCCTTAAATTTTCCCTTGTTTCACTGTCCAACGATTCTGACCTCTCTTAACTTAATTTTAAATATCTTACTGTACGGTTTTCATATACTACTCCCACTTATTTCTAATGAAAATAGACTCACTAAGAAATCTTTACATATAAACTATAACTCATAATTCACTTTGTACCATTTTATATGATTTTTCCAAAACAGATCAGGGAACCATGAAGTCATTCAGAACCAGTCTCACTAAAATTAACATATCTCAGAATATAAAATTCCTTTTTCTTCTGACTTTCTTCCATATTAAAATAGACACAGGAAGCTTTAATTTGATATCTTAACCACTTTTTAATTCCCTTTCTCCTATTTTTCATGATTTTTCGAATTCACATCACTGTCACTGACTAAAACTGTTTTATTACAAAAACATGGTTACCACTATGAACCTACACCCGCCCGAGTGATCTCGGATGCCAATTTTCGGTTTTCTTTGGTATTTCGACCAAATCACAGAACATTCATGCAAAATTTCAGAGAAGTGTGAGATTACACACCATTTCAAACATGTATTTGGAAGGGTATGAGATTACACACCTGATTTCGGTAAAGACTAAACCTTCTTGATCGTTGGCACCTATGACTCCCTAACACTCGATTAGAAAAATACCACGATGAGAGAAAGTAGTTGTTTAGGGGTAAGATTCGGCTTACCACTATTTTCGAAGGATTAACAAGTAGAGAATATTGAGTGATTTTGTCCCTAAAAATAATCGATTAGCCAACCTTTCAATCCGATTAACACCATAACCGAATAGCCAAATCAAATGGACTATGAAAAGACTCCTTACCTTAATCGATGATAATCCCAATTTCCACCGATTGACTTATGCCTACGGATGAGACACTGCAAGAAGAAAGAAGAATGGAGAGAGTTGAAAATGGAGGAAAGAAAGACTAACAAAGGGAGAAAAGACCCAAAATGTCACAATTACACACTTGGCAAATGTTTTTGTTTTCTTCTTCTTCAAAACCACACAAGAGAATTTGGCATACCCTCAACCAAACCAAAAACACCCTCCACAATAACACCACCCTCATGACCGAAACTCTCCCCATACACATCCAAAATTTTTGGCCAAAATTTTCCCCAATTCACTCTCCATCCTTCCTTTTGTCTCCCACTTCCAAATTTTTTCTCCCAATTCACTCTCCATCCTTCCTTTTGTCTCCCATAATCACTCCCTCACCTACTCTACTAATCAATCATCATCATTCATATCTTTTTTTTTGGATGTTACAGTTCTATCCCCCTTAAAGAAATTTCGGCCTCGAAATTCACCTGGTTAGAAGAGATGAGGATATTGCTGCCGAATTATGTCCTCAGGCTCCGATGTAGCTTCCTCTGCCCCGTGATTGCACCATAAAACCTTGACTAACGGTACCGACCTCCTTCTCAGCACCTTAACATCTCGATCCAAAATCTGTACGGGTTCCTCTTCGAAAGACAGATCAGGTCTTACCTCAATTTCTTCCACCGGTACTATATGAGAAGGATCAGAACGGCAGTGCCTCAGCATTGATACATGGAACACATCATGTATCCGATTCAACTCCGGGGGCAACTCAAGCTGATAGGCAACTGGTCCCACACGCTTCACTATCTGATAAGGCCCGATGAACCTTGGGCTCAATTTGCCCTTTCGTCCAAATCTCAAAATCTTCTTCCAGGGTGAGACCTTTAGAAAGACTTGATCTCCTATCGCAAACTCAATATCCTTACGCTTCAGATCCGCATAAGATTTTTGCCTATCCGAAGCTTCCTTTAACCGAGCCTGAATTTCCTTTACTTTTTCCTCCGTCTTTGAAATCAGCTCAGGACCCAATAACTGTCGCTCACCCAGCTCAGTCCAACAAGTAGGAGTACTACACCTACGACCATACAACGCCTCGTAGGGTGCCATTTGGATGCTGGATTGATAGCTATTGTTATAAGCAAGCTCTGCCAAAGGTAGGAAATCCTCCCAACTACCCCTAAAGTCAATCACACAGCCCCTTAACATGTCTTCCAAAATCTGGATTATTCTTTTCGACTGACCATCTGACTGAGGATGAAATGCCGTGCTGAAATTTAACTTTGTTCCCAAAGCTTCATGTAAGGCTTTCCAAAATCGTGATGTAAACCTAGGGTTCCTGTCCGATATAATAGACACTGGTACCCCATGTAACCTCACGATCTCTACTACATATAACTTGGCCAACTTCGGTAATGAGTAATCCGTACGAACAGGTAGAAAATGGGTAGTCTTCGTCAACCGATCCTCTATTACCCAAACAGAATCTTTCTTAGTAGGCGTTAAGGGTAACCCACTAACAAAGTCCATCGTTATCCGTTCCCATTTCTATAATGGAATCTTCACCGGTTGTAGCAATCCTGACGGCAATTGATGTTCCGCCTTCACTTGCTGACATGTTAAGCATTTACCCACGAAATTAGTAACCTCCCGTTTCAACCCTGGCTACCAACACTGCTCACAGAGATCTCGATACATCTTATTTCCCCCGGGGTGCATAGCATATGGGCTACTATGCACATCACGCAAAATCATCTGTCTCAATTCCATATCTTTGGGCATACAAATTCTTCCGCGGAAACACAATACTCCCTCACTATTCAATCCAAAATCCCCTTTCACACTACTTTCCACTTGCTGAAGTAAGGAGCCCAACTTTTCATCTGATAACTACTTTTCTTTAATCTGACCTAACCACACAGGCTTCACCTGAAGTTCGGCTAGTAGACTACCATCTTCATACAGACTAAGATGAGCGAACATTGCTCTCAACTCCGATATCACCTTACAACTCAACTCGTCTGCCACCACGTTAGCCTTTCCGGGGTGATACTCGATTGAGAAGTCATAATCCTTCAAAAGCTCTATCCATCTCCGCTGTATTAAGTTCAATTCCTTTTGGGTAAGGAGGTACTTTAGACTCTTATGATCCGTATAAATGATCGACTTCTCACACAAGTAGTGCCTCCAAATCTTCAAAGCAAACACCACTACCGCCAACTCCAAATCGTGAGTAGGATAATTCACTTCATGCGGCCTTAACGGACGAGATGCATAAGCCACCACTTTCCCACCTTGCATCAATACACATCCTAAGCCCGTGTGTGACGCATCGCAATAAACAACAAACTCTTTTCCAGCCTCAGGTTGAATCAGTACTGGCGCTTCTGTCAGAATCTTCTTCAATTTCTCGAAACTTTCTTTCTGCTGATCTGACCACACAAAAGGTACTCCTTTGCGCAACAATTTAGTTAGGGGTGCAGCAATTAACGAAAACCCCTCAACAAAACGCCGGTAATAACCAGCCAACCCTAAGAAACTTTGAATTTCGGCCACTGACTTCGGTGGTTTCCAATCCAACACAGCCTCTACTTTTAGGGGATTAAATCTAATTCCTCCGGCCGACACAACATGCCCTAAGAAAGTCACTTCCTTTAGCTAAAATTCACACTTACTGAATTTAGCATAAGGTTGCTTTTCCCGCAATATCTGCAATACTACCCGCATATGCGAATCGTGCTCTTCCTCCTTCTTCGAGTACACCAGAATGTCATCTATAAACACCACTACAAATCGGTCTAAATAGGTTTGGAAGACTCGCTTCATCATGTCCATAAATGTGGCTGGTGCGTTAGTCAACCCGAACGGCATCACCAAAAACTCATAATGCCCATAACGAGTTCGAAATGAAGTCTTATGAATGTCTGCCTCCTTGACCTTAAGTTGGTGATAACCAGATCTCAAATCTATTTTTGAGAAAATCGAAGCTCCTCGCAATTGATCGAACAGGTCATCAATTCTCGACAACGGATACTTATTCTTGATCGTCAACTTATTCAACTGCCTATAATCGATGCACATACGCATCGACCCATCCTTCTTTTTGATGAACAAAACCAGTGCTCCCCACGATGAATCCCCAATCCAATAACTCCTGAATTTGAGCTTTAAGTTCCGCTAACTCTTTCGATGCCATAATGTTAAAGATTTGGGAATGAATCCCTGATCCAATAACTCCTGAATTTGAGCTATAAGTTCCGCTAACTCTTTCGGCGCCATTCTATAAGGAGCAATGGACACCAGAGTCGTTCCTGGCAATAACTCAATGCCAAACTCTACCTCTCGATCCGGAGGCAATCCAGGAAGTTCCTCGGGAAAGACGTCTGAAAACTCTTTCACCGTTCTAACACCTTCCACCGACAATTCCTTGGCATCCAACGCACTAATGAAGGCTAGGAATGCTCCACACCCTTTTCGCATAAACTTTTCTACCTTTAAAGCAAATACCACATTCGATAGATAATTTCTCCTTTAGTACAGTTTATTCCTTAAATTTTCCCTTGTTTCACTGTCCAATGATTCTGACCTCTCTTACCTTAATTTTAAATATCTTATTGTACGGTTTTCATATACTGCTCCCACTTGTTTCTAATGAAAATAGACTCACTAAGGAATCTTTACATATAAACTATAACTCATAATTCACTTTGTACGATTTTATATGGCTTTTCCAAAACAAATCAGGGAACCACGAAGTTATTTAGAACCAGTCTCACTAAAATTAACATATCTCAGAATATAAAATTCCTTTTTCTTCTCACTTTCCTCCATATTAAAATAGACATAGCAAGCTTTAATTTGATATCTTAACCACTTTTTAATTCCCTTTCTCCTATTTTTCATGATTTTTCGAAATCACGTCACTGTCACTGACCAAAACTGTTTTATTACAAAAACATGGTTACCACTATGAACCTACGCCCGCCCGAGTGATCCAGGATGCCGATTTCTGATTTTCTTTGGTATTTTGACCAAATCACAGAACATTCATGCAAAATTTCAGAGAAGTGTGAGATTACACACCATTTCAAACATGTATTTGGAAGGGTATGAGATTACACACCTGATTTCAGTAAGGACTAAACCTTCTTGATCGTCGGCACCTATGACACCCTAACACTCGATTGGAAAAATACCACGATGAGAGAAAGTAGTTGTTTAGGGGTAAGATTCGGCTTACCACTATTTCCGAAGGATTAACAAGTAGAAAATATCGAGTGATTTCGTCCCTAAAAATAATCGATTAGCCAACCTTTCAATCCGATTAACACCATAACCAAATAGCGATATCAAATGGACTATGAAAAGACTCCTTACCTTAATCGATGATAATCCCGATTTCCACTGATTGACTTATGGCTACGGATGAGACAAGGATATGAGATCCAGCAAGAAGAAAGAAGAATGAAGAGAGTTGAGAATGGAGGAAAGAAAGACTAACAAAGGGAGAAAAGACCCAAAATGTTACAATTACACACTTGGCAAATGTTTTTTTTTTCTTCTTCTTCAAAACCACACAAGAGAATTTGGCATACCCCTCAACCAAACCAAAAACACCCTCCAAAATAACACCACCCTCATGACCGAAACTCTCCCCATACACATCCAAAATTTTTGGCCAAATTTTTCCCCAATTCACTCTCCATCCTTCATTTTGTCTCCCACTTCTCTTTTCTTTTTTTCTCCCCAATTCACTCTCCATCCTTCCTTTTGTCTCCCATAATCACTCCCTCACCTACTCTACTAATCAATCATCATCATTCATATCTTTTTTTTTTTTTGGATGTTACATACTTTCAACTATGACAATATTAAATACAAAACACTCGAAATAAATGGAAAGCAGCAAATTACCTGATGAGGCAAGCTATCTTAATTAAGACCATTGTGTTCTACTTGTCTCTGAATTGAAAATTTTAGAAGAAAATAAAGAGAAAGAGTTAGAAAATACTTGAAAACAGATAAAATTTATATGTAATTGATTGGATAAACTATGATCACCCATAATAGACCTTGTACTTGACTTTTTGTTGAGGGAGATCGACTCCTTTAGGAGAAGTCTTTTGAGTGTTGTTTGCTAGGCAATCGGTGTTGCCCTCAACAACTAATGGTAGTGTCCCCATGTCGGGATTTTATCCCAAGCCTCTGTGCAATAATCATTGAGGATATGTGCGTAGGGATTCAAACTACCAACCAATGCATATGTAGCCTTTACCTTGCAACCTTCTCCATGAACCCATAGGGCTCTTAGCGGAATCAAGAGACAAAACCTTAACATGAGAATAATGCCATTTGTTGAGCGCTTTGTTAATAGGGTCGTACCTAGGGGAGTTAGTAGGGGACCCGACCCCCTTAAAATGAAAATTTTTCCATTTAGACCCTTTAAAATTTTTAAAATTTTAAATTAATAAACGTAAAATTGTATTTTGGCCCCCAAAAAAATGATTAAACTTTGATTTAATCCTTTAAAAATTATAAAAATATAGGTTGCTATTAAAATAGTGAAATTGCATTTTTACTATCGTAAAAATTATAATTTAATTTTATCCCTAAAAAGATTTTCGGCTTCCCCTAATAAAATCTTCGGTAAAAGATTAAAATAAAATCATATCGTAAATAACAAAAAAAGTAAGAAAATCCAATCTAACAAAGAAAATAACTTGATGTGCAAAAGCTACCATAAACCGTAATTCATGGGAAGGCTTGTTGCTCATTTTATTGGTTTCCATTTTGATTTTGCAAAAGAAGTTTGAATTTTGAAGAGAGCCTAGTACGTGAGAGAAAAGAAAAAAAAAAGGTTCATTAATTTTTACAAATACCGACATATTATATATATGATTAAAATTCCAGAATAGATTAAAAATGTTGAATTAATGATAAAATTAAATGTGAATTAATAACCACAAGTGTACTCATTACTCACCATCTCTGTTAAAAATGTTCGATGTTGTTTAGCACCCTTTGTTTGATTTTCTTCAGCTCAACCACAACATCTTTCATATCTTTTCTTTCTTCTGGTAACTCAGCTGAACAATTCAAAGCCAACTGCATGATAGATGAAATACAATTTGCTTTAACAACAAAGTACTCATCCTCTCTTCTTAATAAATCAACATCTGCAATTTATATCGCTTCTTTAGGCAATGAGCTTATTCAGATATATATATCCACATACACATGAAACAAAAATATAAAATGCAAATTAGGAAAATAATCATACAAAAATAAAAAAAAGAATTCACCTGGTACCATATACCCGATAGTTGCAAGAGTCATGGTTTGCTTCATTACTTCACCTTCTCCCAACAATTTGGCAACGCCAAAATCTCCAACATGTGCAACCATGTCTTCATCTAGTAAAATATTGCTTGGTTTAATGTCACAATGAATTATAGGTGTTGGATGCCCATTGTGGAGGTGTTCTATAGCTACCGCAACATCTATCATTATGTTGACCCTTTGTATGATATCAAGGAAACAATTTTCAGAATGTAACCATTTCTCAAGGTTTCCGTTAGAAATGTAATCAAGCACCAAGGCTTTGAATTCAATAGTTGAGCAGCAAGTAATGACCTTCACAATATTACGATGAACTATACTACGCATAGCATCTCATTCAATGTCAAAACTCCTAAATACTTCCTCTGTTTGCAAATTGAAAACTTTTATTGCAACTTCCATTCCATCTGAAAGCCTCCCTTTATATACATATCCAGAACTCCCTGAACCAAGCATATTGTTTTCCTCAAATCCATTAGTTGCTCGTGAAAGTTCAGCATGTGAAATTCTCTCGGTGTTTTCAAAGTCAACAAATCATCTTTAATTGGTAGAGTTGTACTCCTTTGGCATCTTCTATACATAATATTTAAGACTATTAGTACTACGACAATACCAATTGTTGGTAAACCATACCTAAAAGCATGCAATATAATCATTTGGGAGTTTTTGTGGATGTCGTTTTTGCAAGGTGGGACTAGCAATCTCGGTGGACCACAAAGTGCATTATTCATGAATGATGTGCTAGAAACGTTTGAAAAACATCCTTTGCTAGGAATTTCTCCTTCAAGTCTATTGAAAGACACATTAAAATACTTTAGATGCAAAAGCTTTTCCAAAGATTTGGGAATGACTCCAGAGAGATTGTTATTGCATAAATCCAAGAATTCCAAACCAATCAACTCTTCAAATGATTCAGGGATATGACCATGTAGTATATTATTTGATAAATCTAATGAAACCAAAGTTTGAGGACCCCCAAATGTGGATAAGATATCGCCCGTGAGAAGATTCCTTGATAAATTTAGTTTCAGTAGACTCCTCAAATTTCCAACATCAATAGCATGTGAATTGTGAAGATGGTTTGATGATAAATCTATTTCTAAGATATCTTTAAGATTCCACAAAGTTGAGGGTATTGCAGAACTCAATTTATTGGAATCTAAGTACAGATATCCCAAAGAAGAAATATTACCCAAACAAGAGGGTATGGATCCATTCAACTTATTCAATCTTAAAAACATCTGGTATAGTCTCTCCAAACCACAGAGGCTTTCTAAGATAGGCCCTCCTAATTTATTAGAGTAAAGATTTAGACCTTGGAGATTTCGCAGTCCTCCTATTGATGTTGGAATAAATCCACTTAATTTATTATGGCCAAGCTGTAAATCCAATAGGTTGCTTAAGTTACCTATTTGGACAGGAATTTTGCCTTTAAGCTCACAATTATCGGCATAAAAGTATTGAAGGGATTTTGAAAGATTCCCGATATAAGTAGGAAGAACGCCACCCAATGGATTTCCTGAAACATCTATTTTTCCCAAATTCCTACAATTCGTCAAAGAAGAAAGAAAGCTCCACCCATGATCAGTAGCAGATCCTGTGATCAAATTATTGTCATTGATTTGGAGCCCTTCAAGGTGTCTTAAGTTGCCAAGCGTTTTAGGGATTGGGCCAGAGAATAAGTTATGTTCCAAGGCTAGTTCCTTAAGCATGGAAGCATTGGAGATAGAGTTGGGAATGTTTCTGCTAAGTTTATTTCCCCATAGTAAAAGAATCTCAAGCTTTGGAGCATTGGTGATGGGTGGTAAATTACCTGTAAAATAGCATCTTTTAGTATACATATTCATTGAATCCCAAAATCACAAAATATATTTTTAAAATAAAACTGTAAAACTTTAAATCAATTAAGAATAAAATTTTGGCATGGAAAAATGTGATGAAACCAATTAGAAAGTTGAGACATAATAAGAAGTTTTGAGTAGTAATTAGTCCTTGTGATTTCTATAGACAAAACATATAATACACTAATAATTTTTTAAAATTATTGTAAAACTTGAAATAAAATAAAATAAAAGTTTGGGATGAGAATGTGGCATCTAATCAATCTTAAAAATGAGATTGACACTGAATAATAATTAGTTATGAATTGGGAAACAAAATGTTAAATCCTTTATTTTCTCCAAGAGTAAGAAATCAAAATAATATATTATTTGGTTGTGCAACTTTTCTCTATGTATTGAAAATTAAAAAGAATTTAATATTGTAAAATTCTATAAGTGACAAAATATTTTTTGTTTCTTTTCTAGATGATGATGCCATCATGATGTCATCATATGCCACATGGTAATTTATGATTAATTGGATATCTTAATCTATTTTTTAACGTCCAATGGACTAAACCAAGAACACTTTTATAATGTTAGAGACTACACTAGGAATGTTTGATAGTATTAGGTATTAAAGTGGGCAAAAAACATTAAGGACCAAAGAAAAAAAAATGAAAAAAAAGAGCAATATGCTGTAGGGAATAAACTGTGCACTAAGCCATTAAAAATATATCTATAATATATATAAATGCATGGATTTTGAGGAACTTTTGAACTGATAACTATATAGTTTTTGTTGTTTACTATATTATTGAATTTGTTATTTTAAATATTTTTTTTTACTTTTAAGATTTATATATACATGGATAAGAATTTTGGTTTTATTAAAATATTTGGTTAAATAAATTCACTTCATAAGAAAAATTTAGCATCCTTATAAATAACAATTTTGATTCTATTAAAAATTATTTTAAAAATATATAATATAATTTTAAAATTTATATTATATTACTTTATACTTAAATTATTATTAGATAACTCTATCATACACATACGTGCATGAAAACCACGGATTTAGAACATAAATTTGTGTTTTAAAATAACTTATGATAAATAATGAAATGTATGAATTGAATCTATTTAATAATAATAACACATGACATATCTACCATATTAAAATAAAAATAAATTAAATTGTAAGTAAAACATAATTTAAACATATGAATACATCAAATTAAAAATACTAAATGAATACAATTATTTATGATGATGTTGTTGTCAATTCCTAAGTTGGTGTCGAGTTAATTTGTGGCATCTTATGTATTGATGTGGATTCAAATATCACCATAATTTTTTAAATAAATAACTAAAATATTCTCAAATAATATAACTTATATTAAATATGAAAGGGTATTTTGTAATTTCTCAAATAATAGTATAGATATTGATGTTTTAAAAAATATTACTTTAGTTCCAAATAATTATATAACAAGTAAATTTATAATTGATGAATAAATTTATAAATAATATATTTATATGATCTAATTTATAAACAAATTAAAGAGAATGTTTTTGGAGTTTGGAAAAATTAAAGTGAAAACATACCTTCTAATTTGTTGTCAAATAGAGCTATTACTTGGAGCATAATTGAATTAAAAATACTTTCAGGAATCAGCCCGCTGAATTGATTTCCACCTAAACTTAAATTCTGAAGTGGTAACATTCAGCTATACTTGATGGAATCTGATCGGCACACATTGTCCAAAATTAAACCTGAAAAACATACCTTCGAACTGTTTAACTAAATATACTCTAAGCATATTTTTTTCCATCAAATTAACTATTTTGCATTGATGAAATAAAATGCTCTTACTTTTATTATCTATTAGAAATCAAACTCTTTTATGAAGAAAATTCTTTAAATTAAAGCAACGAAGAAAATTCAATACCTTCTAAGTTATTCCCCTTCAAGTAAAGCCCTTCAAGCTTGGGAAGAAGTTGACACATATCATTAGGCAAACTACCTGATAGGCTATTGTTGGAGAGAAGAATGGTCTTCAGTGAAGAAATGTTGAAGATCGAAGTTGGAATCTGACCTGTAAGTCCTTTAATTGCTTGAATATTAAGCACTTCCAAACTAAGAAGATTACCGATTTCCTCAGGAATTTGACCTGCACACATAGTCAAAAAATCAAGGTGTCAAACTACCTATTTTGTTAGCACAAGTCAAAGAGGTTTTCTTTTCTGTTCTACATAATTTGCACATGTTAGATTTTAATATTTTTAAGCATATTTGTTTTCGTCAAATTAACTATTTTGAACTATTTTGCCTTGAATGAAATAAAATGCTCTTACTTCTGTTATCTATTACAAATCAAACTCTTTTATAAAAAAAAATACTTTAAATTAAAGAAACAAAAAAAATTCAGTACCTTCTAGATTATTTTTTTGCTGAAGTGACTATAAAGCATTGGATGGAAAGTTCATTGCCCAAAGGAGCATGAAAATCCCCAAAACCCTAAATCCTTTCCTTTTAGCAGTGAAGAGATGGTGAGAGGAAGGAAAAAAATCACGTCAAATTAAAAGAAAAAGAAAAGAAATTGAACAAAATTAAATTTGACATGAAAATTGTTTTAATACTTTTAATTTGAGTTGGAAAATTTTGATGATGTGGCATAAAATAATTAGATAGAATTATATTTGAGGTAGTGGAAAGGGTCCATGGAATAATTTCTCTATATTATCAAATAGATGAATGATAGTTATTGAGATCAAACTAATGATTTTGAGGATTTTAATGGTTAATTTAGTGGAGAGGGTGGAAAAGAAACAAATAATTCATTATATATGTGTAATATAATTATGCAATTCAAGTAAGGTTCATACATAAAAGTTTCATAGAAGGTTCAAAGGCAATTAAATGACTTGTAAGTTTGTTGAACTTCTTTGAAAGGCCCAAAGGCAATTGAACATTTACAAAATAGTCTCTAAATACTGTAGACGCAAATCAAATCCATGGGAGCATTACAGTTGGTTAAATTGATTAAATTGAGCTTTGGCAGAAATTCCATCGTAGGAAATATTCGCAAAATCGTCTATTGAATTAGAAAAATAACATAGTCCATGAAACATAGATAGCCTAATACAAATGTCGTCGAGAAAAAAGTCTTTTTGTTTTGTAGCACATGATAGTAAAGCATGCGAAGTTTCATTCTTCTTATTGCCTTCTTTAGTTTACTTTGATCATCAACCACTAGCCAAAAACACAATTATATTAGATTATAAATGAATCATTCAATTATGATAAAATTAAATAGAAAACACCCTAAATAACTCTAAATAAATAAAAAGTAGCAAATTACCTGGCTCAATTAAGATCATTGTGTTAGACTTGTCTATGCATTAAACAATCTATACGAAAATGAAGAAAAAGACTTAGAAAACACTTGAAAATTGACAAAATGTATATGCCATTGACTGGTTAAACTATGATCACCCATAACAGACCTTGTATTTGAGTTTTTGTTGAGGGAGATCAAGTCCTTTAAGAGAAGTCTTCTGAATGTTGTTTGCTAGGTAATCGCTGCTACCCTCAACAACTAAAGGTATTATCCCCATGTCAAGATTTTATCCTCAGCCTTTACGGAATAATCATGGAGATTACATGTGCAAGGATTCAAACCACCAACCAGTGCATATGTAGCATTTACCTTGGAACCATCTCCATGAACCTACAAGGTTCTTCGCGGAATCAAGAAACAAAACCCCAACACAAGAATAATACCATCTATTGAGGGGGTCTGTTAACACAACAAATGAAATTCATACAAATTTTTTAATGAAAGTAAATATCATATTTAATTGGGGAAAAGCAACAATATAATCCAACAATAAAATCCTTAGCAAAAGATTAGAACACAGTTATATCGTAAATGAAATAAGAAACTAAGAAAATCCAATCTAACAAAGAAAATAACTTGATGCTCCAAAGCTACCATATACCGTAATTCATGGGAAGGTCTGATGCTCATTTTATTGGTTTCCATCTTGATTTTGCAAAAAGAAGTTTGAATTCTGAAGAAAGCAAATGATTGAGGGAAAGAAAAAAGATTAGTTTATTAATTTTCACGATTTATAAGACAAACCTTATGGAGACAAATAATGACATATTAGATATTTGTGGTTAAAATTCTAGAATAGATTAAAAATGTTGAATTAATGATAAAATTAATAGTGAATTAATAACAAGCGTACTCATTACTTACCTTCTTTGTTAAACATGTTCGATGTTATTTAACAGCCTTTGCTTAATTTTCTTTAGCTCAACCACATCTTTCATGTCTTTTCTTTCTTCTGGTAACTCAGCTGAACAATTCAAAGCCAACTCCATGATAGATGAAATACAATTTGCTTTAACAACAAAGTACTCATCCTCTCTTCTTAATAAATCAACATCTGCAATTTCTATCGCTCCTTTAGGCAATGAACTTTCTATCCAATGCCTTAAAGTCTCTTCTTCAACAAAAAAATTATCAGTTGGCTTTTTCTTTGTGAAAGTTTCCATAAGGACGATTCCATAACTATAGACGTCAGATTTTATAGAAACAATTCCTGCTGATCCAAATTCTGCATTTCAAGTATAATTAGAACATCATTAATCCTCAATTATTTCTAACATGCTTATTCAAATATATATCCACATACACATGAAACAAAAATATATACAAAAATAAAAAAGAATTCACCTGGTGCCATATACCCAATAGTTGCAAAAGTCATGGTTTGCTTCTTTACTTCACCTTCTCCCAACAATTTGGCAACGCCAAAATCTCCAACATGTGCAACCATGTCTTCATCTAGTAAAATATTGCTTGGTTTTATGTCACAATGAATTATAGGTGTTGGATGTCCATTGTGGAGGTGTTCTATAGCTACTGCAACATCTATCATTATGTCGACCCTTTGTATGATATCAAGGAAACAATTTTCAGAATGTAACCATTTCTCAAGGTTTCCATTAGGCATGTAATCAAGCACCAAGGCTTTGAAGTCAACACTTGAGCAGCAAGTAATGACCTTCACAATATTACGATGAACTATATTACGCATAGCATCACATTCGATGTCAAAACTCCTAAATGCTTCCTCTGTTTGCAAATTGAAAACTTTTATTGCAACTTCCGCTCCATCTGAAAGCCTTCCTTTATATACATATCCAAAACTCCCTGAACCAAGCATATTGCTTTCCTCAAATCCATTAGTTGCTTGTGAAAGTTCAGCATGTGAAATTCTTCTCAATGTTTTCAAAGACAACAAATCATCTTTAATTGGTAGAGTTGTACTCCTTTGGCATCTTCTATACATAATAGTTAAGACTATTAGTACTACGACAATACCAATTGTTGGTAAACCATACCTAAAAGCATGCAATATAATCATCTGGGAGTTTTTGTGGATGTCGTTTTTGCAAGGTGGGACTAGCAATCTAGGTGGACCACAAAGTGCATAATTCTTCATGAATGATGTGCTAGAAAAGTTTGAAAAGCATCCTTTGCTGGGAATTTCCCCTTCAAGTCTATTGAAAGACACATTAAAATACTTCAGATATAAAAGCTTTTCCAAAGATTTGGGAACGACTCCAGAGAGATTGTTATTGCATAAATCTAAGAATTCCAAACTAATCAACTCATCAAATGATTCAGGGATATGACCATGTAGTATATTTTTTGATAAATCTAATGAAACCAAAGTTTGAAGACCCCCAAATGTGGATAAGATATCGCCCGTGAGAAGATTCCTTGACAAATTTAGTTTCAATAGACTCCTCAAATTTCCAACATCAATAGCATGTGAATTGTGAAGATGGTTTGATGATAAATCTATTTCTAAGATATCTTTAAGATTCCACAAAGTTGAGGGTATTGCAGAACTCAGTTTATTGGAATTTAAGTAAAGATATCCCAAAGAAGAAATATTACCCAAACAAGAGGGTATGGATCCATTCAACTTATTCAATCCTAAATGCATCTTGTATAGTCTCTCCAAACCACAGAGGCTTTCTAAGATAGGCCCTCCTAACTTATTAGAAGAAAGATATAGACCTTGGAGATTTCGCAGTCCTTCTATTGATGTTGGAATAAGTCCACTTAATTTATTATAGCCAAGCTGTAAAAGCAATAGGTTGCTTAAGTTACCTATTTCCATAGGAATATTGCCTTCAAGCTCACAATTATTGGCATAAAAGTATTGAAGGGAGTTTGAAAGGTTCCCGATATAAGTAGGAAGAACGCCACTCAATGGATTTCCTGAAACCACTATCTTTCTCAAATTCCTACAATTCGCCAAAGAAGAAAGAAAGCTCCACTCATGATCAGTAGCAGATCCTGTGATCAAATTATTGTCATCGATTTGGAGCACTTCAAGGTGTTTTAAGCTGCCAAGCATTTTAGGGATTGGGCCTGAGAATAAGTTATGTGCCAACTCTAGTTCCTTAAGCATGGAAGCATTGGAGATAGAGTTGGGAATGTTTCCACTAAGTTTATTTCTCCATAGTAAAAGAATCTCAAGCTTTGGAGCATTGGTGATGGGTGGTAAATTACCTGTAAAATAGCATCTTTTAGTATACATATTCATTGAATACCAAATTCGCAAAATATATAATACATTAAAATATATTTTAAAATAAAAACAGTAAAACTTTAAATCAATTAAGAATAAAAATTTTGGCATGGAAAAATGTGATGAAATCAATTAGAAAGTTGAGACATAATAAGAAGTTTTGAGTAGTAATTAGTCCTTGTGATTTCTTTAGACAAAACATATAATACACTAATAATTTTTAAAATTATTGTAAAACTTGAAATAAAATAAAAATAAAAGTTTGGGATGAGAATGTGGCATCTAATCAATCTTAAAAATGAGACTGACACTGAATAATAATTAGTTATGATTTTGGAAACAAAATGTTAAATCCTTTATTTTCCCTAGAGTAAGAAATCAAAATAATATATTATTTGGTTGTGCAACTTTTCTCTAAGTATTGAAAATTAAAAGAATTTAATATTGTAAAATTCTATAAGTGACAATCTTTTTGGTTTCTTTTCTAGATGATGATGCCATCATATGCCACATGTTAATTTATGATTAGTTGGA
Source organism: Gossypium rotundifolium (assembly GCA_025506655.1). Lineage (NCBI taxonomy): Eukaryota > Viridiplantae > Streptophyta > Magnoliopsida > Malvales > Malvaceae > Gossypium > Gossypium rotundifolium. Next base: position 19,968,044 of record CP106726.1, read on the forward strand.
TATCTTAATCTTTTTTTTTAACGTCCAGTGGACTAAACCAAGAACACCTGATAATGTTAGAGACTACACTAGGAATGTTTGATAATATTAGATATTAAAGTGGGAAAAAACATTAAAGACCAAAGTAAAAAAAAAATGAAAAAAAGAGCAATATGCTATAGGAATAAACTGTGCACTAAGCCATTAAAATATATCTATAATATATATAAATGCATGGATTTTGAGGAACTTTTGAACTGATAATTATATAGTTTTTGTTGTTTACTATATTATTGAATTTGTTATTTTAAATATTTTTTATGACTTTTAAGATTTATATATACATGGATAAGAATTTTGGTTTTATTAAAATATTTGGTTAAATAAATTCACTTCATAAGAAAAATTTAGCATCCTTATAAATAACAATTTTGATTCCATTAAAATTATTTTAAAAATATATAATATAATTTTAAAATTTATATTGAATTACTTTATACTTAAATTATTATTAGATAACTCTATCATACACATACGTGTATGAGAACCAAGTATTTAGAACATAAATTTGTGTTTTAAAATAACTTATGATAAATAATGAAATGTAAGAATTGAAACTATTTGATAATAATAACACATGACATATCTACCATATTAAAATAAAAATAAATTAAATTGTAAGTAAAACATAATTTAAACATACGAATACATCAAATTAAGAATACTAATAAATACAGTTATTTATGATGATGTTGTTGTCAATTCCTAAGTTGGTGTCGAGTTAATTTGTGCCATCATAAATTTAAGTGATAAATTTAAAATTTTATATATTGATGTGGGTTCAAATATCACCATAATTTTTTGTTTTTTTAAATAAAAATTAAAGTACCCTCAAATAATATAACTTACATTAAATACTAAAGGGTATTTTTGAAATTTTTCTAACGGGTGCCCAGTTGACTCATGACACCAACTCAATCGAGAGCTTAAATAATAGTATAGATATTAATGTTTCAAAAAAAAAATATTACTTTAGTTCCAAATAATTATATAACAAGTAAATTTATAATTGATGTAAAATTATATAAATAATATATTTATATTAATTATATATAATCTACAAACTTTGAAGATCAATTTATTGAGTATCAAGAAAAGAAAAAATGAAATTGAATTAACACTAAATCAATTTTACATTTTGTACAGATGCTTTAATGAAGATAAAAATTTATTAGCATTATTTTTGAATTAAGAAAAATTATTGATATGTTTCAATTATATTTATTATTTATTATTTTTAATAATGTTGTTTTTTAATTATAAGAAGTAAAATTATATTGTATATTAAATATGGTTAATTATAACTTGAAATTTTATTATATAAATTAATATATTTTAATTATATTCAACCATTTGAATAACAAAATAAAAATTTTAATTAGAATAATTTTAAAAACATTATTTAAAAGCTAGTTAAAAATAACGTGCAACAGGTGATATGAGAATCTATGTATATAAATGTATATGTATATATATCGTTGTTTCATTTTTAAAATAAATATATTTTCCACATTGGTTTCTTTTCTTCTACAGACAAAGGATTTCTAATGATTTTTTTTTTACTTATATAAAATAGATTAGTTTATGCAATAAAAATAATTTGTTTAAAGTTCAATGAAAATTAAAATTTAAAATAAATCAATTCATATAAACTTTATTGTTTATTATCAGATTAAAATGATAAAAGTATATGATCAAAATAGAAGAAACAAATTAAAGAGAATGTTTTTGGAGTTTGCAAAAATTAAAGTGAAAACATACCTTCTAATTTGTTGTCAAATAGATCTATTTCTTTGAGCATAGTTGAATAAACATACCTGATAGGCTATTGTTGGAGAGATTAATGGTCTTCAGAGAAGAAATGTTGAAGATCGAAGTTGGAATCTGACCTCTAAGGCCTTTAATTGCTTTAATACCAAGCACTTCCAAATTAAGAAGATTACCGATTTCCTCAGGAATTTGACCTGCACACATAGTCAAAAAATCAAGGTGTCAAACTACCTGTTTTGTTAGCACAAGTCAAAGAGGTTTTCTTTTCTGTTCTACATAATTTGCACATGTTAGATTTTAATATTTTTAAGCATATTTGTTTTCATCAAATTAACTATTTTGAACTATTTTGCCTTGAATGAAATAAAATGCTCTTACTTATTGTTATCTATTACAAATCAAACTCTTATATAAAGAAAATAATTTAAACTAAAGAAACCAAAGAAATTCAGTACCTTCTAGATTATTAAACCCCAAATATAATTCTTCAAGTTGAGTCAAATTTCCAATACTTCTTGGAATGATCCCCGTAAATTGATTATAAGACAATGACAAAATTTTAAGGTTGCTGCATTTGCCCATGCCAAATGGAATGTTACCAGATAATTCATTCCAACTCAAGTGAAGCACTTCAAGCTTGGGAAGATGTTGACACGTATCATTAGGCAAACTACCTGGTAGGCTATTGCTGGAGAGATCAATAATCTTCAGAGAAGAAATCTTGAAGATGGAAGATGGAACCTGACCTGATAATTGATTGAATCCCAAGTTCAAGATCTCTAGATTAGAGATGTTAACAAGTGTTTCAGGGATTGTGCCTGTAAAGTTATTATTTTTCATTTTCAGCCATCGAACTCTCTGTAAGTTCCCAAGCCATGATGGAATTTCCCCATTAAGACAATTGAAGCTTAATCGTAAGATCTTCAAACGATGCAATTGGCCCAATTCTTTAGGGAGATGGCCATAGAAATGGTTGCTACTCAAGTCGAGAGACAGTAGAAATGAAAGATTTCCAAGGTGTGGAGGGATAGTACCCCTAAGATTCATGCTTGTAAGATTCAAAGCTATAACTCTTTTATGGAGGATGCCACAAGAAACACCGATCCAATTGCAAACAGAGGTTGAGGCCGTCCAATTGTTTGCCAAGACATTTTGAGGACCGGCAATGAGATCCTTAAACTCGGGAAGTGCAAACTGATCAGAGTTGAGATTCCTGACTGTCATAGCGAAGCAAACTACGGAATATGGTATGAATAAAGATAAAAGAAGATGAAAGCAAGTGTTGTAGTTCATGATTGCAAGAAGGAAAAAGCCAAGAAAATAAAAAAGTAGGAAAAGGGAAGTTGAGTTGATAAAATAGTTTGGATGATGAAGAAAAGCCCAGACAGCATGCTTTAATATGTTTCAACCCTCGCTTGATAAATTTAAGACTACCCTTTTGAAGAAATTTCGAAATAAATGTCAAGTCTTCTTTTAAAATTTCGTACAAAGAAGCGAATTTTCAAAATTTCTCCTAAATTTTCTTGACATTACTCCACATAATCCATTAAAAAAACTTAAAAATATATTTTATTAATTACCATATATTCTTTTATTTTCAGAACAATAAATTGTTTACAATATGCTACTAGTCCCTATAATTTAAAAGTTATAAGTATTTGGAATCTCGAGTGCATCAAATTCCTCCTTTTATTAAATGTTTTATTTTAGTTACTCTAATAAATATATCCAAATTGTGATTTAAAAGTTTGATTCTAGTAGAAATATTTCATTTATAAAATCATAAAACTTTAAAAATATTAACTCTATTAAATAAAAATGATATTTTTAAACAGTAAATGTTAACTTTATTAACACAAATGGGTCTTTTAGGTTAAACTTCATTAATTGATTTAGCTCTTCCACAAACTGTGGATAATTTGGGGATAAGAATTTCAATAATTTTAGGGTTAAAGTGTAAATTTACCGCTATATTATAAGTGAATATTGAAATTTATCACTATATTTTAATTGATACTTGTCATTACACTTTAAAAATATAATAAATTTGCTATTTAACTCATATGTGATTGAACTTTGCAAGTAAACTTAAAATTTTATTTTATTTTATCACTAAATTTGATTTGTTGAATATAGATTTTGACTTAAAACAAAATTAATAAAAAAATATTCTTTTAGATATTTTTTTAATGTTTAATAATAAGTTAATTTATAAAATATACTTTCATTAGACACAAGCATCCAAGGCGGTGAATAAACCACTGATCAAATTAATTTGGAGATATCCTTTTTCTAAATAAAATGAATTTACGAGTTTTGCTTTTTATAAAAATATTTTAATATTTTGTAGATATTAAGAGATACCAAAACTTTTTCACTAAGAAAATTTAATTCACTCAAAAATTAATTATCATAATTAAACATTAGATTTCTCATTTTAAATTTTGAATTTTTGATAATTGTGTAATTAACAAGCACCTATTTTGGGTGTTATAGGGCCTTCGCCATATGAAATATGAATTAGTAAGTAATAATAGCATGGCATTTCAAATTTGATATGAATTTTTTTTTTTTTTATTTTTTCAAAACATTAGATTATATGTCGAAGGAGAAGTATGAGAAAAAGGGCATTTACAATTTTATCTTAACTTTCGTGGGCTCATCTCAGCGTCACAAACTTTTTTTTCTTTTCACACCAGAGACTATTAATAATATTTATGTTATAAAATAAGGCAAACTACGGAACATGGTATGAATAAAGCTAAAAGAAGATGAAAGCAAGTGTTGTAGTTCATGATTGCAAGAAGGAATAAGCCAAGAAAATAAAAAAAAGTAGGAAAAAGGAAGTTGAGTTGATAAAATAGTTTGGATGATGAAGAAAAACCCAGAGAGCATGCTTTAATAGGTTTCAACCACCGCATACTTGATAAACTTGATAAATTTAAGACTACCCTAAAAGTTAAAAAGGAAAGTAAAGTTTTGAAGAAATTTCAAAATAAATGTCAAGTCCTCTTTAAAAAATACGTACAAAGAAGCGAATTTTCAAAATTTCTCCTAAATTTCCATCATCTTTTTTCTACGTAGAATTCGAATGCAAATCAATTAGCATCTAAAGTGTCAATCAATGAAACCTTCAAAAGAAAATGTGAAAGTGATTTATCAAACAATAATATTCTAACGTATAGTATATTTAGTAAATTATCAATCTAAACTTAATTAGCATCCATCAATATTTCACACATCAAAAAGCAAGCATAAAATACAGTTCAAAGTATTTGGGATAAGGAGTGCATCAAATTCCTCCTTTTATTATTATTAAAGTTTTTTTAGTTACTCTAATCAAATATATCCAAATTGTATTAGAGTTAATATTTATTGTATAAAAATATTTTAATTTTAATTTTTTTTGCAATTACAATTTAATTCTAGAAGAAATATTTCATTTATAAAACCATAAAACTTTAAAAATATTAACTCTATTAAATAAAAATGATGTTTTTAAATAATAAATGTTTACTTTATTAACACAAATGGGTCTTTAGGGTTAAACTTCAGTAATGGACGAGCTCTTCCACAAACTATGGATGATTTGGGGATAATAACTTCAATATTTCGAGAGTTAAAGTATAAATTTGCCAGTATTTAATAAGTGAATATTGAAATTTATTACTATATTTTAATTGATGCTTATCATTACACTTTAAAATATAAATAAATTTTCCATTTAACTCAAATGCGATTCAACTTTGCAAGTGAACTTAAAATTTATTTAATTTTGTCACTAATTTTGATTTGTTCAATATAGATTTTGGTGACCTTAAACAAAATTAATAAAAAAGTATTCTTTCAAATATTTTTAATGTTTAACAATAAGTTAATTTATAAAATATACTTTCATTGGACACAAGCATCCAAAGCGGTAAACAAACCACTGGTCAAATTAATTTGGAGATATCTTTTTTCTTTCTAAATCAAGTGAATTTACGAGTTTTGCTTTCTTTTAAAAATATTATCAAGAGATACCAAAATTATTTCACTAACAAATTTTAATTCACTCAAAAAGTTATTGTTTTATTTTAAGGGATCACAATTAAACATTAGATTTTTTTATTTTTAAATTTTGAATTTTTTGATAATTGCGTAATTAACAAGTACCAATTTTGGGTGTTGTAGGGCTACTACAATCTTCCCTACACGTAACTGACTCTTGAACCCATTTTTTTCTACAGAATTCAACGCAGACCTCAAATTTATCTTTTTAAAAGAATTTTAAAATCTTTGTATAAAAAAATAATTTCTTTTTGAAATTTAAAGTGATCTAAAAACACATTTTTAAATCTTTGGACCATCATATGTTGATTTCTTTATTGTATTAAGTGATTGCAATCACTCCTGATATATTGTGCTTGAGTTGTGATAAAGCCACCCGTCAACGTGTTATAATGTTCTATTGATGCTGAAACTGAAGTTTTAATTATATTGATAGAGCTTGTCCTTCAACGCGTATATCGTGTTTGTTATTTCACCCCTCAAATTGTATGGTTTCATTCATTAAATAAATTAATGAAACTCCTTTAAAAATATTTTATAAAATATTTAAAACTATTTAAAAATTATATGCCTTAAAACAATCGATAAAACATATTTTCTCTAAAAATAAATAAAAATATGTTTAAAATTTTATATGAAATTTAAAAAAATTAACAATAATATATTTTAAATTTATAGTAACGCTACGATATATATATATGTATAAGCCCAAATTGCCCGGCCCATATCGGTCCCAACCAAAACCTAACCCAATCAAATTTCAATTACCTAGCCCACTAAACAAATCGAAACAAGCAAAACCCTAGCCACTTGTGCACGCCCCTAGCCCTCGACTCTAGTCTTCCGACCACCACTTGCTCGACCCTGCCGAGGCCACTGCCCACCGCCTTTCGCATGCCTTCCCACTTGCACCACAAAACCCGCAAACAAAAAGGAGAAATGATGAAAGTAAACAAGAGTAAAACATATTGTTTTGTTTTTCTCTCTTTTCAGTCTCAGTTATAAAAACCAAAGAAACATCAATGTGAGGAGGACTTTTTTTTCGATTAAGAATTCTTTGTAAAAAAGGGCTTTTGATCTTCCGAATTCAAGAACACAAATACAAACAGAGAGAAATCAAAAAAGCAAAAAAAGAACTTTGAAGGTTATTTTTTTCTGTTCTTTGTTATTCAGTTTTGTTTTATTTGCTTTAAATCGTTTATAAACAAAAATAAAAAAAAGGGGGAACCTTTTTTTTTTCTTTTTTCCGCAATCAATAGAAAAGAAACATATTCAAAAGCAAAATAACAGTAGAGATCAAACAAAGAAGAATCCAAAACGCATAAAAAGCCAGATCAGTAACGTTCGGAGGTGATTTCACATTTTTTTTCATTCGTCGTTTCGATTTTTTTTTTATTTATTACTCAATGAAAATATATATATACATATACTTAAATTATATAAAAAGGAAAAAAGGGAAGGTTTACCTTCCCGCCACCACGCATGGTGGCGGCGCGACAAGCGATCCCTGACCGGAGCTCCCCGGAGACCCTCCCTCTCGGATCTGCAGAGGGAGAAAGGAGAGAACTCTCCTTTCTTTTTTTTAGCAAGCAGCAGAATAAAAGAAAGGGAATAAAAAACAGTTTTTATAGAGATAAAAAAACGGCGTCGTTTCGTGAGGGGGGATCCGTGCCAAAACGGCACCTTATAAAAAAACGGCGTCGTTTCGTGAGGGGGGATCCGTGCCAAAACGGCACCTTTCTGGGGCGACCCGACTCGGTACCCGGAGGGATCCGCGTGTTTTTGCGGAAGGGTCTATTTGCGCGTTTGACCCTTCCGCATTTTTTAACCTTTCCAATCCAGTTTCTGTTATTTTCATATTTGACCCTATAATTTATTCCGGTTCGCAATTTGGTCTCTGGTGCTGCTGCGCGTTTTGGCCGGAGGGGTTATTTACCTCTATGGTCCCTCCGCTTCTGTCGCGCATACAAATAGGTCCTTTCCTTTTTTTTTTTTATAATCCGCCCTAAAACTTCCGTTTTTACGCAATTTAGCCCATTTTTTAATTATTTTGCAATTTTTATCATTACTATTGTTATTTAATATTTTTATTTTCTACTATTGATTATTGATTATTATTTTATTATTTCTATTACTATACCGTTATTTTGTATATCTATATATTTTATTACTACTACCTATTATTATTATCGTTATTTTATCATCACCATCTTTGTGCTTATATTATTACCATATTGTACATTTTATTATTATTATCACTATGTATTACTCTTATTATTAGCATTTTACTATTATTATTATACTATTATTATAGTTAGTATTAATGTATTATTTTATTTTCATTATTATTGCTATTACTATTATTTGATATTATCATCATTATTAGTAGTATTTTTTCACATGTTCATCATCAAACAAAATACATTTCGTAAAATTATCATATTTCATTTAAAGGTCTTAAAATAAAGGCAATGTTTTTTTATTTAGAAATTCGGAGAATAGTGCCCTAACGTGCTGGGTTTCGATTTTCTGTTTGACTAAATAATTAAACATCCTTTTGACAAACTTCATAAATCATGAGATGACTTTGATTACGAAAGATTAAAATATCGTGTCCTAACGTACTGGACGTGATATTTATATCCTTTCGGAATAAAGAAATCTCAATTTTAACTCAAATATCTATATTTATTTTATGAGTTTAACACTGTTAACAAAAATACATTTTGCAAAATCACTATATTTCATCCCAAAGGTCTTTAAATAAGGCAATGTTTGTGTTTAGAAATTTGGGAAATAGAACCCTAACGTACTGGGTTGCGATTTTCCGTTTGACTAAATAACTAAACATCCTTTTGATAAACTTTGTAAAATCATGAGATAGCTTCGATTACGAAGGTTTAGAATATCATGTCCTAACGTGCTGGATGTGATGTTTGTACCCTCTCAGAATAAAGAAATCTCAAATATCCTAATACCTTTCAAAGGATCCGTATTGTAAAACCTTTTCAAACTTTCGACATTAAGACACTAATTAATCATTTTGGTACCAATTTTGGGCGTATCGAGGGTGCTAACACTTCCTCGTGCGTAACCGACTCCCGAACCCGATTTTCGAAATTTCGCAGACCATCAACATTGTTTTAGTAAACCCAAACGTTTTATTAAAACAGAGGTGATCTGATCACACCAAATAAAGATCAGTGGCGACTCCCATTTTTTTTATCTTCATTTTCAAAAACCAAAGTCGAACCCCTTTTTGTTTTCCAAAAAAATGGTTACGACAGCTTGGCGACTCCACTGAGGACTGATTTAGAAAGTCAAGCCATAAATTGATTATTTTCTGTCTTTTTTCAAAAGTTTGAAAGTTCGATTTGAAAATTACAATCCTTTTATTGCATGTTGTTTCGGCATTGCATTGCATGACCGTTGTGGTCACACCTTTAAGTGGGAGTGAGAAGCTACTCCTTCGTGAGGTTTTCACCTCCGCGCAGGATAGTGGATCGCTTTCGGGATACATCCGTACCTATGTCTTCGTGAGATTTTCATCTCCGTGCAACCATAGGGAAATGTATTCCTCTGAACTGAACTCGGTCTATATTAGCCTATAATGGCTGAAGACCGAGGAATCTGCTAGTTCGGGTACCCTTACCTTAGAACCAAACCACACGTAGTGAACCCTAAGAGCCCACCTTAGGTAGAACTATGTTAAACCCCTAGTGGTCACCTGGAGAGGTACTCTATTTTGTTTATTTCTCTCGTGCTTACGTGTTTTGTTTTGATTGTGATTGCATTGCATTGCATCACACCGCATCATCTTAGAAAGGAGGTGTTGATTCATATTCGATTGCTAAATAGAAGAGTTTATCATAAGGAAATATGTTACTTGATAAAGTGGATTATAATATGGTCGTTCAAACATAGTCCAGGTAAACAACGAGAGAGGACTGATAACCCACAGAAGAATACAAAACTTTGCCCGAGGATTCAAGCCGACAAAGATTATTCGAGAGTCATCATGTCTCTATTTTCTAAAAGAAGCTTATAAACATCGCGAAAGATAAGTGAGCGAAGAGGTACGGCCTGGACCAAGCAACAAGGAGCTAGAAGAGGTATCCATTGAGAAAGTTCACGGGGCACGACCATAACATCCGGATACGAAAAAGAGGATTGGTGTTTTCACCTGGACTATGAGGATAAAGCCGTATATGCAATCCGTTTTATGTAAAGAAATGTATTTTCTAGAAAAATTCTTCTAATGGAATTGAATTCATAATCAACGCCTCTCTTTCTTTTTGCATTCCTTCCATGCATTTGCATTGCATTTCATGCATTTGCATTGCATCACATCATATGCATTTAAGTCCATAGAGAGAGCCTAATTAGTTAAAATTAATATAGAGAGAGAGAAAAGGAAAATCTGGAAACTGAGAACCATTACAGTACACGTGCCAAGACAAAAAAAATGGATCAAAGATTGAACAATTCCAGAAAGACCCGCAAGACCAGATGCAAGAGCAAATGGCAAAACTCCAACAAGGGATGAGGGATCAGATGTTGGAGGCTCAAAAGAGCACGATGGCTCAAATGGCCCAAATGCTGAGTGGGGCAATGGACAAAGGAAAAGGTCCCATGAAAATTACAGGAGAAGAGAGCGAAGGCATTCCTCTGGGTTTTACCCCACCACATGCGCCAGCACAGCATGAAGAGTATCCCCAAAGGCCATCTATCACGATTAGGCCTCAACAAGGGCAAAATGATATTAGACCACCCACGAACTCCCGCATTGGCTCAGGATCCAATCCAGGAGATAACCCAGCCAATCCCGATTTGAATATAGTAGAGAGGGATCGGGCAATAGTTGAATCCTCGAGGCAATTAGAGGATCGTTGTAGATGGTTGGAGGAAAAGTTCAAGGCTTTGGAAAATACTAATCACCACTATGGTATTGACGCAAAAGACTTGAGTCTGGTTCCAGATTTAGTGCTTCCTCATAAGTTTAAGATGCCAGAATTTGAGAAATATAATGGGACCAGCTGTCCTAAAGCCTACATCATTATGTTCTGTAGACGGATGACTGGCTACGTGAACAATGATCAACTTTTGATTCATTATTTTTAAGAGAGCTTAGTGAGGGCGGCGTTCCGATGGTACAATCGACTCAGCCGTGCTAATATTAGTTCTTAGAGAGACCTAGCCCAAGCCTTTATGAATCAATACCATCATGTCACAGACATGGCACCGGATAGAATTACTTTGCAAAGCATGGAAAAAAGACAAAATGAGAGTTTCAAACAATACGCGCAAAGGTGGAAGAAGGTCACCATGCAGGTCCAACCACCCCTCTTAGAAAAGGAAACTACCATGCTCTTCATCAATACCCTGAAGGCTCCTTTCATAACCCATATGATAGGGAGTACCACTAAGAGCTTTGCCAACATGGTAATGGCAGAGGAAATGATTGAACATGCGATCAGATGCGGTAAGATTGAAGCAGGGGAAACCACCAGAAGGTCTGCTCCTAGAAAAAAAGATGACGAGGTGAATAATATAAACATGGGGGACCCAAAGTCAATTACCATTAATTAGCCAAAAATGGTGACTACTGAGTATCAAGGTTCGTCAAAGAAAGAATCCCTTACAAGGAAAAACATTGAAAAACTCCAATTTACGTCAATCCCTATTACGTATAAGGAGTTGTATCAAAGTTTATTTGATGCACACGTTGTGTCCCCCCGATATCCAAAACCAATGCAACCTCCATACCCAAAATGGTATGACCCAAACACTCAGTGTGAGTATCACGCGGGGATCACAGGCCATTCGATAGAAAATTGCCTTACTTTCAAGAAATTGGTGGAAAATCTCATCAACATGGCTATTGTAAAGTTCAATGACGGAGCAGTGGTAATTGAAATTGGGGGCAGGAGTGTTGTGTTTCCTTAAAAAAGTCATTAGAAACCTAGAAATCAGGGGATCAGAACGTCAATGGTATACCCGAACAGAACCGAGGAATAAAAGTTTTCCGAGCATCTGCCTCTATGTACTTGAGAGTGTTTTAAACAATGAGACTGTGGAAGAAATATGTATTTTTAAAGTTAACCTAGAGTAATGTGTCAAACACACTTGTTGCTTCAAGCTTGGAATCAATAAGATTTCTTTTGAGAAGTAAGCTTGACTCCAGAATTTTTATTTCAATAAAATGCATCTTTCTAAGTAAATATTTTCATTCTTTACATTTCATACTGAATATTTTTCACTCATGACCATATCATACGAATAATCGTCCTTAGGATCATCTATTCTTTGGATTTTCTGCCCACAATGGGCCCCTAGATATCAATGACATGAGTGACGCTATTACTGACTCCCTTTTTAGTGAGATATGTATCTAGAGGGATCTAAGGGCTTTAAAGATGACAAAGATTGCAACTTACTTCCCCAATGGTAGATCCTACCTTATGAAATGTCAGCAGACGCTATGAACTAACGAATGAGGTGAAGATGGAAGCCTAGCTCCTCGTAGGAATAAGGCAAGGCATCGTTGAGCTATTTTCAGGAATTCAAGATGTTTTCGTACGATCATATCAAGACATGCCAAACTACTAAAACATGGGTATGCTGTTAAGGTTGGGGTTTAAAGAACCCATGTTTTACAACAGCCTAGCTAATCAAGAGGTTCGGCCTATTGGTTCACCAGGAAAGGGAAATTGCATCTGTTATGCCATAAAATGCCAAGTCGAGGAAGACTGTGCCTCCTCCGTTTTCCCTATATGAAGCATAGATGTTAACAAGCCAGTCTCCTCAAAAGCTTTTTCATATTCATGGTCGTTGGTTACCTCACTGAGAGGGTGAAGGTCGCTTCATATGCCAAAATTACAAAGTCGGCAGTCATCAAATTCAAAATAAACATTCAAGATTTTTGTTGAAAAAACGACTGAGACTTGTAAAGGTTGGCATAGAGAAGTTACCATTTATCCTTTAGGTTCCTTGGACGTTGGCCAAGACTTTTGCCGGGGCATCTTTCCCATTGGTTTATAAAAGGGAAACAATTGTTGGAAGATAAGATTCCTTTTCCCCAAGCTTGGATTGAATTAGATGAAGCAGAATGCCTCTAGTAAGCTTGATTGAAAGTGCTCAGCATGGTCAAATGTACCAAAAACGGACACGGGCTTATGACAAAAAGGTTCATTCAAGAGAATTTCAGGAAGAGGACCTAGCATCAAGAAAGATTCTTCTTATCCAAAAGAACTCCAAGGAAAAAGTAAATGCCTTATACAAAGAAAGAAGGCACTGTTACAGGAAAAATGGGTGTTAACCAAGAGGGATGGCAAGGACCGCCCAATCCGGTGAGTTCAGTTCAATAAAAAGTTTTCCAAAAAAATGAAAAAACACGAAAAAAGAAAAAAGAAAAAAAAAAGGAAAGGCCAAGGCGAAAACCCGAAGGGCGCTTTGAGATCAAAGGGTATTTGAGTTGAAAACCAGAAGGGTCATACAAGCCCAATTACGCCTACCCATTTTACAATAAATTAAACCCAAAACCCAAAACTAAACCCTGCACCCAATTAACCCTAAGACCCAAATACCAGCCCAATTTAGACCAACCCTAATCGAAAAAGAAAAAGAAGAAACCCTAGGCGCCGAACCAACCCCCACCGCCTCCGACACCACCTACTCCACGCACCAACACCATCATTCCCATCGCCTCACCCATACCCTGTAAAAGGAAACTAACATGCAAAGAAGCAGAGGCAACAGAGCAGAGAAATGCAAAAGAAAATGACAAAAATAATTGTAAAAGGCTATAAAAAGCCGAATGAAACACCAGTGTAAGAGGTCTTTTTTTGGGCAATCAATGGAAAAGAAACAGATTCAAAAACAAAATAACAAGTAGATATCAAACAAAGAAGAATCAAAAACGCATAAAAAGCCAGATCAGTAACGTTCGGAGGTGATTTCATATTTTTTTTTCATTCGTCGTTTCGTTTTTTTATTTATTACTCAATCAAAATATATATATACATATACTTAAATTATATAAAAAAAAGAAGAAAAAAAGGGAAGATTTTACCTTTTTACCACCGTCTTGCGATGGCCGACGATGGCGCCTGCACGACGATTTACCGGCCGGTCGAATCCCACCGCCATCTCCTCTCGGAGAAAAAAGAAGAGAAAGAATTTTTTTAAAAACAAAGAATGAAATGATTTTTTGGGGTTTAGGGCTTTATATAGCCCATAAACGACGTCGTTTTGGGTGGCCTTTAACCCCAAAACGACGTCGTTACTCGGTCCGACCGAACCCGACCCGCTCCAGATAGGATCCGCGTGTTTTTTAAACCAAAGGGGAAATTGCGCTAATGGCCCTTCCGCATTTTTGTGTTTTTAAAATCAAATCTTTAGTTATTGCAATATTGGCCCAGCAATTTCATGCGGTTTGCGATTCAGTCCCTCCCTCAGACGCTGAGTTTTAAATTATGGGAAAATTGCCCCTTTGGTCCCCCACTTCCACACGCGCGTGTTTTTAGCCCCTAAGTCACTACTTTATTTACAATTTGACCCCAAACTTCCATTTTATGCAATTCAAATTTATTTTTCAACTATTTTGCAATTTTTATTATTGTTACTAACATTTAATATTTTATTTTATCTTTATTATTATATTTACTATTGTTATTATTATTTATTATTATTATTTCTATTATTATTCCATTATTATTATTATTATTATTTATTATTCAGTATATGATATATGTTTTGTTTATCATTGTTACTATTATTATTATATTATTATTATTATTATTATTATTATTATTATTATTATTATTATTATTATCGTTATACATATATTATCATCGCCATTCTTTCTTACTATTACTATTATATATATATATATATATATATATATTACTATTATTCGCTTACTATCATTTTTATATTATTACCATTATCTTATATGTTATTATTTTATTATTTAATTTTCATCACTAATTTTATTATTCTATTTTTACCACTAATATTATATATATGTATTATTCATATTGGTATAGTATTATCATTGTTTTATACCATTGTCATATTATTATTATTTGTATTCTTATATTCACTATATTTATATCTACGTTTATCTTTCTTAATTTCATATTATTACTACATAAAATATATTTTGAAAATCATCATATTTCATTTTAAGGTTTTAGAATAAATGTGATGTTTCGTATTTAGGAATTCGCAAAATAGTGCCCTAACGTGCTGGGTTGCGATTTTCTGTTTAACTAAATTACTTAACATCCCTTTTACGAAGTTTCGCGAATCATGAGACAACTTTGATTGCGAGAGATTAAAACATTGTGTCCTAACGAAATGGATGTGATGTTTATATCTTTTCGGGATAAAGAAATCTCAAGTTTTGACTCGAGCCTTTTCCTTGATTTAATCGACACGATGCATTTTGTAAAATTGCTACACTCCATTTAAAGGTTTTAAAATAAAGGCAATGTTTTGTATTTAGGAATTGGGAATAGTGCCCTAACGTCTTTGGGTTGTGATTTTCCGTTTGACTAAATAACTAAACATCCTTTTGATAAACTTCGTAAAATCATGAGATAGCTTTGATTACGAAGGTTTAGAATATCATGTCCTAACGTCTTGGATGTGATGTTTGTACCTCTCTGAACAAAGAAATCTCAAATATCCTAAAACCTTTAAAGGATCCGTATTTTAAAACCTTTTCAAACTTCCGACATTAAGACACTAATTAATCATTTTGGTACCAATTTTGGGCGACGAGGGTGCTAACCCTTCCTCGTATGTAACCGACTTCGAACTCATTTTTGGATTTCGAGACCAAAATTGTTGTTTTGATAAATCAAACTGCTTATTAAAACAACCGCTTTTACTGGGTGACCCGATCACACCTCAACAAAAAGGGATTGGTGGCGACTCTCGTTTTTTTATTTTTAAAACCCAAAGTCGAACCCTTTTTTGTTTTACAAAAAAAAATGGTTACGACAGCTTGGCGACTCCACTAGGGAAGTTTTAGAAAGTCAAGCCATGAATTGATTATTTTCTGCCTTTTGTCAGAATTTTGAAAATTCGATTTGAAAATTACGATTTTTTTATTGCATGTTGTTTTAATTTCGGCATTGCATTGCATTACCGTTGTGGTCACACCTTTAAGTGGGAGTGAGAAGCTACTCCTTCGTGAGGTTTTCACCTTCGTGCAGGATAGTGGATCGCTTTCGGGATACATCCGTACCTATGTCTTCGTGGGATTTTCATCTCCGTACAGCCATAGGGAAATGTATTCCCCTGAACCGAACTTGGTCCGTATGAGCCATAAATGGGTGAGGATAGAGGAATTTGCTAGTTCGGGTACCCTTACCTTAGAACCAAACCACATGTAGTGAACCCTAAGAGCCCACCTTAGGTAGAACTATGTTAAACCCTTAGTGGTCACCTGGATAGGTACTCTATTTTGTTTATTTCTCCTGTGCTAACATGTTTTGTTTTGTTTGTGATTGTATTGCATTGCATCGCATCGCATCATCTTAGAAAGGAGGTGTTGACTCATATTCAATTGCTAAATAGAAGAGTTTATCATAAGGAAATGTGTTACTTGATAAAGTGGATTATAATACGGTCGTTCGAACATAGTCCAGGTAAACGACGAGAGAGGAGTGATAACCCACAGAAGAATACAAGACTTTGCCCGAGGATTCAAGCCGACAAACATTATTCGAAAGTCATCATATCTCTATTTTCTAAAAGAAGCTTATAAACATCACGAAAGATAAGTGAGCGAAAAGGTACGGCCTGGACCAAGCAACAAGGAGCTAGAAGAGGTATCTGTTGGGAAAGTTCATAGAATACGACCATAACATCCGGATACGAAGAAGAGGATTTCACCTGGACTATGAGGACAAAGTCGTATATGCAATCCGTTTTATGTAAAGAAATGTATTTTCTAGAAAAGTTCTTCTAATGGAATTGAATTCACAATCAACGCCTCTCTTTCTTTTTGTATTTCATGCATTTGCATTGCATTTCATGCATTTGCATTGTATCATATCACGTGCATTAAAATTTGTAGAAAGACCCTAATTAGGTGAAGTTATTTCAGTAACCTAGAAGCCATGGACCGAAGGTTGGAGAGATTAGAGCAAAGACAAATACTGATGCAAGAGCAATTGGCTAAAATTCAACAAGATATGCGAGATCAAATGAATATGATAAGCCAGTTAACCAAGATACTAACCGGAGGACTTGAAAAAAGGAGTGGTTCAATGGTTAACGGTGTGGATGATGATGAAGAAATCGTTTACTCCCCGATAAATATTTCGACTCAACTAGACGCGCAGTCGCATGGGGTACATGCCATTATCGAACCCCAATGTCAGACTAATACCTCGGCCTTGTTGAACTTCTCGATGGGCTCATGTTTTAGCCCTGAGGATGATCGTGCCAAACCGATTGTTCAGGCAGAGATAAAGGAAAGGAGAGAGTGGACTTTGAAGGCCCCAAAGAAGAAGGAAAAGGAAGCAGGTAGTACGAGTAGGTATGAAAAGGGCCATTCGGAGCCAATTACAGTAAGCCAGCTAAGGATGGTGACTACCAGCCATCAAGAGCCCCCTAGGTAGGATTTCAACTCAAAGCCTAACACCGGAAGGCTCCAGTTCACGCCCATCCCGATGACATACAAGGAGCTCTATCAAAATTTATTTGATGCGCATGTGGTGTCTCCTCACTACTTAAAACCAATACAACCTCCATACCCCAAATGGTATGACACAAAAGCTCAATGTGAGTATCATGCGGGGATTATAGGACATTCAATAGAAAATTACCTTACTTTCAAAAAGTTGGTCGAAAAGCTCATTGAAATGGGAATTGTGAAGTTCGACGATTCTTCAAAACCTAATCGCTCTGACAAAGCAGTAAATGCGATAGTTGGAGGTAGAGGCAAGAGAGTTGCGATGCCTTGAATAAGACAAGAACCCAAAAGGAATATCGAGGAGTCTGAATAACATATCTGAAGAAGGAATTTAGGGAATAAAGTTTTCAAGCCCTTATATGCTTGGGAGAGTTTTGAACAATGGGGCTGTGGAAGAAATCCCTGCATTTTTAGAGCTAATCTAGAGTAATACTCGGAACACACTTGTTGCGTTAAGTCTAGAAGCAATAAGGGTCCCTTTTGTGAAATATGACTTTGTATAAGACATCGTTATTTTCAATGAAATGCATCTCCACCATCTTTTGAGTAAATTTTTTTTCTATTTTCATTCATCATCATTATTCTTCTATTCTTTAGATATTCTTCTAAATATCTCCATTCTTCATACATCATGCCAATAAATATGCTTAGATTCCTTTGTTTTATGAGCCTTTATTCATCTCCATAATAGGTCCCCAAATATCAATGATTCGAGTAACGCTACCGATGACTCAGAATGTCCCTTTGAGCAAGATATGGGTACGAAAGATTTTTAGGATTTTGAAGATGACCAAGGTTGTGACCTATCTCCTGAACTGTTAAGGATGGTAGAACAAGAGGAGAAACAAATTCTACTTCACAAGGAGTCAGTGGAAATAGTGAACCTGGGGGATGGACAAGAAAAGAAGGAAGTGAAGATAGGAGCTGGTATCACCGCAGAGACAAAGCGAGACCTCATTGAGTTACTCTAAGAATTCAAAGATGTCTTCAAGTGGTCGTATCAAGACATGCCTGGGCTAAGCACTGATATTGGGGTACGCCGTTTGCCCATAAAGGAAGAGTACAAACCGGTCCAATAGAAACTTCGGAGGATAAAGCCAGATGTTTTGCTGAAAATAAAAGAAGATGTCAAGAAGCAATTTGATGCAGGTTTCTTGCAAGTGGTCAAGCACTCGAAATGGGTAGCCAATATCATCTCTGTCCCTAAGAAAGATAGGAAAGTACGAATGTGTGTAGACTACTGGGATCCAAACAAGGCTAGCCCGAAAGATAATTTTTCGTTACCTCATATTGACACCTTAGTGGATAATACGGCGGGTTATTCATTGTTCTCATTCATGGATGGCTTCTCAAGATACAACCAGATAAAGATGCTTCCTGAAGACATGGATAAAACCACATTCATAACCATGTGGGGAACCTTTTGCTATAAGGTAATGCCATTTGGGCTGAAGAATGCTGGAGCAACATATCAGAGAGCCATGGTAACCCTATTCCATGACATGATGCACAAAAAAATTGAGGTTTATGTCGACGATACGATCGCCAAGTCTCGAACTGAAAAGGAGCATGTCCAAGTCTTAAGGAGATTATTTTTGAGGTTGAGGAAAGTCCAGCTAAAGCTTAACCCGACAAAGTGTACCTTTGGAGACAGGTTAGGGAAACTGCTAGGATTTATAGTCAGCGAAGAGGGGGTTGAGGTTGACCCAGATAAAGTCAAAGCTATACAAGAATTACCTCCGCCTTGCACGCAAAAAGAAGTTTGAGGTTTCTTAGGAAGATTAAATTACATTGCTCGGTTCATTTCACAGCTAATTGAGAAATGTGACCCCATATTTCGTCTTCTTAAAAAAAACACAATCCAGGTGTGTGGGACGAGGAATGTCAGAAGACCAATACCTGTCTAATCCTCCAGTATTGACGCCGCCTAATCCAGATAAGCCTTTAATCCTCTATTTGACGGTACTTGGTAATTCAATGGGATGTGTGCTTGGCTAATACGATGAGTCAAGAAAGAAAGAAAAGGCAATATATTACCTTAGTAAGAAATTCACTGAATGTGAAACAAGGTACTCACCAATTGAAAAATTTTGTTGCGCCTTGATCTGGACAACTCGGAGATTGAGGCAGTATATGCTGTATCATACGACTTGGCTCATCTCGAAGCAAGACCCACCGAAATACATGATGGAATCGACTGCCTTGAACGAACGAATGGCCCGATGGCAAATTTTACTTTTTGAGTTTGACATAGTTTATGTAAACCAAAATGCAGTAAAAGGAAGTGCAATAGGGAATTTTTTGGCCAGTAGAGCTCTAGCAGATTATGAGCCTTTGGACTTCGATTCCCCTAATGAAGACCTAATGTACGTAGCAACCACTGAATAAGGTACCCCGAAAAGTCGTCCTTGGAAACTGAACTTCGACGGGGCATCGAATGCTATGGGCAATGGAATTGGGGCAGTTCTGGTGTCCCCAAATGAAGATCATTACCCATTCACTTGTAAATTGGATTTTGATTGTACAAACAATATGGCAGAGTATGAAGCTTGCATCATGGGTATCCGTGCCGCTATAGAACACAAAATTAAGACGCTGGAAGTATACGGAGACTTTGCATTGGTGATTTATTAAAGGAGAATGGGAGACGAGAGATCCTAAGTTGGTCGAATACAAAAGATTGGTCCAAGAACTGATCAAAAAGTTCGATGACATCACTTTTAGTTATCTGCCAAGAGACAAAAATCAGATGGCTGATGCTCTGGCCACCTTGGCTTCCATGGTCTGAATAAACAAGGAAGATATGAGGCCTATACAAATGAGCATTTATGAGGCCCCAACCTATTGCTACAATATGGAAGAAGAGGAGCAAAATGATCACCCGTGGTATCACGATATACTACAATACGTGAAAGACCATAAATACCCTGATCAAGAAATCGAAAATGACAAAAGGACGTTGAGAAGACTAGCTTGTGACTATGTCTTAGACGGAGAGATCCTATACAAAAAAAGAAAGGATCAAGTGCTATTGAGATGTGTGAATGGCGCCGAGGCTAAGCAGATCCTAGAAGAAGTCCATGAGGGTGTCTGTGGAACACATGCCAATGGGTTCAAAATGGCCAGACAAATCATGAGATTCGGGTATTATTGGTCTACCATGGAAAGAGATTGCATTGATTATGCTAAGAAATGTCATAAGTGCCAAATTTATGGGGACATGATCCATGTACCACCCTCACTTTTACATGTTATGACCTCCCCATGGCCTTTTTCTATGTGGGGCATGGACATCATTGGACCAATCTCTCCAAAAGCTTCCAATGGACATCGGTTCATCTTCGTGGTGATCGATTACTTCACTAAATGGGTGGAGGCCACTTCATATGCTAATGTGACAAAATCAGCAGTCAGCAAGTTCTTAAAAAAGGAAATCATATGTCGATATGGAATGCCTGAGAAGATCATATCTGATAATGTGTTAAACTTGAACAACAGCATGATCGCAGAAGTCTGTACGCAATTCAAGATCAGACATCACAATTCGTCACCATATCGCCCAAAGATGAACGGTGCAGTAGAAGCAGCTAATAAGAACATCAAGAGAATAGTAGGGAAGATGACTGAGACTTACAAAGATTGGCACGAGAAGTTACCATTTCCCCTTTTCGCCTATCGAACGTCGGTCAGAACCTCCACCGGGGCAACTCCTTTCTCATTGGTTTACAGAATGGAGGCGGTTTTACCCATCGAAGTTGAAATTCTTTCTTTTCGAATATTGTCTGAACTAAAATTAGATGAAGCAGAATGGATCCAAGTTCAATATGATCATTGAATCGATCAAGAAAAGAGACCAAAGCTATCCGTCATGGTCGGATGTACCAAAAGCGAATGATGCGAGCGTACAACAAAAAAGGCCCAAGAGAATTCCACGAGGAGACTTAGTTTTGAAAAAGATCCTCCCATACAAAAGGATTTCAGAGTGAAATGGATGCCAAATTGGAAGGACCTTACATGGTGAAAAAGGCTTTCTCGGAGGGCACTAATTTTGGCCGAGATGGATGAAAAAATTTATCCAATCCCATAAATCCAGATTCAGTTAAGAAGTATTATGCTTGAAGAAGGGAAAGGCTAAAGTGAAAACCCGCAAAGGGCGCTTTAAGACCTAAAAAAAAAAAGAAGAAGAAGAAAGAAAGAAAGAAAAGAAAGAAAAAAGAAAAGCGGAGAGGCTAAAGCGAAAACCCGAAAAGGGCACTTTGAGACCAAAGGGGTTTTGAGTCGAAAACCCGATAAGGGCGGCTCAAATTCTGACAAGAGGAAGGGTATGTGACGATTTTGTTCTCCCAGAATTAGCAAAAAGGGAGGAATGTTACACCTCAGAACATCTACAAAGCACTGCAGATCTTCCAACATCTATTCAGCTCAAAATGATCTTCAGAAGGATTTGATAGTGAAGCTCAGGCTGCGATATCTGGGGTGCCCACTTTTTCTTTTTACCCATTTTTTGTATTCTAATAATGTTTTCTTTTGTTGATTAATCCAATTCCATTCTTCATAAATTCCATTGTTATTTTAAATCTCTAAGCTATTTGCAATTGAAATAACGACCCATGGACCCATAATGCTTCCATAAAAGGACTCCCGCCTATTACTCTAGAAGCCTCTAAACAGCGCAGGAACCTGAAACAAGACTGTTGTCTAGAACCACCACGCTTAGGGGTCAGAAACATTCGAGGAAGAAGAGTTTAAAATCATGGCTATTTCCCTAGATTCTCTGTCAAAGATATCAGACAAGATGTTGCGTCTGTGCCGTGACCTTGACGAGCGAGCGAGCAATTACGGCCCTAAGCTTGTAAAAAGAGATCATTCCCATGACATCCTGCATTCATGCAAATGTTCTCCATAATATCATTTAGCTAGGAGCATTCTATTTATTACAATCATTGCATCTTAATGGAAAACCATCATTCTCATGACATTCTGCATTCATGTAAATGTCATCCATATCACACATAGTTAGGAGCATTTGAGTCATTCCGACCATAGCATCCGCATCATTTGGCATAAACACAAGCATATAAATCGAGTCTACAGGATATGTCCCTAGAGGACGGTGTAGCAATACTATTGAAGATTGTCCTATTGCCATCGACCAGCGGTGGAATAGGTTGAAGATTGTCCTATTACCATCGACCAGCGGTGGAATAGGTTGAAGATTGTCCTATTACCATCGACCAGCGGTGGAATAGGTTGAAGATTGTCCTATTGCCATCGACCAGCGGTGGAATAGGTTGAAGATTGTCCTATTGCCATCGACCAGCGGTGGAGTAGGTTGAAGATTGTCCTATTGCCATCGACCAACGGTGGAATAGGTTGAAGATTGTCCTATTGCCATCGACCAGCGGTGGAATAGGTTGAAGGTTATCTTATTGCCACTGACCAGTAGTGGAATAAGTTGAAGATTACCCTATTGCCACTGACCAGCAGTGGAATAGGTGGAATACCGTCATATTGCCATCGACCAGTGGTGGAATAGGTTGAAGACCATCCTATTGCCACTGACCAGCAGTGGAATGGGTCAAAAATTGTAGATCTTGTCGCCCTAACCAGTAGTGGGGCAAGATCGAAGGCAAATCTTGGCTCCCTAACTAGTAGGGAACAGGACTTAGGCCACCATCCTATTGCCACTGACCAGCAGTGTGATAGGTCAAAAATCATAGATCTTGTCTCCCTGACCAGTAGTGAGGCAAGATCGAAGGCAAATCTTGGCTCCCTAACCAGTAGCGAATATGATTTAAGCCACCGTCCTATTGCCACTGACCAGCAGTGGAATAGGTCAAAAATTGTAGATCTTGTCGCCCTGACCAGTAGTAGGGCAAGATCGAAGGCAAATCATGGCTCCCTAACCAGTAGGGAACACTATTTAAGCCACCGTCCTATTGCCACTGACCAGCAGTGGAATAGGTCAAAAATTGTAGATCTTGTCGCCCTAACCGATAGTGGGGCAAGATCGAAGGCAAATCCTGTCTCCCTAAATAGTGGGGAACACGATTTAAGCCACCACCCTATTGCCCTGACCAGCAGTGGAATAGGTCAAGATCGTCGATCTTGTTTTCCTAAATAGCAGTGAAACATAATCGTCCTATCTTCTTGACTAGCAATGGAACAAGCCGAAGATTCCAAACCTTATTTCCCTGAAGTTGCAATGGAGCTGGGCTGAAGATACAAATCTATCTCCATGAAGTTACGGTGGAGCAATTCAAAACAAACAAGTCTCATCCCTTTGAAGTCACAGTAGGAGCAAATTAAAGCTACAGGAGCAGTGAATGGATCAAAGCGACAAGATGCGATGGACTAGAATGAAGCTACCTGAAGAAGAATGGCACCAAAGAAGTCAAGAATCGACGAGACCGGGCAAAATTGGCCTTTTGAAAGTCTTTGCTCCATTCCTGCTGCACGACAATGAGCAAAGAGGGCAACAGACAAGCCCAATTTCGCCTGCCCATTTTACAATAAATTAAACCCAAAACCCAAAAACTA
The DNA here is from genome assembly GCA_025506655.1 of Gossypium rotundifolium. Classification (NCBI taxonomy): domain Eukaryota; kingdom Viridiplantae; phylum Streptophyta; class Magnoliopsida; order Malvales; family Malvaceae; genus Gossypium; species Gossypium rotundifolium. The sequence continues at coordinate 19,992,153 of CP106726.1, forward strand.
AACCCTGCACCCAATTAACCCTAAGACCCAAATACCAGTGCCCAATTTAGACCAACCCTAATCGAAAAAGAAAAGCAAAAGAAACCCTAGGCGCCGAACCAACCCCACACCGCTTCGACAAATACCGCCTCCCTCGCACCACCACCACCTTCCCATCGCCTACCATACCCCGCAAAAGGAAACCAACACGCAAAGAAGCAGAGGCAACAGAGTAGAGAAATGCAAAAGAAAATGACAAAAATAATTGTAAAAGGCTATAAAAAGCCGAATGAAACACCAGTGTAAGAGGTCTTTTTTTGGGCAATCAATGGAAAAGAAACAGATTCAAAAACAAAATAACAAGTAGATATCAAACAAAGAAGAATAAAAAATGCATAAAAAGCCGATCAAGAACGCTCGGAGGTGATTTCACATTTTTTTCATTCGCGCGCTCTTTTTATTTATTACTCAATCAAAATATATATACATATACTTAAATTATATAAAAAAAGAAGAAGAAAAAAGGGAAGATTTTACCTTTTTGGCCATCATGGCGATGGTAATGACGGCGTTTACACGACGGCGACTACAAAATCCCACCGTAGTCCCCTACAGAGAAAAAAGAAGAGAAAGAATTTTTTTTAAAACAGCAGCTAAAATGATTTTTTTGGGGGTTTAGGGCTTTATATAGCCCCACAAAACGATGTCGTTTTGGGGGCTAGCCTTTAACCCCAAAACGACGTCGTTTCACCTGGTCCGACCTGAACCCGACCCGCTCCAGATAGGATCCACGTGTTTTTAAACCAAAGGGGAAATTGCGCTAATGGCCCTTCCGCATTTTTGTGTTTTTAAAATCAAATCTTTAGTTATTGCAATATTGGCCCAGCAATTTTATGCGGTTTATGATTCATCCCTCCTCGAATATTGAGTTTTAAATTATGGGAAAATTGCCCCTTTGGTCCCCCACTTCCACGCTCGCATGTTTTTAGCCCATGAGTCACTACTTTATTTACAATTTGACCCCAAACTTCCATTTTTATGCAATTCAAATTCTTTTTCAACTATTTTGCAATTTTTTATTATTGTTACTAACATTTAATATTTTATTTTATCTTTATTATTATATTTACTATTGTTATTATTATTATTTATTATTATTATTTCTATTATTATTCCATTATTATTATTATTTATTATTCAGTATAATGATAATTTATCGATCGTTACTATTATATTATTATTATTATTTTTATTATTATTATTATTATTATTATTATCATCGTTATTAAATATATTATCATCGCCATTCTTTCTTACTATTACTATTATATACATATATATATATATACTATTATTCATTTACTATCATTTTATATTATTACCATTATCTTATATGTTATTATTTTATTATTTAATTTTCATCACTAATTTTATTATTCTATTTTTACCACTAATATTATATATATGTATTATTCATATTGGTATAGCATTATCATTGTTTTATACCATTGTCATATTATTATTATTTGTACTCTTATATTCACTATATTTATATCTACGTTTATCTTTCTTAATTTCATATTATTACTACATAAAATATATTTTGAAAATCATCATATTTCATTTTAAGGTTTTAGAATAAAGGTGATGTTTCGTATTTAGGAATTCGCAAAATAGTGCCCTAACGTGCTGGGTTGCGATTTTCCGTTTAACTAAATTACTTAACATTCCCTTTACGAAGTTTCGCGAATCATGAGACAACTTTGATTGCGAGAGATTAAAACATTGTGTCCTAACGAAATGGATGTGATGTTTATATCTTTTCGGACAAAGAAATCTCAAGTTTTGACTCGAGCCTTTTCTTTGATTTAATCCGATACGATGCATTTTGTAAAATTGCTACACTCCATTTAAAGGTTTTAAAATAAAGGCAATATTTTGTATTTAGGAATTCGGGGAATAGTGCCCTATCGTGCTGGGTTGCGATTTTCCGCTTGACTAAATAACTAAACATCCTTTTGATAAACTTCTTTTAGAATATTATGTCCTAACATGTCGGATGTGATGTTTGTACCCTCCTGAACAAAGAAATCTCAAATATCCTAATACCTTTTAAAGGATCCATATTTTAAAACCTTTTCAAACTTCCGACATTAAGACACTAATTAATCATTTTGGTACCAATTTTGGGCGACGAGGGTGCTAACCTTCCTCGTATGTAATCGACTTCCAAACTCGCTTTTTAGATTTCAGAGACCAAAATCGTTATTTTGATAAATCAAACTATTTATTAAAAACAACCGTTTTACGGGTGACCCGATAATACCTCAACAAAAAGGGATTGGTGGCGACTCCCCCTTTTTTTTCATTTTTAAAACCCAAAGTCGAACCCTTTTTTGTTTTCCAAAAAAAAATGGTTACGACAAGGGCAACTCAAAATTTTGATCGAAAGTAGGGGATACAGTAGTCTTGCTACGCTCGAAGAAGTATGTTACGTCTTGGGGCATCGACAAAGTACTCTGGATCCCCTAAACACATATTATGCTCAAAATGGTCCTCAAGAAGTTGGAACAGAGAAGCTCAAGCTGCGATATCTGGGGCACTTAGTTTCCATTTTACCCATTTTTGTTACTTGTGGTTATTTTATTCCTTTCAAAATACCACCGATAAATTTCTTTCTTAATTGCATTTGCTAGCATTGATTAACTTGTTTGTTTCGAGCTATGCTCCCAATCAATTTCCTTTTGTCCATTGTTACAATCTTTTTCAAGCATTTTGCATTGAAATAACGATTAGTGGACTAATAATACTTTCATAAAAGGAGTTTTGCATATTACTCGGAAGCTTCAATAATAGAAGGACTCAAACAGACTATTGTTTAGAACTCACTCACTCAAGGTTTGGAAATATTGAGAAAGATGATTATCTCTTTGGACCTTTTATTGGTTGAACAAAAGACAATACATTTCACGGTGATACGACCTTGACAGTTAACGAGCAATGTCAACCCAAAGAAGACAAAGGGATCATTCTTGGGAAAAGAAAATGATACTCTGCATTCATGCACATATCGAGCCTACACATCGGTCATTACACCGTTGAATGGTGTAATGATCAAATTGATCCTATACCTGAGTTACAGCAGGATGGATAGAAGAAACCAAATGTTATTCTCCTAAAGTTGCGGTGAGAGATGCAAACTTTATGTCCCGTAAGTACAGTGGAAGGGACTCAAATCACAGCAAGCAAGCTTGTTGAGCGAATATTATCGTTTTTTGGGTTTTCTATCAAAGATCTTTTGAACGAGAAAGCATGATAACGCATCGGTGATAGAACCTTAATGAACTACGAGCAATGACGACCCCAAGTATTTAAAAAGGGATCATTTCATTTTGCATTCATACATCATTTCAAAACACGTTTAGTTAGGAGCATTCGACTCATTGCATCCTAATCATCATAAAAAGACCATTCTCATGACATTTTGCATTCATGCAAATATCGTCTATTGCACCCCAATCATTATACATTTAACAAAAGATCATTCTCATGACATTCTAAATTCATGCAAATATCATCCATAGTTATCTAGTTAGGAGCATTCAAGTCATCCTGATCATTGCATCCTAATCATTGTAAAAAGATCATTCTCATGACATTCTGCATTCATGAAAGTGTCATCCATAACACATGTAGTTAAGAAGCTTTGAGTCATTCTGATCATAGCATCCTCATCATTTGCATAAGCATAAGCACATAAAATTAATTCTATAGGACAGGTTTCTCGAAGAACGGTGTAACAATAATTAAGTTCAGATTTTGTTCCCTCGAGATGGTAGTAGAGCAGACTGGAGATTGAAGTCTTCCTGAAGATAGTAAGGAAGCAAATTGAAAAGTTTAGATTTTGTTCCCTAGAGATGATAGTGGAGCAGAATGGAGATTGAAGTCTTCCTGAAGATAGTAAGGAAGCAAATTTTAAAGTTCAGATTTTGTTCCCTAGAGATGATAGTGGAAGCGGATCAAGATTGAAGTTTTCCTGAAGATAGTAAGGAAGCAAATTGGAAAGTTCAGATTTTGTTCCTTCGAGATGGTAGGGGAGCAGATTGAAGATTGAAGTCTTCCCGAAGATCGTAAGGAAGCAAATTGAAAAGTTCTGAATTCTCATTTCCTCGGCGCCCAAAGGAGTAGGTTGAGATTACAAATCCTGCCTCCTCGAGTTAACAATGAGGATCAATCATTATTCCTTTGAAGTTTCAAGAAGAGAAGATGGAGATTACAAATCTCTTCTCCCCAATTCTTATTTCTCGAAGTTCTGTGGAGCAGGTTGAGATTGCAAATCTCATCTCCCTGAGTTAACAATGAGGTTACATCCTTAATTCTCTGAAGTTTCAGTAAAGAAGATGGAGATTACAAATCTCTTCTCCCTGAATTCTTATTTCCTCGAAGTTCCCGTGGAATAGGTTGAGATTACAAATCCTGTCTCCCTGAGTTAACAATAAGGTTACATCCTTAATTCTTTGAAGTCTCAGTAGAAAAGATGGAGATTACGAATCTCTTCTCCCTGAATTCTTATTTCCTCGAAGTTCCCGTGGAGTAGGTTGAGATTACAAATCCAGTCTCCTTGAGTCAATAATGAGGATAAATCCTTATTTCTGTGAAGTTTCAGTAGAGAAGATGGAGATTACAAATCTCTTCTCCCTGAATTCGTATTTCCTCGAAGTTCCCGTGGAGTAGGTTGAGATTACAAATTTCGTCTCCCTGAGTTAATAATGAGGTTACATCTTTAATTCTTTGAAGTTTCAAGAAGAAGATGGAGATTACAAATCTCTTCTCCCTGAATTCTTATTTCCTCGAAGTTTCCGTGGAGTAGGTTGAGATTACAAATCCCGTCTCCCTGAGTTAACAATGAGGTTGCATCCTTAATTCTTTGAAGTTTCAGTAAGAGAAGATGGAGATTACAAATCTCTTCTCCCTGAATTCTTATTTCCTCGAAGTTTCCGTGGAGTAGGTTGAGATTACAAATCCCGTCTCCCTGAGTTAACAATGAGGATAAGTCCTTATTTCTTTGAAATTTCGGTAGAGAAGATAGAGACTACGAATCTCTTCTCCCTGAATTTTTATTTCCTCGAAGTTCCCATGGTGTAATAAGTAAATCAAAGAAATCAGTTTGGTGGTCCCTGAGTTTGCAGGGATCAGATTGAAGAAAGTAGATTTGACATTCCCGGTTGCGGAAGCGATCGAATACATCATCCGGTGATCCCCGAGTTTGCGTGGATCGATTGAAGAAAGTAGTTTTGACATTCCCGAAGTTGCAGAAGCATTGAATACATCATCTGGTGATCCCCGAGTTTGCGGGATCGATTGAAGAAAGCAGCTTTGACATTCTGAAGTTGCGAAGCAAATCGAATACATCACCTGGTGATCCCCGAGTTTGCGGGGATCGATTGAAGAAAGCAAATTTGACATTCTGAAGTTGCAGGAAGCGGATCGAGGACATCACCGGTGATCCCTAAGTTTGTAGGATCAGATTGAGGATAGCGATTTAACATTCCCGGTTGTAGGAGGAAAATCAAGACGTAAGATCTTATCTTCCGAAGTTGCGAGAAATGCATCACTATAAATCTCATTTTCAAGGTTATAGTGAAGTGGATCAAAGCAACAAGATGCGGTGGACGGAGCGACGCTACTTGAAGAAGAGCACCGAGAAGTCAAGACTCACGAGACCGGCAACATTGGCTTTTTAAGTCTTTGCTCTATTCTCGTTATTCGACAATGAGCAAAGAGGGCAGTAGACGAAGCCCAAATTGCCCAGCCTATATCATCCCAACCAAAACCTAACCCAATCAAATTTCAATTACCCTAGCCCACTAAACAAATCGAAACAAGCAAAACCCTAGCCACTTGTCACGCCTAGCCCTCGACTCTAGTCTTCCGATCACCACTTGCTCGACCCCGCCGAGGCTACCTACTCCACCGCTTTCGCATGCCTTCCCACTTGCACCATCGAAAACCCGCAAACAAAAAGGAGAAATGACAGAAGTAAATAAAGAGTAAAACATATTGTTTTGTTTTTCTCTCTTTTCAGTCTCAGTTATAAAAACCAAAGAAACATCAATGTGAGGAGGACTTTTTTTTTCGATTAAGAATTCTTTGTAAAAAAGGGCTTTTGATCTTCCGAATTCAAGAACACAAATACAAACAGAGAAAAATCAAAAAATCAAAAAAAGAACTTTGAAGGTTATTTTTTACTGTTCTTTGTTATTCAGTTTTGTTTTATTTGCTTTAAATCGTTTATAAACAAAAATAAAAAAAGGGGGAGCCTTTTTTTTTTTCTTTTTTCCACAATCAATAGAAAAGAAACAGATTCAAAAACAAAATAATAGTAGAGATCAAACAAAGAAGAATCCAAAACACATAAAAAGCCAAATCAATAATGTTCGGAGGTGATTTCACATTTTTTTCATTCGTCGTTTCGATTTTTTTTTTGATTTATTACTCAATCAAAATATATATATACATATACTTAAATTATATAAAAAAAGAAAAAAGGAAGGTTTACCTTCCGCCACCACGCTTGGCTGCCGCGCGCGATGGCGCGATCCCCACTGAGCTCCCTAAACCCTCCCTCTCGGATCTCAGAGAGGAGAAAGGAGAGAACTCTCCTTTTTTTTTAAGCAAGCAGATATAAAGAAAGGGAATAAAAACGGTTTTATAGAGATAAAAAACAGCGTCGTTTAGTGAGGGGATCCGCGCCAAACGGCACCTTTCCGGGGCGACTGACCGCATCTTGATGGATCCACGTGTTTTTGCGGAAGGGTCTATTTATGCGCTTGACCCTTCCGCATTTTTTAACCTTTCCAATCCAGTTTCATATTTTCATATTTGACACTATAATTTATTCCGTTCATAATTTGGTCTCTGGTGTCGCTGCTGCTTTTGGCGAGGGGTTATTTACCTCTATGGTCCCTCCGCTTCATCAGCATACAAATAGGTCCTTTCCTTTTTTAATTTTTTATAATCCACCCTAAAACTTCTATTTTTACGCAATTTAGCCCATTTTTTAATTATTTTGCAATTTTTATCATTACTATTGTTATTTAATATTTTTATTTTCTACTATTGATTATTTATTATTATTATTTTATTATTTCTATTACTATACCGCTATTTTTGTATATCTATATATTTTATTACTACTACCTATTATTATTATCGTTATTTTATCATCACCATCTTTGTGCTTATATTATTACCATATTGTACATTTTATTATTATTATCACTATGTATTACTATTATTATTAGCATTTTACTACTATTATTATTATACTATTATTATAGTTAGTATTAATGTATTATTTTATTTTCATTATTATTGCTATTACTATTATTTGATATTATCATCATTATTAGTAGTATTTTTTCACATGTTCATCATCAAACAAAATGCATTTCGTAAAATTATCATATTTCATTTAAAGGTCTTAAAATAAAGGCAATGTTTTTTTTATTTAGAAATTCGGAGAATAGTGCCCTAACGTGCTGGGTTTCGATTTTCTGTTTGACTAAATAATTAAACATCCTTTTGACAAACTTCATAAATCATGAGATGACTTTGATTATGAAAGATTAAAATATCGTGTCCTAACGTACTGGACGTGATATTTATATCCTTTCAGAATAAAGAAATCTCAATTTTAACTCAAACATCTATATTTATTTTATGAGTTTAACACTGTTAACAAAGATACATTTTGCAAAATCACTATATTTCATCCCAAAGGTCTTTAAATAAGGCAATGTTTGTGTTTAGAAATTTGGGAAATAGTACCCTAACGTACTGGGTTGCGATTTTCCGTTTGACTAAATAACTAAACATCCTTTTGATAAACTTTGTAAAATCATGAGATAGCTTCGATTACGAAGGTTTAGAATATCATGTCCTAACGTCTTGGATGTGATGTTTGTACCTCTCGAATAAAGAAATCTCAAATATCCTAATACCTTTCAAAGGATCCGTATTTTAAAACCTTTTCAAACTTCCGACATTAAGACACTAATTAATCATTTTGGTACCAATTTTGGGCGATCGAGGGTGCTAACCTTCCTCGTATGTAATCGACTCCGAACCCGATTTTCAAAATTTTATGGACCATCAACATTGTTTTAGTAAACCCAAACGCTTTATTAAAATGAGGTGATCCGATCACACCAAATAAAGATCGGTGGTGACTCCCATTTTTTTATCTTCATTTTCAAAAACCAAAGTCGAACCCCTTTTTATTTTCCAAAAAAATGGTTACGACAATATATATATTTACTAATTATATACACCTTTTTTATATTTTTTCCTAACATATCATTATTTTCAACACTATCGTATTCCTGTTTTGATAATTCCCTTTCCAACATCCTTTTTCTACATAGAATTTCAAAAGAAAATATGAATTAATGTGGACGTGAGAAGACTTAGAGGTAAGTCACCCAATGCAAGTGTCCTTGGTTTACTAACCACCATGAAATTACTTGTCATGGGTGTAGAATTTTGTCACCAATTTTCCAATTTCTCAATCACAATTGTTCTTTTTAAAGGAGACAAACATTTTCCATCACTTTAACATAGACTGACTTTCCTATAATTAGTCCTTGGTTTGCTTTGTGTGGATTCTTCCAACTAGCCTGATCCTCATTATTTTTACCGGACGGATGAAAAATTCACTGATCAAATTAGTTCCGTGAAAAACCTTTATTTGAGCACTTCTGTAAATGTTAAACTCTTATTTGACCATTCTGAAAGGTTTGATCCTTAAGTGAACAACCTCTAAAAGATTTAGCACTAATTTGACAAGTTAAGAAATACCTAAATTTGTTTTCATGAATCAAGAAATTAAAAAAAAAAATGTTAGAGAAACATTTCAGAGATTCTTAGCTTTGACAAGTTCCCTCCACCATCTCCCTGTCTCCAGTCCTACCTTTTCTCTTATGCTTCTTCCGGGATCTTGTTTTTTGTGTGTTGAAAATTCAAAGGAACAAAATATCAACCTACATCCAAAAAAAAAATGTTGAGAAATATTTTAGAGATTTTTTATTTTCTTTGGCTTAATTACACATTATCTCTAATTTTATGACATCCTCCCTTAATTGGTATTGATGGTTTAGAAAATTTTACAAATATATTAGTTTTAAGAAATTATAAGAAGATTACAAAAATTCCAAAATAAGATAATAATAAAAAGCTAAGAAAAACTAGAAATACAAAAAAAAAATCATGTTTTTACAAATTGGGAAATACCTAATTTTTTTTAATCAATTAAGAAATTAAAAAGAAATTGTTTGAGAAATATCTTTTAAGAGATTCTTAGCATTGACAAGTTCTCTCCACAACTTCTCTTACGCTCCTTCCAGGATCTTGCTTTTTGTGTGTTGAAAACTCAAATGAACAAAATATCAACCTACATCATAATTGCATTTAAGACCTCGTGATTATCTTTTCTAATTTCAGGCTTATCAACTATTTTGAAAACAACAAAACGTCTTACACCAAAATAAAAAAAAAAAAAAAAAAACGTCGACATTAAATTTGGTTTTTGGAGTTATATATCACTTTAGCATTGCCTTACTTTTCTACTGTTAGTCTTCTCCAACAAGTTAAATATTTCAATTTATATAACATTGACAGGTCTTTTGAGTAGGGTCGAACAAAACTCAATAAAAACATATGATATAGGTTGAGTTAGCTCGGTCAAGCCCATACCCCTAGCTATAAGCCCCTGGTAAAATGAATTTTAAATTTAGTTATAATAGTTTAAGCGAATTGATTATTGAGTAACGGAATACATAATTCAACCAATTGATGTAATCAAATTATAATAAATATATATTTACTTTTATGGTATCCTTCATCTCCTTTTTAGAGTTTGTGGCATTGTGTATTGATGGTTCAAATTTATATATTTTTTTGTATAATGTGTCTTATAATTATATCTGTTGGTTATATTTTTATTTGAATACATATAATATAGTATATGTAAAACATATATATAATCAGATTCTGTCACACTCATTTTATGTTAAAAATATTTTCTTTTAAAATGAGTATAATTTGGGTAGTAACTAACTTATATTTTAATACTAGTAAATACGTGTTCAATCATTAAATTTATAATTTTTATTCTTTTAATTAAAGATGTTATACAAGTATGAAAAGACAAAAGTGACATAGTAATAATATTAATTATAATTTTATAATTTCATAATTAAGTTGATGAACTGATTGAAGGTGGCACTAACTTTAAAACACTTAAATATATTATTGAGTTGGTGACACGATTGAGGATGATACTAACTCAATAAAACACTTAAATATTGACTAGAAATTCTATCACACGTATGTATGTGAAAACCACAAACTTAGAATACAAAGATATGTTTAAAAATAACGCATAATAAATAATGAAATTTATGGTTTGAAACTAATTAATAATAATATATGAAATTTATACGATATCAAAATGAAAAAATAAATAAATTGTGCATAAAATAAAATTTTATCATATTACATCAATAAAGTTATATTACATCAATAAATTGTTTGTCATTAAAAAATTACAGATCCTTGAAAGATATAACTTATTCTAAATAGAGTTGATGTATGGTTGACTTGTGATACCAACCCAAATTAGAGCTTAAAATTATTAAAATACCCTTATTTTAAAGGGAAATTAATATTATTGTAAGTGTATTTTACCTTTTCATACTTTTATATAATCTTCATGTAAAATGATTGAAAAATATTATTTGAGAATCAAACACAAGACCAAAAAAATTCATATAAAAAACCTTTACCACTCCACTAATAATCATTTGTTGATGTATTTTTGGTAAAAAGACCTCTCCAATCACTCTTAGTTTCACAATTGCGCAAATTCGTCCCTCTCAAAAAAATTGGATCAATTTAATCCATATCAAAATCGAAAGTTAGTAACTAAGGACAATTAATGAAGATGTTAAATTTTTACATCAATTGTATATAATTTTGATTGGTACAATAACAAATTTATCCTTCAATGTTTATATATTTTGTCATTTTGGCCTTAATTTAAAAAATTCAAGAAATTCAACCTCAACATGTACATATTTACACAAATGTTGCAGGAAAATTTTGTTAAATTAAGACTAAATTGCAAAGTGTGTAAATTTTGAGGGCTAAATTTATTAATATGCCAACCAAAATCATGTACATTTTATGGAAAATTAACACCGATTAATTATTCTTAGTTGCTCACTTTCAAAATTAATAGGATTAAATTGCCTTGATTTTGTTTAGGGTGATCAATTTCCTCAATTTTAAAATTGATAGAGACTATTGAGATATTTTACATATATTTTTGTATAAATATATTTTTAGTATAAAATATATTTGTTCATCCACATAGTGAATGCCATAAAATGTTTTTGTTATTAATTGAGTTGATGTCAAAACTAACTCGACATTAATTCAAGATTAATGATATCAATATGATAAATAATTTATTTATTTAATATTCTTATTTAACGTATTGATGTAAATTTTAAGACATGCATATCTTATAGAATTGTGATTATACTTTTTGAGTATTGAGTCAGTTTTCCATTATTGTGGGTCTCTATTTGAGCAAAACAATTTGAACATTTATTCATGTCGTTTAATCCAAATGCATTTAGGGGTTTCTTATATCATTTTAATTTTATTGATTGTTTCAAAAACGATAAAAAAGAAAAACGTCGACATTGAATTTGCTGTTTCACATTCAATTTTTGGAGAAGTAGAATTTTCTAACCTATTTTCCATCAACGTCACTTCAATTTTCAATCATAATCAATTGCATTCAAGAGCACCACATCTTTTTGGATGAAACAAACCTCTCAATTTTAAGATAAACGGGTCTTAAGGATTATTAAAATTGCCATCTTTGTTATTCGGGGATAATAACTTCAACATTTCTCTATCACATTTAATTCAATTCCACATTCATTTTTTTTTTTAATTTTAGAGAGCTGATTGGGTTACAATAATGGTTTGAAGTGAAGATATTTCAAAAGAAGATCAACACTCTTATCAATAAGTCAAAATTTAAAATTCGGGTTATATTTCATTTCAACTAAGTTAAATGTTAAGATTAAAGTTTAACCTTTTAGAAGTTACTCACGTAAGGATTAAATCTTTATAAAAGTGCTTAAATGAAGGTTAAACCTTTCAAAATAGAAAAATAACGGCCTAACCTTTTAAAAGGTGTTCAAAAAAAAACTTCTCAAATGTTATATATCAAGTTAAGTGTTTTACTCTAAACACATCGGCATTTACTTATTTTTTCTACAAATTGGGTTGAAGTGCATTAAAAACCTTTATTTGAGCACTTCTGTAAAGGTTAAACTCTTATTTGACCATTTTGAAAGGGTTGATCCTTACGTGAGCAATCTCTAAAAGATTTAACACTAATTTGACAAGTTAAGAAATACCTAAATTTGTTTTCATGAATCAAGAAATTAATCATGATTTCTCAATCTCAATTAATTGAATTCAAGAACATTTTGGATGACACAAACATTTCAATTTTAACACAAACCAATACTTAGGTTATACTTCACTGCTTGACAAGCTCTTTCACATTTGTGGGATAAGAACTTAACATTTTAGGATCACATTTAATTCAATTGCATTTAAGACCTCATGATTTTATTCTATAATTTCAGTCTTATCAACCTTTTCGGAAACAAAAAAAGATCGACATTAAATTTGTTGTTGATGCATTCAATTTTTTGAGGGGTCTTTGGAGTCATATGCATGTGACTTTGGCATTGACTGACTTTTTTATAATTAATCTTTTATAATAAGGTAATTATATCAATTTTAATAACATCGACATGTTTTTGAGTAGGGTCGAGCAAAACCCAATTAAAACCAATGATATTGGTTTAGTTGACTCGTCAAGTCCATTAGATTAAGGTAATTAATTATCGAGTAATGAAATACATAATCAAATCAATTGATTTTGTTACAAACTAAAAGAAAAATGGTTAAACTGAAAACTTGTTGTCCTTTATTAAAATTAAAGAATCCGACTTTTACATATTAGATAATATGAACATTGCATATACAATAAAAAAATTACATACGATAATTTATTATCAAACGAATATTTAAAACTTATAATCTAAATTGTGACATAACAAAATACATGAGCATAACTTGGATTTACCAAAATCAAACTCCCATTCATGCCATTGAATTGATATATTGTTTTATATTGCAGAAGACTTTCTTTTTTTTTTTTTTTTGGTATTTTGATATTGCTAGGTAGAAAGTAGAATGTAGAATTACTCTTTTTTTAATATAAAATAACAACTTCTCTTTTAATTTAATAATATGGTTTAAAAATTTCAGAAAATATTCATTAATTTATATTTTATATTTTAATGTTTATTAAATGGATTAATATCATATTTGATACCTATACATTGATTAAATGTCCAATGTGACACATTTACTTTTAAATTACGCCAAAGATCTATGTTCTTTTCTAAAATTTAAATTTTAATCCTATACTTTAATTTAGAGACATTGAGTCACTATATTTTTTATTTAAAATCTTGGTCCCTTCATCAATTTTATCATTATAATTGTTAATTTAGCTATTATAAGGTAGAATAACTTTTTAGCCTTAAACATTTATAGTTTTTGTTAATTTGGTTCTTACTCTTTAAAATTACATAAAATTGCAAAAAATATTTTAAAATTAATATTTTTTTTGTATTTTAAAAACATTTATAGTTTTTTTTCGTGGTTTGGTAACTTATCAACTTGACTCTTAATTGTAGCCAACTTTTCGACATTTTTCATACCCTTAACCTAAGCCTTGTTACAACTTTCTAAAGAACTCTTGATTGGTGTGTCATCTCGATTTTTTTTATAGTGTTGGAGATTTAGTTTTCAAGCAAGCCTATGATAATCACATTTTTTGTTCTACTGTTGAGCTCACATTACTTGAACCTTAAATACTTTGAGTGCTTTGAGTGAACCTTAGTTAGGGTATTGATTATTGTTGAGTTTGAATTTCAGGTAATTATTAAGATAGAGGAGACGCCTATGTTTTTTGTGCTTTAAAAATTTCTGCTTAGATTGCTAGTTTCAATTTCCAATGCATGATTATCTGTAGATTATTCCTAAGAAATTGTCAATGAAAATGATAAATAGAGGGAGATTAACTTGAACAAGGGTTGAGAAGTTTTCTTAAGGACAAACAAATGCTTAAGTGTGAGGATATTTGATAAGTGCTAAAAGTAATATGTTTTAACATCAATCTTAATATGTTTTTGGCCGATTATTCGATGTTAATTATGAATTTTATGCTCCTAATACTTTCAATTAATGTTTTTATACTTAATAGAACATTTGGGAGGAAAATGCACAAAAAACAAAAAATGTTGGCGATTATAGGACCCACATGGGTTGACCTATTCCACATGACCGTGTGACCCACACGACCATGTGGCAGGCAGTGTTGATTTTGTAGATATGCACTATGAACTGCCAAAAAATGAGAATTTTAGGTTTTTCAGGCATTCTAAGTCATATACATGACAAAAATAAGAAGATAGGAGAAAACCTTCCTAGAATATTGAAGAAAACAACTCCAAAAACACCATTGAAGCCGACTCTAAAGTAGATTTTCATCAAGATTGAAGATTCCCAGTTGATTTCTTAGGAGATTATCAAGTATTTCTTTATTTATTTCGATTATACTGCCTTTTGGATGTTTTTATTTTTAAGGATGAACTAATTTTCTAAATACCTAAGAGAGATGAACCCTATTATAGATTGTAACACCCCAAACCTGACTGGGATAGACTAGCCCTAATTCGAAGCATTACATTAGCCACCTAAGTGACTCTCCAACTAATGACCACTTAAGGCACACCCTGACCTTATAACACCTCAATATTACCTAATTATTAGTGAATTTTTAATGCGAAAGCAAATTATGATCCAATTTTAAACTTTTCCTAGGTAATTTAACCTAAGGGCATTTTTGTCATTTTACTACCTATGGTAAAACTAACCCTATTTTAGATCTAAGTGTTTACCAATCTTCCTGTAGTCAAATTATGCAAGCCTAAAATATTCAGCTTAATTTGAGTTTGTTTACTATGTCTAATTCAAGTTTTATTATAAGGGACCAAATTGTAACATAAACAAATTAGAATACAAATTTAAAGAGACAAAAATTCAACCCACACAGTCGTGTCCTCCAAACCGTTTGTAATTAAATGATCATGTTTGCATTGTGAAAAACTTTTAGGCCAATTGCACATGCCCGTGTGCGATAGCTTTAGTCTCCACACGCCCGTGCCACTCACCCTCATGCCCGTGTGAAAATCACTGCACCTATTTTTTGTGAAAAAACTTATTTTAAAACCCGATTTTATGCATATTTTAATGGCCAATTAAACTCGATTTAACTACGATTAATTAACATACATATACATACACCTTCAATGGAGTTTATTGACATCAATCAAGCCTCAATTATATAGAATTAGACAATCAATTTCATGCATAACAAACACCGAATAAATCAAACAAGTGGCATACCTTAGTCACTAGTAAACCACTCCATGGAAGCTTCATTTAAACAATTGTTAGTATAAATTTCATACCTCACACACCGTCTTATCAATCACCGTGTTATCAAGCAACAATACACTGTAACTCATTCAATAATTAAACTGAAACATGCCTTAAAATTATTATAAAACCATCCAAAATAAATGTCTAATTACAACCAAAATTAAACTAATTCCTGGGAATTCGACAATGCTCGATTATAGTCTCTAAAATGTGCAATAAAGTCTCTACTAAGCCTAAATCTCTTGGAACTCTCTTGCTCGGCTCCTCAAGCCTGACGATTATCTGTACAAATTGTAAGGGTGTGAGCTTTAAAAAGCTCAGTGAATGGTCATAAAAATGACTAGTAAATTAACTTCCAAATCATGCTTAAATCACATCCAATCAATCACCGATTATCAACCATAATATTGAAACATGTGATAAATGATAAAACTAACATATTTTAATCCCATTCTTAATGTGTTTTTGGATTATTATTTATGCAAATTGGTGAATTTGATTCTCCTAATTATTTTAATTCATGTTCTTTTACTTAGGTGATCATTTGGGAGTAAAAGGAGCAAAAATCAGAAAAAAAGGGCAAATTTCAAGAGCCAGACGAGCTGGCTACACTCCCATGTTAATTTCGTACCTTGCTTCCCAAACACGTGAAAAAAAAGACAATTTTTAGTCTTTCTGAATATCTAAAGTCTATAAATACCAATTAGAAAAAGAGACATAAGAGCCATTAGAGAAGATCGAAGAAAACACTCGCACAAGTTAAATATTTCAATTTTATACATAGGAGCCAATTGACTTACTTTTCTACTGTTAGTCTTCTGCAACAAGTTAAATATTTCAATTTTAACAACATTGAGAGGTCTTTATGGTAGGGTCGAGCAAAACTCAATAGAAACAGATGATATAGGTTGAGTTGGCTCGGTCAAGCGCATGCCCCTAGCTATATGCCCCGGTAAAATCAATTTTAAATTTAGTTATAATAGTTTAAGCGAATTAGTTATTGAGTAATGAAATACATAATTCAACTAATTGATGTAATCGAATTATAATAAATATATATATTTACTTTTATGGTATCCTTCATCTCCTTTTTAGAGTTTGTGACAATGGTTTTTAAGGTTGGAATTTATATTTTTTATTTATGAGTACAATGTGTCTTATAATTACATTAGCTAGTCATATTTTTATTTGAAAACTATTGGCAGCAGCCCATCTTTAAAAAGTCAAAGATGGGGGCTGTGAAAAGTGTGGAAAGTGTAGCAAGTTAGGCATCAAAAGTTGAAAGTTGAATTTGACATGGGATAATTGCAATTTTGGTCCCTATTTAAATAGGTACTTTGCAAGATTGATCCCTGAACCTCAACTATAAATAGGCCTAACCATTTCTCATTTTCTTCATCCCACAATTTGCCATTCTCTACTTAAGGCATTGTTCTCTCTCCTTATTTGTTTTTTTTCACTTGTAATTTTGGAGTGAAATATATTTGGTAGTGCCCGAGGACGTAGGCAAAATTTGTCGAACCTCGTTAAAATTTTGGTGTTGATATTTATTATTTTTCATATCTTATGAGTGTGATTGTAGTTATTTATTGTGCTATTAAATTATGATAGAGGGATATTCTGGCTAGGAAAGATCTGGTACTTAAGTGATCCTCGTGATCTGCCTCTCTTTCCTAGGAATTGAACTCAGTGCGATTTTTCAGTACAATAATTATACTCTTTTACACGCTTCTGCACAACAATTGGTATCAGAGCTAGGTTCGTACTTGGGGAATACGATCGTTTGTAGCACTATTCACGTATACGGTACTGTTCACATATACAATAGTTGGGATTGAAGAGAAAAATGGCACAGGCATCGTCTTCAGCAAGGACTACAATGACCAATGCAAAATTTGAAGTAGAGAAATTTGATGGTACTAATAATTTTGGTATGTGGCAATGTGAGATCCTGGATGTCTTATGTCAGCAAGAGCTGGATATAGCCATTGAAGAAAAACCTGACAACATGGATGACAAGGAGTGGGCCAAGATTAATAGACAAGCATGTGGTACAATCCGTCTATGTTTGGCCAAAGAGCAGAAGTACTCTATCATGAGGGAGACATCAGTGAGGAAATTGTGGGATATATTGGAAGAAAAGTTTCTAACGAAAAGCCTTAAAAATAGGCTTTATATGAAAAAGAAACTTTTTTGATTCACGTGTGCACCCGGTATGTCGATGAATGACCATGTGAACTCATTCAATAAAATCTTAGCAGACTTGCTAAATTTGGATGAGAAATTTGAAGATGAAGACAAGGCATTATTGTTGTTGAATTCCCTTCCTGATGAATATGATCATCTCATCACCATATTGCTTCATGGGAAGGATACAATCACATTTGATGCAGTCTACAGTGCGTTGTCTAGATCTGAGACTCAAAAGAAAGATAAAAGAGATCACAGAGATACAACTGCAAAAGTCTTAACAGTAAGAGGTCGTTCAAGCAGAAGCAAACCTAGTAGAAGGGAAAAGTCCAAAGGGAGACCCGCCAAAGATGAGTGTGCCTTTTATCGTGAGAAAGGGCATTGGAAAAAGAATTGTCCTAAGTTACAAAAGGGCAAGGCTATTTCTAATGCATGTGTAGCAGAGCATAATGAGGAGCCAGACTTTAGCTTGGTTGGCATGGCAATGGCATGTCATACTGATGAGTGGATTTTGGATTCTGGATGTACTTACCATATGTGTCCTAATAAGGACTGGTTTTCTAATCTTAAAGAACTAGAAGGTGGAGTTGTTCTTATGGGCAATGATAGTGCTTGTAAGACAATGGGAGTAGGTACAATCCAATTGAAGAATCATGACAGCTCAATCCAAGTCTTGATTGATGTTCGCTACGTACCGAGCTTGAAAAAAAATCTCATCTCATTAGGGGTCTTAGAATCTAAAGGGCTCATAATCACTTTGAGAGATGGATTACTAAAGATAGCAGTTGGGAATTTGACCGTGATGAAAGGCACAAGAAGAAATAATTTGTATTTTTTAAATGGAAGTACAGTTATTGGATCAACATCAACAGTTTTTGTGAAAGATACAGATTCAGAGGCTACCAGGTTATGGCATATGCGATTGGGAGATGCTGGGGAAAAAGCTTTACAGATTTTGACGAAGCAAGGCTTGTTGAAAGGTGCAAATTCTTGCAAATGGGAATTCTATAAACATGTGTTCTGGGTAAGCAGACGAGGGTAAAGTTTGGTTCAGCAATTCACAATACGAAAGGAATTCTGGACTATGTTCACAGTGATATGTGGGGACGTACCAAAGTGGCTTCTTTGGGAGGTATGCACTATTTTGTTACTTTTGTTGATGATTATTCAAGAAAAGTATGGGTGTATCTAATGAAAAGAAAAAGTGAAGTATTAGATGCATTTCTGAAATGGAAGAAGATGGTGGAAACTCAAACTGGTCGAAAGGTCAAACGACTTCGATCAGACAATGGTACTGAGTACAAAAATGATCCATTTCTACAAGTATGTCAAGATGAGGGCATTGTGCGTCACTTCACTGTTCGAGATACACTACAGCAGAATGGGGTGGCAAACGCATGAATCGAACTATACTGGAGAAATTTCGATGTATGTTGTCCAATGTTGGATTGGACAAGGAATTTTAATGAGGTCATTACATATCGTGCCATCTAATTAACCAGATTGCCATCAGCTGTAATAAATGGAAAAACTCCTATGGAGATGTGGACTGGTAAATCTGCTACTGACTATGATTCTTTACATGTTTTTGGTTCCACTGCATATTATCATGTAAAAGAATCGAAGTTAGACTCAAGAGTAAAGAAAGTATTATTCTTGGGTATAGCTAGTGGAGTAAAAGGATACCGTCTCTGGTGTCCTGATACAAGGAAGATTGTCTTTACTAGAGATGTGACTTTTGATGAATCAACCATGTTAAAGGATCCACAAAAGGATGACAAAACCAGTAGTACTTTGCAGCAAGTGGAGATTGAAAAGGTTAATGATGATCCAGCTAATATTGAAAGAACAAATGATGAAGAAGTTTCGACCCAAGAACTTCTACAGCAACAAGATTCAATTGCTTATAAGAGGCCAAGAAGAGAGATTCATAAGCCTGCTCGCTTTGATGATATAGTGGCCTATGCACTTCCAATTGCAGATGATGATGCTCCTTCAACTTATATAGAAGTAATAAGTAACCCTGATGGTGTAAAGTGGAAGCAAGCCATGAATGAAGAAATGCAGTCCCTTCATCAAAATAGGACTTGGGAGTTGATGACACTACCCAAGGGTAAGAAAGTAATTGAATGCAAATGGGTATATGCAAAGAAGGAAGGATTTCTTGGTAAAAATGAAATTCAGTACAAGGCTAGACTGGTAGCAAAGGGTTACGCTCAGAAAGAGGGAATAGACTACAATAAAGTGTTTTCTCCAGTTGTGAAGCATTTGTCTATTCAGATTTTGCTAGCCTTGGTTGCACAACATGATCTTGAACTAGTTTAGCTTGATGTGAAGATCACATTTTTACACGGTGATTTGGAAGAGGAAATCTATATGACTCAGCCAGATGGATTCAAGGTTGCTGGTAAAGAGAACTGGGTTTGCAAACTGACAAAGTCACTTTATGGATTGAAGCAATCTCCGAGGCAGTGGTACAAGCAATTTGATCAGTTTATGAAAGGGCAAAGGTACACAAGAAGTAAATTTGACCATTGCGTGTATTTCCAGAAGCTACAAGAAGGAACTTTCATATACTTGCTCTTATATGTTGATGATATGCTAATAGCATCTAAGAGCAAAGTTGAGATTGAGAGATTGAAGACTCAACTCAATCTTGAGTTTAAGATGAAAGATCTTGGTGTAGCTAAGAAGATTCTTGGCATGGAAATATTTAGAGATAGAGCCCATGGTAGAGTTAGCTTGTCTCAGAAGCAGTATTTGAAGAAGGTACTACAGAAGTTTGGCATGAACGAAGCGCACAAAACACCGTAAGTACCCGGTTGGCTTCTCATTTCAAGCTTTCTGCACAACTATCTCCTTCGACGAATACAGAACGAGAATACATCTTGCAAGTTCCGTACTCCAATGCAGTGGGTAGCTTGATGTATGCAATGGTGTGTACAAGACCCGACATTTCACAGTGCGATTAGTATAGTGGCGGTATATACATAATCCTGGAAAAGGACATTGGCAAGCTGTGAAATGAATTCTACGGTATATTCAAAAGACCGTGGATGTTGGATTACTATTCGAGCAAGATAATACACTTGGTGAAGATGTTATTGGGTACGTTGATTCTGACTATACCAGTGATTTGGATAAATGAAGATCAACTACCGGTTACGTGCTTACACTTGCTGGAGGACCAATCAGTTGGAAGTCTACACTACAGTCCACACTTGCATTGTCAACCACGAAGTTCGAATATGTACATGTAATGAGAGGTCGTAAAGGAGGCTATTTGGTTACAAGGTATGGCTAAAACTTTGGGATTGGTTCAGGAGCATATTAATGTATATTGTGATAGTCTAAGTGCTATTCATTTAGCAAAGCATCAAGTCTATCATGCACAGACAAAGCATATCGATGTACGAATCCATTTTGTGCGAAAAATTATTGATGAGGGGAAAATTCATCTTCAGAAGTTCAAGACTGCAGATAATCCCGTAGATATGATGACCAAGGTGGTAACAGCAACCAAGTTCGAACATTGTTTGAACTTGATCAATATCCTACGAGTTTAACAGTTGAAGAAGGCACTATCAAGTATTGTTGGCAAAGGCAAAAAGAATTGTGTGAAAATAAGATTATTCTAATCAAATATTCAAGGTGGAGATTATTGGCAGCAGCCCATCTTTGAAAAGTCAAAGATGGGGGCTATAAAAAGTGTGGAAAGTGTAGCAAGTTAGGCATCAAAAGTGGAAAGTTGAATTTGACATGGGATAATTGCAATTTTGGTCCCTATTTGAATAGGTACTTTGCAAGATTGATCCCTGAACCTCAACTATAAATAGGCCTAACCATTTCTCATTTTCTTCATCCCACAATTTGCCATTCTCCACTTAAGGCATTATTCTCTCTCCTTATTTGTATATTTTCACTTGTAATTTTGGAGTGAAATATATTTGGAAGTGCCCGATGACGTAGGCAAAATTTGTCGAACCTCGTTAAAATTCTGGTGTTGATACTTATTATTTTTCATATATTGTGAGTGTGATTGTAGTTATTTATTGTGCTATTAAATTACGATAGAGGGATATTCTGGCTAGGAAAGATCTGGTACTTAAGTGATCCTCGTGATCTACCTCTCTTTCCTGGGAATTGAACTCAAGTCGATTTTTCAAAGACAATAATTATACTCTTTTACATGCTTCCGCACAACAAAAACATATGTTATATTAAATAACCAGATTTTGTCACACCCATTTTATGTTAAAAATATTTTCTTTTAAATTGAGTGGTAATGTACTCATATTTTAGTACTAGTAATTACGTGTTCAATCTTTAGATTTATAATTTATATTTCTTTTAATTAAAGATAATATACAAGCATGAAAAGACAAAAGTGACATAGTAATAATATTAATTATAATTTTATATATAATTTCATAATTGAGTTGATGACGTAGTTGAATGTGACACTAACTCTAAAACACTTAAATATAATAATAGCTTAAAATGAGCGGCTTTTGGTAAATACATTACCAAGTTGGTGACTTGATTGAGGGTGACACCAACTCAATAAAACACCTAAATATTGACTACAAATCCTATCACGCACTTATGTGTATGAAAACCATAAATTTAGATTACAACGATGTGTTTAAAAATAACATACAATAAATAGTAAAATTTATGGTTCAAACTAATTAATAATAGCACATGAAATATGTACGATATCAAAATGAAAAAAAGATTAAATTGTGCATAAAACAAAATTTTATCATATTACATCAATAAAGTTATATTTATTACCTCGCCAATTGTTTGTCATTAAAAACATTAAAGTATCCTTGAATGATATAATTTATTCTAAATAAAGTTGATGTATGGTTGACTTGCGATACTAACTCATCAAGGAGGGCTTAAAATTATTAAAATACCCTTATTTTAAAGGGAAATTAATATTATTGTAAGTTTATTTTCACCTTTTCATACTTTTATATAATTTTCAAATAAAACGATTGAAAAATATTATTTGAGAATCAAACACAAGACCAAAAAATTCATATAGAAAACCCTTACCACTCCAATAACAATTATTTGCTGATATATTTTTGGTAAAAGACCTCTCCAATCCCTCTTAATTACAAAATTGTGCAAATTAGCCCCTCTCAAAAAAATTGGGGCAATTTAATCCCTATCAATTTTGAAAGTGAGTAACTAAGGACAATTAATCATGGCGTTAAATTCTTCCATCAATTGTACATAAATTTGATTGGTATAATAATAAATTTAGCCTTCAATGTTTATATATTTTGTCATTTTGGTCTTAATTTAAAAAAATTCAAGAAATTCAACCTCAACATTTACATATTTACACAAACGTTGCAGGAAAATTTTGTTAAATTAAGACCAAATTGAAAAGTGTGTAAATTTTGAGGGCTAAATTTATTAATATACCAACCAAAATCATGTACTTTTTATGAAAAATTAACTTCCTGATTAATTATTTTAGTTGCTCACTTTCAAAATTAATAGGAACTAAATTGCTTTCAATTTTAGGATGAGACAAACATTTCAATTTTAATGCAAACCGATATTTAGGTTATACTTCAGTGCTTGACAAGCTCTTTCACATTTGTGGGATAAGAACTAACATTTTAGGACCACATTTAACTCAATTGCATTTAAGACCTCATGATTTTATTCTATAGTTTCAGTCTTATCAACGTTTTCGGAAATAATAAAACATCGACTTTAAATTTGTTGTTGACGCATTCAAATTTTTGAGGGGTCTTTGGAGTTATATGTGACTTTAGCATTGACTGACTTTTTTATAATTAATCTTTTATAATAAGGTAAATATATCAATTTTAATAACATCGACATGATAGTTGTTTAATTGACTCGGTCAAGTCCATAAGATTAATAAAATCAATTGTAAAATCAGTTATAATGGATTAAGGTAATTAATTATGAGTAATGAAATACATAATCAAATCATTTGATTTTAAAATAAAAAGGGATAAGCTGAAAACTGATTGCTCTTTATTAAAATTAGAAATCCATAATTTACATATTAAGTAATATGAACATCGCATATATAATAATAAAAATTAGTTATGGTTATTTATTATCATATAATGTTAGTTTAAATTTATAAGCTAAATATGTGTAAATATTTTAGAAACCATTTTAATTGATGATAGACTAATTTGGAATTAAGATTAATATATAAAAACTAGATAGTAGAGTTATAGTCCTCAAACTACACCTAGTTTATTTTTTTGACATTCTATTTTTGAAAAAGAGAATCGTCTTCTTTAAAAAGAATATATACTAATTTGAAAATTATAACTATCAATAAATTGATGTAATTAGCCCAATTTGCCGGGCCCATTCGAAACCAAGAATAATAAAACCAAACCAAATTAAACTAAAATAAATACAAAAACCTAATAATGAAAGTCCAGTTACAGTTTACATAAGCCCAAATTCAGATTGTAGCCCAAATTTCAAAGATCCAAGTCTAAAACCAGCCCAGATGGCCCAAACTAATTACAATGGCCCAATGTTGAACAGGCTCGAGTGACCCAAAATTGATTGGGATTTTAGAAACCCTAAAGGTTTCTAGAACCTCCTGGCGTTGCAGCCCCCATGCCAGCCATGCGTTCGAGCCTCCACGTCACCCCACGAACGGCCTCTTTTTCCGTACGACGGTTTCGCTTGCAAAAAGAAACAAAATAGCAACAATATACAAAAAAAAAAAAAAAAAAGGCCAGCAAATGCATAAGAGAAATCCAAGGCTTTTTGTATTTTCTTTTTTTTATTACTTATTCTTTAAATCGACTATAAAAAGGGGCCGAAGATAATCTGAAAAGGTTACGATTTTATGAATACAAATAAAAAAATCAAAGAATACAAAGGTTTTTTTAAAGGTATTCACCAGACTTTGTATATCTATTCGAGTATTAAATATAGAAATATAGCATAAACACTGTTAGAATAAGGATTTTACCTTCTTTTTCGACGATCGAAGAAACCGAATCGAAAGAGTCATCTGTTTTTCTTTGGATTTTGGTGTGGGATTTGGTTGTTCTGTGTTTAGATTTGTGTTTAGGGTGCCTTAAAGGACCAAAATGGCCATCTTTGGGGTCTCTGACCACCACGTATGACAGCGGACAGTGGCGGAGCACGGTGGCTCAATGATGGAGTTATGCCAATCCCAGGCCAGAGCTCCGAGAGCTTTCAGAGAGTTTTTGGGGGTTTTTTTTAAGGAATGGTTAAAAACGATTTTAGCTTTAGTTTTTTGGTATTTAAAGCCAACTTATACGATGTTGTTTTGGAGTGGGTCATTAAGACCTAAAACGGCGTCGTTTCATGGCTGAGATCCGCGCGTTGACCCGACCCGAGGAGGATCATCGCATTTTTCATTAAAGGGCTATTTGCTCTTTAGATCCCTCTTCATTTCTATTGCTATACAATTTCATCCGACTTATATCTTCCTTTTATTTTTAAATTGGCACTGAAATTTTTCTTCTGTTTCGATCTGATCCTTAGGCCATTTAAATGTGGATATTCGAACAGCGTCGTCTTGGTGATAGGGTATAATTGCCCAATTGATCCCTGTGATATGTCGCTCATTTTAATCGGTCCTCGTTTTAACCTTTTTAATTTTTGTTACTTATTTTAATTAAATCATTTTGTTTTTATTTCATTAGGTTATTTTATTTAATATATTTTTACTTATTGTATATATTATCTTTTATCTAGTTTTAACTTCTTTTTAATTTAAAATTCACTTGACTTTTAATTGTTTTATTATTTGGTTAAGTTTTTTTACATATTATTATTTAAAATATATGTTACTTATTTTATTCTACTACATATATGTATATATTATCTATTTTAAAATTTATTATATTGTTTTTTTAAATTATTGTGTTATCTATCTTTTCTTATATATATATATATATATATATATCCTTCATTGTATATATTTTATTTTATTTTTTATTTGATTTCTTTTGTATAAAGTTTTATTTTATAATTTCTTAGTTTTTTATTTTATAGATTGCTAAATCATTTACTTTTTTTTTTCTATTCATTTTATAAGATTTAGATTTAGTTATTTCGTCACTTTTATTATTATTTTCATGTGAGCCATTGCATTTTCATCGACCGTTGGTGTTATTAGCTATTTTATGTTATAATATTTTCTTTTAATTGTTTGTAATAGCATGGAAGATTAGTATGTTGTGTAATTCTCTCAAGTGTTCCTTTTTAGTATTTGTATCTTGTAATTTATTAGTGTAATGATTTTATTCACAAACCATCGTTTTAAATAAAATGCATTTCATTTTATTGCTACATTCTGGTTCAAAATGTTTTCACAATGAGGCAACGCTCGGAATTTAGGAGCTTCGAGAAATCATACCCTAACTTACTGGGTTTCGATTTTCTTGTCGAGTCTAAAGAGCCAATTATTTCTAAACCAAAGCATATAAGTTAAATAAAAGCTTATTCTTGGGAATTCAAAAATGTTGTGTCCTAACTCACTCGACGTGACATTTTGTTATCTCGAGGTAAGGATTTTTAAAAATAAAGGCAATATTCTGTATTTGGAATTTTGAGAAATTGTGCCCTAACTTACTGGGTTCTGATTTTTCTTTTGACCCAAATAACCGAATATCCTTCTTAAACTTAAGCGCGTGAGCTTTAAAAGTTAAAAGACAAGCTTAGTTTCGACGATTTGAAATGTCATATCCTAACTCACTGGGCGTGATATTTTAGGTCTTAGCATCCAATTTAATTTATTCAAGTATTTTTTAAACAAAGAGGATCGTGTTTTAAAAACTTTTCAAATTTTCAACATTACAACGCTAATTAATCAATTAGGTACCAATTTTGGGCGTTATGAGGGTGCTAATCCTTCCTCGTGCGTAATCAACTCTCGAATCCATTTTCTCAAATTTTGTAGGCTAAAATCATTGTTTTAGTAAATCAAAATGTTTTAATGATCAATCTCAAGGTGATCCGATCACACCTCGAAAAAAGATTGGTGGCGACTCCATTTTCGTTTTTAAAGTCGACCCTGTTTTTTCAAAAAAAAATGGTTTCAACAGCTTGGCAACTCCACTGGGGAGCACTAAGAGAGTCAAGCCGTAAAATTGATTATTTTTTGTCTTGTTGTCAAAAATTGAAAATCTGACTTGAAAATTTATGATCCTTTTATTGTATTTGTTTGTGTTATTTCATATGATTGCTGTGGTTTGAGTCTCATAGAATATTTTCGCATCATATTGCATAAGGACTGTTTGGTCTTACCTCTTTTAAGTGGGAGTGAGAAGCTACTCCTTCGTGAGGTTTTCACCTTCGTGCAGGATAGTGGATCGCTTTCGAATACATCCGTACCTATGTCTTCGTGAGATTTTCATCTCCGTGCAACCATAGGGAAATGTATTCCCCTGAACTGAACTCGGTCCATATGAGCCTATAATGGGTGAGGGTCGAGGAATTTGCTGGTTTAGGTACCTCAACTTTAGAACCAAACCACATATAGAAGACCCTAGGAGCCCACCCTAGAGAGTACTATGCCAAACCCTAGCAGTTACCCAGATAGGTGCTTAATTCTCTTTCATTCGCTTTGAGTTTTGTTTGTGTACATTGTACTGACTTATTATGTTTTTGCTATGTTTGCATGTCATTTCATATTTGAAAGAGTGTCGATTCAAGTTCGATTACTAAATTAGAGAGCCTATCATGGAGAACGAATTTCTTGATTAAGTGGAAGATAATGTGGCTGTCCGTATGTGATCAAAGAAAACGCAATTAGAGAAAGGGGATAGTCTAGCCGAGGGGTACATGTCAGAATTATTGGACTACACCCACATCAGCGTGATGCAAAATAACCTTCACGAATTAAAAGAGATTTGGGATCAGTGGAATGATGAGACCAAGTAGTTGTTCTACTATAATTATGGGGATCTGCCGTATCTACTCGACATCAAGGTAAATGAGCATTTATTCCGGCCTCGCCGAGATTGGAACCCCGTGATACGCTTGCTTTACCTTTGGGAGGGTAGATTTAGTGCCCACTGTGGAAGAATATACATCTCTACTGTGTTGTCCAAAGGTTCAAGTCGATAAAGCTTATTCTAGAGCCGCTTATGTCCCGACCTTTTGGAAGAAATTGATGAACATTAAAGGAATGAGCGAACAGTGGATTACTGCCAGGATCAAGCAGAAAGGTGAGTGTAAGTGCATCCTATGGAAGAATTTGAGAGATTTGATTCTAGCGCATCCTGATATGAAAAAGAGAGTCAATGTGTTTGCTTTGAGTATCTACGGACTAATGATCTTCCCTAGGGCATTAGGGTATGTAGATGAGGTGGCCTCGGATCTCTTTGATTGACTTGATAAAGGGGTCACATTTGTTCCTGCAATCTTGGCCGAGACATTTAGATCTTTGAACGTATGTAGGAGGGCCGGTGAGGAAGATTTATAGCGTGCACGTAGTTGTTGTTAACTTGGTTCCACAGTCATTTCTGGAAGGTGGATAAGGTTTCTTATCGAGTTTTCTCCGGGAATTACTCCCCATTAAAAGAGATAGTGGCCACTCCAAGAAGGGATGACATATCAGAGGAAAATTGGATAGCGCTCCTTCAAAATCTCTAGGAAGAAGACGTCGAGTGGAGAGCTCCTTGGTTGATTCCCGACGAAATTCTTTATCGATGTGGGAATTTTGACTGGTTCCTTTTGCTTAGGATTTGGGGAGCCGTTGGGTATGCTCTTTTGCTTGTATTGAGGCAATACAAATTAAGACAGTTCATACTGGCAATGCATGGGCTAGCTCAATGTGAGTTTTCGTACAGGGGAGATAACTACAATAAAAGGGTAAAGGAGATTTCTAACACTTGGAATCAGACTCGTCGAATGAAAAGGCTGGCCATAGGTTCAATGATGACTCCAAAGTACAGTGAATGGTGGAGTAAAAGAATTAATGATAATATCCCCAGGATGAATTTAGAAGGCATTCGACCGATGGACGAGTACTTACAAGTGATCCTTTCAAAACTAGAAATCATAAAGCAAGACTTCGAGAGGAGGAATTTGGAACTTGAAAAGAAGATAGAACAATTGGAGAAAGAAAAGATGCATTTAAGGTTAGATATTGATGTTCAAAAGCTAGAGGCCGAGAAATTAAGGAAAGGAAAGAATAGAGCCAAGGAATACTTGGATAGTTTGAAAACGAATTACAAGAAATTATGTCTATCGATGAGAACTGCCGGATTGGGAAAAATGTTGGAGTAATGGTAACAAGTGATCCAAGAAGAAAGAACCAAAGCTGATCGGTGGGAGAGAAAATTTCAGGAAGCTCAGGCACAGAAAGAGGCTCTAGAAAGGTGTTTGTTAGAAACCCAAAATGAAAATAGAGAATTAAAGGCTAGAGTGGCAGAACTTGAAAAATTACTTCATCAGTATAGAAATCGTAATTCTGCAGTTAAGTTGAGGGCAAGTTTGAACAAGATTGAAGAAATGAAAAGAAAGATAGAAGAATTAGAGTCTGCATTAAAAAATTGTAAGCTCCGCGTACAGTTTCTTGAAGTAAGTGAGGAACATTAGAAGGAACAGCTTCACCATTCTCATAATCAAGTTAGGAATAGAGATTACATTATGGGCGAGGCCGTGGCTCAGATTCGGGAGGTAGCCGATCATTTATAGACCTTGACAATTCAGGCTGACATGCTAAGCGTGAAATATGAACTAGAATTAGATCGAGGTCAAGAGTTAGCTTTGTTGCTTAGGAAAGTTAAAACTTTGAGCATTAGGGAAAAGCCCTATTTGTAATCTATTTTATGTAAAAAATTTTGTTTTCTAGTGAAGTTTTCTAAATGAAATTGAATCAGAATCGACGCCTTTTAGCATTCATTTCATGCATTCGCATTACATCACATCATGTGCATTAAATTTCATGGAAAGACTCTAATTGGTTAAAATTATTTCAGAGTTAATCTGGAAACCAACAAAAACTTACCAACCAAACATCATTACGGTACCCGAGCAAAGACAAAAAACATGGATCAAAGATTGGAAAGACTTGAACAATTCCAAAAAGAGATATAAGATCAACTACAATTGCAAATGCAAGAGCAACTGGCTAAAATCCAGCAAGACATGTGGACCGAATGTTGGATTCCCAAAGAAATATGATGACTTAGTTGACCCAACTGCTGACTGGAGGAATAGATAAAAGAAAGGGCCCCATGGTTAATGCTGGAGAATATAATGAGGAACCTCTCTATCCTCCGGGTTATACTCCAACAAATACACAATCACAACCTGAGGTGTACCCTCGAAGAACATCTGTCACAAATTAGGCCTCAACAATTTCAAGATGGTGTTTCGGTACCGGTAAACTTTCAAGCTAGATCAGGTTCTAACCAAGGGGATAACCCAACTAATCCTGTTATCCCTGACCTTGATGAAGTGGCAGAAAAGGAAAGGGCAAGGGCAGAATTGCCAAAGCAGTTAGAGGACCGATGTAAATGGCTGGAGTAAAAATTCAGAGCAATGGAAAAAGCTGATAGTTAGCATGGAATTGATGCTAAGGATCTGAGTTTGGTCCCAGTCTAGTGCTTCCCTACAAGTTCAAAATGCCAGAATTCGAAAAGTACAATGGGACCAATTGCCCTGAAGCCCACATCACCATATTTTGTAAAAGGATGACAGGGTATGCTAATAATGACCAACTATTAATCCATTGCTTCCAAGACAGCCTGATTGGGTCGCTGCCAAATGGTACAACCACCTGAGCCGTGCCAAATCCATTTGTGGAAGGACTTGACACAAGCTTTCATGAAGCAATATAGCCATGTAACAGACATGACACCTAACAGTATTACACTGCAGAATTTGGAAAATAAGTAAAGTGAGAGCTTCAGACAATATGCCCAGAGATGGAGAGAGGTGGCAACGCAAGTCCAGCACCTTTTTTGGAAAAAGAAACGACAATGCTTTCCATCAACACTCTGAAAGCCTCGTTTATTAACCATATGTTGGGAAGCGCTACCATGAGCTTCTCAGATATGGTAATGTCCGGTGAGAAGATTGAAAACGTCATAAGGAGTGGGAAGATAGACGTAAGGGAATGTACCAAAAGGTCAACCCCGAAGAAAAATGACAATGAAGTGATAACGTGAGCATGTTTAGTAAAGGGTATCCCAAGCCAATCACTTTGGGCTAGCCAAGGACCATAACCGCCAGCTATCAAGGCCCTTCAAGGCAAGAATTTAACAACATTATTTACTTATGAACTTACCTCAGATAACGACGGATGAAATCGACTACTCGATTACTTTCGACTTCCCCCGATCTAATTCTGATTTCTTTCGTTCTTGATTTAAGTAAATTTAAATTTAACCAATTTAATCATATGTTTATTCAATTTAATCCACAAGCACACAATTAGACCTTTTTACACATTAGCCCTTATAATTTCACACTTTTACATTTTAGTTCTTATTTCACAAAATACAAAATATTCAAAATTTAACTGTACTAAAGCTTGGCCAAATGTTCTTTATACTCATTTAAGTTCACACATTTCATTTTTTTCACATTTTAGTCCCTCAAAATATTATTTTCACAATTTAGCCCAAACTACTCAAATTCATCAAAAACTCAAAGACAAAACATTTTAATCTTTCACATATCTTCAATATTTCATCATTAAACAACAAAAACCACAAGCTATCATCAATGGAAAAACACAAAATAATCATCAAATTCAAAAACTAAAATATAGGCTTTGTAGTACTTGAAGCAACGGTCAAAAAAACGTAAAAATTATCAAAAATCGAACAAAAACGAACCTCTAGATGATGACCGGACGCTTCAAAACTCTTAAACTTTTATTTTCTTTCTTTCAATCGGTTAGAACAAAGATGATTGCATGTGTTTTTACCTTTGTTTTATTAATTTAACCTTTTATTTACTAAATTACTAACTTAACCTTATTATTCACATTTAAATTCCACTAATTATGTACATATATGTCCGTTCATAAATCCAAGAGTCCAATTGCAACATAAGGACTCCTTATAATAAAAGCCATAACAAATAGGAACTTAATAAATTGAATTGAAACTTTTGTATTTTCTACAATTAGGTCCTTTTTAGCAATTAAGCACGCAAATGATCGAATTAAAACACAGAAATTTCACACATATCAATTCACATACTAAAACATATTAAATAATATTATTTTTTTTACTAGGATTTGTGGTCCTGAAACCACTATTTCGACTAGGGTCTAAACCAGACTGTTACAATTCTCCCTATTAGGGATTTTCGTCCTCAAAAATCTTACCGGCAAAAAGGTTTGGGTAACGTTCTCTCATAGCATCTTCAGGCTCCCACGTTGCTTTTTCAACCCCATGTTGATGCCATAAGACTTTTACTAAAGAAAATTTCTTATTTCTCAATTATTTCATCCCGCAATCTAAAATATGAATCGATTCTTCCTCGTAGGTCATACCAAATCTTATCTCAATCTCAGACAGAGAAATTGCATGCGATGGGTCAGATTGATATCTTCGAATCATCGAAACATGAAATACGTTATGAATCTTTTCTAACTCAGATGGTAACAACAGTCTGTAAGCAACCGGTCTGATACGTTCTATTATCTCATACGGGCCAATGAATCTCGGACTTAATTTGCCTTTACAATCGAATCAGAGTATTTTCTTCCACGGTGAGACTTTCAAAAACACTTTGTCCTCGATCTAAAACTAAATATCTTTTTGTTTCTAGTTTGCATACGATTTTTGATGATCTGACGCGACTTTCAAACTGTCACGAATCACTTTCACTTACTGTTTAGTCTTATTAATCAAATCGACCCCGTATATCTTATTTTCACTGAATTTAGTCCAATACAAAGGTGTTCGACATTTGCGACCGTACAAAGCGTCATAAGGTGCCATTTTGATACTCGATTGAAAACTATTGTTATATGCAAATTCAATCAATGACTGGTATCGTTCCCACATCTCTTCAAACTCTAGAATGCAACATCTCAACGTATCCTTGAGTATTTGAATAATTCGTTCAGACTATCCATCTGTCTTTGGATGGAAAGCAGTGCTAAAGTGAAGCTTTGTACCTAATGCATCTTGTAGTTTCTTCCAAAACTGTAATGTGAATCTCGGATATCTATCTGAAACAATAGAAATAGGTACTCCGTGCAATCTCACAATCTGAGAAATATACAACTCAACAAATTTATCAAGTGAATAATCTGTGCGAACTGGAACAAAAAGAGCCGATTTAGTCAATCTATCCACAATAACCCAGATTGCATCTTTCGTACTCGATGACAATGGCAAACCCGATACAAAATCCATCGTGACTCTGTCCCATTTCCACGCAGGTATCATAATTGGCTAAAGTAACCCAGATGGTACCTGATGCTCAGCTTTAACTTGCTGACAGATTAAACATTTCGAAACAAATTCAGAAATATCTCGTTTCATACCATGCCACCAGTAAAATTGTTTCAAATAATTATACATTTTTGTGCTACACGGGTGAACAGATAACCTACTACTACGAGCTTCATCCAAAATCATCTAAATCAACTCTGAATTTCTCGGA
This sequence comes from Gossypium rotundifolium, assembly GCA_025506655.1. Classification (NCBI taxonomy): domain Eukaryota; kingdom Viridiplantae; phylum Streptophyta; class Magnoliopsida; order Malvales; family Malvaceae; genus Gossypium; species Gossypium rotundifolium. Next base: position 20,025,633 of record CP106726.1, read on the forward strand.
ACACACATTCGATCTTTGAACCTCAAATAACCTTCAGTATCAACCTGGAACTCTAAATCAATATTCACATTACATTGTGCCCATTTTACTATCAATTCATTATCAACTTTCTAAGCCTCACAAATTTGCTGAATAAATAATGGTTTCACTTTCAACTCAACTACTAGCGAACCATCATCTGATAAGGTCAACTGAGTATTCATCGCTCTTAAAGTAAACAATGATTTCTGACTCAAAGCATCGGCAATAACATTAGCCTTTCCTTGATGGTAGTTAATCACAAGTTTATAATCTTTTAACAACTCCAACCATCTTCGCTGTCATAAATTCAGATCTTTCTGAGTCATCAAATATTTTAAACTTTTATGATCGGAAAAAATGTTACATTTTTCACCAAACAGATAGTGGCACCATATTTTCAATGCAAACACAATAGCTGCCAATTCCATATCATGTGTCGGATAGTTCTTTTTGTGCGACTTTAACTGTCTCGAGGCATATGCTATAGCTTTGCCTTCCTGTATCAAAACATAGCCCAAACCATTTAAAGATGCATCACTAAAGATTACGATTTCTTTACTCGAACTTAACATCTTTTTGAAGTAGTCGCGTCATCAGGGTTGCAATCATAGAGAAACCTTTTACAAACTGTCTATAGGAACCAGCTACTCCCAGAAAACTTCGAACCTCAGATACATTTCTAGGAGGCTTCCAATCTAGTATAGTCGAAACCTTCTTCGGATCAACCCGAATACTCAATGCTGATACAATATGTCTCATAAAACTGACTTCTCGTAACCAGAACTCACATTTACTGGACTTCACATACAACTGCTTATCACGCAATGTTTGTAGCACTAATCTCAAATGTTCAGCATGCTCAGATTCATCACTAGAATAGATCAATATGTCATCTATAAAAACAACCACAAATCGATCCAAATACTGTCTGAAGATCCGGTTCATTAAATCCATAAAAAATAGCAGGTGCATTAGTAAGTCGAAAAGGCATAAATAGAAACTCATAATGTCTGTACCTCATTCGAAAAGCGGTTTTCGATACATCAGAGTCTTTCACTCGCTGCTGATAGTAACCCGATCTCAAATCTGTCTTAGAAAACACATTAGCCCCTTTCAACTGATCGAACAAGTCGTTAATCCGTGGTAAAGGATATTTATTCTTTATAGTCACCTTATTAAGCTGTCGGTAATCGATGTACATTCTCATAGTTTCGTCTTTCTTTTTCACAAACAAAACTAGTGCACCCCAAGGAGAAAAATTCGGTCATGCGAAGCCTCTATCAATCAATTCTTGCAATTGAGTCTTCAACTCTTTTAATTCTATCGGTGCTATTCTGTACAGAGCTATCGATATTGGAGTCATCCCTAGCACTAACTCAATACCAAACTCTACCTCTCAGATCGGTGGCAAATTCGGTAATTCCTTAGGAAACATATCTAGGTATTCACTCACAACTAGTACTGATTCTATCTTCTTTTCTGTCACTTTAGAGTCAAGCACATAAGCAAAATAAGCTTCACAACCCTTTCTCATATATTTCTGAGCTAACATTGAAGATATCACTGTCAGTAAACCATTCAGATCATTAGACTCAATCCAAATTATCTCATCATTCTGACATCGTAAATCAATAGTCTTTCATTTGCAATTCACAATAGCATCACGCAAAGTTAACCAATCTATACCCAAAATTATATTAAACTCGTCAAATGGCAACAACATCAAGTCAGCCATGAAACACGAATCTCGAATCATTAACGGACAATTCTTGCACAGTTTGTTAACCAAAACACATCGGCCTAAGGGGTTCGATACTCTAATCACAAACTCAGTAGACTCTATAGGCAAAGTCTTACTGGATACTAAAGTTTTACATACATAAGAGTGAGTTGATCCTGGATCAATCATTGCAACAACACTAGTATCATAGAATATAAAAGTACCAATAATCACATCTGGAGGTGAAGCTTCTTCGCGAACACGGATAGCATGAGCTTTGGCAAGTGCACGAGCCTCAGATCTAACAGCTGTGTCTTTAGTTCCTCTCTGACTACTACTTACATTACCTGTGTTTCTAGGTGGTCTACCTCAAGTTCTCGTATTACTCGATCTAACATTCTGTATTGTGTTTTGCTCAGCCAACTCAGGGCATTCAGGAATAAAATGATCTAATGATCCAAATTTGAAACAGGCCCAATCATTCAATCTACAACTGTCGAGATGTCGCTTACCACAATATTTGCACTTCAGTTGATTTGATCTGACATTACCAACACTAGCTACTGAGGTAGCTTTCGAACTCACAACTGGTCTATTTTGATCCCGTCTAGAATAACCCGCAGTAGCCTTTGAACGGCTAGAGTCGTCTCAAAATTTCTTTGATACCGATTGGAAAGACTTACTTAAAAATCTCTTACATGCATCCCTAGCTTCAAAGTCAGCTTTTCTTTTTTCATTTCCGAGCTCTTCAGCTTTGTATGCTCGATCAACAAGTACGACAAACTCTTTTATTTCAAGAATCCCGACTAATAGCTTGATATCTTCATTCAACCCGTCTTCAAATCTTTTACACATTATTGCTTCAAATAAACACACTCTAATTATATCCTTTCGATCTAAAAATTCTCGCTCATATTCTATTATAATTATATGACCCTATTTTAGCTCGAGGAATTCTTTGCGCTTCTGATCAATGAATCTTTGACTGATGTATTTCTTACAGAATTCAGTCTGAAAGAACTCCCAAGCAACTCGTTCATTCGGAACTACAAATATTAGTGTATTCCACCAATGATACGCAAATCTTGAAGCAACGATACAACACATTTGATGCATTCATTAGGTGTACAGGATAACTCATCAAACACACGAATCGTATTATCAAGCCAAAATTTAGTTCACTCGGCATCATCATCAACAGTAGCTCTAAATTCTTCAGCCCTATGTTTCCTGATTCTATCAACCGGTGGCTTATTCATTCGTACTAGATCAACAGCTTGTGGCATAACGGGTATTTGAGAATGAATCGATGGGGGAGATGGTTGTGGAACAGCCAGATTCATCTAGATATATTGAGTAAGCCAATCATTCATCATTTGATAGAAGACTTGTTTAGCCTCACTCTCATGACTACTCAAAATCGGCCTAAAATCAGCAGACCCTACCCCCTGAGTAGGAGTGGGCGCATTACTTTCTATATCATCTGCTACAGCTCGATCGGGATCCATTTACTATACGAAAACACATTTCAATTGACAGGAATCATCACACTATCGCAGTTTGGCATGTACAGCTAGACTCAAACACGCTACGTTGTTCTAGAATCGACTAAACCGTAGCTCTGATACCAATAAAATGTAACACCCCTAACCCATAATTGTTGCCAAAATAGGGTTAAAAAGTGTTACCGAACATTTCAGAACTTTTACGATCAATTTACAATCATAAGATATTATATCTTCATATCATAGCAAATCATATTAATAAAGTCCCTTTTAAAAGTCTACGAGACCTTAAACATGCATTAGGAAGGGGTCGAGACTAAACCGAGCTTATACAAATTTTTTTCGAAAACTTAACATTTTTCAAAGCTACAGGGGTTACACGCCCGTGTCCCTCACACGGCCTCAGACACACCCATGTGTCCAAGGCGTGGCAAAACAGGGCATACATACGAACTTGTCCACACGGTCGAGGACACGTTCGTGTGCTTCACCCGTGGTCGACACTGACTTATTTCACATGGCTAGTCACACGTCCGTGTGTCTAGCTCTTGTGCGAGTATGACTTGCTTCAATTTGAAAACTTAAGAGACACGGTTGAGCCACATGCCCGTGTGCTCAACCGTGTGGGCAAATACAGGCCATTTACAAGGCCAATTTGTCACCCACACTTTGGGTCATACCTACAAGCATCAATCCATATAAATTCATACCCAAATGGCATCCAAAACATACCAATATATGCACCCATTAACCTCTTAACATTATCATTCATTTCACATTCAAATCTAACTCAAACGTATAAACTTAAGGTATCAATAATACATCAATAAGATATAACTATTACTTCATCTAACTAATCCAATACATAATAACTACTCATCATTTGTATATCCAAAATCAACCATGAACTCACTTATATATGTACCATTTATTTAGCTTTCTTTGAGCACATTAAAACTTACCAACTTATGCATCAATAAGCATGAATAAAACTCATTCATAAACACATCCATTAACTAGCCATATCACATGGCTAATTTTTACACATCACAAACCATATCATAATTTCTCCAGACTATACATGCCATACTTTAATATACACATTCTCAGAAGGTACCAAAATATAGTTAGATAGTGTGGTGATGATCCTCGACAATCTCCGAGCTTCTCGTAGCTTTAATGATCTATAAAATAGTCAAACAAACACACACAAAGTAAGCTTTCATATCTTAGTATGTCATAAGCAAATAAAGAACAAATAAACATTTTCATTTAAATCAACTGACCAAAGTCACATATACATTAACCAATTACACAATTAAGACGTTTACAACTCAAATATTATCACATTTACAATATCCATATAACATCAACTTTCAAACTCACATATACTCATAAGCACATATAAATTTATCTTTTACCATTTCCAATCCATATATCCATCATAATCATATACTTACCTTGTTTTCATGTACATAATACAAAGCACATACCTGAATCTTTTAGTTCGTTTCCACGTCTGATTTCATCTCGATAATGCCCGTTGAACCATTAGAAATTAATAAGGATACTTGAAAAATTGAAAGGCTCAAAAAATGCCAACGTTCCAGACGTGGTCTTACATGTAATCACATATCGATGCCACTGTCCCTGATAGGGTCTTACACGAATCAAATACGATGCCAATGTCCCAGATATGGTCTTACACGTGCACAAGTCGATGCCAACTTTCTAGACACGATCTTACACGAAAACACATATCGAAATCCTATGTCATGAGATATGTATCCAAACTATTCCAAAGGTTCGTACGGGGCTTCCGGACGTCTTGTCTCGATCATTACAAGCTCGTAAGTATTGCTCCCATGCTTATTTCATTTCAGCATATTAATTTACACAAATAACAATTCAATTCGACCCTATTAATTTAGATACAATAGAATTTAACAACATTATTTACTTATGAACTTACCTCAGATAACGACGGATGAAATCGACTACTCGATTACTTTCGACTTCCCCCGATTTAATTTTGATTTCTTTCGTTCTTAATCGAACTAAATTCAAATGTAACTAATTTAATCAGACGTTCATTCAATTTAATCCACAAGCACACAATTAGACCTTTTTACACATTAGCCCTTATAATTTCTCACTTTTACATTTTAGTCTTTATTTCACAAAATACAAAATATTTAAAATTTAACTACATTAAAGCTTGGCCGAATGTTCTTTATACTCATTTAAGTCCACACATTTCATTTGTTCACATTTTAGTCCCTCAAAATATTATTTTCACAATTTAGCCCAAATTACTCAAATTCAAAAAAAAATTCAAAGACAAAACATTTTAATCTTTCACATATCTTCAATATTTCATCATCAAACAACAAAAACCACAAGCTATCATCAATGGCAAAACACAAAATAATCATCAAATTCAAAAATTAAAACATGGGCTTTGTAGTACTCGAAGCAGCGATCACAAAAATGTAAAAATTATTAAAAATCAAACAAAAACGAACCTCTAGATGATGGCCGAATGCTTCAAAACTCTTAAACTCTTATTTTCTTTCTTTCAATCAGTTAGAACAAAGATGAATGCATGTGTTTTACCTTTGTTTTATTAATTTAATCTTTTATTTACTAAATTACTAACTTAACCTTATTATTCACATTTAAATTCTTTTAACTATATACATATATGTCTATTCATAAATCCAAGGGTCCAATTGCAACATAAGGGCTCCTTATAATAAAAGCCATAAAAAATAGGCACTTAATAAATTGAATTGCAACTTTTTCATTTTCTGCGATTAGGTCCTTTTTATCAATTAAGCACGCAAACGGTCGAATTAAAACACAGAAATTTCATACATATCAATTCACATACTAAAAACACAAAAATAATATTAAAATATTTTTTGACTCGATTTTATGGTTCCAAAAGCACTATTCTAACTAGGGTCTAAACCTGATTTGTTATAATATCGGTGAAGTTTAGATTAACTCAATAGCAAACTCAAACTCTCTTATCGGTGGTAACCCTGGTAATTCTTCTGGAAATACATCCAGATATTCACATACTACAGACACTAATTCAATCTTCGATTCAGACACTTTTGTATTTAAAACATAAGCAAGATGAGCTTCAGAAACTTTTCTCACACATCTCTGAGCTGAGATAGACGAAATCACAGCAGGCAGTTCACTCGATTCATCTAATTCAATTTGAATGATTTCACTATTCTGACATTTCAATTCAATAGTCTTTCGTCTACAATTCACAAAAACATCACACAGAGTTAACAAATCCATACCGAGATTTACATCAAATTCATCAAACGGTAGTAGCATCAAATAAGTTGGAAAACAATAACCCTAGGTCATTAAAGGACAGTTCTTGCAAACTTTATCAACTAGAACATACTTGCCTAAGGGGTTCAATACTTTAATCACAAACTCAGTAGACTCAACAGGCAAATTCTTACTAAATACTAAATTCATACATATATATGAATGAGTCAATCCAGGATCAATCAAAGCAATCGTATTAGTGTCGTAAAGAGAAAATGTACCAGTGATAACATCGGGTGGCGACGCCTCTTCGCGAGCTCGAATAGTGTAAGCTCTAGCAGGTACTCTAGCATCAGATCTTACTGTAGAATCTCTCGTAGTACGTGATTACTTCTCATATTTTTCACATTTCTTGGTGGCCTCCCTCTAGTGGCTGTGTTACTCAATCTTGCATTTTGAATATTATCTTTCTCTACTTGTTCTAGGCAATCCCGTATGAAATGATCTTGCGAACCACATTTAAAACAAGCCCGATTATTCATTCTATATTCACCAGGATGTTGTCTTCCACATTGTTGACATTCAGATCTATAGTTTCTCACACTGCCAACACTCGGTACCGATGTAGCTTGAACTATATGACTTGAGTATTGTTTTCCACGATCTCTATTCAAATGCCCTATTGATACATTTGGACGAGTGAGCGAATCTCTAAATTTCTTTGACGAGGATTGATATGGCTTATTCATCAACCTTTTTCTCGAGTCTCTAGCCTCTGAATATGCTTTTCTCTTTTCTTTGCTAAGCTCCTTGGCTTTGCAAGCTCTATCAACCAAGACAACAAATTCTTTCAATTCTAGAATTCCGACTAGAAGTTTAATATCCTTGTTCAACACATCAACAAACTGTTTGCACATGATTTTTTCAAAAAAAACATACTCTCGAGCACACTTGGTCAACCGTACAAATTCTCTTTCGTACTTAGTCACAGTCATACGGCCCTGTTTCAATTCTAGAAACTCTTTGTGCTTTTGATCGATAAATCTCTGACTTATGTATTTCTTTCAGAACTCAGTCTGAAGGAATTCCCAAGTAACTCTTTTTCTCGGTACCACAGACACCAAGGTATTCCACCACTGATACGTTGTGTCTTTCAGTAACAATATGGCACATTTTAAGCACTTTGCTGGTGTACACGAAAATTCATCAAATACCCGAATAGTATTTTCAAGCCAAAATTCAGCTTTCTCAGGATCATCATTAACAGTAGCTCTGAACTCTTCGACTCCGTACTTTTGAATTTTATCTACTGGCAGCTTATTTACTCGTAGAAGCTCTACACCTTGAGGAGCTGCGAGAATCGGTTGGGGATTAGGTATTGGTGGAGGTTGTTGAGCAGCCAAATTTGTGCGGACAAATTATGTGAACCACTCGTTCATCATTTGGAAAAAGGTTTCTTTAGCCTCACCTCCATGACTACTTAATACAAGTCTAGAATCAGAAGGCGCTTCCTCTTGAGCGTGAGTTGGCGTATCACTCTCTACATCATTAGCTACAACTTGATTGGGATCCATTTACTATACAAAAACACATTTTAAATTGTCAGGAGTCATCACACTATCACAGGTTATATATGGCATGTATAGCTAAACTCTCACACACGTTACGTTAGTTTGAGAATTGACTTACCTGGCTCTGATACCAATAAATGTAACACCCCTGACCCATATTCAACGTCAGAACTGGGTTACAGATATTACCAAACTTATCACACAATAAACATATGTTTCAGATACAAATTTAACCAATTCAAATACAATTCAATCACAACTAATCATACTGTCCCTAAAATGAGCCTACGATGCCCTAAACATGCATTAGAAGTGATTCAGGACTAAACTGATAACTTTGAAAATTCTTAGAAAAATTAGAAAATTTTCTTAAAAATAGGGGACACACGTCTGTATGGCCCGATCGTGTGTCTCACACGGCCAATAGACACGCCCGTGTCACAGGTGGTGTGGACATTAAAAATGGGAATACATGGCCATGTCCCAGTCTGTGTCCAACCCCGTGTAACTCTCTCACTTGGGTCACGGCCAACACACACGCCCGTGTGCCCTAAAAATGGCCATGCACGCCCGTGTTCTAGACCGTGTGCTAGGCCATGCCAATCCTATACTGTATACTAATTTATGCCACACGGCCAACTCACAAACCAATGTCTGAGGTCATGTGGAGTGTCATAACCATTTTTTTTGGAAAACAACAAGGGGTTCGACTTCGGGATTTAAAAATGAAAAAAATGGGAGTCGCCACCAATCCCTTTTTGTTGAGGTGTGATCGGGTCACCTCGTAAAACGGTTATTTTTAATAAACAATTTGATTTATCAAAACAATGATTTTGGTCTACGAAATCCAAAAAACGAGTTCGAAAGTCGGTTACGCACGAGGAAGGGTTAGCACCCTCGATACGCCCAAAATTGGTACCACGATGATTAATTAGTGTCTTAATGTCGGAAGTTTGAAAAGGTTTTAAAATACGGATCCTTTAAAATGTATTAGGATATTTGAGATTTCTTTGTTCCGAGAGGGTACAAACATCACTTAGGACATGATATTTCTAACCTTCGTAATCAAAGCTATCTCATGATTTTACGAAGTTTATCAAAAGGGTGTTTAGTGATTTAGTCAAACGGAAAATCGCAACCCAGCACGTTAAGGCACTATTCCCCGAATTCCTAAATACAAAACATTGCCTTTATTTTAAAACCTTTAAATGGAGTGTAGCAATTTTACAAGAATGCATCGTATCGTATTGAATTAAAGAAAAGGTTTGAGTCAAAACTTGAGATTTCTTTGTCCCGAAAAGATATAAACATCACATCCAGCACGTTAGGACACGATGTTTTAATCTCTCGTAATCAAAGTCGTCTCGTGATTCGTAAAACTTCGTAAAAGGATGTTAAGTATTTAGTCAAATAGAAAATCGCAACCCAGCACGTTAGGGCACTATTTCCCGAATTCCTAAATACGAAACATCACATTTATTCTAAAACCTTAAAATGAAATATGATAATTTTACAGAATGTGTTTTGTTTAATAGTATAATATAAAACTAAGAAAATAAATGTACATATAAATATAGTAAATATAAGGATAATAATAAGAATAATAATAATGATGATGATAATAATAATAATAATAATAATGAGAATAAAATAATAATAATGATGATGATAGGACGATAATAATAGAACGAAGAATGTTGATATACAAAAAATAATAGTAGTAATATAATGATAATAATAATAATAATAAAATACAAAGATGGTGATGATAATGATAATAATAGATAGTAATAATAAGAATATATAAAAATATTGAAAATGATAAAAGGAGGACTAAATTGGATTAAAAAAATAGAATCTTGGGGCAAATTTAAAATAAAGGAAAGGAATGGGGACCCTCAGAACGCTGCGAAAAGGGAGGGACCAAAAGAGCGAAATTCCTTCCCGTCCAAAACACGCAGCATGAGGGGGGACCAAAATGTAACTTTAGAAAAATAATCGGGCCGAATTAACAAAAAATAAAACTTGATTGCAAAGCATAGAAAATGCAGAGGGACCGCGCTCATAAATATCCCTTTTTGTAAAAAACACGCGGATCTTACCTGGAGCGAGTCGGGTCAAAATCGGGTTGGCTTGAAACGATGTCGTTTTGAGCGTTTAAGGCCAGTCCCAAAACGACGTCGTTTTGGGGGGGCCTATATAAGTAAAAAAAACATCCCAAAGACCTCATTTTTTCAGATGCTTAAAGAAAAAACCCTAATCCCTTTTTTGTTTTCTCTGCAGGCCTAAGGAGCTTGGTCGTAATCCGGCCGTCGGACCACCGCGCCTCCGTCGTCGGAGCCATCGCCGGCCACCATACACGGTGGTCGAAACTTCAAAAAAGGGTAAAATATGTAGTTTTTTATTTTTTATTTTATATGTATGTATGTATATGTATTTGGGTTGAATAATAGATAAAAAATTGAAACAACAAATAAAAGAGTAATAAAAAATCACCTCGCTTTTTTATGCTCAATCTCCTCCTTTTAAGTGTTTGAATCTGCTTTTAATTAAAAGTTTTTTTGTATTCTATTGATCAAAAAGGATCCCTTTACAAATGTTTTGAATCGGCTTTTATAGCCAAATTTTTACAACTTTTCTTTGCTTTCATCCTTTCTCTTTTAATACTTGCGGTGTGCAGCAAGTGGCGGTGATGGAGATGACAAGGCGGTGGCTGAGGTTTCGACGATGGCGGTGACAGCAGCAAGTGGGCGAAGACCTAGGGCAAGTGGGTCGGTAGCTAGGCTAATTTAGGGTCTTAGAAACCCTAAATTTTCTAAAAAATTTTCAATGTTTTGGGCCTGTTGGGCTACTTGTAAATTGGGTTAGGGGCTTTGTAATTAATTTGGGTTGATGGGTTTTTGGGTTTTGGGTTTATAAAATGGGCCGGGCAAATGTGCTCATACAGCTGCCCCTCTTTGCTCATTGTCGTGTAACGAGAATAGAGCAAAGACTTTCAAAAGGCCTATTTTACCCGGGCCTGCTAAGCCCCGACTTCTTTTGTAGCCTCATTTTGTTCATCGCATCTTGTTGTTTTGATCCACTCTATCGCTGCAACTTCGAGGTATAGGATTTTCGTTTTAATCCGCCACCGCGATTTGCTCTCGCAACATCGAGAATCGCCAAGTCCGCTATCCTCAATCGATCCCGACAAACTCGTGGACCACCGATCGATGTCTTCGATCCGCTTTCGCAACTTCGGAAGGTCGAATCGCTATCTTCAATCGATCCCCGCAAACTCGTGGATCACTAGATCGATATCTTCGATCCGCTTCGCAACTTCGGGAAGGTCAAATCTGCTTTCTTCAATCGATCCACCGCAAACTCGTGGATCACCAGACCGATGTCTTCGATCCGCTTCGCAACTTTAGGAACGCCAAATCGCTTTCTTCAACCGATCCACGCAAACTCGTGGATCTCCGGTCGATGTCTTCGATCCGCTTCTTCTAACTTCGGAATGTCAAATCTGCTTTCTTCACTCGATCCTCGCAAACTCGTGGATCACCAGATTGATGTTTTCGATCCGCTTCCGCAACTTCGTGAATGTTAACTGCTTTCAATCTGATCCCCGCAAACTCGTGGATCACCAGATGATGTCTTCGATCCGCTTCCGCAACTTCGGAAGGTCAAATCTGCTTTCTTCAATGATCCTCGCAAACTCGTGGATCACCAGACTGATGTCTTCGATCTTCTTCCTGTAACTTTAGGAACGTCAAATCTGCTTTCTTCAATCTGATCCCTGCAAACTCAGGGATCACCAGACTGATGTCTTCGATCTGCTTCCTACAACTTCAAGAACGTCAAATCTACTTTCTTCAATCTGATCCACCGCAAACTCGTGGATCACCAGATGATGTCTTCGATCTACTTCAGAACTCGGGAATGTCAAATCTGCTTTCTTCAATCTGATCCTCGCAAACTCGTGGATCACCAGACTGATGTCTTCGATCTTCTTTCTACAACTTCAGGAATGTCAAATCTACTTTCTTCAATCTGATCCTCGCAAACTCGTGGATCACGGTGATGTCTTCGATCCGCTTCCTACAACTTCAGAATGTCAAATCTTCTTTCTTCAATCGATCCACGCAAACTCGGGATCACCAGACCGATGTCTTCGATCCGCTTCCTGCAACTTCGTGAACGTCAAATGCTTTTCTTCAATCGATCCTCCGCAAACTCGGGGATCACCAGACTGATGTCTTCGATCTACTTCTTACTCCACGGGAACTTCAAGGAAATAAGAATTCAGGGAGAAGAGATTCATAGTCTCCATCTTCTCTACCAAAACTTCAAAGCAATATGGACTTATCCTCATTGTTAACTCAGGGAGACGGGATTTGTAATCTCAACCTACTCCACGAGAACTTCGAGAAAATAAGAATTCAGGGAGAAGAGATTTGTAATCTCCATCTTCTCTGAAACTTCGAGAATTAAGGATGTAACCTCATTGTTAACTCGTGGAGACGGATTTGTAATCTCAACCTACTCCACTGGAACGTCGAGGAAATGAGAATTCAGAACTTTTCAATTTGCTTCCTTACTATCTTTAGGAAGACTTCAATCTTCAGCCTGCTCCCCTACCATCTCGAAGGAACAAAATCTGAACTTTCCAATTTGCTTCCTTACTTTCTTCAGGAAGACTTCAATCTTCAGCCTGCTCCACTACCATCTCGAGGGAACAAAATCTGAACTTCAATATCGCTACACCGTTCTTTGAGGAACTTGTCCTGTAGAATTAATTTTATGTGCTTATGCTTATGCAAATGATGAGGATGCTATTATCAAAATGAATCAAATCCTCCTAACTACATGTGTTATCGACGACACTTTCATGAATGCAGAATGTCGTGAGAATGGTCTTTTTACAATGATTAGGATGCAATGATCCGAATGGATCAAATGCCCCTAACTAAATGACAAGGGATGACCTTTGCATGAATGCAGAATGTCATAAGAATTATCTTTTCATGATGATTAGGATGCAATGATCAAAATAAGTCGAATGCTCCTAACTAAGCGTACTTTGAATGATGAATGCAAAATGAAATGATCCCTTTTTAAATGCTTGGGGTCGTCATGGCTCATAGTTAATTAAGGTTCTATCACTGATGCGTTATCATGCTTTCTTGTTCAGCCAGTATCTTTGATAGAAAACCCAAAAAACGATCATATTCTGCTCAACAAGTTTGCCCCGCTGTGATTTTAGAGTCCCTTCCACTGTACCTTCTGGGACATAAAGTTTGCATCTCTCACTGCAACTTTAGGAGAATAACATTTGGTTTCTTCTATCCATCCTGCTGTAATTTCAAGGTATAGGATCAATTTGATCTGTTACACCATTCACTGGTGTGTAGGCCTGATATGTGCATGAATGCAGAGTATTATTTTTCTTTTCTCGAGAATGATCCCTTTGTACTGCTGGGTTGACATTGCTCGTTATCGGTCAAGGTCGTATCACCGGTGAAATGTATTGTCTTTTTGTTCAACCAATAAAAGGTCCAAAGAGATAATCATCTTTCTCCAATATTTCCAAACCTTGAGCTGAGTGAGTGCTAAACAATAGTCCTGTTTCAGGTCCTTGTATTATTCAGAAGCTTCCAGAGTAATATGTAAAACTCCTTTTATGAAAGTATTATTAGTCCACTAATCGTTATTTCAATGCAAAATGCCTGAAAAAGATTGTAACAATGGACAAAAAGGAAATTGATTGAGAGCATAGCTCGAAACAAACAAGTTAATCAAAGCTAGCAAAGGTAATTAAGAAGGAAATTTATCGGTGGTTTTTTGAAAGGAATAAAATAACCACAAGTAACAAAAAATGGGTAAAATGGAAACTAAGTGCCCTAGATATCGCAGCTTGAGCTTCTCTGTTCCAACTTCTTGAGGGCCATTTTGAGCTTAATATGTGTTTAGGGGATCCAGAGTACTTTGTCGATGCCCCAAGACATAACATACTTCTTCGACGTAGCAAGACTCATGTATGCCCTACTTTCGATCAAAATTTTGAGTCCCTTCTTGGGTTTTCAACTCAAATACCCTTTGGTCTCAAAGCGCCTTTATGGTTTTCGCCTTGGCCTCTCCTTTTTCTTTTCTTTTCTTTTTCGTGTTTTTTGTTTTCTGTATTTTTTTGTATTTTGAAAACCCTTTTTTATTGAATTCGAACTCACCGAATTGGGCAGGTCCTTGCCATCCATCTTGGCTAACACTCATGTTTCCCTAGAATAGGCCTTCTTTGCTGTATAAGGCATTTACTTTTTTCTTTGGAGTTCTTTTGGATAAGAAGAATCTCTCTTAATGCTAGGTCCTCTTCCTGAAATTCTCTTGAGCGAACCTTTTGTCAAGCTCAGATCCGCTTTTTGGTACATTTGACCCTCATTGAATACTTTCAATCAAGCTTCTTGGAGGCATTCGCTTCATCTAATTCAATCCAAGCTTGGGAAAATGAATCTTATCTTCCAACAATTGTTTCCTTTCATAAACCAATGGGAAAGATGCCCCGTAAAAGTCCCGCCAACGCTCAAGGAACCTAAAGGGTAAATGGTAACTTCTCTATGCCAACCTTTACAAGTCTCACCATTTTTTAAAAAAATCTTGAATGTTTTTTTTGATGATCACGACTTTGTAATTTTGGCATATGAAGTGACCTTCACCTCTCGATGAGGTAACCAACGACCATGAATATGAATCGATGTTGGCTAAAAGCTTTTGAGGAGACGGCTTGTAAACATCCATGCTTCATATAGGAAAATGGAGAAGCACAGTCTTCCTCGATTTGGCATTTTACTAGCATAATGATGCAATTTCCTTTCTTGGTGAACCAATAGCTCGAGCCTCTTGATTAGCTAGGTCATTGTAAAACATGGGTTCTTTAAACCCCAATCTTAACAAAGATACCCATGTTTTAGTAGTTTGGCATGCCTTGATATGATCGTGCAAAAACATCTTGAATTCCTAAAATAGCTCAACGATGCCTTGCCTTATTCCTACGAGGAGCTATGCTTCCATCTTCACCTTCTTCATTAGTTCATAGCATCTCACGACACTTCATAAGGCAAGATCTACCATTGGGGAAGCAAGTTGCAATCTTTGTCATCTTCAAAGCCCTTAGATCCTTCTAGATACATATCTCACTAAAAGGAGTCGATGAATGTCGCTCATGTCATTGATATCTGGGGCCCATTGTGGGCAGAAAATCCAAAGAATAAATGATCCTAAGGATGATTATTCGTATGATATGGTCATGAGTGAAAAATATTCAGTATGAAATGTAAAGAATAAAAATATTTACTTAGAACAATGCATTTTATTGAAATAAAAATTCTGGACACAAGCCTACTTCTCAAAAGAAATCTTATTGCTTCCAGGCTTGAAGCAACAAGTGTGTTTTACACATTACTTTAGATTAGCTTTAAAAATACATATTTCTTCCACAGTCCCATTGTTCAAAACACTCCCAAGTACATAAAGGCAGATGCTCGGAAAACTTTTATTCCTCGGTTCTCTTCGGGTATACCATTGCTCCGTCATCGAACTTCGCAATACCCATGTTCATGAGATTTTCCACCAATTTTTTGAAAGTAAGGCAATTTTCTATCGAATGGCCTGTGATCCCCACCTGGTACTTACACTGAATGTTTGGGTCATACCATTTTAGGTATGGAGGTTGCATTGGTTTTGGATATTGGGGGGACACAACGTGTGCATCAAATAAACTTTGATACAACTCCTTATATGTCATCGGGATGGGCATGAATTGGAGCCATCCGGTGTTAGGCTTTGAGTTGAAATCCTGCTTAAGGGCTCTTGATGGTGGTAGTCACCATCCTTAGTCGGCTTATCAGAATCGGCTCGAATGGCCCTTTTCATACCTACTGCACTATCTCGCTTCATTTTCCTTCTTCTTCGGGGCCTTCAAAGTCCGCTCTCTCCTTCCCTTTGTCTCTGCTTGAACAATTGGTTTGGCACGATCATCCTCAGGGTTGAAACATGAGCCCATCGGGAAGTTCAACAAGGCTGAAGTATTAGTCGACATTGGGGTTCAATAATGGCATGTACCCATGCAATCAAGGCCTAATTGAGTCGAAATATTTATCAGGGAGTAAACGATTTCTTCATCATCATCCACACCGTTAACCATTGAACCACTCTTTTTTTCAAGTCCTCCGGTTAGTATCTTGGTTAACTGGCCTATCATATTCATTTGATCTCGCATATCTTGTTGAATTTTAGCCAATTGCTCTTGCATCAGTATTTGCCTTTGCTTTAATCTCTCCAACCTTCGGTCCATGGCTTCTAGGTTACTGAAATAACTTCACCTTATTAGGGTTTTTCCACAAATTTTAATGCACGTGATATGATGCAATGCAAATGCATGAAATACAAAAAGAAAAAGAGGCGTTGATTGTGAATTCAATTCCATTAGAAGAACTTTTCTAGAAAATACATTTCTTTACATAAAACGGATTGCATATACGACTTTATCCTTATAGTCCAGGTGAAAACACCAATCCTTTTCTTCGTATCCGGATGTTATGGTCGTGCCCCGTGAACTTTCTCAATGGATACCTCTTCTAGCTCCTTGTTGCTTGGTCCAGGCCGTACCTCTTCGCTCACTTATCTTTCGCGATGTTTATAAGCTTCTTTTAGAAAATGGAGACATGATGAATCTCGAATAATCTTTGTCGGCTTGAATCCTCAGGCAAAGTCTTGTATTCTTCTGTGGGTTATCAGTCCTCTCTCGTCATTTACCTGGACTATGTTTGAACGACTGTATTATAATCCACTTTATCAAGTAACACATTTCCTTATGATAAACTCTTCTATTTAGCAATCGAATATGAATCAATGCCTCCTTTCTAAGATGATGCGGTGCGATGCAATGCAATGCAATCACAAATAAAACAAAACATGTTAGCACAATAGAAATAAACAAAATAGAGTACCTATCCAGGTGACCATTAGGGGTTTAACATAGTTCTACCTAAGGTGGGCTCTTAGGGTTTACTACATGTGGTTTGGTTCTAAGGTAAGGGTACTCGAACTAGCAGATTCCTCGATCCTCACCCATTATAGGCTCATATAGACCGAGTTCAGTTCAGGGGAATACATTTCCCTATGGCTGCACGGAGATGAAAATCTCACGAAGACATAGGTACGGATGTATCCCGAAAGCGATTCACTATCCTACACGAAGGTGAAGACCTCACGAAGGAGTAGTTTCTCACTTCCACTTAAAGGTGCGACCACAACGGTCATGCAATGCAATGCTGAGATTAAAACAACATGCAAATAAAAGGATCATAATTCTCAAATCTAACTTTCAAATTTCTGACAAAAGACAGAAAATAGTCAATTTATGGCTTGACTTTCTAAAACATATCCCCAGTGGAGTCGCCAAGCTGTCGTAACCATTTTTTTTTTGGAAAACAACAAGGGGTTCGACTTCGGGTTTTAAAAATGAAAAAAATGAGAGTCGCCACCAATCCCTTTTTGTTGAGGTGTGATCGGGTCACCTCGTAAAACGGTTGTTTTTAATAAACAGTTTGCTTTATCAAAACAACAATTTTGGTCTACGAAATCCAAAAAATGAGTTCGAAAGTTGGTTACGCACGAGGAAGGGTTAGCACCCTCAATACTCC
Source organism: Gossypium rotundifolium (assembly GCA_025506655.1). NCBI lineage: Eukaryota > Viridiplantae > Streptophyta > Magnoliopsida > Malvales > Malvaceae > Gossypium > Gossypium rotundifolium. The sequence continues at coordinate 20,043,424 of CP106726.1, forward strand.
CAAAATTGGTACCACAATGATTAATTAGTGTCTTAATGTCGGAAGTTTGAAAAGGTTTTAAAATACAGATCCTTTAAAATGTATTAGGATATTTGAGATTTCTTTGTTCCGAGAGGGTACAAACTTCACATCCAGCACGTTAGGACATGAAATTTCTAACCTTCGTAATCAAAGCTATCTCATGATTTTACGAAGTTTATCAAAAGGGTGTTTAGTGATTTAGTCAAACGAAAAATCGCAACCCAGCACATTAGGGCACTATTCCCCGAATTCCTAAATACAAAACATTGCCTTTATTTTAAAACCTTTAAATGGAGTGTAGCAATTTTACAAGAATGCATCGTATCGTATTGAATTAAAGAAAAGGTTTGAGTCAAAACTTGAGATTTCTTTGTCCCGAAAAGATATAAACATCACATCCAGCACGTTAGGACACGATGTTTTAATCTCTCATAATCAAAGTCGTCTCGTGATTCGTGAAACTTCGTAAAGGATGTTAAGTATTTAGTCAAACAGAAAATCGCAACCCAAAGACGTTAGGGCACTATTTCCTAATTCCTAAATCTGAAACATCACCTTTATTCTAAAACCTTAAAATGAAATATGATAATTTTACGTAATGTGTTTTGTTTAATAGTATAATATAAAACTAAGAAAATAAATGTACATATAAATATAGTAAATATAAGGATAATAATAATAATAATAATAATAATAATGATAATAATAATAATAATAACAATAATAATGAGAATAAAATAATAATAATGATGATGATAGGACGATAATAATAGAACGAAGAATGCTGATATACAAAAAATAATAGTAGTAATATAATGATAATAATAATAATAATAAAATACAAAGATGGTGATGATAATGATAATAATAGATAGTAATAATAAGAATATATAAAAATAGTAAAATGATAAAAGGAGGACTAAATTGGATTAAAAAATAGAATCTTGGGGCGAATTTAAAATAAAGGAAAGGAATGGGAACCCTCAGAACGCGTGGAAAAGGGAGGACCAAAGACCAAATTCCTCCCATCAAAAACTCGCATGACATGAGGGGATCAAAATGTAACTTTAGAAAAATAATCGGGTGAATTAACAAAAATAAAACTTGATTGCAAAGCATAGAAAATGCGGAGGATCACAGCATAAATATCCCTTTTGTAAAAACACGGATCTTACCTGGAGCAAGTCGGGTCAAAATCGGGTTGGCTTGAAACGACGTCGTTTTGAGCGTTTAAGGCCAGTCCCAAAACGAAGTCGTTTTGGGGGGCTTATATAAGTAAAAAAAACATCCCAAAGACCTCATTTTTTCAGATGCTTAAAAAAAAAAACCCTAATCCCTTTTTTGTTTTCTCTGCAGGCCTAAGGAGCTTGGCCGGAATCCGGCTGCCAGACCACCGAGCCTCCGTCGCCGGAGCCATCGTCGGCCACCATACACGGTGGCCGGAACTTAAAAAAGGGTAAAATATGTAGTTTTTTTATTTTTTATTTTTATATGTATGTATGTATATGTATTTGGGTTGAATAATAGATAAAAAAAAATTCGAAACAACAAATAAAAGAGTAATAAAAAAATCACCTCATTTTTTTATGCTCAATCTCTGCCCTTTTAAGTGTTTGAATCTATTTTTAATTAAAAATTTTGTTTTTTTGTATTCTATTGATCAAAAAAGGGATCCTTTTTACAAATGTTTTGAATCGGCTTTTATAGCCAAATTTTTACAACTTTTCTTTGCTTTCTGTCCTTTCTCTTTTAATACTTGCAGGTGACAGCATAAGTGGCAGGCGGTGGAGATGACAAGGGCGGTGGCCTGCAGGTTTCAACAGTGGCGGTGATAGCAGAGCAAGTGGGTAGAAGACCTAGGGCAAGTGGGGCGGCAGCTAGGCTAATTTAGGGTTTTAGAAACCCTAAATTTTCTGAAAAATTTTCAATGTTTTGGGCCTGTTGGGCTACTTGTAAATTGGGTTAGGGGCTTTGTAATTAATTTGGGTTGATGGGTTTTGGGTTTATAAAATGGGCCGGGAAAATGGGCTTATACATAGAGCACACTAACTTGTTTTCAATTTCAACACCAGGGGACACAGGGCCGTGTACATGACCGTGCATCACACACGGCTAAGACACACGCCCGTGACAAAAATAGGCTATTTACCAAGCCAATTTGCCACCCAAACTTGTGCACACCTACATCAAATTCAAAAGCACCAATACATAGCATATATGAGCATTTAAACAACCTCAATCAAACATCATTCATACCATTTCAATACCAACAAATACAAGCCACACTATATCCCAACATGCCTTCTAATTCATACCAAATTTCAGTTACTTCAACATCAAAAATGATCAAACTCAAATATGCATTATTTAACCTAATTTCACAAGCATACCATTATCCACAACTCAGCCCTTTGACACTCATAATACCTATTTCCATCAAGCATCACACAACCATCATCCAACACATTTTATAAAACATAGACACATAAATATATACATAAAAATAAGCCATCACTCATGACTATATATATAGACCAAAACATATACATTTACAAGCCAATTCAAATGGCCAAATTCATTACCTTCACATAACCAAAATAACCAAAGTCCCTATACATGCCATATATTCAAAAATTAAGCTCAAAAGTACCAAATTGATAGTTGGATAGTGTGATGATGTCTCCGATGATCCCTGAATCCAAGCTAGCTTTGAAAGCATTATAAAACATACAAAAAAAAACAAAGTAAGCTTTATAGCTTAGTAAGCTCGTATGAAATAAACTCAATCTTAACATAAATATATGAATCATCAATTTGAACATATTAACATATAGTTCATTTAACTAACACACCTTTCACATTTCTCAATCATAATCTTATGTATAAACTTCACAGCTTCTTCAATTTAAGCTTATACAGTTCATGTACATACCTGTACCATCTCTCATCAATCTCACACACAACTACGTCTTTCATTTACCTGTTGAACCATTCGGAATACTATAGGATACATGGGAAACTTGCACCCAAAGTGCCACATATATAGCCAAAGCTATCTCAATCTCATATCACATATACTACTCACACTAGAGCTATCAACGGGCCTACTTACACAAGCTATAGGTCAAGACGTAGCTACACGGTGCTGCTCACACAAGCTGTTAAGTAACCGCAACACATGTTGGTATACTCAGCCACCGGTAGGACGTACATGACCAGCACCTGGATCACATAATCACAATAATCCCCTAATGACATATCACTAGTATCCTAATCTATTCCTAAGTTTCAACCGAGATTTTGAATGTTGAATCATCGTCGAATCATTGCTGATCCTGTCCGTAGTCTCATATTCACAGTTTATGCAATATCAAAGTATTTAAAATACATTTATAATGAAACTTATTACATACGAACTTACCTCGGATGCGAAAAGGGCTAAACTAGTTGATTAGTCGAGAACTTTGTTTTTCTCCATATTTAGATTCGAATTTCACTTTTCTTGATCTATATGTAATCAAAATAAGCTTATTTAATTATCCATCTATTCAATTTAATCCAAAATTCACTTTAAGGCATTTTTCTACAATTGCCCTATTATTTCCCTACTTTTACAATTTAGTCCTTATTTCACAAAAACACAACTTCATGCAATTTAACCACAACCCATGCTATCCGAATTACTATTATGTCCCTAGCAGCCCATATTTTTCATTTATTTCACATTTTGACCACAAAGTTTTCACATTTCACAATTTAATCCCTAATTTTCATTTTCACTAAAAATCACTTAAGAAAACTTGTATAACTATCATCAAACATTCATAATCTATCATTAAACATCAAAATACTCATGTATTCATCAATGGAAATAATCAAAATCTTTCATAGCTTTGCAAAATAGTCCTTGGGCTAGCTCGACCTAGTTACAACGATCTCAAAAACATAAAATCTTTAAAAATGAGACAAAAACAGACTTACAATTGAGCTAGGGAGCTTGGCCGAATGAAAAAGCCCTAACAATGGCTTTTCTTCTTGCTAAAATCAGCTAGAAAGATGAGTGAAACAAATTTTATGTTTTTGTTTTATTAATTTATCATTTATTAACCAATTTAGCTATTTAACCCTAATTAATAACCATCCAAATTCATGATAATATGTCTATATATGTCCACTCAATTAAGTAATGGTTTAATTACCATATAAGGACCTCCACTTTAATATTCCATAGCTATTTAATACCTTTAACTATTAGAACATCCCTTTGCACTTTAAAAATTTAGTCCTTTTATCAAATTAACTAATCAAACGATAAAATTTCTAAAAGAAACTTTCATACAATTATTTTATCATGTCAGTAAACATTAAAATAATAACAAAATAATTATTTTGACCTTAGGTTTGTGGTCCAGAAACCACTGTTTCGATTTGACTAAAAATGGGTTGTTACATTTTGCCCTGAAAGTTACAACACAACCCTGTTGTTGTTATGACACCAGCTCCTGTTGTAACAACTCAGTTTCTAGTGGTGTCGTAAAATATGGTTTGAGACCTTGTTTTTATAAATCAAGTATGTAAATAATAACTAGAGATATTTATGAAGTTATTATATTGATGTATTAAATTTTGGATAAGCAATTTAGCCACAATTATAGTCAATTAAGACTAGAGACTAAATTATAAAAGCTTAATGACTATAGATTTGTGATTAGAAAATACTTGGGGACTTAAATAGCAATTATCTAAAGGATCAAAAGGCTAATAAACCACTTATGACTAGTTTATAGTGGATGATGATGTTGGATGTCATTAACTTGGCTTAAAAATGATAAAATTTAATTAAGTTAGATTAACTAGGTTAACTAAAATTAATTAACGAATTAATCATAATATAAAAGCCAAAGCTTAGTGGAAGTTGTTAACATCTTCTTCCCTAAGCTGTGAGAACTAAAGAAAAAAAAGAAGGTTTTATATTTCAAGCATTCAGCCATCCAATTTTATGAAAGTTTTTAGCCACTTTCTTTGATTTTTATGGAAATTGAATCATGGGAGTTTGATTTTACCCATGTACCAATTTGTAAAATTGTTAAAGTTTTTAAAAATTAACTTTGTTGAGAATTGAATGAAATTGGTGTGAAATTGTTAGCAATTAAACTTAGTTTACGAAAAGGACTAATTGTCAGTTTTGTACATTAAGAACCAAATTGAATAAAATGTAAAACTATTATGAACATTGATAGGAATAGAAATAGAAAGGCCCCTAATGAATTTTGTGAAATCAGACTTTAATCTGAAGCCCTAAATTGAAAATTGTCTCAATTTTAGGGGCTAAATGTGTGTAAATTGGTATTTGGTTTTGAATTGGCTGGAAATTCATAATGCGTTATGTTTTGTAAATATTCATAGCTAACTTTGATGCGTAACCTTCGAGAGGGAAAGGAAAAGAGAGAGTTGCCTACGAGTGACACGAGACCACAATTTATACATTTACGATTTAGAGTCGTGTTAATTGATTCCATTTTCATGTTAATTGCATCTAAAAATATCAATGTGAGTACCTGGTGATAATATGAGAGATTGAATTGAGCTTGATTGTAAAATTTGGAAATAGAGAACTAAAATGAATAAAATGCAAAATAGCATGAAATGTTGGAAATATGATATGTGTTATGAGATTGGGTGAAAATGTATTGAATGACATGAAATATATGTGATATGTTAATAGATTGGATTGTGATGAATAGGCTTGGTAAATGGTAATTGTACTAAATTGTAAATGATGTTGCATAATGGTACCCTATTAGTTGTTCGAGCTATGTTGAATATAGTTAGCATGCCATAGGATTGGTTTGTGTACGAGATTATGAGCTAATGCGTCATGATGCACTTCGTGTGCCAGTATGCGCTTTGTGAGCAAGGATGCGTCTTTTATATTGAATAAAGCCGTTGGGAATGAAAATACTAGTGCATTTATGTCACATGCAACAATAGGTATTGATACTATTAGCATTTAATGCAAAAGTTTAGTGACTGTTAGCCCTATTTACATCGATACCAATGGAAATTTATTGATACCTGATAAAAACGTATCAATACTTCATGTGTTTATTCAAAAATCCTTCGAAGTCAGGATGCAAAACTCGTATCAATACTAACCAAGGTATCACTAAAATTGTCTACGTATCGATACTTAATTAAAAGTATCAATACTCAATGTGATTGCTTAAAAAAATTTCGAAGTCAGAATACAAAAACTGTATCAATAAAAATGTATAGGTATCGATAACTTTTTGTTTAGGGAGTAGTTTTTCACTTGAGTTAAAAAATTTCAATTGATTTAAAACTGTTCCATTTGATTTTAAAATTTTTCACTCGATTTAAAACTATTTCACTTGATCGTATCAAACAGTCGAGTTTTAATATTTATAATAAGAATGATCGAACTTGGAGACTAACTCTGACAACGATTAAAGGCAAGTGTACCTATCGAATAGTAGTATAGCTTAGGCAAGACTAGATTGTCGAACCCAAAGGAACTAAGAGTATTAATGTCGAAACCATCCTCTTTTTGGAAAAGAGACGGGAATCAGACTTGGGTTTTGAAAACGAATAAAAACGGGAGTCGCCACCGACCTTTTATTAGGTGTGATCGGATCACCTTTTTGTTTTAATAAAACAATTTGGTTTACTAAAACAATGTTTTTGGTTCGCGAAGTTCTGAGAAATCGAGTTCAGGAGTTGGTTACGTGCGAGAAAGGGTTAGCACCCTCGTCACTCCCAAAATTGGTACCGATTTGATCAATTAATGTCCTCATGTCGAAAGTTGAAAATTTTAAAGGAATTTAAAAATTCGACCCTTTTTAGAAATATTTGCGTTTTCTTGAATTAAACCAAGATCTTCTCGTTTCGAAGGAATAAAATATCACATCCAATACTTTAGGAATCAATAGTTTAAATCCTCGAGCCCAAGATTACCTCTGGTTTTCTCGAATTGCAAATCAAGACTTTCTCATTCCAAAAGAATTAAAATATCACATCCAATACTTTAGGACACGATAATTTAAATCCTCAAATCCAAGATCATCCCATAGTTTTTCAAACCGAAAATCAAGATCTACTCGTTCCAAAAGAATAAAATATCACATCCAATACTTTAGGACACGATATCTTAAATCCTTGAATCCAAGACCATCTCAAAACTATCGATTTACATAAAATGACGCAAACGAAAATGATCATAAAAATGTCGAAACAAAAACAAAGAAATAAAATAAAATATTAAAATAAAACAAGAAATTTAAAAAACCAAAACAATGTCAATAATGGTAGAATTAGTAACAATCGGGATAATAAACATTATAATATGAATACTACTACTAATAATAATACTAATAATAATAATACAAAATATGCACAAGATAAATAATATAAATGTAGTAGTAATAATAATATAATAATAATAAGCAATATATACAATATATCAATGTAAATATAGTAATAATAATATAATAATAATATAATAATAATAATAGTAGTATAGTAATAATAATAAAAATATTAGTGATACAAAATATATACAACATAATAATATAGTAATAATAATAGTAATAGTAAGTAGTATAGTAATAATAGTAAAGTAATAATAATACAAAATATGTACAATATAATAATAATAATGATAGTAAACATAATAATAATAATAATAATAATAATGATGATGATAATATGAAGTATGTACAAAATAATAATATAAGTATAGCAAGAATAGTAATAATAATAATAATACATAATATATACAATATACTAATATAAATTTAGTAATAATAATAATGATGACACAAAATTATATATAATATAATAATAATAATAATAATAATAATAATAATAGTACAAAATAAGTCATTGAAACGAAATAATCAACAAAAGGACTAAATTGGACTTAAAACAAAGTATTGGGGCAATTTTGAAAATAATGTAAACTAAATCTAAAAGCAAAAATTATGGGGACCAAAAGGGCAATTAGCCCAATCGAAAAAAATGCGCGGTCCTCTGGTCGGGTCGGTCATGAAGTGAGGTTGGTGCCTAAGCAGGCTGTTTTGGCGCTGGTTTCCCATCCCAAAACAGCTGCTTTTGATCCATTATAAAACCACTTTTCTCCCTTTTTTATTTGTCCGCTTCTAAAAAAGGTAAGTTTTTTTTTTTTTTATTTTATACTTTATATATATATATATATATATATATTCGAATAAAAGAAAATGAAAAGAAAAGAAAAAAAGTTAAAGATAAAAAATACCTTCAAAATTACTTATTTGGTTTCTGCGTTTTGGATTTTCGTTGGATCTCTACTACTATTTTTGTGTTGCTTTGAAACTGTTTTCTTTTATTTGATTGATTGAAGAAGAAAAAGGGTCCTCTTTATATATCTCAGATTCGGTTTTATAATCAAGTTTGGAGAAAAATCCAAATAAAATACAATCATTTCCCTTCTTTTTTGTCGTTGTTGCCTCTTCCCTTTTGTTTTTGCAGGGGATAGTGGAGCATGTGGTGGCCGACAGAGGCAGGTTCGGCAGTAGTGGAGGCCAGCAGGGGTTGCGGCGCTAGGGTTAGGAAAAAGAAATTAGGGTTTCTTTTTTGTTTAGGTTTCTGTATTTGGTTTTTTTTTTGGTCATGGGCCTTTACTGGGTTGGGTATGGGGTTGGTTTAGGTCTTAGTGGGTTAATTTAATTTGAGAAATGGGCCCAGGCAAATTATGGGCATTACAACTGCCCCTCTTTGCTCATTGCCGTGCAACGGGAACAGAGCAAAGACATAAAGAAGGCCCAAATTTGTCGGGATCTACTGAGTCTTATTTCCTTTGGTGCCTTTCTTTGCCAAGTAGCTTCAAACTCCACTGTAACTTGTTGCTTCGCTCTACTCTATTGCTATTTCTGAGGGATAGGGCCTGTAGCCTCAATTCTTTTTATTGTTTGTTATATCTTCAGGGAGATCAATCTTCAACCTATTCCAATGCTGGTCGGTGGCAATAGGACAATCTTCAACCTGCTCCAACGCTGGTCAGTGGTAATAGGACAATCTTCAACCCATTCCAACGCTGTTCGACGGCAATAGGACAATCTTCAACCCATTCCACCGCTGTTCGATGGCAATAGGACAATCTTCAATCCATTCCACCGCTGGTCAATGGCAATAGGACGATCTTCAACCCGTTCCACCGCTGGTCAGTGGAAACAGAATGATCTTCAACTCGTTCCACTATTGGTCGGTGGCAACAGGATAATCCTTATCTGAACTTTTCAATTTGCTTCCTTCAGGAAGACTTTAATCTTCAGTCTGCTCCACTAACATCTATAGGGAACAAGATCTGCAATTTTCAATTTGCTTCCTTAAGAAAGACTTCAGTCTTCAGTCTGCTCCACTAACATCTCTAGTGAACAAAATCTAAACTTTTCAAATTGCTTCCTTACTATTTTCAGGAAGACATCAATCTTCAATCTGCTCCTCTACTATCTCTAGAGAACAAACTCTAAACTTTTTAAATTGCTTCCTTACTATTTTCGGGAAGACTTCAATCTTCGGTTTGCTCCTCTATCATCTCTAGGGAACAACATCTGAACTTTTTAAATTTGCTTCCTTACTATCTTTGGGAAGACTTCAATCTTCAGTTTGCTCCACTACTATCTCTAGGGAACAAAATCTAAACTTTTCATTATTCTTTGAGGAACATGTCTTGTAGAATGTGCTTATGCTTAAATAAATGATGAGGATGCTATGATCGAAATGACTCAAATGCTCTTAACTACATGTGCTATGGATGACATTTACCTGAATACAGAATGTCATTAGTGTAACACCCCAAACCCGGTCAATACGCCACGACCGAATCTGGTATGTCACTAAGGAAAATAATTTTTGAAAGAATCGAATTAACAATTAAATTTTGTGAAAAACTCTTTGTAATTCTTTATTTGTCGAAAATAAGTTAAAATTGAAATTTACTTCAAATTACATAAAACTTTAAAACTTAGTTGATAAATCATATGATAGAAAACATTTATATCTTTTTAAGAAAATTCAAATATCATTTTGGAAAATCCGTTTGCAATTGAGTATAGAAACTCAATTTTGGAAATCACTTAATCTGTTGAAAACATTTAACTTGTAATTTTACTATTGAACTATTCATGTTACCCGATGGTAAGATTTTTAAAACCATTAGATTTTTAGTTTAGAAAACTTTGGGCTCAATTATTTAATTAACCAAGTAATTTAAAAGCCATATTTTAAACATATTCAAAACATAAAATAATCCAAAACATAATTAAACAGCCTTATTACAAATCCATAAAATATAAAACCAAATTAAAATAAAGTACCCAATTGGAAATTCATGTAAAACCAAATTTTATTGCATGGCCTCCTCGAGTTCATCCGGCTCCTCATCCGCAAACTCACGAATCACCCGAAAAGATAAGGAGAAGGTGAGTCACCAAGACTCAAAGCATATTCCCTCTCCCGGTAAATACCACATACTTACACAAATTATAACAAAGCAACATATATGTATAATGCACCCAACCTAGCCATCCATAACTCCTTTTCTACCCCGTGGTACCAAACCACCGGTGGTGCTAAACCACCGTGACCAAAGTCACGATATAAATGTGATACCAAATCACCGGTGACCAAAGTCACGAATAATCCATCGTGGGGCCAACCCACGTGTGATACCAAATCACCGGCGGCGATCCCATATCTCAAAAGTGGGGCCAACCCACGGTGGTGTTAACCACGTGGACGAGTCGCTATGAGGTGCCAAACCTCCGTGTCCGAAGACACGAATGTGATACCAAATCACCGGTGGTGCCAAACCACCGGTGGTGCTAAACCACCGTGACCAAGTCACGAATCATCAAGTTGTGGGGCCAACCCACGTGTGATACCAAATCACCGGCGACGATCCCATATCTCAAAAGTGGGGTCAACCCACTGTGGTATTAACCACGTGGACGAGTCGCTATGAGGTGCCAAACCTCCGTGTCCAAGACACGAATGTGATACCAAATCACCGTGACCAAGTCACGATATCAATCTTCCCTCCTCTCATCATACCCGCAATATGACATAATAATTGTGTATGCAGATGTCATGTATGCTGACATATATCAAATATAAGTATAACATGAATTACCATCATAATCGATAGACATAAAACAACATAATCATGCTAATCAACCTTTAAGGGTATAACCGTAATTTTACCTACCAAGGGTATTTTCGTAATTTATCCACCAAGGGTATTTTCGTAATTTACCCACCAAGGGTATTTTCGTAATTTACCCACCAAGGGTATTTTTGTAATTTACCAACCAAGGGTATTTTTGTAATTTACCTACCTAGGGTATTTTTTTAATTTACCCACCAAGGACTAAGGGTATTTTCGTAATTTACCCACCAAGGGTATTTTCGTAACTTACCCACCAAGGGTATTTTCGTAACTTACCCACCAAGGGTATTTTTGTAATCTACCTACCAAGGGTATTTTTGTAATTTACCCACCAAGGGTATTTTCGTAATTTACCCACAAAGGGTATTTTCGTAATTTACCCACCAAGGGTATTTTCGTAATTTACCCACCAAGGGTATTTTCATAATTTACCCACCAAGGGTATTTTCAGTAATTTACCCACCAAGGGTATTTTCGTAATTTTGTACCTAGAATGGCCTTTCTAAAGGTGCAGGTCGCCTTGAAATGACTCAACTACCATTTTCTGTCTTTCTCTGGATTGTGGGCCTAAACCCAATTTCGACCCATTCGCCCACACGCGTATGGCCCACCTAACACAAATCTATCCACGTATATAAGTTCCACCTAGTCTAGTTCACTATATACTATATCATCATACAATTTATTCCAATTGGGCCTACGGGCCCATTGGGCCCACTTCTACCATCGCATTCAAGTAGCCCCAACCCACAAGAATACTCTTGATGGCCTCAACTATCGCGTTGAAGCCCCACACGCGGCGCCGCACGCTGGTGTAACTACTATTACCGTGGACTGCACTTCGGCATTTGCCGCTTCTACAACTAGAGTAGAGAGTTACACACCGATAGACTCGGTGCTAAATCACATGCGACCACTCCTGTGCCCAACGCCCACCAAGGTATGTTAACCCTTCTCCGGCATGCTCTTTATATAGCTAGCTCTTCACCTTCATTCTTTGTATCTTTTCGATGGGATCCTTCACAAGAGAGTTTAAATTCAATCAAACTCTTACCTTCCACTCATAAAATAAATACTCCTTGCTTCGATGAGATTCAAACCTGTGCTCCTTATAACATAATCCACGCTAGCCACTTTACCAACTAGCTCCTTGTGCCTCAAACCATGCGCAATTAAATATAACCCTATGGCCAAGGTCTAAATTCATTTAATAAAAATAATCAAAAGGAATGCAAACGCTACAACTAGAACCTTGGACCTCCTTCCTTCCATGTGGCGCCACTTTGCCACTACACCACACACCACTTGTGTCATTTTCCTCCACATTTTATTCTTAAGGCCAACCCGCCAACCTCCAAGGGTTTTTTTTCACCTAAAACCAAAATTTTCCCAAAGCTAATATTTGATCCCGGACTCCATGAAGCCCCTAACCTTCCAAAATCACTTATCTAAAAGGTCCAACTTGCACTTAAGCCGATCTCCTATTCTCCAAAAATTGTAAACGCTAATACGCCTAAGGCCCATTGGGCTCAATCCTACTAGGCCTAATTTCAGGATGTTACAAATCTACCCTCCTTAAAGAAATTTTGTCCTCTAAATTTCCAACTAACTAACAAATACACGTCCTAACCTACCACACTACGCTCACGTGCGCAGACTCGATCTAATAACACTAATAAACCAAATCTCAAACTTCTTTCACATAACTAGATAACTAAACACAAAAGCAAATCGATATTTATACATACAATTTCTATATCCAAACCAAGACACACAAAATAAATACCAAAAATACAGTCATAACATTGTCTTAACAAACATAAAATAAGGAACTTACTTGATTTGGATGCTTGAGACTCAAGGTGCCATACTTCCAAACAACATGTATTTTCAAACAAACTTTTTTGAACCCCATAACCCACAAATGAGTTTTTGAAACCTAGGCTCGATACCAATTTGTAACACCCCAAACCCTAATAATACGCCTACGATCAAACTGTATGTCACTAAGGAAAATAATTTTGAAAGAATCGAATTAACAATTAAATTTTTGTGAAAAACTCTTTGTAATTCTTTATTTGTCGAAAATAAGTTAAAATTGAAATTTACTTGAAATTACATAAAACTTTAAAACTTAGTTGATAAATCATATGATAGAAAACATTTATATCTTTTAAGAAAATTTGAAATATCATTTTGGAAAATCCGTTTGCAATTGAGTATAGAAACTCAAATTTTGGAAATCACTTAACTGTTGAAAACATTTAACTTGTAATTTTACTATTAAACTATTCATGTTACCCGATGGTAAGATTTTTAAAACCATTGCGATTTTTAGTTTAGAAAACTTTGGGCTCAATTATTAAATTAACCAAGTAATTTAAAAGCCATATTTTAAACATATTCAAAACATAAAAATAATCCAAAACATAATTAAACAGGCCTTACTACAAATCCATAAAAATATGAAAACCAAATTAAAATAAAGTACCCAATTGGAAATTCATGTAAAACCAAATTTTATTGCATGGCCTCCTCGAGTTCATCCGGCCCTCATCCGCAAACTCACGAATCGCCTTGAAAAGATAAGGAGAAGGTGAGTCACCAAGACTCAAGTGCATATTCCCTCTCCCGGTAAATACCACATACTTACACAAATTATAACAAAGCAACATATATGTATAATGCACCCAACCTAGCCATCCATAACTCCTTTTCTACCCTGTGGTACCAAACCACCGGTGGTGCCAAACCATCGTGACCAAAGTCACGATATAAATGTGATACCAAATCACCGGTGACCAAAGTCACGAATAATCTATCTGGGGCCAACCCACGTGTGATACCAAATCATGGCGGCGATCCCATATCTCAAAAGTGGGGCCAACCCACGGTGGTGTTAACCACGGGACGAGTCGCCATGAGGTGCCAAACCTCCGTGTTCAAGACACGAATGTGATACCAAATCACCGGTGGTGCCAAACCACCGGTGGTGCCAAACCACCGGTGGTGCTAAACCACCGTGACCAAGTCACGAATCATCAAGTTGTGGGGCCAACCCACGTGTGATACCAAATCACCGGCGACGATCCCATATCTCAAAAGTGGGGCCAACCCACGGTGGTATTAACCACGTGGACGAGTCGCTATGAGGTGCCAAACCTCCGGTGTCCAAGACACGAATGTGATACTAAATCACCGGTGACCAAGTCACGATATCAATCTTCCCCTCCTCTCATCATACCCGTGCAATATGACATAATAATTGTGTATGCAGATGTCATGTATGCTAGACATATATCAAATATAAGTATAACATGAATTACCATCATAATCGATAGACATAAAACAACATAATCATGCTAATCAACCTCTAAGGGTATAACCGTAATTTTACCTACCAAGGGTATTTTCGTAATTTATCCACCAAGGGTATTTTCGTAATTTACCCACCAAGGGTATTTTCATAATTTACCCACCAAGGGTATTTTCGTAATTTACCAACCAAGGGTATTTTTGTAATTTACCTACCTAGGTATTTTTGTATTTACCCACCAAGGGTATTTTCAGAATTTACCCACCAAGGGTATTTTCAGTAATTTACCCACCAAGGGTATTTTCGTAACTTACCCACCAAGGGTATTTTTGTAATCTACCTACCAAGGGTATTTTCGTAATTTACCCACCAAGGGTATTTTCGTAATTTACCCACCAAGGGTATTTTCATAATTTACACACCAAGGGTATTTTCGTAATTTACCCACCAAGGGTATTTTTGTAATTTACCCACCAAGGGTATTTTCGTAATTTACCCACCAAGGGTATTTTCGTAATTTACCCACCAAGGGTATTTTCGTAATTTTGTACCTGGAATGGCCTTTCTAAAGGTGTAGTGTCGCCTTGAGCGACTCAACTACCATTTTCTTTCCTTTAGAATTGTTGGGCCTAAAACCCAATTTTTCCCATTCGCCCACACGCTTGTGTGGCCCACCTAACACAAATCTATCCACGATATAAGTTCCACCTAGTCTAGTTCACTATATACTATATCATCATACAATTTATTCTAATTGGGCTCACGGCCCATTAGGCCCACTTCCCATCGCATTTCAAGTAGCCCCAACCCACAAGAATACTACCGATGGCCTCAACTATCGCGTTGAAGCCCCACACGCAGCTTCATGCGCTGCAGTAACTACTATTGCCGTGATTGCAAGACTTCTGCATTTGCCGCCTACAACTAGAGTAGAGAGAGTTACACACCGATAGACTCGGTGCTAAATCACACTGCGACCACTCCCGTGCCCAACGCCCACAAAGGTATGTTAACCCTTCTCCGCATGCTCTTTATATAGCTACCTCTTCACCTTCATTCCTTGTATCTTTCCGATGTGGGATCCTTCACAAGAGAGTTTAAATTCAATCAAACTCTTACCGTCCACTCATAAAATAAATACTCCTTGCTTCTCATGAGATTCAACCTGTGCTCCCTTATAACATAATCCATGCTGCTAGCCACTTTACCAACTAGCTCCTTGTGCCTCAAATCATGCGCAATTAAATATAACCCTATGGCCAAGGTCTAAATTCATTTAATAAAATAATCAAAAGGAATGCAAACGCTACAACTAGAACCTTGGACCTCCTTCCTTCCTTGTGGCGCCACTTTGCCACTACACCACACACACCACTTGTGTCATTTTCCTCCACATTTTATTCTTAAGGCCTACCCGCCAACCTCCAAGGGTTTTTTTTCACCTAAAACCAAAATTTTCCCAAAGCTAATATTTGATCCCGGACTTCATGAAGCCCCTAACCTTCCAAAATCACTTATCTAAAAGGTCCAACTTGCACTTAAGCCGATCTCCTATTCTCCAAAAATTTTAAACGCTACTACGCCTAAGGCCCATTGGGCTCAATCCTACTAGGCCAAATTTCGGATGTTACAATTAGAATGATAATTTTTTCACAGTGATTAAGATGCAATGATCGTAATGGATCTAATGATATTATGGAGGACATTCGCATGCATGCAGAATGTAATGATGATTTTTTCAATGATTAAGATGCAATGATCAGAATGAATCGAATGCCTCATGAATGACATTTGTATGAATGCAGAATGTCATGAGAATGATTTTTTTTACCACGATTAGGATGCAATGATTAGGATGGATCGAATGCCCCTAAATAGATGTTACTTATGGATGACGTTTGTATGAATGCAGAATGCCATGAGAATGATTTATTTTTGTACAATGATTAGGATGCAATGATCAGGATGAATCAAATGCTCCTAACTAAATGTGTTTTGCTTGAATGAGAATGATCCCCTTCTAACAGTTTAAGGTGCCCATCGTTCATTGTTTATCAGGGCTATATCACTGATGTCTTATGCTGCGATCTTGTTCAGCTAGCGTTCATGACAGAAAACCCAGGAGAACAATTATATTTTACCCAACGAATTTGTCCCACTGTGACTTTAAGGTTCACCTCATTGTGACCTAGGGGTATAAGATCTGAATTCATTCGTCCCACTGTGACTCCAAAACGCGGGATCAATTTGATCTGTTACACCATTCACTGGGTATAATGACCAGATGTCTGTGCCTGATATTTGAGTGGATGCGAAGTATCATTTTTCCTTCCCCGAGAATTATCTCCTAGTGTACCTGGGTTGGCATTACTTGTCGAGATTGTATCATCGATGAAGTGGCTCGTCCTTTGTTCGACCAATAAAATGTTTAAAGAGATGGTCATCTTTCTCCAATATTTCCAAACCTTAGGTGAATAAGTTCTGAACAATAGTCCTGTTTCAAGTCCTTGTATTATTCAGAAGCTTTCAGAGTAATATGCAAAACTCCTTTTATGAAAGTATTATTAGTCCACAAGTCATTATTTCAATGCGAAATGCTTGAAAAGATCGTAATGATGGATGAAATGAAAATTTATTGGGAGCACAGCTCGAAACAAAAAAGTTAATCAAAGCTGGCAAATGCAATAAAAAACAAATTTCATTTAGTGTTTATTTAAAAAAAAAAACAAAGATAGCAAACCTAAAATGGGTAAAATGGAAACTAGGTGCCCCAGATATCGCAGCCTGAGCTTCTCCGTTCAAACTTCTTGAAGACCATTTTAAGCTTAATATGTGTTTAGGGGATCCGGAGTACTTTGTCGATGCTCCAATATGTAACATACCCTTTCATTGTTACTTCAAGCGTGGCAAGACTGCTGTATGTCCCTTTCAAGATTTGAGCTGCCCTTTTTGGGTTTTCAACTCAAACCCACCGTTGGTCTTAAAGTCCCCTTTGTGGGTTTTCGTCTTTGGCCTCTCCCCCCCTTTTTTTTTTTGCTGAAAATTTCCTTTTTTATTTTTGATTTATCTTTGATGTTTTTGATTTTTATTTTATTTTTTTGAATTTGAATTCTCTGGATTGAACAAATCCCTGCCATCCATTTCGGTCGACATTCATGCTTCCCCAAAACAGGCCTTTTTCGTTGCATAAGTTTCTTCCTAATTTGGCATCCGCTTTCTTCTGAAGTCACTTTTGCATGGGAAAAACCTTCTTCAAAGTCCTATCATGAAATTTTCTAGGCTTGTTATAGGCTCGTGTCATTTGCCTTTGGTGTATTTGACCATGAGGATGGCCCTTAGCCTTTCTCCTTCGATTAAGTCCAGCTAATTATATTGGGATTTTTTCCATTCTGCTTCATCTGACTTTAACTTCGATAAAACTCTGACGGAAGGAATCTTGTCTTTCATGAGCAAAGTTGTCTATATTTCATAAATCAATGAGAAATGTGTTGCCCCGGTGAAGGTCTATATCAATACTAAGCGCCGATCTTCATAAGTCTCAATTGTTATCCAGGTGACCCCTTTTTTTTTGGTACGGTGAGCGTGGATATTTATTCTTGAACAGACTGCAGACTGCTAATCCAAATATGGTCCCTTTTTTTGGGGGGTTCTGTACTGACATAGTATTTACTGACCGTAGACTTCGTGACATTGGCATATGAGGCGATCTTCTCCTTTTTAAAGAAGTAACTAACATTCATGAAAATGAATCATTGTTGGCCCAAAGCTTTCGATAAGACGGGCTTGACAACATCCATGCCCCACATATGGGAAAGATGGAGGAGGCACATAAGTCTTGTCTTCCTCAATTTGGCAATTACGACCTAACTGCTGCAATTTCCTTCTTTTTGGTAAATCAGTAGCTCGAGCCTCTTGATTGGCCTAGTCAGGGTAGATCCATCAGCATGTGATCTTCAAATACCCTTATGGAATTCTTCTGTAATTTCTTTAGCTTTGGCAGCATACTCGTGCCTTAGTAGCCCCAGCGTGTCTTGACGTGGTCATACGAAAATATCTTTGAACTCTTGGAGATAATTCAATGATACTCGTTGTAAGCCAAACTTCCATCTTCATCTCCTTCATAGTGTTTGCTGACACTTAGGATCTACAATTCTTAACAAATCAGGAAATGAGTTATAATCTTTGTCATCTCCAAAGTCTTCAGATCCCTCTAGTCACATATCTCACTAAAAGGAGAGTTAGTAACAACGTCGCTCATGTCATTGATATCTGGGGACCCACTGTGTGTATGCAAGCAGAAAATCTAAAGAATAAATGATTCCCGGGATGATTATTTGTATGATAATGAAACAATGCATAGTATGAAATGTAAGGTATGAAAATAAAGATGCATTTTATTGAAACAACAGTTTTGGACACAAGCCTATTTCACAAAAGGACTCTTATTGCCTATAGGCTTAAAGCAACAAGCATGTTTTGAATATTACTCTAGATTAGCTCTAAAAATATAGGGATCTCTTCCACAATCCTATTATTCAAAACACTCCATAATATGCGAAGGTTTAGAGACTTCATTCCTCAATTCCCTCTTCGCTTTTGATTTCTTCAAGGGGTTGCAACTTTCTCTTCTCCTCCTTCTTATTTACTGTTTCTCAAAGTGGTTGGATGTTGATAAATTATCGACATCCACAACTCTTATTTTAATGAGCCTTTCAACCAGCTTTTTAAATGTGGTACAATTTTCGATTGAGACGCCCTTTGTCCCCCGTGGTACTCACATTGGGAACTCTCATTATACCATTTTGGGAACGGAGGTTGCAACGATTTCAAATGAAATAGGGACACCACGTGCACATCAAACAGGCTTTGGTATAGCTCCTTATACGTTGTTAGGATTGGCGTAAGTTAGAGCTTTTTAGAATTTTGCTTTGTGTCTGACTCTTGTCTCACCAACCCTTGTTGCCCCGTAGTAACTGCTCTTGAGTACCCTTTGTTGTATGTACTCGTATTATTCACCTCATCATCCTTTCTCCTATGAGTAGGCCTTTTGGTAGCCTCCCCCGCTTCTATCTTGCCACACCTAACTGCGTGTTCTATCCTTTCTCCACACCTCACGATTTCTGAAAAATCTATCGTAGAACTCCCCAACATGTGATCGATGAAAGGAGCTTTCAAAGTATGGATGAAGAGTGTAGCTGTTTCCTCCTCCAAAAAAGGAGGCTAAACCTGTGTGGCTAGCTCTCTCCATCGTTAAGCATATTACCTGAAGCTCTCGCTTGGCCTTCTCTCCATAGTTTGGAGAATGACTCCGTCGGGGGCTATGTCTGCTATATGGCCGTAATGTTTCATGAAGGCCTGGGCCAGGTCCTTCCATGTCTTGATTTGGGTACTACTGAGCCAATCGTACCATTTGGCCGCAGACCCAACCAGACTATCCTGAAAGCAGTGAATCAATAATTTTTCATTATTGATGTGTCCCGCCATTCGTCGACTGAACATCTTCAGGTGTGCTTCAGGGCAGCTAATCCCATTGTATTTTTCAAAATCTGGAGTCTTGAACTTTGGCGGAAGTATTCAGTCTGGGACCAGGCTTAGCTCTTTGACATCAATTTTATAACAAACTCCAGCATTTTCTATCGCCTTGACTTTCTCCTCCAACCATCTATAGCGATCTTCCATCTGCCTTGAGGGTTCAGCCTTCATTCCTTCTTTCTCCATTATATTAAAATCTGGCACCATAGGGTTAATAAGGTCATTTTCTAGGTTGGATCCTGAGCCCACTTGGAAATTCATAGGGGATCCGATATTAGCTTTCCCTTGTTGAGGCCTAATCGTGACAGACGGCCTCTAGAGATACTCTTCGTGCTGTGAAGGTATATGTGGTAGGGTAGAACTTGAGGGAATACCTTCATTCTCCCCTCCAGTGATAACTATGGGGCCTTTTCCTTTCTCGATGAGTCCATTCAATAGTTGGGTCATTTGAGCCATCTGAGACATCATGTTCCTCTGGGACTCCATCATGTCTTGCTGGATCTTGGCTAGCTGCTCTTGCACATGTGCTTGTACCTGATCTTGCATCTCTTTTTGGAATTGCTCTAGTCTTTGATCCATCTTCTTTGTTTTAGCGCGGGTGCCGTACGGATGTTCAGCTTCCAGATTCTCTTTCCTTTTTCTCTCTTCCTCACTGTTATGATTTCAGTGTATTAGACTCTCTCTATGCATGTGACATGATGTAAATGCATGCGATGCTAATGCAAATGCATGAAACGAATGCGAAAAAGAAAGAGAGGCATTGATTATGATACAAGTTTATTTAGAAAGCTTTTTAAGAAAATAAAGCTCTTTACATAAAATGGATTATAGATACGGCTTTGTCCTCATAGTCCAAGTACAAACAAGAATCCTCTTTTTTGTAATCGGATGTTTATGGACGTGCCCCTTGAACTTTCTCAATAGACGTCCCTTCTAGCTCTTTGTTGCTTGGTCCAAGTCGCACCCCGTCACTCGCTTATCCTTCATGATGCTTGTAATCTTCTAATGACTTCCTAACAATCCTTGTCAGTTTGAATCTTCAGGTAGTGTCTTTTCTCGTTGTTACCTAGACTATGTTCAGACGACCATATTATAATCCACTTTATCAAGAAAGTCATTTTTCGTGACAAACTTTCTAACTCAACAATCGAGCCCGAATCGACACCTCTCTTAAATATGAAAATACATGTAATGCAATCAAAACAAGAGAAAACACGTTAGTGCAAGCAGAATGAACAAACAGAAAAGGAAGCACGTTAGCACGAGGGAAATAAACAAACACAGAACAACTATCCAGGTGACCGCTAAGGGTTGGCGTGGCTCTATCTAGGGTTGGTACTTAAGGTTCATTACATGTGGTTCGGTTCTAAAGAGAGGTGCCCAAACCAGCAGATTCCTCGATCCTCACCCATTATAGGTTCATACGGATCGAGTTCAGTTCAGGGGAATACATTTCCCTATGGCTGCACGAAGATGAAAATCTCACGAAGACATAGGTACGGATGTATCCAGAAAGTGATCCACTATCTTGCACGGAGGTGAAAACCCCACGAAAGAGTAGCTTCTCACTCCCACTTAAGGGTGCGACCACACGGTCATGCAATGCGATGTGCAGAAGAAAATAGGAATCATATGCAATGACACAAGCAAATGCAACAAAAAAGGTAGTAATTTTCAAATCAAACTTTCAAACTTTCGATAGAGGACAGAACATAATCAATTTACGGCCTGACTCTCTTTATAGGTCCCCAGTGGAGTCGCCAAGCTGTCGAAACCATCCTCTTTTTGGAAAAGAGACGGGAATCGGACTTGGGTTTTGAAAACGAATAAAAATGGGAGTCGACATCGACCTTTTATTAGGTGTGATCGGATCACCTTTTTGTTTTAATAAAACGATTTGGTTTACTAAAATAGTGTTTTTGGTCCGCGAAGTTTTGAGAAATCGAGTTTGGGAGTCGGTTACGTGCGAGGAAGAGTTAGCACCCTCGTCACACCCAAAATTGGTACCGATTTGATCAATTAATGTCCTCATGTTGAAAGTTGAAAATTTTAAAGGAATTTGAAAATTCGACCCTTTTTAGAAATATTTGCATTTTCTTGAATTAAACCAAGATCTTCTCGTTTCGAAGGAATAAAATATCACATTCAATACTTTAGGACGCGATAGTTTAAATCCTCAAGCCCAAGATCATCTCATGGTTTTCCCGAATTGCAAATCAAGACTTTCTCGTTCCAAAGGAATTAAAATATCACATCCAATACTTTAGGACACGATAATTTAAATCCTCGAATCCAAGATCATCCCATAGTTTTTCAAACTGAAAATCAAGATCTACTCGTTCCAAAAGAATAAAATATCACATCCAATACTTTAAAACACGATATCTTAAATCCTTGAATCCAAGACCATCTCAAAACTATCGATTTACATAAAATGACGCAAACGAAAATGATCATAAAAATGTCTAAACAAAAACAAAGAAATAAAATAAAATATTAAAAATAAAACGAGAAATTAAAAAAAACAATGTCAATAATGGTAGAATTAGTAACAATCAGATAATAAACATTATAATATGAATACTACTACTACTAATAATAATACTAATAATAATAATAATAATACAAAATATGCACAAGATAAATAATATAAATGTAGTAGTAATAATAATAATATAATAATAATACGCAATATATACAATATATCAATATAAATATAGTAATAATAATAATATAATATAATAATAATAATAATAACAATAATAATAGTAGTATAGTAATAATAATAAAAATATTAGTGATACAAAATATATACAACATAATAATATAGTAATAATAATAGTAATAGTAAGTAGTATAGTAATAATAGTAAAGTAATAATAATACAAAATATGTACAATATAATAATAATAATGATAATGATGATGATAATACTAAGTATGTAAAAAATAATAATATAAGTATAGTAGTAATAGTAATAATAATAATAATACATAATATATACAATATACTAATATAAATTTAGTAATAATAATAATGATGACACAAAATTATATAAAATATAATAATATAATATAGTTATAATAATAATAATAATAATAATAATAATAATAATAATAGTACCAAATAAGTAATTGAAACGAAATAATCAAAAAAGGACTAAATTGGACTTAAAACAAAGTATTGGGGCAATTTTGAAAATAACAGAAACTAAATCTAAAAAGCAAAAATTGCGAGGGGACCAAAAGGGCAATTAGCCCAATCGACAGAAATACGCAGGTCCTCTAGTCGGGTCGGGTCGCGCGCGCGGGTTGGTGCCTAAACGGCATCGTTTTGGCGCCTGGGCTCCCAACCCCAAAACGGCGCTGTTTTGATCCATTATAAAACCACTTTTTCTCCCATTTTTTTTATTTGTGCTGCTTCTAAAAAAAATAATCTTTCTTTATCTTTTCTCTACAGGTAGGGGGTGCGATTTCTGGCGATCGGACCGCCGTTCTCTGTCGCCACCACCATCACGCCGGCCACCGCTCGAAAATGAAAGAAAAAGAAAAAAAGTTCAAGATAAAAAAAATACCTTCAAAAATTACTTATTTGGTTTCT
This sequence comes from Gossypium rotundifolium, assembly GCA_025506655.1. Lineage (NCBI taxonomy): Eukaryota > Viridiplantae > Streptophyta > Magnoliopsida > Malvales > Malvaceae > Gossypium > Gossypium rotundifolium. The sequence continues at coordinate 20,067,117 of CP106726.1, forward strand.
GCGTTTTGGATTTTCGTTGGATCTCTACTACTATTTTTGTGTTGCTTTGAATCTGTTTTTTTTTATTTGATTGATTGAAGAAGAAAAAGGGTCCTCTTTACAGATCTGTATTCGGTTTTTATAACCGAAGTTTGAAGAAAAATCCAAATAAAATACAATCATTTCCCTTCTTTTCTGCCGTTGTTGCCTCTTCCCTTTTGTTTTTGCAGGGGGTAGTGGAGCATGTGGTGGCTGACAAAGGCAGGTTCGGCAGTAGTGGAGGCCAGCAGGGATTGTAGCACTAGGGTTAGGAAAAAGAAATTAGGGTTTCTTTTTTGTTTAGGTTTCTGTATTGGGTTTTTTTTTTGTCGTGGGCCTTTATTGGGTTGGGTATGGGGTTGGTTTAGGTGTTAGTGGGTTAATTTAATTTGAGAAATGGGCCCGGGCAAATTATGGGCATTACAATTAATATTAACCTTCTTTTTATTATTTAGCCTAAAATAAAGTGAAGTTGCTTCTAAATCTAAATTTACGACTACTAAGCTAAAGACACAAGACAAAAAAGAACAAATTGGAAAATAACTTGAAGAAAAACTCAACTGATCACGACGATACCCTCAGGAAGAATCCACCTAGACTTCACTATTACCTAACCCTGAACCATATGATTTCTTTACTTAGCTTGATCCGTCAGACTCCCTAACGTATATTAAACCCTCTCTCGAGGCAAATAACGTCTAACCCTAGGTTAATTAGTGGAACTCTCGTTCGCTTATAATAACCCCCTAGAATAGCAGTAAATCGATCTGTGGATTTCCCATATTAGGTTTCACCTTAATCCAACAAAATCTCGTTACCCTATCTCTAGGCGTGCGATTAGCTCCGCTTAATTATGCTAGATCTACTCTTAAGTAGGGTCTATTCCTCCTCCACCTAAGCACATCAGATTTGGAATAAGCAACATAATTAAGAAAAAACTAAGTACTTATTATATAATTCAGAAATCAAATAATAATATTCATCTAGGTTTCATCCCCTTCAGGTATCTGAGGGGTTTAGTTCATAACGAAATAAGAAAACATCTCAAGAGAAAAGATAAAACAAAACATAAGAAATCCCTAAAACTCCCTGAAGGAATTCAAGGAGAATTCTACCGTCTTGAGTATAACTCTGGCTTCTTGGGATGGATCAACTGGCTATCTTCGAGTAATTCCCTAAATCTGGCCTTCTCGGCTCGGTTCCTTGACCTAGCTTGACGTCCTCTTAATGGTGGCACTTAGGGGATATATATAGGCTTCATGGAATGCAATTCTTTCTCCCTAAGTATCCTTTTTCGATTGAAATTGCTGTTTCCAGTAACAGAGGCACGACCATGGCACACGCCCATGTGGTTCGAATTCTAGCCGTGTTCAGACTTCTAATTGGGGCAGGGTCGTGTAAGTCAAGGTTGAGGCCGTGTTCTAGATATTTGACGAGGCACAACCGTGTGGGAATTGGGCCAGGTCGTGTTGATTCCTTGCTAAGGCCTATTTACTCCGTTTTGGGCCTGTTTTGTGTTCTTTTCATCTTCAGGTGCTTTCCTGGGTATAAGACATAAAAAGAAATGATTAAAAGCACCTTTTTACATAAATTGAGGGATAAATCACCCAGAAACAAGCTAAATGTGGAACTAAAATATGTAATAATTACGGTTTATCAAATCCCCCCACACTTAAGCTTTTGCTTGTCCTCAAGCAAAATTCTCAACTACAATTAAGACGAACTTTCCATAATTCACAACTCCTATCAACAATGTCTTATCCTAATTCATAGGTAATTTATACATGGATAATTCAATTCAGAGAGTCCTAAAGATTCAAACAAGATAAGTCATGAGTTTGTATTTTGAAAACCTAGGTGTCTCCCTTCATTTAAATAATTACCTTTACTTCAAAATCGACAAGGATCGATATTCTCACAAAAGATTCACTCAAATCACTCTTTAAGTGTTTAAGGTTCAGGAAAAAGCTCTCATAAGTCAAACTTGAAAAGTTAATCCCATAGGCTTGCCTGAAAATCAAATCTCCACCACTATAATATGATATGATAAACAAATCAAAAGGTCTTTAATTAGGGTTGTAACGGGGGTAGGGTTTGAAGGTGTGGATACAGGCTAAAATTAGAGGGTTAGAATCGAGATTGAATTGACAAGTACCTACCTAAAAATACTGAAGAATAAAACGAACAATTACATGACACAAAAATTTTGAATCTACTAATAATAATACGAGCTTCTTCTTTGATAATTGGAATTTTAAATGTTTACTGAATATTCTTTGTTTGTTTTTTAAGAACAAACTAATAATAAAGGATGAATTCAAAATATAATTTGGTAACTGATCAAATTATATCTCGATTAAAGGGTAATCAAAAGAAAGGGTGATAACAAATACAAAGGGTTTAGGGCTAATATTAGTGGGTAAGTCAATAAAAAGGGTTGTTAGGTTCAACGGGGTTCACTAGGGGTTAATTGTTAGGGTGAGTCTTTTTAGTGGAGTGAATAGGTTAAAACCTAGGTGCCTTAATCATCTTTGTATTATCAAATCATAATTGTGGTCTCAACATGTATAAACGAGGCAAGTTCTAGAATAACAGTTCACAGTTGACACACTCATAATCAAAAAATGAGCACGAAAAGGAATATATGCTCTATAAGGTTAAAAATCTCACAAAAATTATGGGTGTTTTTGACATCCTCCTTGTAAATTTCAAATTTCAAGATAATATTCAAATTTAGGTTAACAGCCTAGCAAAAATTTTAATTCTAAAAAGTAGACTAATCATGCTTGATTCTCTAGTATTCTTTAACTTTAATTATCAATGTACAATTATCAATGACTTATTAACAAACATGTCAATAAAAATCATAAATCATCGAAATTTCATCCTAATTAGTAATGTGACAAATTTGTTTAAAAACAAGACTAAATTAGGGATTTGAGAATAATGCAAAAAGTTAGGCATTATTACCCCCCACACACTTAACATATACATTGCCCTCAATGTACAAGGATAAATAATGACAATTAATATCAAAAGAGATGGGAGAGAGCGACACTCCCTGAATTAATGGATGATTTCCTTGAAGGATGTGGAAAACACGGTGGAGGCGTCGGGATGGTGTTGGTGTTGGTTTCCGAGTTTTGTGCTAGATGAAGAGATTGGGAAGCTCGTGAAGGATTAGCTAGGGTTTATTAAGATATAATAGAAATAAACTATATATATAATTAAAGAAAAGCAAGCTAAAGGGAAGGAGACTAAGAAGAAAACTAAAATGAAAAGAAAATACTAATGGACTGAGAAGTCCTTATTGACAGATGGTTCGCTAGGTGGGAATCAATCCTAAATTTGGAGAGGTGCTGGCGGTGGCAGAAGTGGTGTGGTTATTGTGGTGGTCGGCGTGATTCCCTAGCAGCCTTTTGAACATAACACTAAGAAACTAAAAGAAAATAAACTAAATGGAGCATAAGAAAGTCAAAGAGAAGGAAAATAAAGGAGAACAGAAACAAAAAGAAAAAATAAAATGGTCTGAAAGACCCCTGGCTTGGTGATTAGTCGAAGCTGCCGGCATGAACTCATGTTGACCGTTCTTCTTTGAGGAGACTATGCTTAGCTTCTTCCGCTTCTTCGACATGGTTCTAGTGTGGCTCAAGGGTTTTAGAGATTTGTTGATAAAACTGAGAGGAAGAACAAAGAAATGAGAAGAAAATGAAGATGAAGTTAGATGAGGAGAAGGAGAAGGGTTGTGGGGCTTTAAATAAGGGTTCAAATCTGTCATGTCCCCACGCCCATGGTCCTGGGCCGTGTTGAATTTCCCAGGCCATCTCACACGGCCATGTGTTGTGACCCCATGCCCATGTTTGTAAAGTCAGTATGTTGGCACGGTCAGGACGCACGGGCATGTCTTGCCCGTGCTCGATAAGTCAGTAGCTTCACACAGGTTAATGGCACAGGCGTGCCATTTTTACGGAGATCGTGTGGTAGTGGTTGGATCCGTGACGTCGAAAAGTGGTTGGAATTGATTGCACAGCCTCTGCTACATCTGTATGAAGATTTCGGTGGTCCACACGGCCCACGAACATCATCCAAGTGTAAGGCCGTGGCCGGAAATCTACACTTTTGGTTAGTTTAAAGAAGAAAAGAAAAGAAAAAATAAAGTAGATCGAAAATAAATGAAAAAATAAATAAGGTTAGTGCTCAGGTTGCCTTCTGAGAAGCGCTTGTTTATAGTCTTAAGCTAGACTTTCCTCGTACTTGAAAATTTTAGGGAGGTTCAAATGTTTGAATATCTTCCATCATGCTTATAGTTCCATTCTCATGACAAAGTTGAAGTCGAGAAGTGTTTACCTTGAAAGTGTTGAATATTGGATTGCTTACCTCGACTGTTCTGTGTGGGAAGATATCGTGTATTTCAAGAAAAATTTTTCCCTTTGCCTTCAGGTCTGTTGTGGTGATGTGAGGATTGGTTTCGTCTAACAATACCTGGTCTCCTATTTTGAAGTGGTTAGATGTCCCCACGAGTTCTTCTGGTGGTTCCTCTGGTTTTACTTCATGTGGATCTGGTTCTTCTTTGTTGTGTGTCTTCTACTCTTCTAATCTGTTGACCCTAAGGCTTTGTTTCTTGTGTGATTTTTCTTTGTCAATTTGGGGTTTGTGAGTTGGCTTAGGGTTGTGGCCTTATGATGTTTCCTGCAATGAAGGTTGAACAATTTGATTAACAATTGAAGTGACTTTCTTACCTTTATCGACTGTTGTCCTGGCCGGGTCAAGAGCTTGGAGATTGATTGATTCATCACCTACACGAAGTATGAGTTCGCCTGTGACAACATCAATTTTTGTCTTGGCAGTTGCTAGAAAAGGTCTTCCTAAGATTAAGGGGATTGAATTATCCTCATCCATGTCTAAAATAACAAAATCTACTGGGAAAACAAATTTATCGATTTTTACGAGAACATCTTCGATAATGCCCCTAGGAATTCTAACAGTTTTATCAGCTAATTGAATACTTATCCTAGTTTGTTTGGGCTTCCCTAGACCTAGTCGTTTAAATAATGTATAAGGCATGACATTTATGCTCGCCCTTAAATCAGCTAACGCATTATCAATGGTTAAGCTACCAATTAAACATGGAATTGTAAAACTTCCTGGATCTTTTAGCTTCTGTGGTAGTCTATTTTGTAACATTGTGGAGTATATTGCGTTTAGTTCCACGTGGTGCTCTTCATCTAATTTGCATTTGTTTGTTAAGAGCTGTCTTAAAAATTTCCTTGAGTCTGGCATCTGAAAAAGAGCTTCAAGAAGAGGTAAGTTAATATGTAATTTCTTTAACAATTTAAGAAACTTACCAAATTGTTCTTCTGTGTCATCTCTTTTTATGGCTTCGGGATAAGGTATGCGAGGTTGGTATTCTTTAACTACCGATTTTGGCTTTTCTTGTGTTACCTCTGTTTTACCTTTGTCTACCTTATTTTCTGGTATTGGATCAGGTTCATCTAACCCTTTACTGTCCTGGGCTGTGATGGCTTGGATTTGTTCCTTAGGGTTAATCTCGGTATTGGTTTGTTTTTTGTCCTTGCGGTCATTCTAACATCAGCTTTACGAGTTGTTCGACTACATTAGTGACCTCATTGACTGACTTAGTGATTTCCCCGATTTGGCTCTCGTTGTTTTTAATTGTTCTCTCAGTTTCTTGTAGACATTTTTCTATGTCTGCTGAGAATTTTGTCGGCCTTTCTTCGAGGGTTGGTTCTTCTCTTGTGAATATGGCTGATTTTGGAAGTTTTGAGGAGGTTGTTGCCTTTGGTTTCCTTGGTTTCCTTGACCTCTCCATGCGAAATTTGGGTGGTTCCTCCAACCTGGATTGTAAGTGTTACTATAAGGATTATTATTGGATCTGAAATTATTACCTATATAGTTCATCTATTCTCTTTCTGCTTCCGGTTGGTAGTGTGGGTACTCAAGATTCGCCACGGTTCCACTCGCGTCGCACTGCATGATTGGATGTGCCTGCGAAGAACACAAACTATCAAGCTTTTTATTCATCATCTCTATTTGCATTGATAGCATGGTTACTGCATCAATATTGAAAACTCCGACCGATTTTGTTGGTTTCGTCCGGTTGACCTGCCACTGATAATGATTCAGTGACATCTCCTCAATGAATTCATAAGCTGCTTCAGGAGTTTTATTGTTTAGAGTTCCACCGGCTGATGAATCAATTAATTGTCTCGTGGAAGGATTTGCACCATTATATAATGTTTGGACTTGTAACCACAAGGGTAGACCGTGGTGTGGGCACCTTCTCAAGAGATCATTGTATCTCTCTCATGCGTCGTATAACGTCTCTAAATCCATCTGCACAAAAGAAGAGATATCATTCCTTAATTTGGCCATTTTGGCCGGTGGGAAATATGTTAATAAAAATGTTTCGGTCATTTGTTCCCATGTAGTGATCGACCCTCATGGTAACGAGTTTAACCACAGTTTGGCTTTATTTCTCAATGAAAAAGGGAATAACCGAAGACATATGGCATCGTCAGAAACACCATTTATTTTGAAGGTATCACAGAACTCTAAAAATTTAGCTATATAGGTGTTTGGATCTTCGTCCTGCAAACCATCAAATTGAACAAATTGTTGAATCATTTGTATTGTGTTAGGCTTTAATTCAAAATTGTTAGCAGCTATAGCAGGCCTAACAATACTCGATTCCACTCCTGTTAAATGTGGTTTCGCATAATCAAACATTGTACATGGAGCATTGTTTTCCCCCACATCATGTGGTTGTGGGTTATTTTCGTCCATCCCTTCAGTAGTATTGGATCTGCCTTCTTGATCTTCCCCTATATAATCTAGGGCTCGCTTGATTTCTCTACGAGTCCTACGAACGGTAGCTTCAATCTCATTGTCGTATACTAGTGGTCCTGTCGGGTTCCTTCTAGTCATACACTAGAGATACCTGCCAGGAGAAGAAATAAAATTTAGCAAAAATTAAAATTTTAACCTAAAAATAAAAATAAAAGTACATTGCAAAAAATAAGAAATAATGGCTAAAGTAATAAAAATAGGGTTTTCTTAATATTTTAGTTCCCGAACAAATACCAAAAACTTGATCGTGTCAAACTGTCGAGTTTTAATATTTATAATAAGAATGATCGAACCTGGAGACTAACTCTGACAACGATTAAAGGCAAGTGTACCTATTGAACAGTAGTATAGCTTAGGCAAGACCGAATTGTCGAACCCAAAGGAACTAAGAGTATTAATATTAACCTTCTTTTTATTATTTAGCCTAAAATAAAGTGAAGTTGCTTCTAAATCTAAATTTACGACTACTAAGCTAAAGACACAAGACCAAAAAGAACAAATTGGAAAATAACTTGAAGAAAAACTCGATTGATCATGACGACACCCTCAGGAAGAATCCACCCAGACTTCACTTATTACCTAACCACGAACCATATGATTTCTTTACTTAGCTTGATCCGTGAGACTCCCTAATGTATATTAAACCCTCTCTCGAGGCGAATAACGTCTAACCCTATGTTAATTAGTGGAACTCTCGTTCGCTTATAATAACCCCCTAGAATAGCAATAAATCGATCTGTGGATTTCCATATTAGGTTTCACCCTAATTCGGCAAAATCTCATCACCCTATCTCTAGACGTGCGATCAACTCCGCTTAATTATGCTAGATCTACTCTTAAGCAGGGTCTATTCCTCTTCCACCTAAGCACATTAGATTTGGAATAAGCAACATAATTAAGAACAAACTAAGTACTTATCATATAATTCAGAAATCAAATAATAATATTCATCTAGGCTTCATCCCCTTCAGGTATCTGAGGGGTTTAGTTCATAACGAAATAAGAAAACATCTCAAGAGAAAAGATAAAACAAAACATAAGAAATCCCTAAAACTCCCTGAAGGAATTCAAGGAGAATTCCATCGTCTTGAGTATAACTACAGCTTCTTGGGATGGATCAACTGGCTATCTTCGAGTAATTCCCTAAATCTGGCCTTCTCGGCTTGGTTCCTTAACCTAGCTTGACGCCCTCTTAATGGTGGCACTTAGGGGATATATATAGGCTTCATGGAATGCGATTCTTTCTCCCTAAGTATCCTTTTTCGACCAAATTGTCTGTTTCAAAGAATGAGGCACGGCGATGGCACACACCCGTGTGGTTCAAATTCTAGCCGTGTTCGGACTTCTAATTGGGGCACGATCGTGTAAGTCGAGGTTGAGGCTGTGTTCTAGATATTTGACTAGGCACAACCGTGTGGGAATTGGGCCAGGCCGTGTCGATTCCTTGCTAAGGCCCATTAACTCCATTTTGGGCCTGTTTTGTGTTCTTTTCATCCTCAGGTGATTTCCTGAGTATAAGACACAAAAAGAAAGGATTAAAAGCACCTTTTTACATAAATTGAGGGATAAATCATCCAAAAACAAGCTAAATGTGGTACTAAAATATGTTATAATTACGGTTTATCACTCGATTTTATAATTGTTTCACTTGAGTTAAAAATACTTGAAGTGTTTTGAACTTGTCCTGAAATATTTCTGTGTGTTTAAAGTACTCTCTAAAGTATTTGGAGACTTAAAAGGTTTTTACTTTGAACTTCATCAATTCTTTGTCTAAAACAATCTTTTTCAAAAATATTTTTATTTGTTATATCAAAATAATTTATCAAATAAAGCTTAGTTTAACAAAAACATAACAAAATAGCTTAATCAATTCAACATAGTCATCCATGCATTTTACAATTCTTTCTGTCACTTTTACTAATTTATTTCATACTCATCTTACCATTTTAAATGGCAAACATAAAGTCACACATGTTACAACCCTAACCCATATCCGTTGTCGAAATAAGGTTACGAGGTATTACCAAAGTTTACAGAACATTTTCAGATATATCAAGTCAAACACTATTCATTTTTCAAAGTTTATTAATATATCCCTTGCACGGGTTCTCGATGCCTAAAACATGCATTAGAATTGATTCGGGACAAAATCGAGATCATAGGAATTTTTTTTTGCAAGATTTTCAAAATTTTTCTCACTTATAGGAATCACACACTCGTGTTGACAAAATAAGGCTATTTTCCAAGCCCTATATCTCACCCATTTTCATCCAAAGCCTAGACAAAACATTTCTAATACCAACCAACCAAATCAAACTTATCTTTTTATAGCATCTATGCTTAGTCTAATTTACTTATTCATACCAAATATATATATGTATAATCATAGTTTACTTTTTAAACATATCAAAATTAAGTCATCACTAGCCATACCAATGGCTAGTTTACATTTATCTATTTTACTACATACTTAAACTTTAATAGCCTATACATGCCATTATACCCAAAATAAGATATATATTTTTTATACCAAAATAATCTTGAGGATAGTGTGATGTCACTCCGACTGTTTCCAACCTTCACGAGCTTCCCAGTGTTTCCATTAAATTTTAATGCTTAGTAAGTTCATGTAACCAGGAACTAACTTACCAAGTGTTTCCATTAAATTTTATCAAACATGCATGCATTCAAACAAATAATTCATTATTCTATCACATACAACTTCATCATCAAAGTTAGTCAAGCAATTACACATAATATCATCACATAAATGAGCTCATCATATAATAATTTTTACTTGCTTATAATTCCATACCACATGTACATTTTCAAGAGAAATTCATTCAAACCCATTAACCATTTCCAATTTTTTTCCCGTTGAATTTATTGAAATATCGATGGATACTTTCGTATAGTACACTTAAAGTGTACGTAACTCTCGAGCTACCCTTTTTAAATCATTTGGGCAATTTGTATGCTTCGATGCTCACACAGAGCTACAGTAGTCCACAACATATGCCACTTTTAAATCATTTGGGCAATTTGTATGCTTTGATGCTCACACAGAGCTACGATAGTCCACAACATATGCGGAATACTACCAATCCTCGATGCTCACACAGGGCTATGGTAGTTCACAACTTATGCGAAATACTACCAATCCTCGATGCTCACACAGAGCTACGATAGTCCGCAACTTATGCGGAATACTACCAATCACTATACTCGTGGAACTTTATCTCATAATGCCCGAGAGACTTATCAGGATTACTCATCCGAGCTAAATCTTGTCTGCAACACATGCAGAATCACCATTATAATATTCCATCGAATTTCCTTCATTCAACCATAACTTATCTCTTTTATCAAGTCATATTGAACTCACGATCATATTTTATATATTAAATATTCAATTAACATTCATATCACATAATCATACAATCCAAACCTTTCAAGAATCAATATTAAGTTACACGAACTTATCTCGATACTTGTTTGTATACAAAAGTCTTGTAACACCCCAAACCCGGCCTGGACATTATGGCCTAATCTGACAATGTCACATGATAGTGCTTTTAGAAATCGTAACTGCGTTAAAACCATTTTTAGGCATTTTCAGTTATCATCAAAATGTGTCGTGTATTTGTTCGTTATCCATTCTCAAAACTTTATACGTTGCTGAAGCTTTTAAAATGATTTGCAAGGTGGTATGCATTTTGATAAAACTTTTGTTTGTTTTGAAAACTCGCGTTGTCCCATCTTGCTAGCAGTTTATAAAACAATAATCCCAAGTTTTAAACAAAAAACCAAATGGCCTTATTACATAAAATTACCCCAAATATAACCAAATCATAATTAAAAATAAATCGTAAACAAGTGTCCAAAATCGTGGTCACTGCACCGATCCTCTGTCGCACCGATCCGCTCATCTGGGATTACTGAATAGATTAAATGTAAAAGGGTGAGTTTTCGCAATCTCAGTGTGTAATCCCCACAGAAAACATATACATAGCACAATATCAAAATTCATTCATAAATTCACAGTTCGGGTCTGAGCCCATTACAGAAACAGCGTGGACCTTCGCCCGCTCAAATACAGATTCAGACATATTTCAGGGCCTTAGCCCATTTCAGATAGAACATGCAGAAACAGAGTCCTACCCACCAGCCACTGCACACCAACTTCTTCCAACCCTACACACCATGTGGGGATAAAATCAACCCACCCAGCCCTACACACCATGGTGTATCGAATACGGCACATAATCAGAAATTTACTGTTGAGCTGCCAGATAACAGGCTTAAGAGCCTTTCAGATACTTCTTCCCATCATAATCAACCCCACTCCAATGTAATGCAACATACATAAAATGTCATGCTAATATGCAGATAGTAGTTCATACATTCATATCAGCATACATTCTTTGTACAAAAATCAAATAGTCAGATCATTTATTTAGGCATCTAACCATTGCTTACCGACCCTACGGTAGGTCTACATTTGACTTGGGTGACCCGTGCAACCTTATAGAGTTTTCAAAAAAATGGGCTCACATGCCCATGTGGCCTGCCCCTTATTGGCCCACATGCCCATGTGACCCACACGGCCCAAATTGACCTTGGCCGTGTGGATCAAAAAGCCTGGCCCAGAATCCCACACGGCCCAATTGGTCAAGCATGTGTGTCGCAAAATGGACTTGCTCAGTTATGGGCTCGAAACTAACTAATATTTCGACAAAGGCAAACACACCTATCGAATAGTAGTATAGCTTTGATGAGTCCGTAATATCGTATCCTCAAAGACTAAAATTACTAGTAATAACCATCTTTTTATTATTTAGCCTAATAATTAAGGGGTTTGTTGTAATCTAAATTTAACTAACTAATTAACTACGAACGCGACGAGAGTGAAAGAAATAATCAAATAAACCAATGGTAAAGACAATACCCAAGGAAGAATCCACCTAGACTTCACTTATTATTCTGACTCTGAATTAAACGATTTATTCACTTGCCTTGATCCATAGAAATCCCTAAATTATGTTAATATCTCTTTTGAGACTAAGAACAACTAACTCTAGGTTGATTAATTAAAATCTCTTTCTAATTAAAACCCTATTGTCACATTAACTCGATCTATAGATTCTCTTATTAGATTTGACTCTAATTCCGCAGATTTATGTCATCCTTTTTCTAGGGTTGCAATCAAAGCCGTTTAATTATGCTAGATCTTCTCTTAAATATAGACTTTTTCTCCACTGAATAAGCACATTAGACTTGAATCAATATCCCGAAAATATTAAATCAAGAGTTAAGAAGCATAATTAAGAACAAGAACAAGTATTTATCATGTAATTTAGATAATTAAATAATAAGATTCATCTAGGTTTCATCCTCCCTAGGAATCTAGGGAGTTTAGTTCATAACGTATGAGGAAAACATCTTAGAATTAAGAAAACAACAAGACATAAAGAACCCAAAAACTTCTAAAGAACTTGATGGAGATCATCAATCTTGGAGTGAATCTGCTTCTAAGATGATTCTGACGGCTTCCTTCGACTAATTACTTTGATCCACTTTGCGTGTTCCCCTAGGTCTTCTTCTGGCATGTATTTATAGACTTTAGAAGGCTCTGAAACCTTAAAAATTGGCTCTTTTTTTTTTTTTGCGTGAAAACAAAGCAGGGTGCGATAGGGACACGGGCGTGTGCTCAGCCAGTGTAAGGGTGCTCAGGCTATATGAAACTTTGAGTCGCTCGTGATCGACATGGGCTATCACACGGGTGTGTGTCCAGCCCGTGTGGTTCACACAAGCATGCGCCCTGCCTGTGTGGTTCTTGCTTGGCCGTGTGGATCCTTAAGATGGCCCGTTTTGTCTGATTTTGGCCCGTTTTCCATTTCTTTCACTTCCCTATGCTCTCCTAAGTATAGAAATACAAATTTAAAGGATTAAGAGCATCGAATTCACCAAATTATATAAAGAAACATCCAAAAACACGCTAAGCGTGGGATTAAAATGTGTTACTTTTATGGTTTATCAAATATCCCTACACTTAAGCGTTTGTTTGTCCTCAAGCAAAATCCTCAACTTACAATTAAAATTAAACTTTCTTAATTCATAATCCTTATCAATAATGTCTTATCATAATTCACAAATAATTCATACATTGATAATTTAACTAAAAGATTCCTAAAGATTCAAACAATCCAAGTCATAAATTTTTATAGCACGAAAACATAGGGATTTCCCCTTATCTAAATAATTACCTTTGATTCAAAACTGACAAGAATTGAAATCCTCACTAAAGAATCACTCAAATCACTCAACATGTTTAATGTTCAAATTAAGCACTCAAAAGTCAAACATGAAAAGTTATTACCATAGGCTTGCATGAAAATCCAATCTCCACCACTATAAAATAAGATGATACACAAATCAAAAGGTCTTAAAAGGGTTGTAACGAGGCTTCGGTTAAAGGTGTGGATAAAGGCTGAATTAGAGGGTTAGAATCGAGATCAAATTGACAATTTACCTAACTAAAAAAATGAACTAATATTGAATAATTACATCAATTGAAAACTTATCGCTAATAACACGAGCTTCTTCTCAAAATGTGAAATTAACCATTTAAGCTCAAATAACATAGAACTAATAATGAATATATATTTCCAACTTTTTTCATGTACAATAATAAGAAAGAATTAAATAATTGAAATAAAGAATATAGTTAGGTAATAGACCAAATCAAATCTCGACAAAAAAAAACGAGGTTAATCCAATAGGAAAAATTCTCAATGAATCAAAAAGAATAAGTTTTGGGTTAATATTAAGGGTGGATTAAGAAACGATTTATTAGGCTCAAAGGGGTTCACTAAGGGTTAATTATGAAGGTAGGCTTTTAATGGAATAAGTGGGTTAAAACCTAGGTGTCTTTATCATCTCAGTATATCAAATCAAAGGTGTGGTCTCAGCATGCATAATCAAAGCAAGTTCTAGAATAACAAATCAATATTGACACCCTCATAACCAATAATAAAGTGAGCAAGAAAATTGTATGCTCTAAAGGCTCAAATCTCACAAAAAAGTATGGTTTTTGATGTCATCCTTGCAAATTTCAAACTTCAAAGTAATATTTAAATTTAAGGAAATGACCTAACAAATTTTAATTCTGAAAATAGACTTATAATGCTTGATTCTCTAATGTCTTAAAGTTCAAACCATCAATGCACAATTACCTATGATTTAATCCAAGAAATATCAATAAAAATCATAAGTCAGTAGAAGTTTCATTCTAATGGTAATATGAGAAAATTACTTAAGAACAAGATATAATTCAGGGATTTTTCTTATAATGCTATAATTAACCTCCCCACACTTAAGATGTACATTGTCTGCAATGTACCAAAACAGATAATGACAATATAATAAGAAAATCATAAGAGAGGGAGAGAAGTGAAACTTCCTGAATTTTGGATGAAATACGTGGAATAGTTGACACAGAATTATAGATATAACAAAGTGAAGTGCATAATTTTGAGCAACAAATTAGAAAATAAACACAACTATGGAAGACGATTAAGGGATTACTCGATTAGGAATAATTATAAAAGCTAAAATATAGTTCAGAATATAAAAGATAACTCTTTGAAAATATGATAAGAAACATAAAAGAAAATAAACTAAAAAGAAAAGAAAAATAAAACAAAAAAGAAAAATAAAACTCAATATAAAGATAAAAATAAAATAAATGGACTCAAAGGTCCTCTTCATCAGATGTGTCACTAGGTGGCGGTGCTGAAGTTGAAATATGGAGATGGTGGCAGATCTGCTGTAAGGTGACCTCGAGATCGCCGAATCACCGGTAGCATCACGCTTGAAGCGAGTGAGTCGCTCAGATATGTCATTCAAAGTAGCAGTAGAAGAAAGAGGTCGGTGACTCTAAGGTGAAGGGTGGGTTGGATCCTCGTGAGGGAGAAGAACATCCTCAGTGATGTGCACGAGACCATCCTGATCATCAGGACGAGACAATCGGTACTGGGGAGGATCGAATCCATGCCGCCTCTCGATCATCTTTATGTGAAGCATGCTCGAGATACCCTGAGGGGACATCTAGCTAACAAGTGTGAGCATGAAAGACTGCTCCAGTGTGTCGAGTGAGGTGAGTCACGTAAGGGCCTAGGCAGATGGGGCCCTTCTTGTAGCGGTCAGTCTGATGGCGAAAAGATAAAGCAATGAAGTATTCCAAGTTGATGATATGGCCGTGAGCCATGCTCCATAAGTAGTAGGCATCGTGTGTGGTCACGATGCCGGTGCTCTCTCTCTGACCTGTTAAATTGTGAGCGAGGAGTGCGTGAATATACCTTAGGGTAGGGGAGAGAGAGAGAAAAGTAGCCTTCGAGCGACTAGGATCATAGGTCGCCACACCACCCGTGATATCGCCCTAACAATGCAAGCTGAGTAATGAATATGGCGATGTAGCTGAAGAAAGTCCTCACTGCTCATGAACTCCTCCGTATAAAGTCCCAAAGTAGCACCGAATTCTGGGACGCTCATATGGCGCACCAAACTGCCAAGGTGAAATATGATGGTGCCAGGCTCGTCATGGACTGACATGACGCTCTGAAGGTGGAACGTCGAGCAAAACTCCAAGGTGATCTCCATATAAGTGGGATCGATGATACTGAAGAAGCGATCCCATGGTGTTGTGATTATGAAGGCGTGAACCTCGTCAGCGACTGCTCCAACTCAGCCCAATCAATGCAGCGGCCTAAACCTAGGGGTCGTACTCGAAGGAGTTGAAATAGTTCCTCCAGTGGGTCCAGGATGAATCTGAGGTAAGGGTGGTGCACTTCAGCGGAGGCGCTCGAGGAAGTCACGACGGGACCCTTTTACTTTTTTAAAGCGGGGACGGGGACCTTGGTCTTGCCTCGTGTATTCGTCGTGGTGTTCCTGAAAAAGTGAAAGAGGTTCATCAACAACGAGATAAATCATTACCAAATTTGCAAATAAAAGCAAAGTCTAAGTGGTCTTAAATAGGAAAGTATGCCTAAACAATGTGTATTAATATCCTAGTATGCAAAAATCAGAAAGGAAGTCATCATGATAAAAATAAATCAACTAACTAATTCTCAACTAGAAGGAAAATTTAAATAATCTAAAACAAAGAAGAATAAGAAATAAAAAGCAATTCATAGATAAATAATTCGTAATGTGAAGAACAATTAATGAAGATTAATAAAATTATTGAGAAGGCAATCCAATTAAAGAAGAAGTATCATCTTAAGCAAAACTATAATCAAGATATATAACAATCAATAATCCGAGTAGAAAGAGACAATAAACTAATCAAAAACTAAACAAATAGGGATATTAAGAAAAAAGAATATAAAAATAAATCGTAAAATAAATAATGAATGAATAAAGAAATAACTAAATAATAATAATACATAATATATAAAATAAGATACTAGGCAACAAGGGAGAAGAAGAACCGACAGTGGCCAAGGGCGGTGGCCGGAGTAAGGAGCGAATGGCGGTTAACAGAGAATGGGGCTCGATCGGATGGAGAGTGAGGGGTTAGGGGTTAGGGGGTCGGGTTTGTGGTGTGTGTTCAAGAGAGGGTGTGGCGACGGGACAAATAAAAAGGAAAGGAAAGGGGGAAAGAAAAGGAAAGAAGAAAAGGAGAAAGAAGAGGAAAGGGGTTTTTGGGTTGGGGAAGAAAAGACGGTGAAGCAACAGAGAGGGAGAGATCGACGGTGGCCAGAAGTGAAAGGGAAAGGTTGCGGCGGCTAGGGTTTGGGGGTTGTGGAGGAAGAAGGAAGAAGAAAAGAAAAATAAAATAGTGTTTAAATAAGTGACACGGTCGTGTAACGGCCCATGTTGGGCCACAAGGCCATGTCACACGCTCGTGTGATAGAGTCCGTAGCCCGTGTTCATCTCGAATTGCAAAGGCTTAGTTTTCACACGCCTTGACACGCCTGTGTCCAGTGCCGTAGGTCTACACTACTGTCAAGACGCACCGCTTGTGAAGTCCTTCGCTTCTCCCACACCCATGTAGATTTTGACACGCCCAGTGTAATGCCCGTGGAGCCTCCTAACTTGTTTTAAATTTTGAATTTTGAAAAATTAGGCTCCAATTTTCACATGGCCTTGGACATACCCGTGTGAACTATATTTTGGCCATGTCTCTGCTGATTTTTGGGATTTTAAGCTCCAATCCACGCAGCCAAGGACACGCCTGTGTGTCCAGGCTGTGTGGGTGACACGGCCATGTCGCCAAGCTGTGTAGCCCTCTGTCGATTTCTTTAAATTTTAGAAAATAAGTCCTAGGATCCACACAGCCAAGGACACGCCTGTGTGTCCAGGCCGTGTGGGTTTTAAAACATAATTTTTTTTATTAATGTCAAAAATATCAATATAATTAGTAAATTAGGCATGTTAATGCTCGGGTTGCCTCTCGAGAAGCACTTGTTTATATTCTGATCTTGACTTACCTCATTTTTGTTAATTACGATGGTTTACGGAGTTGAAACTCCACTCTCTCGCTATCAATTATATCAACATACGGTTTGAGTCGAGTAATATTTACCTTAAAAGTGTCGAAATTAGAGTGAGTTACCTAGACCGTTCCGTATGGAAAGACCTTGAGTACCGTAAAAGGAGTTGCTCCGTTTGTATTTAGCTCTGATGTGGTTATTCGGGGATCTGTTTCATCTAATATTACCTAGTCCCCAACCTTAAAGTAGTTTGTTTCACCTTTAAGCTCATCATAGAGTTGCCTCGATTTTGCTTCCTGTGTTCTTGGTTTCTCCTTGGCATGTGTCCTCCATTCATCTAGTTCCTCGATCTGAAGCCTTTACTCCTCATGAGTTATTTTATTGTTGGCACGAGAACTAGACGTGGCTCATTTGTGTTTTTTCGAGGTGCTTCCTGAAAAAAGGGTAGGACCAAATGGTTATTAATAGAATTTATGTACTCACCTTCATTACTCGATGTCCTAACCAAGTCACGAGCGTGAAGAGTGATCATTTCGTCACCTGCACAAAGTGTGAGCTCACCTGTACCAACAACGATAATAGTATTGGCAGTTGCTAAAAAGGGTTGTCCTAACATTAAAGGGGTGTCACTGTCTTCATCCATGTCTAGAACAACAAAGTCAACTGGGAATAAAAATTTATCAATTTTTACCAACACATCCTCAACAATTCCCTTAAGGATCCTAATAGTTTTATCTGCTAGTTGAATGCTCATCCTAGTTTGTTTAGGTTTCCCAAGACTTAGTTGCTTAAACATTTTATAGGGCATGACGTTAATACTTGCCACTAAATCAGCCAAAGCATTATTAACATCTTGACTACCAATTAAACAAGGAATAGTAAAACTCCCTAGATCCTTTAATTTGTTGGGTAGTTTATTTTGTAAAATGGCTGAGCAAACTACGTTTAACTCCACGTGCGACGCATCATCTAACTTCCACTTGTTTGCTAGATGCTCCTTTAAAAATTTGACTTAGTTGGCCATCTGTGAAAGAGCTTCAATAAACAGTAAGTTAATATGTAATTTTTTTAAGAGTTTAAGAAATTTACCAAATTTTTCATTAGAATTGATCGTCGAAATCAGAGTTTTAAAATTTATAATGAGAATGATCGAACCTAGAAACTAACTCTGACAACGATTTTAAGGCAAGCGCACCTATCGAACAGTAGTATAGTTTAGGCAAGACCGGAATATCGAATCCCAAAGGAACCAAAAGTACTAATACTAACTCCCTTTCTATTATTTAGCCTAAGAATTAAGTGAATGTTTATCTAATCTAAGTTTAACTATCAACTAAACTAAAGACGTAAAGACAAAAAGAATGAATTGAGGAAAAATAACTTGGAAGAAAAACTTAGTTGATTTAGACGATACCCTTAGGAAGAATCCACCTAGACTTCACTTGTTATCTAACTTTAAACTAGACAATTTATTCACTTGACTTGATCCGTAGGACTCCCTAATGTACATTAGACCCTCTCTCGAAGCGAATAACGACTAACCCTAGGTTGATTAATTGAAATCTCTTTCTAATTAAAACCCCTAGAATCACATTAACTCTATCTATGGACTCCCATATTAGGTTTCACCCTAATCCGGCAAAGTTTCGTCACCCTATCTCTAGGCTCGCGAACAACTCCGCTATAATTATGCTAGATCTATGAATAGATAGGGACTTTTGCTCCACCACCTAAACACATCAAACTTGAATCAATATCTATGAAATATCAAAACAAGAATTAAGCACACATAATTAAGAACAAATCAGGTATTTATCATATAGTTTAGAAAATAATAAAAAGATCCGTCTTAGGTTTCATCCCCTTCAGGTATCTGAAGGGTTTAGTTCATAACTCTAAAAGAAAACATCTCAGAAGAAAAGATAAAGCAAAACATAAGAAATTCCTAAAACCCGCTGAAGGAATTAAAGGAGAGATCCGCCGTCTTGAGTATGATCCTGGCTTCTTGAGATGGATCAACTATGATTCTGGCTTCTTGAGATGGATCAACTGGCTATCTTTGAGTGATTCTCCACAAATCTGACCTTTTCTGCTCGGCTCCTTGGCCTAGCTAACCGCTCTGGGTTCTGGCTTCTGCCGAACTCCCTTTCAAGTTGCCCCCTTGGGTGTTTATAAAGACTTTGAGATGCCTTACTTGGCCCCTAAGTATCCTAATTTAAGTAGAATTCCTACTAGGGTGTTTGAATTGGCTTTGGAATGCGTTTCTTTGCCTCCAAGTATCCAAATCCGAATGAAATTCTTCTTTCCAGTGACAGGGACACGGCTATGGCACACGCCCGTGTGAGTCGTGGCCAAGCTGTGTTCAGACTTTTAATGAGGCAAGGCCGTGTTAGCTTTGGGCCAGGCCATGTCGATTTCTCTCTTGGCCCAATTTGGTCCGTTTTAAACCCGTTTCCTATTCTTTTCATCCTTGGGTGCTCTCTTAAATATGAAACACGAAAAGAAAGGATTAAGAGCACCTTTTTACGTAAATCAAAGGATAAATCATCCAAAAGTATGCTAAATGTGGGATTAAAATATGTTACTTTTAGGTTTATCAAATACATCCACAGTTAAGCTTTTGCTAGTCCTCAAGCAAAATTCTCAATTTATAATTAAAACGAATTTTCCGTAATTCATAAGTCCTATCAACAATGTCTCATCATAATTCATAGATAATTTATACATAGATAATTTTACTCAAAGAGTCCTAAAGATTCAAACAAGATAAGTCATACATTTGTATCACGAAAACATAGGTGTCTCCCCTTATCTAAATAATTACCTTTAATTCAAAACTCACAATGATTGACATCCTCACTAAAGATTCACTCAATCACTCAAAGTGTTTAAGGTTCAGGAAAAGGACACTCATAAGTCGAACCTAAAAAGTTAATCCCATAGGCTTGCCTGAAAATCAAATCTCCATCACTGTAATATGAGATGATAAACAGATCAAAAGGTCTTTAACAGGGTTGTAAGGGGACTTCGGTTAACGGTATGGACATAGGCTGAATTAGAAGGTTAGAATCGAGATCGAATTGACAAATTACCTAACTAGAAATACGAACTAATGATAAATAATTGAATCAAATGAAAATTTGTAATATTAATACTCTAATACGAGCTTTTTCTTCAAGACTTGAAATTTACATGCATAAGCTTACCTAACATAGAACTAATAATGAATATACTTCAATTTTTTAAGAACAAATCAAGTAATAATAGGAAAGAACTTTTACAACTGAAATATAGAACATAATTAGGAAACCGTTCAAAATCAAATCTCGACAAAAAAGGGTAGTTAAAAAGGAATGGTGATAACAAATACAAAGGTTTTGGGTTAAAATTAGTGGGCGAGTCAATAAAAAGGGTTGTTAGGATTAAACGGGGTTCACTAGGGGTTAATTTATGAAGGTAGGCCTTTTAGTGGTGTAAGTGGGTTAAATCCTAAGTGCCTTTATCATCTCTGTGTATCAAATCATAGGTGTGGTCTTGACATGTATAATCGATGCAAGTTCTAGAATAACAGTTCAATGTTCACACACTCATAATCAACAAGTGAGCACGAAAGAATATATGCTCTATAAGGCTCAAAATCTCACAAAAATTATGGGTATTTGATATCAACCTCGTAAATTTCAAATTCCAAGATAACATTGATTCGTAGACAACCTAAAAATTTTAATTCGAAAAATTAGACTTATCATGCTTGATTCTTTAGTATTCTTCAAATTTAATTATCAATGCACAATTATCAATGACTTAATCTAAAACATATTAATAGAAATCATAAATTATTAGAAATTTCATCCTAATTAGTAATATGAGGAAATCACTTAAGAACAAGGTATAATTCAGGAATTTGGAAATAATGCAAAACGTTAGGCATTTTTTTTCGCAATAACTATTCACCGCCCACACTTAAGATGTACATTGCCCTCAATGTACAAAAATATCAAAATAATTATAAAATCATAAGATAGAGAAAGAAGTGAAACTTCCTAAATTATGGATGAGATCCTTGGAGGAGGTGGAAAATACGTTGGAGGTGATTGTGGGGTAGCGCCTTGATGCGCTTTGAAATTGAATCTTCGAAGTAGCTTGTTTGACTAGGATGTAGAGTTACAGGAGCATCTCTGATAACCTTACCTATGTAAGTGTGGAATTAAGTCTGCTATGAGAATTAGGGCTTCTTCTCTGGAATGCTCATTATAATCGTTATAAAGCACATGGTCATAATGTGCTGGCTTAGTAGGTCATTGAAAATTTGTGTGAGACATAATAATTTGTTTCCCCAAAGAAGCCTGTTCGAAACTTGGTTCACTATTGGTTTTGGAGCAGAGATTGTTGAAACACTAAGTACAGGTTCATGCCATTAGCTCTTGTACTATACATAGCTTTCTATCTTCACCTAAAAAATTAGTACTTAAATATTTTTATTAAATTAAGTGGGGAATTGTTAGAATATTTTAGTAAAAAAAAATGAAAACGTTATCATTAACTTTAAAGAATGTTTAGGAATCATTTATTAATATAAGTTTCATAAATATATATTTACTTCCAAACATTTGCTTTAAGTTAAATGTATCATTTAATTTTTATTTTACCCTACCCTATAAAAAAGAATTCAAGCAATTAGAAAAGAAAATAAAACCCTTAAATTATTGTTGTATCTCTGCTATACCGCAAAACAATGAGCTTAATCTTTTTAATTTTTGGGATATTGGCATTTGTTACAGCAATGGATGGTTGATTATAGTCGAAAATATGAGAGCAAATTAGAATATGAGAAGCGTCTTAACATATTCAAAGAGAACTTAGAATATATTGAGAGTTTTAACAATGGTGGAAATAGAAGTTTTAAGTTAGGTCTCAATGAATTTGCAGACATGACCAAGATGAATTCATTGCAACTCACACTGGATACAAGATGCAGGACAATTCCACGATGTCAAAATCAACATCTTTTTGTATGAAAACTTTTCAAATGTTTTGACGAACTTCGATTGGAGGGATCAAGATGAAGTCACTCCTATTAAGAATCAAGGTCAATGTAGTAAGTACAATTATACACAAAAATATTTGATTGAGTTAATGTCACAAATTAACTATACACAAATTCAGTATGAAAATGATTAAAAGACATTCTCTTTTTATTAGATCAAGCACTTCAAAACTTTTCATATTTTGTTGAAATATAAAATACTTTCAGCCCATTGCTTTTTTAAAAGGAAATACTATCAACCCTTAATTATATTTTGGAACTAATTAATGTTAGTATATACTTAACAAAGTGTTCTTTTTCATTTACCTTTGCAGGATGTTGTTGGGAATTTTCAGCAGTGGCAGCCATTGAAGGGATAATTAAAATAAGAACTGGTAACTTAATCTCATTATCCGAGCAATAACTATTGGATTGCAGCAGAAACTAAGGTTGCTCAGTTCGCGGACAGATGACGGATGCTTTCGAATACATTATCAAAAACCATGGAATAACCACCGAAGAAAGCTACACATATCAAGAAATGCAAGGAACTTGCAACACTGGTAAACAGAAAAACAAAGCCGCCACCATCATCAACCATGAAACATTGCCCGCAAATGATGAAGAACCGATGCTTCAGGCCGTCACAAAATCAACCTGTGTCCGTTGCAATCGATGGAAGTGGACTAGCCTTTCAGTTTTTTCAAGGTGGTGTGTTTAATGGAGATTGTGGCAATTCTCTCACTCATGCAGTCAGTATTGTTGGATATGGGACTAGTGAAGAAAGTTTAAACTATTGGCTGGTTAAGAATTCATGGGGAGAAACTTGGGGTGAAAAGGGATATTTTAGGATTGAAAGGGCTGTGAATAAATGTGGTATCGCCATGAAAGCTTCTTAGCTGCATAAGTTGATACTAGATTATGATACATCTATGGAATGAAACTTTAGTTGAATCATAGAGTATAAATGTAGAAAGTTAAAAGACATATTAGTTCAAGTCGTGTGCGTATATTTTCTATTTTTATATAAATTATATACAAGGGCAAAAATACCTTTAAAATAATATAATTTTTTTATAAAGTGGGGATATTTTTTTTATAACTGTGTTGATATCCAAATAACCATATACATATAATTATGGCCACTTCTTTAGTTTTTGGACTAAAATAAAAGATAGTTGTATTATTATATGGTTGTTTAAAATTTTGGAATTTGCTTTGGTTTTAGGTTCCTACTTCCTATGGTATTATATCCGGGTTTTAAAAATATATATTTCTATTAACTAATTTCGTCAAAATTTCTTAAATTATGTTACAAAATCTTTATATGCAAAAGGATAAATAAAACAATTACAATCAATGTGGAGTTGCTTGCGTTCTTTGTTCTTAATAAGTAATTTTGGATAATCAATGTGAGTGTTTACTAGAATTTGTATTCCATCACCTTGACAATGCAGTCCATATTTTTTCACCAATACAAATACTTAATCTAAAAAAGATAGTGTGTTAATTGATTTTATAACTTTTATATATTTCGATATCTTTCTATTAAATTTATGTTGTTCCATGATATATGAGTTTGATATTATGACAATTAGAAAAAATATAACAAAAGTAAAATTTTAAATAATGGATACTATATCGAATCGATTTTAAGTGTTGTCGAAAATATAATTTCAAAACTTCATTTTTAAAATTGAGTCCGTAAAGGTAAAAGAGAATATTTATGGAGTCATTATGAAAATATATTGAAGATCGTTAAGTAATTTAATTGTGAAAATAGTTAATCAAAGTTATGGATTAAATTGTAAAAATTCAATCACTATAAGATTTTAATTTAGAAAATATTTGAGGACTTAAATAACAATTATCTAAAAGACCAATATTACTATTTAATCCATTTTAAGATAATTTAGTGGTGGAATGATGTTGATTTCCACTTAGTCCGGTTTTTAATTAAAATATATATAAAAACATTAATCAAGTCAATCGAGACCGATTAATCGATTAATTAAACTAATTAACCTTAATATATAAAGCAAATTAGTGGATGGAAACATGACATTGTCATCTTCTTGCCCAAGCCATGAGCTACTAAAATAAAATATTTTTCTTTGTCATTTGGCCATCCAAATTGAATAAGATAATTAAGTTGTTTTCTTCAAATTTTATAGATTTATGATATTATGGGCGCGTGATTTAGTTACTCATGTATCTATTTGTCCAATCACTTAGTTTTTAACAAGTTTTAATTAGAGAGAAATTGATGAACTAAGCTTAAAATTGAAGAGATTAATAGATAGTGAGCTTAGATTGTGATAAGGACTAAATTAGAAACTAAATTAAACTTGTTAAATAACTTTTAACATTATGGACTAAATTGAAAACTATCATGAAATTATGTTATAGATAGGAAGTATAAGGTCCCTAAGAAAAGAATGTGAAATCGAATTTTGATTCGATGTTAGATATTAAAAAATGTGAGTATCCTAGATATGGGACTAAATTGAATAAAATGAAAATAATGTTTGGCTAAGTATTTGAATGTTAATTGGATGTAAACAATGTTGTTTCAATTATAGAATTATTGAACATAGTTAGAGATGACATTGGGCCGTTTCGAGAGAAGGGAAACACAAGAGTCGTAGACGAGTGATGGAAGCTTCGGTTTGTACTTTTAATATTCGAGTTCAATACATACATACATACATGATTACTGTTTATTAACTATTAAGATTATATCATGGCATTGAATGTCTAGATTGTGAATTGATTTGAATATAATAGAAACGAGTATGATAAGAATTGATTCAATGTGATGGAATAGTATGTCAAAAATTGAATTGAGATGAACATATATATGATGCATGATTATGATGTGTATTTATTTAGTGGTTACCCTCTGACTATCTAAGGTAGAGTCAAGTTTAGTTGGCATGTCATAGGGTCATCAATATAATGATTGAAAACCATCGTTGTTGGGCCCATCTAGGATGGTAGATTATATAAACAATGAATGCCATCATTGTCGGGCCATCCAAGATGGTAGAATATCAAAACAGTTAAAGCCATTGTTCTCGGGCTATACGAAATAGTAGAATATTGAAATAGTGAAAACCATCATTGTTGGGCAATCCAGATGGTAGAATTTGTAAATTGTGAAAACCATTGTTGTCGAGCCACCTAGGATGGTAAAATGTGTATGTAGTGAAAACCATCGTTACTGGGGCCACCCGGATAGTAGAATATGTAGATAATGAAAGTTATCATTGTCGGGCCACCCGAGATGGTAGAACATACAAACTCTAAAAGTCATCGATGTCAAGTAACTCAGGATGACAATAGTAAAATAAAGGCTATACAATGTTGATGAAATCGATATATCATGGATTCATATATATGAAAAATGCATATAGTTAGTAAAATGAGATTGTGCATAATTTTGACATTTGATACATGAATGGTAAATGAAATGGTTGAAACTTGACCATATATTGATTGCTTCTTTTATGTTAATGCCTTCATTTTTATTGACTTGAATCATGAAAGTACCATTGAGCTTTATCGCTCAACGTACGATTTGTTTATTTCGAACGCAGGTCTTAGTAGATCTTAAAGAATCGAGCCAATTCATATGGCTATCTTTATTATCAACTTATGAACTAAAATGACCAAAGTCCCTATACATGCCATATATTCCAAAACATATATTCAAAAGTACCAAAACAATATCTTGATAGTGTGATGAAGTCTCCGACGATCCCATAATTCGAGCTAGCTTTGAAATCACTATAAAACATGGAAAAATAAACAATGTAAGCTATAAAGCCTAGTAAGCTCGTATGAAAATAATATGCAAATCTCACCATTCATTTACATTTCAAATTAAATGACATAATATGCAACAATGCATTAATCACAAAGTTAACATGAAATTTAATCACATAATTGATCATAAGCTCACAACTTTCTTAGTCTCATTACTCGTATAGTTTTTTGTACATACCTATACTGATATGTACCTATTTCTCACCATTTCACATCTTCAATACACCCGTTGAACCATTCGAAATAAAAGTCAGATACTCAGGAGTCTCGCACCCTAGGTGCCAATTTCATGGCCCGAAGCCAACTTAATGAAGCTCGTACCCGAAGTACCAATATCATGGCCTGAAGCCAACTCAATGAAGCTCGCACCCGAAGTGTCAATTTCATGGACTGAAGCCAACTCAATGAAGCTAGCACCCGAAGTGCCAATGTCATGGCCCTAAGCCAACTCAATGAAGCTCGCACCTGAAGTGCCACTATCATGGCCCGAAGCCAACTCAATGAAGCTCGCACCCAAAGTGCCAATATCATGGCCCGAAGCCAACTGAATGAAGCTCGCACACGAAGTTCTAATATCATGGCCCAAAGCCAACTCAATAAAGCTCCTAATGACATGTTATTCGTATCCTAATTTATTCCTAAGGTTCAACTGGGATTTCTAATGCCTAATCTTCGTCGAATGTGTCCACAAGTTTGTAATTCACAATTTATGCAATATCAAAACATTAAAAACACAAATATAGCAATGCTTATTACATACGAACTTACCTCGAATATAAAAACGGCAAAATAAGTCGATTAGTCGAGTACTTTGTTTTTCCCCCAATCTAAATCCGAATTTTCCTAGTACTCATATCAGCCCATAATTTTCATTTATTTCACATTTTTAACCACAAATTTTCAATATTTCTCAAGTTAATCCCTAATTGAGCATTTTACTAAAAATCACTTAACAAAACTTGTATAATTCACATCAACCATTCATAATTTATCAAGAAACCTCAAAACACATATAGATTCAATAATGGCAAAACCCTAAACCTTTAATAGTTTTGCAAAATATTCCTAGGCTAGCTATACCTAGTTGCAACAATCTCAGAAACATAGAAATCATAAAAAACCGAGTCAAAATCACTTACATGCAAGCAATTGAAAGTGTCAAATGCTTCAAGCCCTAAAATGGTGTCTTTTGTTCTATAATTTTGGTGGAATAACACTTGAAGAAGATGAGTGTTAATTTTTTTATTTGTTTTAAGTTTATTATTCTAATTACTATTTTAACCTTATAATATATGAACTTTAAAGTCATTAAAAGATGTCCATAAATGTCCATCCACTATAAAATGGTCTAATTATCACTTAAGTACCTTTACTTTAATATTTCATAGCTATTAGACACCTTTAACTATTAGAACATAGGCGATTTAGTCATTTTTATCAAATTAAGCATTCAAATGATAAAATTTCTAAACGAAAATTTCACACAATCATAATATCATGCTATAAACATTAAAATAATAATAAAATAAATGTTTTGACCTTGGATTTTGGTTCTGAAACCACTATATCGATTTGATTAAAAACAGGTTGTTACAAAGGAGGTCACGCTATTTCTGATGTTGACACGTGTCTAGGTGGCAGAGTAGTATCACAATGCGGTAACATTTTATTTTTCTTTAAATTTTCATTTTAAATTATGCAATATAAGATTTGACATCTTACTTAACGATTTTATTAATAGAAGTACCTAATTGATATAACGTCAATAGTTTGAAATGTAATTAGAATGTTTTGAAGTTTAGGGACCAATTTAAAATGATAGTTAAAGTTTGAGGATGTCTAGTACAATTAACTCATAATTTCATGAAATTTATAAAAAAAAAAAAGTATTGATTTAATAGTAGATTCTTTATTTATGGTATAGTAGTAATATAACACACAAAAAAAAAAAAAATAGTCTTTCCTTAAAACTAAATATTTAATACTTAATATAACTCTAAGGTTAGTTTATCCAATTCTAAATGTAAAAGATACAATATTAGAGTCTCAATATTTGCAACTCCTTCCTATACCCCTATGCTAAGGCTTTTTGTTAATATATATATTAGTATGAGAATTATTACTCATTATAAATATATTTATATTTTTTTATATAATGCTTGAAGTATTCATAATCCCCAAATATTTAAACCGGAGGATACTACACAAACACATTCAAACTTATGTTT
This sequence comes from Gossypium rotundifolium, assembly GCA_025506655.1. Lineage (NCBI taxonomy): Eukaryota > Viridiplantae > Streptophyta > Magnoliopsida > Malvales > Malvaceae > Gossypium > Gossypium rotundifolium. Next base: position 20,095,580 of record CP106726.1, read on the forward strand.
TCTAAGTTGTTGAAAGATCAATAAGATCAACCACGCTAAGTCCTAATTAACTTAGTTATATTTATAATTAACTTAATGATTTTAGTACCAAAATTATATTTGTTATTTGTTACGAACTTATATATTTTATAATTTAACAAGTTTAACGCATTATTATTTATAATGAATTATTTTTATTGGTTGATAAATTATGGACGAATCTTATATATCATAAACATCAATATATTAGGAAGTCCATCCAATTGAGAGACAAATAAATCAATTGACCATTTGCATTAATAGAAACTATGGTTAATTAGTTAGACTATTAACAATTGCTGGCATGGAAGATGAAAACAATGAGAAGTTGATACGTGGATAAGTATGTTGATGTGGAAACATCCAAACGCTGATGATATCAATATCATTTACCAGTTCATGACGTTGGAGAAACGCTTTCCATTTAAAGTAAGCATGTACATCTTCAAAGACTGGAGCTTGAACTTTATATCGTACTCTTTTCCTTTGGGATTATATGTGTCGACCTAGATTCCTTGTTCCACATCCTCATCTTCATTCAAACAATGGTAATAGGCATTGCTGGATGTGATCCTTGTTCAAACAAAGCCTTGCTCACTCGCATTCAAATCAATTTTCACTAGTCATTTTGGAAATGTTGTAAGTTATGGAAGAAAATAAAAAAGATGGAAGAGTTGGAATGAAAAAGAAAAACAAACTAGACAAAATTTCCCCAAACAAAAAATGGTGTTGATTTCATTCAAATTTTTAGTGCATAAAATATGAAAGTCAATTGTTCTTGCAGTGGTTGGCCTTATCCCATAAATCCAGCAAGCTTTATATCAATGGGATTACACTTCCTAACCAAATACAAATTGACAGATTAGGAGCATGATGCTTGACTACTTATAACTACTCTGTCAAGCTACAAAATGATCAAAACACAAACATTCTACTCTTAGAATAGCAAAGAAAAATCTTAGGTATCAAACATTCCTTGAGATATTTCTTGGAGACTTCAAGCTTTGTCCTTAGAAATTCAAATCTAGGCCTTGGGAGTTGGGACAGCCTTACTTAGAACATATGCAACTTAATATTCATATTTGTAATCGACAACACTAACTTCTTCGAGCCTTTTTTGTTTCTCTTATTGTATGAAACTTCACATTAATAAGCTTAGTTCTTCCATGCTAGAGTGGATTTTTGGTGATTGCTATAGAAAAATTATTATCCACCCAAATTGCAGTAGCTTTATCTGTTTTTTGTTCTAAATCAGTCAAGATTTTTCAAAGTCAAATGGCTTGGTTAGCTGCTGCTACAACAGAGACATACTCAGCTTCAACTAAGGATTGAGCCACCAAATTCAAGGACACCATTTCCAAATGATTAAAAAAAAAAAAGACATGACCAAGAGTGCTTTTACAGTCATCCATACTTTCAGCCCAACCACTGTCACCATAATGATTTTGTCAATTATACTTGTAAATATTTCAAACAAATTGGATTATGTGGTCGGATCATAATGCTAAAAATTATATTAGTAGATAATTTAAATAGTCTGTATTTTAATCTAAATTGAGCAAATTGATTAAAAGACTATTATGTTGTATATTAATTTTGATTGGGGAGAAACCTTTATCTTATTTTTTACCCATATAATTAAGTACTTAATCTAAAAAGATAGAGTGTGAACTGATTTTATAAGTTGTAATATTTTTCGATATTTTTCTATTAAAATTATTTTGTTTGATGATATATGAATTGAAATTATGATGATTAGAAATAATATAATAAAAAGTAAAATTTTATATAATGAATCCGAACATAAGATGTTACGAAGAGAGCTAATAAGTTATATATAATTTAGGTTAATTGCATCATACGTCCCTAAACAATCTATGGTGTATCAATTTGGTCCTTC